>BSBM01000660.1:10972500-12172500 GCA_027924585.1 Larix kaempferi
ATCGCCCTAAGAGATTAAAATATGATGGTAATTATGAACAAATCTGACATACTGCGATCTCACAATAATCGCACCTCCGAGCAGTCTTTATACAACATTAATATATATCTACTATGTATTTAATTATTCTTGATGTAATACATATGTTTCTAACTGAAAATTAAATTAATGTTTTGAAATCAAAATACACAAATTTGTAAATATACCCTTAAACCCCCAAACACCTAGAAGCACTTAAATGCACTTAGGGATTATGGGTTAGAAGAGATCCTAAAGGCCTTTATGGGGGAGGGGCTCTTTATGGGGAGGGGCTCTAGGCATAACCCGACACATTTATATCTATTGGGCAATAAATACAATGAACGTTACCCACCAACCATTACAACGTTCAGCAAGGACGCGCACACGCCAGAGGCGCGTGCACGTCCCTGTTGAACATAAAATTTAGAAAATCACCCACGTTCTTTCTCCCACATTTTTTTCCTCATTCATCGCGTTCTCTTCGCTGGTTTCACGCACAGTCCAACAAGCATTTTCATGGTAGATTGAATTCATACAACATTTGGATAAAATACACAATATTTGGGGCTCTATTTGGCTCTTTGTATTGAATACACACCTATTGGGCTCTATTTGGATCAATTGAGTGAATACACAACAGTTGGACTCTATTTGGAACCTTGGATTGAATTCTCATGCTACTTGGATACACATGAAGTCTTCTTACATATAGTGGACACATCAAAAGAGCATTTGACATTTGAAGCAAAGAGCAATCATAATCCTTGAGGTATGGTGAAAATTTGATCTTGTTAAATGTAATTTAGTCTTCATTCACTTGTTTGAATGGCATCTATTTTGGTTTTTCCTCATGAATTGTATGATATATCTATTTTAGTCTTCTTAATCTTCAAAATAGACAAGAAAAACATCCTACCAAAAAAAAACTACAACATGCACCAAGCAATGCTTTCAACCTTTCATGAAGATAATAAAAAAAATTACTTGCATCACCACCAATAACATTTCATAATCACATTCCTCCATCTAGTAGACAAACATTTGTTGAATTCCTCATGGTTTCACTACAACAACTCACACAAACACCTAAACAATTGAAAACTCTTAGTCTTTTGGGGCTATTTTCCCTCATCCATAACATGAAAATGAAGTGATATGAGCTTCTCCCTTATAGGGAATTTGCTGGACTACTAACATCCCATACCACCATCCAATACCATCCTACTGAGTTCCTAGATGTGATGTTGTAACTTTATATGTAGGGCATTCCCAATAGCTTTTAAGATTATATGAAAACATTATCACTAGATGTTGTTGTACATAATCAATTGCTACATCGAGCTTTAATAATCATGCACATCAAGTTTTAATATCTTGTTTGTTGTTCATTCTTGCAGGGGTCATATTTTCGTTTTTCCAAAAGTGCATTGAATATGGGCAACAGACGTAATAATTAAAGAAAGTCTAGAAGGACGCAACTGCCCCCTGAAAAGGCCCATGAGATAAGAGAAAATGCCAAGTTGTACATGCAAAACCATTGAAATCAAAATGTTAGTGCCTTAGATCCATCAACAAGTAATGACGAAGTGGTTGAAGTCAATCAAATCTTGCCTGATGTCGAGTATGAAGGGATGGATGTTGAACAAGTTCTTAACTGGCACCCACCCCAAGAAGAGCATCCACCTGGCGAACACACTCCATTGCAGGACCAATTACTGAACGAAGGGCCACAACAAACCATTGACGAGACTCGTACTTCCTTGCCGACTCCCTTGCCTCAACTATCAACCGGATGACGAAGAACTCCCACACGTATTCATGTGGATGAAATTTCATTTTCAGGACTTGAAGGTAAGATGCCCAAACGCACTATTGATTTCCATTGTAACAAGATAATCAAAGATTTTTTTGAATCCAAAACCGATGCAGCAAAATGTCAATTGTTTCTTGCTTTGTTAAAATCACATTGTCTAGCTCATGTTAGGAGAATTTTGTGCATAAAGGTAGTTAGAAGTTCAGAAGCCAACAATCATGTTGTTAGAAATCTACAATCTGCATTTAATTTGATTGGAAAAACTTCTCGCACAAAAGATTTTAATGCGGTCCGTCGTGTACTGTCGTAATCGATTGTAGACAAATCCACAAGGCAACATCGCCTACTATCACACATATGTAAAATCTTTAAAGTAGATAGAAAGAATCTTCAAAAGTATTCTTCCATTAGAGAAAAACTTGAGACCCCAGGCCAAAAAGATTGTTGGGCCTTTGTTGGTAGGTTACCTCGTTCAGCCATGAAGCTCATTGATGCTGTTAAAGAGCTACTGCAAAAGTTTTGGCATGATACCACTAGACAGTCATCGAATCAAAGAGATGTTTTAAAGTTGAGAAAAGGTGTTAGGGGGGGTGAACCCCATGTCAAGCATTTCGTTGACACACAAACAGAACTCTATGAGAGGTTCAAGAATGAGCACACACAATTGAACTTGGGCCAAAGGTCCTTTGAAAAATGAAAACCCTGGTATGTTAGAATTTGCATTGATCGCAGTACATGTTGTTGTAGATACCATGTAGAATTTGAGTACTATTATGATACATATAGACATATATTTTGTGGTTTGCATACTAACATTGTGCAAGATTGCCCTTCGTTACAACCACTGAATGCATCTAGAGAATTTATACATAGCATAATGTGTCGAAGGCCTGAAGGACAAACATATTATAAAAGATCATGTTTATATGGGACGTGTTCCAGTTGCAGTGGATTTGCATTATTGAGCCACTGCATCCATGCAACCGCAAAGCACGAATTTGGGGGGATGTCAGTAGAAATGCAAAACTTCCAGTACATAACATATCAAGTAGATAGTTCGAAAGAAAGCAAAAAAATTGCATTGGTTAAGTCACAGGTAATCCAAGTTTGCATGCTTTCATACTGTACATGTTGAATTTGTACATATATATTCAGATTGAAAATGTCACGTTGTATTAATTCCCTTGGTTTTGTGGCACCAGGTACAAATTTGTGATTTCATGAAGGAATTCTACCAAAGGACCAAGCATTATGTACAGCACATCCATGTAGCACGATGGCAAGATTAACAGTACAGACAGTGCAGGGACACCTTTCCCAAGGGCACAATATTGTCGGTTGTGGACTTTGCGGAAAACTATACCCTACAGCCACAGAATGAGATTCAAAGTCAATACTACCATTCAGACCAAGTTAGCATAATGGTCCATATCACGTACAGGCACGTGCCAAAGAGCAACAACGACATGAGGATAATATTGAAAGAGACCAACTTCTACATCAGTGATGACATGTGCCACGACCTGCATTATGTACAACATTGCTTCAAAATTTTCTATGATCAGTTGAAGGAGAGAGGGATACATATGGATCAGCATTGGATATGGTCAGATGGTTGTGCAGGCCAGTTCAAAAATGCACGAGTTTTCTAGTGGTTGAGTATGTTGCACAAGACTTATGATGTGCTGCATGTATGGAAATATTTTGAGACCGGGCATGGAAAGGGAGAGCACGACGGGGCTAGAGAATGTCTCAAAATTGCCCTACGAATGGAGGAGATGAGGTGCATGGGAGGCCCTCATATTCGGAATGCCGAATCCACAGTTCGATGGTGCAAAGAAAAAATGTCAGATCGAACCACGGAACAACACATACCAACAGGTAGAGGACATGTTGTCAGAAATTTCTGGAATGTAGTTGATATAGATCGATGGCGTTCTTATAGTTGTAGTACTATGCAAGGCACTCGTGGATTTCATTCGGTTCGAAGCTCAAACAATCCTTTATTTGAAATATGGATGCGAAAACTTGCTTGCTTTTGTGGGTCTTGCAGCCGTTGTGAGTGGGATGAGTGCGAATCAATGGATTGGGTTGATGAATGGGATCATGTATCACTTGTAGTGGACCCACGTGCAGTTGCTGAAACTATCCAGTTAGAGGAAGGCCAATCCTCTATTTCGAATGAATATGATCATATATCTAATCTTGTACAACCAGGTAAACATTTCTGCATGCATATCCCAGTTCCCTCCTTGTTTTTGTAATTATCCAAGTTATCAAACCACTGCTTGTTGGAATATGACCTTAAAATGCATTTTTGCAGGACACATCTACGCAATTGTCGCCCCGACAGACAGTGCAATTGGGATGAATTATTGGTTGGCACGATGCATCCATGGGAAGCAAACCCTCCTCGCATCATTAACAGATAGTGAAGGCATTACCTTTTCGACTGGCTCGATGGTTGTTTAGGGGGAATATCTTACAGTGGATGGAAAGGGACCAAAGAGCAATGGCTACACATACACAGATTATAGACCAGGGTCGCAGGTGTATCACTTTACGCACTTGATCGTGGGTACAAACATCCAACTACAGACAATGTCAACGAAGTCATCAAACAAGGTACACTACTTACTACCTCATGCAGAGCATGAGAGGTTGTTCGAGACAATAAAAAACTAAGAGGATCCAGAAGGCCTAATTGACTGAGGTACATAGTATAACCATGTGATTGTTTATTCATGCATGGCTAATGTTATTCATGTTAGATGGTTTATTTGATATCGTTATCTTATATCGTTTATTTGATGTCTAAGTTATGTTTAAGTTATGATTTATAGCCATGTGATTGTTTATTCATGTATGATTAACCCTAGAAGCACTAATACAACCCTACAAACATAATCTAGCCCTAGAAATGCTAGAAAGCTAAACTAACCCTAAAAACACTAATCTAACCCTCAGAAACTAATCTAGAATCCTAGAAACATAATCTAGCCCTAGAAATCCTAGAAATCTTAACTAACCCTAGAAACACTAATCTAACCCTCAAAAACTAATCTAGCATCCTAGAAACATAATCTAGCCCTAGAAATCCTAGAAAGCTAAACTAACCCTAGAAACACTAATCTAACCCTCATAAACTAATCTAGAATCCTAGAAACCTAATGTAGCCCTATTAACCTAATCTAGCCCTAGAATCCGCGACCCACCACACATACCCTCAATAGGGGGTATTTGGACTCCAAGTGGGATAGGATCACTATTAGAAGGGTTTGTTACCCAATCTATTAAGGTCCCAAGTCACATTGAGTCCTTTCCAGTCTTATATAGCCTATATGCCGCTAATCAAATGCCAAAAAATCTGGCTGGGAGAACACTTGTTATCTTACACACTCTAATTAACCTCTAGGCAAAGCAACGGCCATTGCTCTGCAACCTGTGAAGGTTGCGTAGGAAAAAAACTAAGTGCTACTAATCAGAGGAGGGTAGTTGTCACTGGATTGGGAGTAGTCACTTCCTTTGGTCATGATCCAGGTACTTTATAGGGAAATCTTCTTCAGGGATAGAGTGGTATTGGTGATATTGAGAGCTTTGATTGCTCTGATTTTGCAAGTGTAATTGGCGTCAATGCGATTCATTTGCTTCCTCTCATTTACACCTCTTTTGAATTTTTCTACTTGACTTGTAAATGTGGAATAGTCCACCAAGTCAAAGGTTTTTTTCTCATCATTATCTCACCAAGAGCCACATACACAAAAACCATGCATCATGTATAAAATAAACATGCAAAAGCCTTCGGGTCAATGCTTAATCAGTGATCTCCACCATGCATGATTCACTCAAGCATGATTCTCCTTACAATACATGC
The DNA here is from genome assembly GCA_027924585.1 of Larix kaempferi. Classification (NCBI taxonomy): domain Eukaryota; kingdom Viridiplantae; phylum Streptophyta; class Pinopsida; order Pinales; family Pinaceae; genus Larix; species Larix kaempferi. The sequence continues at coordinate 10,978,209 of BSBM01000660.1, forward strand.
AAGAGTTAGCAACAACATTCAACATTGCCTTCACACAACCTCTATGACCTCTATTCCTTATGTAGCTCAGTCTCCATGCTTTATGTACTACGGTCATAATAATCATAGCAATTGTCTAATAATTCATAAACACATATGATCAATCACGACTACTCAATCCATTGTGATATCGCATAAGTAAAAAAAAATGAGACCAAGACTTCCTTGGGACAAAATATTGTTGATTCATATCTTCAACCCCCCCATCTATTACAGTTATTCTTCACAGCTACAAAATCCCAACAATGACATAATAATTGGGAATCACATTCAACTCAAGCACATCATTAGTAGTACTTATTTGCAACTTTTCCATGATAATTCTTTCATAAAACATAATATTAGTAGCCTCTTGTAGAATATTTTCTCATTATACGGTGCATTGCATCAAACCAATAGACAATGACTACTATTTTGCAACAAATAACCTCCAAAAACATAGAACCAATGACATCATAGAAAAACCATAGAACATAGAAACACACTATGTAACATAATAATCAATGAAAAATATACTTTATTATATGTTAATCCTCTTATCCTACAAATGAAACTTCCCAATATTTTGTTGCTTCCGGTTCTCTTGTCAGATTTATTAGGAAATATAGGGAGATGTTTTTCAACAAAATTCAATGCAACTGCACATTTATTACATGTATATGTACATTAAGGACATGTAACTACTTCCTTAACAAAAAGAGAAGTTGAGAGAAAATCTCTTAATAACTTAACACTCAACCTAAACACAAAGATATTATAAAAATTAATCATAAAAATACTCACCTAACACATACTTAGCTGAGAGAATATCTCAATTATATCAACATCCACTTAGTTAGGCTCATAACAACCACATCCACCCTGTGATATCTCATGTATACATCCACTTAACTTATGTGCACAAACTTCAACCATATGTGAACCCATCATATAACACCTTACCTAATCTAGTAGGTCAATCACTCATAATAACCATGAAGTAATAGGTCATAGTATACATATGAAAAATTCTTCATATTTGCACTTGTATTCTCATCCATTAGCATACACCAAATATATTTGAAAACATTGCATTATCAACCCTCTCCCAAACCCTAGCACTAACCCTCACCCAAACCCTAGCACTAACCCTCACCCAAACCCTAGCACTAAACCATCTCCTTCATCATCACCATCACCATCGCCATCACCATCTCCATCATCATCATTGACTCTAACTCTAACCCTAATTCAATTTCCTTCTATAACCCTAGACCTAACCCTCACCCAAACCCTAGCACTAAGCCATCTTCTCCATCCTCACCATCACCATCACCATCACCATCAACGTCTTCATCATCACCACCATCTCCATCATCATCATTGACTCTAAATCTAACCCTAATTCAATTTCCTTCTATAACTCTAGCACTAACCCTCACCCAAACCCTAGCACTAAGCCATCTTCTCCATCCTCACCATCACCATCACTGTCATCATCAACGTCTTCATCATCACCACCATCTCCATCATCATCATTGACTCTACCTCTAACCCTAATTCAATTTCCTTCTATAACCCTATCCCTAACCCTCACCCAAACCCTAGCACTAAGCCATCTTCTCCATCCTCATCATCACCATCACCGTCACCATCAACGTCTTCATCATCACCACCATCTCCATCATCATCATTGACTCTACCTCTAACCCTAACTCTAACTCCAACTCTAACTCTAACTCTAGGTTCCTCATCAAATCCTCCATCATCATCATCTTCATGACCATCTCCATCGCCATCACCATCACCGTTAACCTCTTCATCATCATCACCATACGTGCTCGATGGAAGATTTTCCAGAGTTGACCCCCGTGTGCAAAACTTGCACACTCCCTCACTAAGCAAAACCCTAGTCTCCAAGATGGACGTACAAGATGAGGGCAGGGCCACCGGGCCAGAGGGGAGGGGCACCCCTAGCACTATCCTGGCGTGCTGAATCCAATGGATTCGACGGTTCGTCGATCCGAGCTACGGTCTTCATTCTATGGCTCATCCTGTCTCGCATCCAAAAGGCCTTCAAGGACACCTACTGGATACCTGCCGAGGGCATAGAACTCCAACCGTGCAACAAAATCGGGTTCCGGGGAGTCCTGCAGGTGTGTCTAGGCAGGTTCCGGCCAAGAACGCTAGCCACAAGTGCCCGGTGGATGATTTTCTAGAGTTGACCCTCGTGTGCAAAAATTGCACACTCCCTCACTGAGAAAAACCCTAGTTTCCAAGATGGACGTACAAGATGAGGGTGGGGCCACCGGGCCTGAGGGGAGGGGCACCCCTAGCACTATCTCGGCATGCTAAATCCAACGGATTCAATGGTTCGTCGATACGAGCCACGGCCTTCATTCTATGGCTCATCCCATCTCGCATCTAGAAGGCCTTTAGGAAGACCTGCTGGATACCTGCCGGGGGCGTAGAACTCCAACCGTGCAACAAAACCGGGTTCCGGGGAGTCATGCAGGTGTGTCTAGGCAAGTTCTGGCCAGGAACGCTAGCCACAAGTGCCCAGTGGATGATTTTCTAGAGTTGACCCCCGTGTGCAAAAATTAAACACTCCCTCACTGAGCAAAGCCCTAGTTTCCAAGATGGATGTACAAGATGAGGGCGGGGCCACCGTGCTGGAGGGGAGGAGCACCCCTAGCACTATCCCGGCGTGCTGAATCCAATGGAGTTAATAGTTCATCGATCCGAGCCATGGTCTTCATTCTATGGCTCGTCCCGTCTCGCATCCAAAAGGCCTTCAGGGACACCTGCTGGATACCTGTCGAGGGTGTAGAACTCCAACCGTGCAACAAAATCGGGTTCTGGGGAGTCCTACAGGTGTGTCTAGGCAGGTTCCGACCGGGAACGCGAGCCCTAAGTGCCCGGTGGAAGATTTTCTAGAGTTGACCCTAGTGTGAAGGCCATGCCAAATTTGCTAAAGGGGGCCATTTCTCGACCGGAGGTCCCCTAGCGTGCATGGACACCGTGGATAGGTCTGCAATGGCTAGGTGGACCTGTGGGAGGCAATGTAATCCAAGTCCTCTCGCCATTTTGGGTTCCGTGGCCCTGGGTCAAATCTTCCAAGTGTCCCTGAACGACCCTGAGGTGCCCGACTAGAATGCTTGTAGCACCCAGACCATGGCTTGGTTCCCGAATCCATCGATTCCGGTGGGTCTGGGATGACGGGTTTTAGCTAGGGGACCCCCCACAACATCCCCCGAGACCCAGAAGCGATGCCAACGAGCCATCTCCGGAGCTAGGGTTTTGCTCAGTGAAGGCCATGCCAAATTCACTAAAGGGGGCCATTTCTCGACCAAAGGCCCCCGGGAGTGCATGGCCACCGTGGAACACGTCCACAATTACCACATGGACCTGTGGGAGGCGACAGAATCCAAGTCCTCTCGCCGGTTTGGGTTTCGTGGCCCCAGGTCAAATCCTCCAAGTGTTCCTGAACGACCCCAGGGCACCCGACTAGAATTCCCGTAGCACCCGAACCGTGGCTCGGTTCACGAATTTGTCGATTTCGGTGGGTCCAGGACGGTGGGTTTCAGCTAGGTGACCCCCCACAGCATCCCCCGAAGACCCAGAAGCGGTGCCAATGGGCCATCTTCGGAGCTAGGGTTTTGCTCAGTGATGGGGATTTGCTCCAGAGCCACAGAACCCAAACCAGCGAGTGGACTTGTATTCCGTTAGCTCCCATAGGTCCACATGGCCATTGTGGACTTGTCCACAGTGGCCATGCATGCTCGGGGGTCTCCGGACGAGAAATGGCCCCCTTTAGCGAATTTGGCATGGCCTTCACTGAGCAAAACCCTAGCTCTAGAGATGGCCCATTGGAACCGCTTCTGGGTCTTTGGGGGACGCTATGGGGGGTCCCCTAGCTGAAACCCACCGTGACGGACCCATCGGAATCAATAGATTCACAAACCGAGCCACGGTTTGGGTGCTACGGGAATTCTAGTCGGGCACCCTGGGGCTGTTCAGGGACACTTGGAGGATTTGACTCGGGGGCCACAGAACCCAAACCACCAAGAGGACTTGGATTACGTCATCTCCCACAGGTCCACCTGGCCATTGCAGACCTATCCACAGTGGCCACGCACGCCCGGGGGCCTCCGGTCGAGAAATGGCCCCCTTTAGTGAATTTGGCATGGCCTTCACACTGGGGTCAACTCTAGAAAATCTTCCAGTGGGCACTTAAGGCTAGCGTTCTTGGCCGGAACCTGCCTAGAAACACCTGCAGGACTCCCTGGAACCCGGTTTTGTTGCACGGTTGGAGTTCTACGCCCTTGGCAGGTATCTAGCAGGTGTCCCTAAAGGCCTTTTGGATGTGAGACGGGATGAGCCATAGAATGAATATCGTGGCTCGAATAGACGAACCGTCGACTCCGTTGGATTCAACACGCTGGGATAGTGCTAGGGGTTCCCCTCCCCTTCGATCCGATGGCCCCGCCCTCATCTTGTACATCCATCTTGGAAACTATGGTTTTGCTCAGTGAGGGAGTGTGCAATTTTTGCACATGGGCGTCAACTCTGGAAAATCATCCACCGGGCACTTGTGGCTAGCGTTCCTAGCCAGAACCTTCCTAAACACAGCTGCATGACTCCCCGAAACCTGGTTTTGTTGCACGGTTGGAGTTCTACGCCCTCGACAGGTATCCAGCAGGTGTCCCTGAAGGCCTTCTGGATGTGAGATGTGACGAGCCATAGAATGAAGACCGTGGCTCGGATCGATGAACCGTTGACTCCATTGGATTCAACATGCCGGGAGAGTGTGAGAGGTGCCCCTCCCCTCCGGCCCGGTGGCCTTGCCCTCATCTTCTACGTCCATCTTGGAAACTAGGGTTTTGCTCAGTGAGGGAGTGTGCAATTTTTGCACACGGGGGTCAACTCTAGAAAATTATCCACCGGGCACTTGTGGGTAGCGTTCCCGACCGGAACCTGCCTAGACACACCTACAGGACTCCCCGGAACCTAGTTTTGTTGCACGGTTGGAGTTCTACGCCCTCGACAGGTATCCAGCAGGCATCCCTGAAGGCCTTTTGGATGCAAGATGGGACGAGCCATAGAATGAAGACCGTGGCTCAGATCAACGAACTGTGGCTCAGATCGACGAACCATCGACTCCATTGGATTCAGCACACCGGGATAGTGCTAGGGGTGCCCCTCCCCTCCAGCCCGGTGGCCCCGCCCTCATCTTGTATGTCCATCTTGGAAACTAGGGTTTTGCTCAGTGAGGGAGTGTGCAATTTTTGCACACGGGGGTCAAATATGGAAAATCATCCATCGAGCACTTGTGGCTAGTGTTCCTGGCTGGAACTTGCCTAGAGGCACCTGCATGACTCCCTGCAACCCGGTTTTGTTGCACGGTTGGATTTCTACGCCCCTAGCAGGTATCCAGCAGGTGTCCCTGAAGGCCTTCTGGATGCGAGACGAGACGAGCCATAGAATGAAGACCGTCGCTTGGATTGACGAACCGTCAAATCCATTGGGTTCATCACGCCAGGATAGTTCTAGTGGTGCCCCTCCCCTCCGGACCGATGGCCCCTCCCTCATCTTGTACGTCCATCTTGGAAACTAGGGTTTTGCTTAGTGAGGGAGTGTGCAATTTTTGCACAAGGGGGTCAACTCAGGAAAATCACCCACCAAGCACTTGTGGCTAGAGTTCCTAGCCAGAAACTGCCTAGACACACCTGCAGGACTCCCTGGAACTCGTTTTTGTTGCACAGTTGGAGTTCTACGCCCCGGGCAGGTATCCAACAGGTGTCCCTGAAGGCCTTTTGCATGCGAGACAGGATGATCCATAGAATGAAGACCGTGGCTCGGATCGACGAACTGTCGACTCCATTGGATTTAGCACGTCGGGATAGTGCTATGGGTGCCCCTCCCCTCCAGCCCAGTGGCCCTGCCCTCATCTTGTACATCCATCTTTGAAACTAGGGTTTCGCTCAGTGAGGGAGTGTGCAATTTTTGCACACGGGGGTCAACTCTGGAAAATCTTCCATTGGGCATGTATGATGATGATGATGGTGATGATGATGAAGAGGTTGATGGTGATGGTGATGGCGATGGTGATGGTCATGAAGATAATGATTGTTAAATTTTCAGAATTTACTTCAATCTGATCTAGGATCTTAACAGAGAGAACGACATGTACAACAAATCTATAACATATCAATCATGGACACAATAATGCAAGCACACAAGAGACACAGAGTTTACTTGGGGAAAACCATAAAGGTGAAAAACCCCAATAAATTCCTCAGAGATATATAGAGCAATGATACAACCAGAATACAAGAGATAGTATTCTGCTAGTAGCAGAGCCTCCTCCTCCACAAGTGCGCCACTCTCCCAAGTGTGAGTGAGAGAATAGAATGTGTAAAATGAGAGACACACTCTCTATTTATACACTAACTTGACTTGACCTTTACTCAACTAGGTCGACGTCAACTTAACCACTTAACATAATGCTGACTGGGACGACCCCCACTAGGGTGGTCTAATAACCCTTTGACCCACATGGCCGACCCCCAATAGGGTGGTCTAATAACCCTTTGACCCACATGACTTATACAGGGCCGACCCCAACAAGGTGGTCTAATAACCCATCAAGTATAAGTTACGACACTTACAATATAAATGACGACACTTCCGTATAGAGGAATAATAACATCTCTATAGGAATACAATATACATATATGTGAAATACATTCCGAAGTTACATATACATCAACACTCCCTCTTAACTAGGAAGGTATTTCTCGACACAGATCTTCTAGCACAAGTCATCTTCTCTGGATCATCATTACTGCTGCTGCTATCTCAATCAATCTTTGAATATACTTGTCATAGGAAGTTCTACAGAGCCAGTCCTTTTTCATACTGGATGTAGGCCCACCACCTGCAGGTCTTCGTCATCACTGGCCATACTGTGGAAATATCAGGACTTATTACGTGCGTCACAAAACCTTAAAAGAGTCTCTTGACTAGCAAGAACCCTAAAGAGCATCTGAGGCCTTTTTCATCCTGTCCAGATCTCCAGGACTTATTACATGTGACCCAACCATAAAACCTCGAAAGAGAATCCCAGGACTAATTACGAGCACAAGGCTCAACCTATCGGATCTCCCAGGGCACAAATTACATGTGGTCACCACAAAACCTCAAAAGAGCATCCTAGGACTAATTACGAGCACAAGGCTCAACCTATCAGATCTCCCAGGGCACAAATTACATGTGGTCATGGCAAAACCTCGAAAGAGCATCCCAATACCGATTACGAGCACATGACTCAACCTATCGGATCTCCCAGGGCACAAATTACATGCCATAGGACAAAACCTCGAAAGAGCATCTTCCAGATATCCCAGGGCACAAATTACATGCCATTGGAAAAACCTCAAAAGACTATCTGCAGATCTCCTAGGGCACAAATTATATGTCCTCCCAAGCAAAGCCTCGAAAGAGCATTTGCCAGATATCCCAGGGTACAAATTACATGCCATAGGCAAAACCTCGAAAGACTATATGCAAATCTCCTAGGGCACAAATTACATGCTTATCTGCACAACCTATTCCACGACCACAGAGTATCAACCTGATACTCACTATACATCATCCTGATGTACACATGATCATCCTGATCATCATCACTGCAACATCCTGCTACATGTCATCTGGAGCAACATCCTAAAGCTCATCATCCATGATCATCCTGATCATACAATGCATCTACCTGATGCATACCAAGTATCTACCTGATACATATCATCATACATGATCCACCTGATCATACAGTGTATCCACCTGATACAAATACAAATACATGATACATATCACCATACATGATCCACCTGATCATACAATGTATCCACCTGATACGTACACAGATACATGGTCCAGGCATCCAACATGATGCATATACAAAAATACATACAAGTGATCCAACTGATCATATACAGCATCCAACATGATGCGTACATACATATAAATGATCTAACTGATCATATCCAGCATCCAACATGATGCGTACATACATATAAATGATCCAACTGATCATATCCAGCATCCAACATGATGCGTACATACATACACATATAAATTATCCAACTGATCATATCCAGCATCCAACATGATGCATACACAAAGCAGTAAATGGAGCATCATCCATGATCCTCCTGATCATCATAGCATTGTCCTCTTCAGATGATCTCATCATCCACGAAGCACAGCCCAGATGCACATCATCCAACACTTACACCACCGACATGGGAGAACACATCTACCGCCATTCGGGGAAGGCTCCAGCCCTTACTTTTTCACCATGGGAGGACACATCTACCACTATGTGAAAAATGGCTCAGCAATTACATCACGACCAAGGGAGAACACATCAACCATGTCAGGAAATCTCATGTGCATCTGCATCTTCCGGACTCATCACTTCCATTTGGAAGGAACCTTGATCTGAAGTGCACCAAGCCTCTCTCTGAAGTACTCAAACTGCACTCTGGCCAACGGCTTGGTCAATACATCTGCAACCTCTCATCCGTCGCAACATACTCTGCTTCGGCTGTACTCAGTGCTACGCAGGACTGCTTCCTGCTAAACCAAGAGATCACACCTGATCCCATACTGAAGCAGCAACCAGATGTGCTCTTCCTATCTGCAGCACTGCCTGCCCAATCTGAATCAACATAACCCTGCAGGTTAAACTTTTGATTCGCATCATGCTTGAGCCCATAATCAACAGTACCCTTTAGGTACCTCAGAATATGCTTTACAGCAACCAGGTGAACATCTCTCGAATCCGTCAGGAACTGGCTCAATGTGTTCATCGCGAAGCAAATATCTGGTCTCGTGTTCGTCAGGTACATAGAGGACCCAATGATCTGACGATACATCGTGACATCAACCGGATCAGATGAAGAATCACACAGAATCTTTAGGTTCGATGCCATAGGTGTGTCCATATCCTTGCAGTCCATCATCCCGAACCTCTTCAAGATCTCTACTGCATACTTCCCTTGTCCAAGGAAGATTCCATCTGCACTCTGCCACACCTCCATGCCAAAAACAAATAGTGCATCATCCCCAAGTTCTTGATCTCGAAGTCGGCAGCAAGCTTCCTCTGCATGTCGGCAATCAATCTGTCCTCACCTGTTACAAACAGGTCATCCACATAGTAGTATCACTGGATTTCCTTCCTCAACCTTGTAGTGAAGGTTGGAATCCGCTTTACTCTTGGTAAAGCCCAAACTGGATAGAAAGCTGTCTATCCTACCATACCAAGTTCTGCACATATATGACTCCCTGTCATGTGTTTCAGAACCAAGTGGTTGCTCCACGTACACTTCTTCTTCAACTACAGAAAGCTGTCTTGAAATCCATCTAGTGTATCTTCCACTTCATCACTGCAGCCAAAGCAAGTGCTAATCTAATGGAAGTGTATCTGGCTACAAGAGAAAAAGTCTCTATGCTACCACCTGCAGCATGCTTGATCTTGTAGATCCTCTTGGAAGTCACTATAGACTCCCCTTCAGGTCTTGGGACTGCATCCCAAACATCTTCATGATCGACTGGTACTCCTCGATCATGGCAATCTTCCCAGATCCTGGGAACTTCAATATCTTCAATATTTTCAAGAGATAACTTTGTTGCTGAACAAATGTTGTAGTCCTTCTTTTGTAGGTGATGGTATATGATCTCCTACACAACAAGTTAAATTGCATGATTAGACAATAGCTCATAGTTTTCAAAACAAATTCTTACACATTAAGAAATATGTCATACAGTCATGCAATTATCTTAGCCAATGCTTCAATACAACATTTATCCATATCCCGTAACTTTCTAGATGCCTTCCAATCTCTACCAGAACATTGTTAAGAGTGTGCACAACTCCCAACATGTCAACAAAGAGGTTTCATTCTAGATAAGTAGCAATGGAATGTTGTACAGTTCCATAGGCCACTGACCCATGTATATTAGTAGTATACTGTTCATCAATGCAACTATTCTAATATGCATAATACACAACCTAATTCTAGGAACATCAGTATATACATTATTGAACAATATTATTTAAACAATAAAATATGCAAGTAATGACAATTCAAATACTTATCTTTGTTTGTTTGTTGGGTGGACTCCCTCTGAATCTTTGCAACTCCATTCTGATGTGGATTGTGAGAAGTGGTCAACTCCCTCTGAATATCTGCATCCTTGTAGAAACTACTGGAGTGTGCTCCCTCTTGATCTTTGCTTCCTGGATTACTTGTCCTTGAACTTATATACATTCTCGATCCCTATGCATGCTTGTTAGTATCATCATTGTGTTATCCTCTAGGTCTCATACATAATCAAACATTCATTAGTATAATATTAATATTATCAAACACAATAATCTCAATCATGTATAGTCAGGATCAATTCAAACACAGATAATAAACATTAGTATTAAAGGTTTCAAGGAAGTCTTCTTTTATTCATACATATTCTTATTTGATCATAGGACTCTTCTGGTTAGTTAAATCATCAATCAAGATAAGAGATATAATATGCATAAAACCCATTATTACTCAAACCTATACCTTCATGATTCTGTTGGTTAGTCATATCATCAATTATGGTAAGAAACATAATATGCATACAACCATGACTATTCAAACGTATGACTTCATGAATAATCATTATCAACAACACAAACATATAAGATCCTAACACAAGGTAGGATTCTAGCTTGATATAGGAAAAACATACTTGGATTTATGTCTAACATATCCGCATAATGTCTTCTGGTTCTCTTCAGTGACTTTTGCTAGTAACCTGCATATCTCATAGGTTAACCATTATAGAACCAAGTTATACATATCTCGTAAATGGATCTTCTATGTGATCCATTACAATGGATGAATCTTTGTCTTCATCTCATCATGATCTTGAACTAGAACATGATATGTCTTTCTTGGTGTACCTTTCATGTTATCGGACAACATAAACCTCATACAACACCATAATGCATTAGTATAATCATAAGTGTCAACACCCTAATGAATGCATTCATAATTTTGTTCAGGTGATACGACAAGTCTAAAATCAAGATTGTTTTAACCGTAATAACATGAAGACAAACATATCATAAACTTAATCATGAACAAATCTCGAGACATACCCGGATGAGTCATACCTGTCGAGATTGCTTGAAATCTTCTTATGTAAGGCCTTAGCCTCATCTCCCTCTGAAACAGGAACTTCTTCACTTATGCAGGTGACCAATCCATCCTCTTCTAGGATTAAACCAATCCACTTGATTTGCACGAACTGGATTTGGAGCTGTATTAGGGTTTGTTAGAGAAACCCCAAAAATTCAAACTTTGAATTTCAAACTTCCGAAAGGATAGAAATATGCGCCTTGATGAGCTGATCAAGTTGGTATATTCAGAATTTGAAAACTGCAAAGTTTCACCCCTCGAAATTGCCTTTTAGATTTTCGGATTCACTGGGGAGGACCCTGAATTAGGGTTTGAGTTTCCTAGAGATTCACCCAACCAAAAGATTTGATTCAAAGCTCTAAGCTCCGATTTTTCTGAGGAGCTTTCAGCCGTGGTCACAGATTTCCAAAATTCCAATTTTTGCAGAAGCCCTAATTTTCCATCTTTCCGATCAAAGTCTCGAACTGGGGTTTGATCAAGCCCGGCCTTCTGCCCAACCAAAAAATCTGATCTTGGTCTCTAAATTTCGATTTTGATGAGTAGCATCCAACCGTGGTCTCCGATTACAAAAATTCTAAATTTCTCCAAAGCCCTAAATTCCGGAAGCCATAAATGAAGGTGCTAAAAAATAATAATGTTTTGACAGAAATATGTACCTAATTATTTTTGGTGTAACTCCGAACTTCTCGATCCACAGGGTCTGAAAACATTTCTTGAGATAGACCGACCTATTATCTTTCCATCCCAATAGGTCTGACCTCAATTGGATTCTCTGACAGAGATATATGCCAAGTGTCGCAATGTGACCTGTTTATGGGATAATACAGGCGAGCGAACTTGTACGGCATGCCACGTGTCACTAGTTCAACTTCGGCCTCCGAAATTTTTTTCTGCGATATTACAGTCTGTGTACTACCTGTCACGTTTTACGAAATTTAATTTGGAGCTTCCTATCCCAAGTTATGACCTTTTTCCCAAGTTCACCTTATTTTGACTCAGATCTGGAAGAGGCAGAAACCCTGTATTGTACAGGTCATAAATCACAAAGTACAACGAATTAGAGGTTGTCCTTTGGACACAAGGTACATGGGGATCTGATCTTCTACCTGTAAAAGTTTCCAATCCGAAAACGTTGCCAAAATGGATTTATAGCGAAAGTTCTACGATGACTGGTTTTTGCTATAGCAAGCCCTAGCATCGTAAGTGCAACAAGTGTCATACATGCCATATCATGCCTTCTTTCAGGCTAGCTCTGATACCATGTTAAATTTTCAGAAATTTACTTCAATCTGATCTAGGATATTAATTGAGAGAACAACATGTACAACAAATCTACAGCATATCAATCATGGACACAATAATGCAAGCACGCAAGAGACACAGAGTTTACTTGGGGAAAACCATAAAGGTGAAAAACCCCAATAACTTCCTCAGAGATAGATAGAGAAATGATACAACCAGAATACAAGAGATAGTCTTCTCCTAGCAGCAGAGCCTCCTCCTCCACAAGTGCGCCACTCTCCCAAGTGTGAGTGAGAGAATAGAATGTGTAAAATGAGAGAGACACACTCTCTATTTATACACTAACTTGACTTGACCTTTACTCAACTAGGTCGGCCTCAACTTAACCACTTAACATAAAGCTGACTGGGTCGACCCCCACTAGGGTGGTCTAATAACCCTTTGAACCACATGGCCGACCCCCAATAGGGTGGTCTAATAACCCTTTGACCCACATGACTTATACAGGGACGACCCCAACAAGGTGGTCTAATAACCCATCAAGTATAAGTTACGACACTTACAATATAAATGACGACACTTCCGTATAGAGGAATAATAACATCTCTATAGGAATACAATATACATATATGTGAAATACATTCCGAAGTTACATATACATCAGCAATGATGATGGAGGCTTTGATGAGGAACCTGGAGTTAGAGTTAGAGTTGGAGTTAGAGTTAGGGTTAGAGGTAGAGTCAATGATGATGATGGAGATGGTGGTGATGATGAAGACGTTGATGGTGACGGTGAGGATGGAGAAGATGGCTTAGTGCTAGGGTTTGGGCAAGGGTTAGGGCTAGGGTTATAGAAGGAAATTGAATTAGGGTTAGAGTTAGAGTCAATGATGACGATGGAGATGGTGGTGATGATGAAGACGTTGATGGTGATGGTGATGGTGATGGTGATGGTGAGGATGGAGAAGATGGATTAGTGCTAGGGTTTGGGTGAGGGTTAGGGCTAGGGTTATAGAAGGAATTTGAATTAGGGTTAGAGTTAGAGTCAATAATGATGATGGAGATGGTGGTGATGATGAAGACGTTGATGGTGATGGTGAGGATGGAGAAGATGGCTTAGTGCTAGGGTTTGGGTGAGGGTTAGGGCTAGGGTTTGGGTGAGGTTGATGATGATGGTGATGGTGATGATGATGGTGATGGTGGTGAGGTTGATGGTGATGGTGATGGTGATGATGGATATGGTGATGGTTCCGTCTTGCATCCAAAAGATGGAGATGGTGATGATGACGAAGATGGTGATGATAATGAAGATGGTGATGGTGGTGATGATGGTGATGGTGGTGAGGTTGATGGTGAAGGTTATGGTGATGGTTCTGTCTCGCATCCAAAAGATGGAGATGGTGATGATGACGAGGATGGTTATGATGATCAAGATGGTGACGTTGATGATGATGGTGATGGTGGTGAGGTTGATGGTGATGGTGATGGTGATGATGAAGATGGTGATGGTTCCATCTCGCATCCAAAAGATGGAGATGGTGATGGTGATGAAGATGGTGATGATGATGAAGATGGTGACGTTGATGATGATGGTGATGGTGGTGAGGTTGATGGTGATGGTGATGGTGATGATGAAGATGGTGATGGTTCTGTCTTGCATCCAAAATATGGAGATGGTGATGGTGATGAAGATGGTGATGACGATGAAGATGGTGACGTTGATGATGATGGTGATGGTGGTGAGGTTGATGGTGATGGTGATGGTGATGGTTCCGTCTCGCATCCAAAATATGGAGATGGTGATGATGACGAAGATGGTGATGATGATGAAGATGGTGAAGTTGATGATGATGGTGATGGTGGTGAAGTTGATGGTGATGGTGATGGTGATGATGATGAAGATGGTGATGATGATGAAGGCGTTGATGATGATGGCGATGGTGATGATGGCGATGGTGATGAAGATGATGAAGGCATTGGGGAATTTATTTATATCCAATGTATTTGACTCTAAAAACCTCTCATGTGTGATTATAAAAAAATCAAGATTCCCTCAACCCCCAAACATGCCATTTCAAAGAATTTTTTATCTTTGAGTGTGGTATGGGTGCCAACATGAGGTTTTGTCTACTAAGGATGGATATTGGCGTCTTGACCATGGTTGGGGTGATGAAAATGAGGTTCATATGACTCCAATGAATCTTCCATGGATCATGGGGTAAAATGATCTCTCAAGTATTATTGCATGTGAACTTGCACGTACCAAGCTACAACAAATCTTTCACAGAAGTGGATTTGTCTATGTGAATAGATAAGTGAAAAGATTTTAGCAACAAGACCTATCAATTTTAACTTGGAAGTATGGGAAATGTTCAAAGTGGGATTGAGAGGCTTGATGGTGATTGTAGTAGTGGGCATGGTATTGGTGAGAATGATGACATGATAGTGGAATTAAACATTAATATGGTGACCCTGGAGCTTGGATCCTATCCTAGAAACATGAGAGCCTAGCCTAAAAACCCTAGTTGGTAGCATAAACCTTAGTTTGTATTCTAATCACAATGAAACCCTATTATGTATCCTAAGATCTAGCCCTAAATTATAATACATGTAAATATTAAATCATTTTCATTGTACATATACATTCATCTGCATACATTTGAATCCAAACCACTATACACATATATGCATACATAAAATTAGATCGCTATCACATAATGATAAATTAAGGAAGTCCTGATTGTAAATGGTAGTGGATGTGATGGTCATCAAATCAAAGGTGGCTATATCTGTGAGTGAGAATTAATGAGCTAGCTATACATCATGCTCAAGGTTGTCCTATTTGTATGCTGACATTTGATTAAAAAATGATTCCATAACTTGGTTATTAATTTGTTGCATGATCTTAAGTGGACAAAATGGTCAAAATAAATACTAGTGACGACATTTCATTATGTAGAGTATGGCCTTTTTGGATCTCATTATGTAGAGATATTAAAAATAATGTTGGATCTCATTTTAACCTTTTGATGAAAATGGACATTTTCTATTTTTAAGTGTTCTTTTCCTAGTACTCAAGTTCCCAATATATATCTTATGTGCCATGAGGTGTGATTTGTCCATCCATTTATTCCGTTTGTTTTTATATTAATTCTCACACATGATTTTGTTTGAGTTAGCCTATGTTTACAATGTTCTCTTAACATAGATACCATTAGAATCTTTTACATGTGGAAAGATAAACCAAGCTGAACTACGATATGCAACTTCTCTTCTAAGATCTAGGTCAAACCCAAATTTACACAACATCACATCATGATACACACAACATGAGACAACCACATTAGACAACGAGATATATAAATCACATATCTAAAAATCCATGTACATCGAGGCTACAAAACTCATCCAAACATATACAATTTCTGGTGAATAGTGGAACATGGTTCCCAATGTACGTACAATGGCAACTTGTGCCCTACACAAAATGTGACAACTCATGCCATAAATACAAAACACATGGCAACTTGTGCCGTAGATACAAAGTACATCAAAACTGGTGCACAAAAGTGCCACATCATGGCTAATGTACATAACACGTGGCGTGTCAAGCATTGTGACCACCGCCGTCACTCCTAGGTGCAGATCCAAAGTTGATCTTCCTACTCTTCGAGCTATCGGTGCCTCGGGTCTTGGTTTGTCTAGGAGTAGACCATCTCTCCGGGCTCTGGAACAAATGATATAAGATACCATCATTTTCAAGAATTTGCAACATTTACCACATTTATAAAACAAATGTAGAATTCAAATCTTAAATAAATCACCTCTGACATGAGTGGGAAACGTTGGACAGGTGTCCTAGATCTATGGAGCCTCTCAACAATTCTAGCCTACAACATTTAAAACAATCATTTCATTGAAAAGTCATAATTGCTTAAATTAATTTTTGTTAATGCATCAAAATATTTTCATAAATTAAGTTGATTCTCACCGTGAACACCTCCGACGATGGACATGGTTCGCCTTCTGGGCTAGCAGGTGGAGCAGATGGCCGGAAAACCAATTCCGATGCAGTGATGGGGGGGGGCACAGATGTAGTGGCAGCCACTACAGGTGAAACCACTGGAGATACTGATGAGGATATTGGAAGAGTAGATGCCAGAATAGTGGCAGGAAGTGGGGATGATATGGTGGGAGAAGACATGGTGGTATGGGGTGGAGGAGGACCATGTGGACGATGAACCCCTGCCGGCTGTAGGATAGAGGGTATTGAACGGAAAGGGCTAGGGACGGTGTTGAGGGATGGTGCATGGGAGGGTAGTCCTGCATGGAGGGAGGAGGATGGACAAATGGGAGGTTGTGGATGAAGAGGGGAAGGTAGAAGGAAGGGGGGGCATGGACGAATGGGGGAGGATGGATAGACATGGGGGCGTGGATAAATTGGGGGGGGATGTATGGACATAGGGGGGTGGGCGAGTGGGGGGAGGATGGATGGAGGGGGGAGTATGGACAGAGAGGGGGCGATGGATGGAAGGGAGGGGGTGGACGTAGGGAGGGGTCTAGATGAAAGCGAGGGAGGGGACTCATGGGAGAGGGTGGATACACAGGACTAAAATGCGGAGACACAGCTGCTGGTGGAACCTACATATACATTTGCAATATCACAATTTAGTAAACAAACAATAAATTAATCCATAGTAAGTCGTAACAAATCAAATTAAAAGCATGCTTATAAATACACATTGTAACTGTGTATATGGTGATGGGCCAATCCCTAGCGGGGGTGGCTGATCACCGTAGTCACGAAACACCTGTGGACAACAAAATGCATGCATGTTATGAACATGTTAAACAAGTCATTATCTAGGAAATCAAGATATTCAAAAACATTGTACGAACTATCAACGTGTATGCCATAAATATAAATACTTGAGTAATATAAATGACATAAGTAATAACAATATTGTGTCAGGTACTGAAAATACCTCTGTGTTGGGTGGCGCAATTTTAGTTGCAGCTGCCATCACTACATCCATGTTGGGAGATCCTACGTTCTCCCATCTTGGTGTATCAGCTCTGAATAACTGTACATTGAAATAATAGTTTAAGTCAAACAAAAATACTTTAAAAATAATTTACAAGTTATTAAGTGATGATTGAAACACATTAAAAAAATTGCTGACCTGATCCATATAACGACCCTCGATCGGGCCAGGGCAAGTGTGCCCGCAATGGGGACAAAGATGTGGCATTGTCCCCATCGAACTGGAATGCACAGCATGGCTACCATCGGTCATGGGTCTATCCTGGCCCTGTCATGAAGGGCCTGCACCTGGATCTATATCAAGGTCACCCGACCTCTCCACTGTAATCGCTGCTACAAAGGAGGTGTGTCTGAGGAGACCACGTGCAACATTCCTCATTGCCACCTCGATCTGATCAAGCTTATGGGGAAACTGAGGTGGCTGGGGAGAGGGGTTGGGTTCGCGCCTCGGAGCTGGTGGCCCTCTCAGTGGGTTCCTCCTGGCAACAGGTCGATTTTGGGCAGAGCTACGCCCAACACCCTGGAACTCGGTTATGTCAAAATAGTTGACATGTAAACCAAGGCAAAACTCAGTCCATAGTTGGCAAAGGAAGTACTGTGGAACCTCCCTATTATTGCAGGGAGGTTTATCATACACCATGAACCACCTCCGCATCCAATTGTCTCTCCAGCGTTGGTAATGACACCAATCCATGCAGACACGTGGATTTGTAATGTTCGGTGGTTGGTTTGTTTTCAGATCGGTGAACATACTATATAATTGGGATTTTGTAATGTTCAAATATTTTATTGCTTCCTTGGAGATGTCCGTGGAGTAGTACTCCCGCATCCTAGCTCTAAATTGAGTCATGTCGGTCAATTGTTGGTGTACATGGATGAGGGAATCAATTGAATTCTCAATTGACATGGCAAGAGACAATCGAGATGGTTCCCCCGAGTTTATAAGTTCGCGAGTGTGCACTCGCATTTCATTTACATAATGGTTAAGGTCATCTTGTTCAAAATTAGGCTGGGGGTTTTGGTTTTGTTCGGCATTTGGATTGTGTTCACGGTTTTCTTCGGCATTGGGTCCAAGGTTTGGGTTTTCTTGTGTTCCATCGGACTCGGGGTTAACATCTTGTTCACTCATTGTCTCAGTTTACAATCTGCAATAGAAAATTGGTTCATTGTTTTCAAATTGTGAGAATTATTTACAATTAAATAAACAAAAAAATCAAAAAATTGATACAAAGAATGAATAAAATGAAAACAAAACTTGATATTTACCTATCAATCACCCTGTTGATGAGTTAGTGGGTGTTGTGGGGTGGTTTTGAAGTTTATTTGGGCAAATTTGGTGGTTGAATTGACACGTACGTGGAGGTGCAAGTGTCGCTCGGCCAGCCCAATGGAACAATGCGGAAATTGGGCGTTGTTTTTTATTTTTATTTTAACAGAGGCACGTGCGCGCCACTGTTGCACGCACGCGCCGGGAATGCGTACACGCCATATACGCACATGTGCCTTGGTTCAGTACCAAACCTAGCGGCGCGTGCACGCTTCCTTAGGTGCGTATGCGCCATTTTTTTTTCCGCTAGCGCGCCTGTTGGCCCGGTTTTGCAACCAGGCTTAGTGCTATGGGCACCTGCTAACTAGTAGCAGTAGTTTCAATAGAAATAAAAACAAGAAACTAAATAAACAAGACTATTCATGGATCTAAGCAAAGATATTAAGCAAATAACAAAAATAATTTAAGATCAAGAACAAGAACATATAAAATAAAGAATTTGTATTGAAAGGATGGGGCAAGCAAGTGCTTGTGGAATCAATACCTCTAATGGTGAGGTTGAATAGCTCCAAGGATGAGCAACTTCCAATCTCCAATGGTCTCTTCTCCAATGTGGTTTGCAATGGCTAAAATGCTCAGGGGAGATTTCGACAGCATAAGGATGAGATAATGGATGGATCTGAAATGAGGAGCCCCTACCACCTTTTTATAGGTTTTGGTGGTGGGAAATACCATTTGTGGTTTTGTGGAAACCAAATGGTATTGACCAACATGGTTTAGGTACTTTTCCCTCCTTTTTCCTTTTTTGAATAAAAATAATATTTTAATTCCCTTTTTAATATTTTTGGGAATTTGGACCCTTTTTGAGGGTTTTTTATGATTTTCTTGGAAAAATAATCTTTTTTAATGGAAAAAGGGGTGTACTAAGGTCTTTTGGTGACCTTTTGTTGGTTTCGGAGGCTCAGATGGTGGAAAAGTGGACAAATGGGTCATGTGAATAAGGGAATGAGCTAGTGAGCACTTTTTAGGTGTTAACAGATTGCCCCCTGATGTGTGAGGGCAGGAGCTCATCGTATGGCCGATAGACATCATAGTTCTTTTGTCCTTTTTTCTGGGGTTTAGGGGAGAGAAGAGACCGGTTGGAGACTGGAGCCACGGCCCTTGGAAGCTGCAAAAACAAAAAATATTACATGGCCTCAATATGAATGAGGTATAATCTCTGATGAAGGACGATGCGGGCATTCCCATGCTCGTATCAAGACATATACAAAACAATTAGTCCCAAGAAGGGGGATCTAATACGTAAAGAAATATACTGGTACATCATAATGGTCCAGATGGGACATTATTGTGGGATATAGTCATGATCATGGCTGATCTCAATAACTGATACACTGGAATAACTGTTGAACTGAAGGTGTTCAATCATCTGTATGGACTTAATGACTGTGAGCCATCTCTGGGAAGTATTTGTATCTGTATACTCGAGGGAGTATAAATCGGGGTACATCTGAATACTGTCGCCATACGCAACCCGGATATCTATAGAAAAAATGTAACTGGTTGTATCCATAGGTAGACTCTGAAATGTGGAGGAGTCAGGTGGTATCCGGGGTCTTCGACTAATAACTGAACGTACCAATACCCTGTGCGAGTCTCAACGATGCGATCAAGGTGTTGAAGTCGAGCATGTGAGAAACAACCATTCGGAGAGGCACTGAGGTTTCCTCTCGAAATGATTCATAGGTACTCATCATAAATGGTATTGAGTCCAAGACACAGGGACCTCTAGGTCTATCCTCTGGAATCATTGTGGTTGTCGTCGACAGAGGGAGACCAGCAACTAACAAGGCAATGATGTTTCCTTGATAGGAGCACGAGGTGTAGAACTGAAGTGATGTAGTATTGCTGGTAGGACTGACATACTTGTGGGGATGGGAAATAACTGGGTCAAAAAATGGGTACTCAAACTTCCTTTGTTCAGAGCAAGATGACATGGTTGACCTAGCAGCGTAGGGAACTGACTTGCAGGTGTGGGGGTCATCTTTTTAGGTACTGAAGGGTATGTACTGACTCTGGGGGGGTGAAGCTGATGATAGCTGTCGAGGGAGTTTCAGGGTGACATACTGCAGAATACTCTGAACAAAGGCGACCAAAATGGGGAAGCTGCTATGTGAGTAGACATGATGTGTTGTAGCGCCAAGAGGCACCATTCTTCCTTCTTCGCAGTTTTAATGAGCTCCAAGAAGGGATAAAAGTGTGCTCTGAAATGGTACGGTCCTGTGGATTTTGTGAGCCCAGGACGGCTCATGCTCATCGTTGCTTTCATGTTTAGAGAGTCTGAAAACGGTAAGTGGACTCTGTTGGTGTTTCTTTTTCGTAAGTTTAGTCTCCAAGGCCCGAAAAAGGATAAAATGTTGCGGATGGAGAACTCTTCTAGCCGGTGTGACTAGAGTATACCTTTTTCGTAATTAGTCTACGAGGTCCGGAAAAGGGGTAAACTTATACCAGGTAGACGCCCTTTCAGATACGTTTAGCGAGCATGAAAGGAAGCAAGATTGCTCGGCGATCTTTTCATTGTTTTTAGGAGTCAGAAAAGAGCTTAACAGAAACTCCCTAAGTGCCTTTTTCGTAAAAGGGGTTGCTTGGCCCGAAAAAGGGATAAAATTATACCGAACAAAAATGGATTGATGAGGGCGAGGAAAGGTCTCAAGCATCGTCATCTTGCGGGAAACTGGATCCGGTGACATAAGGATTGTTGGAAACGGAGAACGGTCGATGTGGCACGCAAACCGAGGTGACGAGGGGGGCGTGGGAAAAATGCCTGAAAAATCTAAAGGTGAGAGCGATAAATGATCTCGAGCATCATCATGAGCGCGGAAAACTGAATCCGGCGATATAAGGCACATCAAAAATGGAGAACGACCGATGTGGCACGCAAACCGAGGCGACGACGGGGGCATGGGAAAAATGCCCGAAAAATCTAAAGGTGAGAGCGATAAATGATCTCAAGCATCATCACGAGCGCGGAAAACTGAATCCGGCGATATAAGGCACATCGAAAATGGAGAACGGCCGATGTGGCACGCAAACCGAGGCGACGAGGGGGGGCATGGGAAAAAAATGCCCAAAAAGTCTGGGCGTGAGAGCGAGAAATGATCTCAAGCATCATCACGGGCTTGGAAAAATGAATCCGATGATATCAAATATATCAAAAACGGAGAGCAGCCGAAGTGGTACGCAAACTGGGGCGACAAGGTGTCGGGACACAATGTTGATATTGGTCCTAGTGAGAGCGAGAAATGATCTCAAGCATCATCACGGGCACGGAAATATGAATCCGGCAGTGCAAATGGTGTGAAAAACGGAGGTCATAAGGACTCCGGAATGGTTAAAGGAAAGAACTAGGTTAAAAAATGGCTACAAATAAAGGTGATCCCACCAAGCGAAGGATGCAGTGGTGGGGAGAAATGATGACCCATGGGGGAAAAATACTAGGTGTATCAAATCAACTGAAATATACAAGTGACACGTGACCTCAAAAAAGGTTGAGATCACGAATATGAAAAAGTGAGCAGGGTTAATGACCTGCCCCCATGCTATGTGCATGGGGTTTGTGATTGTGGATCACATGTGTGTTGGTTTGAACGGTGGGCTCATTGAGGTGTTGAGATAGAGATGATGGGGAAGGTTCAAAATGATTGATCATGCCCCCTATCCCGGGGTCGAGGTAATCTATTATGCCCCCTAACTCAGAGGTGTCAATGTGGTGCAGATGTTGTCTCAGAGAGAGATCAATAGGGCATTGAGCAACTGCTGGCAGGGTGTTATACCATGAGGCTGTGGGTCGTGGTGGCATACTGAAGTGATGATATGATGATGGGGGATTCCCTTTGTGGGGTGGATGCCCCCAGTATCTCCGACGAGGATCACGATGATGATGAGTAGGCAAGGTTTTGGGCCTGCCCCCATGTTGTGGACATGTGGTTTCCTGGTCGATTTGAAAGGGTTGAACCTGTGTGTCAAAGGGATCAATGGAAGGGGCCGACCGGACAGAGGGGTATCCAGTGGAGATCGTATAAATGGCGGGGTCAAGGCCAGGCATTTCGGTATCTGACCAAGTAAAGACATCAGTGAATTCTTGGAACAGTTGTTGGTATTCTCTGATCTCATTCTGGGAGGTTCCTAATGTGATGGTATGAAGGGCACCAAGTGGGTCAGAGATGTCAATGTGGATGACGGGAGAAATATCGGCCGTGGGATCCGTTAACCAGTCGATTTTAGTAGGAAGGAAATCCTTGGACTCAACCGCGGATTGGGTAGCGGTGGTGGATGAAGTCTCTTCCAGGAGGAAGTATGGACGATGGTGCATGTCTTCCCCAGGATAATCAAAGGTAGTAGGAGTCTCGAGAACCTGTTCATCATTGCGGGAGCTTTGAGTGGTCAAATCGAGTGATGAGGTAGTGGTAGTCGAAGAGATCATGTAGATGGTGTTAATCTCTCCGGATGAGGATGATGCGGGAGGGTAGATCTCCTCGATAGTAGGGGGTGCCGTCTCTAGGTCCAAATTGTTCATCTCGTAGAGAGCTGCTCTATAGTCTGGGATGTCAGGACAGTTGTGGGAGTAGTGGCCGTAAATACCGCATATCGCACATGGGTGGTTGGTACGCAGTGATTTATCACGAGGCATAGGGTTTGGATCTAGTTTGACCACCGGGATGTTGGGGTCGTCGTCCAACATTTGCATGTGTTCCTGCAATGCAGGTAACTGTGGACACTGATGGGTTGGATGGCCTAACTCATCACACAGCGAGCATTTTGGAGGAGCACGAAATACGGGGGGAGGTTTAACTGCCTTGGGTGGGGGTACCGCAGTGTATGGTTGTGGACCTCTGCCCCCAGTGGGCTTGACGAATGGAGGGGGATTCGTCGACGACGAAGGAGTCGTGATACCGGGAGGTGGTTTGGTAGAAGTGACAATGGGTTGCACCGGTTGCAGGATGACATTTGGTGTCGGTGGGGAAACGGGAGGCGAAATATACCACACGGGTAATCCCAATGTTAACCCGGGGAGACTGAGGGTAGCCATAACCGGAGCGCTTACTACGCCCGAGGGAGGGAATAGAAAGGGGATTGTGTGGATGGGTGTAACTCCAATGTGACTAGGTACCAATGGTGGTTTGGGCAACAAGAGGGTTGGTTACCGGGTTGTTGTGACAGAGTGCAGAGGTTAGCGACATGGGTCTCCGATGACGGTGGTGGTATGGCCTGGAATGTAGAAGTCATCGGCGCGTCGAAGTACAGTCCGGGTCTGACTGAGGAAACGAATGAGGTATTTGCACCGCAAACAGGTTGTTCAACCATGGGGATAACATTTTCAGGTGCAGCGGGGGCCTTGGGATCGTAATAGGTGAGTTGGTCCACCTTGACCACGCGTCCCTCATGGGGGAACTGCATGGTCCGATAAACGGATGAGGCAACAGCCCGCATGGCATACATGTAACTACGGCCAAGTAGAAGGTTATAGTCAAGTTGTGCATTGATGACCTCAATGTCAATGAGCACGGTTTTGCCCGCGAGTTGGATGGGGACATTAGGTAAGAGACCCTGGGGTTGTGCCGAATGACCGTCATAGGCTCGCAACGCAGTGGTGGACTGCTGGAGAGTAGGGGATCCCAACTTCTGCCAAACGAATGTAGACATGACGCATGTGGAGGCCCCTTCATCGATAATGCACCGATGGATAACAAGATTCCGAACAGAAACGGAAACTTGGAATGCTAAAGAGGAAGGCAAGCATGGTTCAGACTGGTCTGAATCGAATGCGATCAGCTGTGAATCATTGGGGTCCATGGCGCCAATGGCATAGAGCAAAGTTTTGCGCTGCGAAGGACAGTTTTTCAAAACTTCTAAAGCAGACATGGCTGCAGGAGACTGGGCTAAGTCGTCGACAATGTTGTAATTCGACGCAGCGTGAGCATTAGGATTATTGTTGATGCGATGAAATGGGAAGCGAGGTGCTTTGGAAGCGCCATCAAGTGGAGCTGGAGGTATACGTAACGTTTGATCTGTGGGATTAACGTTAGTGTTTTTGTCGGCGGGAGGGGCTTCAGAGGTGGAGCCATATTGGTTCCGACGGGTTTGGAGGTTGGCAGCGGCAGTCGACATCATCAACAAATGGTGAGTACCTGAATCGAACATGGGTTGATCAGGGGCTGCATAAGTGATCTGCTGTGGTGGCACGCTGCCCTGAGGGGGGGCTAACGGCTGAGTGTTCACTACACCCTGGTTTGGAAAGGGGTTTTGCAGCACCAAGGGTTGATGTTGAGGTGGTGGAGGGTTGGGTGGCGGCTGAGGAGCCGCTTGCCCTTGACAATGTGCATCGTCGGTCCAGAGTTGCCGAGCTCACTCCAAATGTGGGCAAGAATGCGTGTAATGACCATAGACTCCGCAGATAGAACAAGGGTGGTTTGTTCTGAGGTTATTATTTCTAGGCTGCTTAGGATTCCGATCCGGATTGCTGTTGGGAGGAGCAGCATTGTTATTCTGCGGAGGATTGGGAGGTGGAGGACCTTGCTGATGTTGTTGGTTATTACCGTGGTTATGACCTATACCACGGTTCTGTTGCGCACCTTGGTTGCGCGGGTTATTTTGGTATTGGGGCTGATGTTGTTGTGCGTACACATGCCCTTGAGCAGTGGGAGGATTTTGGTTCACCGCAGGTGCGGGAGCAGGTTGTGGTGGATAGTATGCAGGTGGAGCTGGAGGTGGTCCAGTTGCCTGTTGGGGTTGTTGGTACCCCTGAGCTGGTGGAGGTGTGAGGTTAGCTGGTGCAACCGGTTGTGGGTAATGCATGGGTTGTTGTGGGAACTGCATGGGGGTCTGTACCGTAGGTTGAGCATAGTATGTAGGAGGTACATATGCTGATGGCGCTTGGCCATAACAATGTTGTGGACAAGAGGGTCCATGAACGTGATGGGTCTGGTTTGTTGGAGCATAAGAAGTTGTCGCTCCGGAACTCGATGTGGCCCTAGAAAGGTCTAGGGCGGGCATGGTGCTCACCATACTGAAAGGTTTTGCTTGCGGTGTAATTTGGCCGATAATGCCATCAGCGGCATGTGATGCCCCCGGTGCGTCACCGCGTGCAGAGTCGCCTCGTGGGGCGTCCGGTATGATCGTGTATAAGTAACCCGACTGGGCGTAGATGAGATCAAACTGTTGGGCCTTGAGGATGGCCTCTTCCTCGGAATGGGGTCTTTCAGAAGTTGGGAGCATCATCATGAACGCGGAAAACTGAATCCGGTGATATAAGGCACATCGAAAATGGAGAACGGCCGATGTGGCACGCAAACCGAGGCGACGAGGGGGGGCATGGGAAAAATGCCCGAAAAATCTAAAGGTGAGAGCGATAAATGATCTCAAGCATCATCACGAGCGCGGAAAACTGAATCCGGCGATATAAGGCACATCGAAAACGGAGAACGGCCGATGTGGCACGCAAACCGAGGCGACGAGGGGGGCATGGGAAAAAAATGCCCAAAAAGTCTGGGCATGAGAGCGAGAAATGATCTCAAGCATCATCACGGGCTTGGAAAAATGAATCCGATGATATCAAATATATCAAAAACGGAGAGCAGCCGAAGTGGTACGCAAACTGGGGCGACAAGGTGTCGGGACACAATGTTGATATTGGTCCTAGTGAGAGCGAGAAATGATCTCAAGCATCATCACGGGCACGGAAATATGAATCCGGCAGTGCAAATGGTGCGAAAAAACGGAGGTCATAAGGACTCCGGAATGGTTAAAGGAAAGAACTAGGTTAAAAAATGGCTACAAATAAAGGTGATCCCACCAAGCGAAGGATGCAGTGGTGGGGAGAAATGATGACCCATGGGGGAAAAATACTAGGTGTATCAAATCAACTGAAATATACAAGTGACACGTGACCTCAAAAATGGTTGAGATCACGAATATGAAAAGTGAGCAAGGTTAATGACCTGCCCCCATGCTATGTGCATGGGGTTTGTGATTGTGGATCACATATGTGTTGGTTTGAACGATGGGCTTATTGAGGTGTTGAGATAGAGATGGTGGGGAAGGTTCAAAATGATTGATCATGCCCCCTATCCCGGGGTCGAGGTAATCTATTATGCCCCCTAACTCAGAGGTGTCAATGTGGTGCAGATGTTGTCTCAGAGAGAGATCAATAGGGCATTGAGCAACTGCTGGCGGGGTGTTATACCATGAGGCTGTGGGTCGTGGTGGCATACTGAAGTGATGATATGATGATCGTGGATTCCCTTTGTGGGGTGGATGCCCCCAGTATCTCCGACGAGGATCACGATGATGACGAGTAAGCAAGGTTTTGGGCCTGCCCCCATGTTGTGGACATGTGGTTTCCTGGTCAATTTGAAAGGGTTGAACCTGTGTGTCAAAGGGATCAATGGAAGGGGCCGACCGGACAAAGGGGTATCCAGTGGAGATCGTATAAATGGTGGGGTCAAGGCCAGGCATTTCGGTATCTGACCAAGTAAAGACATCAGTGAATTCTTGGAAGAGTTGTTGGTATTCTCCGATCTCATGCTCACTGTGGGAGGTTCCTAATGTGATGGTATGAAGGGCACCAAGTGGGTCAGAGATGTCAATGTGGATGACAGGAGAAATATCGGCCATGGGATCCGTTAACCAGTCGATTTTAGTGGGAAGGAAATCCTTGGACTCAACCGCGGATTGGGTAGCGGTGGTGGATGAAGTCTCTTCCAGGAGGAAGTATGGACGATGGTGCATGTCTTCCCTGGGATAATGAAAGGTAGTAGGAGTCTCGAGAACCTCTTCATCATTGCGGGAGCTTTGAGTGGTCAAATCGAGTGATGAGGTAGTGGTAGTCGAAGAGATCATGTAGATGGTGTTAATCTCTCCGGATGAGGATGATGCGGGAGGGTAGATCTCCTCGATAGTAGGGGGTGCCGTATCTAGGTCCGAATTGTTCATCTCGTAGAGAGCTGCTCTGTAGTCTGGGATGTCAGGACAGTTGTGGGAGTAGTGGCCGTAAATACCGCATATCGCACATGGGTGGTTGGTACTTAGTGATTTATCACGAGGCATGGGGTTTGGATCTAGTTTGACCACCGGGATGTTGGGGTCGTCGTCCAACATTTGCATGTGTTCCTGCAATGCAGGTAACTGTGGACACTGATGGGTTGGATGGCCTAACTCATCACACAACGAGCATTTTGGAGGAGCACGAAATACGGGGGGAGGTTTAACTGCCTTGGGTGGGCGAACCGCAGTGTATGGTTGTGGGCCTCTGCCTCCAGTGGGCCTGACGAATGGAGGGGGATTTGTCGACGACGAAGGAGTCGTGATACGGGGAGGTGGTTGGGTAGAAGTAACAATGGGTTGCACCGGTTGTAGGATGACATTTGGTGTCGGTGGAGGAACGGGAGGCGTAATATACCACACGGGTAATCCCAATGTTAACCCGGGGAGACTAAGGGTAGCCATAACCGGGGCGCTCACTACACCCGAAGGAGGAAATAGAAAGGGGATTGTGTGGATGGGTGTAACCCCAATGTGACTGGGGATCAATGGTGGTTGAATACCGGATGTTTGTGTATTCTGTGAAAGAGTACAGAGGTTTGCGACTTGGGTCTCCGGTGACGGTGGTGGAATGGCCTGAAATGTAGAGGTCATTGGTGTATCTGAATAAAGTCCGGGTCCCAAAGAAGAGACAAAGGAGGTAGTTGCACTAGAAGTTGGTTGTTCAATCATGGGAAGAACATTTTCGGGTGCTGCAGGGGCATTGGGATCATAGTAGGTGAGTTGGTCAATTTTGACCACGCGTCCCTCGTGGGGGAACATCATGGTGCGGAAAACGGAGGAGGCGACCGCTTTCATGGCGTACATGTAACTGCGGCCGAGTAAAAGGTTATAATCCAGCTGGGCATTAATGACCTCTATGTCAATGAATACAGTTTTCCCACCTAATTGGACGGGGACCTTGGGTAGTAAACCTTGAGGTTGAGCTGACCGACTGTCGTAGGCCCGCAATGCAGTGGTGGATTGCTGGAGAGTAGGGGATCCCAACTTCTGCCAAACAAATGTGGACATGACGCATGTGGAGGCACCCTCGTCGATGATACATCGATGGATGACAAGATTCCGAATAGAAACAGAAACTTGGACTGCTATGGTGGAAGGAAGCCGTGGTTCAGACTGGTCTAAATCAAAGGTCATCAATTTCGAATCATTTGGGTCAATCGCCCCAATGGTGGAAAGTAAAGTCTTTCGCTGAGTAGGACAGTTTTTTAAGACTTCTAACGCAGACATGGCTGCGGAAGATTGAGCTAAGTCATCTACAATGTTGTAATTGGACGCAGCCCGTGCATTGGGGTTGTTGTTGATTCAGCGAAGGGGGAAGCGAGGTGCTTTAGAAGCGCCATTGAGTGGAACCTGAGGTATACGCAATGTCTGATCAGTGGGATGAGCATTAGTATCCTTTTCGGCAGGGGGGGATTCAGAAGTAGGTCCGTATTGATTCCGACGGGTTTGGATATTGACGTCGGCAGTGGACATCATCAATAAGTTGTGGGTGCCTGAATCAAACATGGGTTGGTCAGGAGCTACGTAAGTAATTTGTTGTGGCTGCACGTTGCCCTGTGGGGGGGCTAACGGATGAGTGTTCACCACTCCTTGTGTTGGAAAAGGGTTTTGTAATACCAAAGGTTGTTGTGGAGGTGGTGGGGGGTGGGGTTGCGGCTGAGGAGCCGCCTGCCCTTGACGATGGGCGTCATTTGTCCATAGTTGTTGAGCTCGCTCCAGATGTGGGCAAGCGTGGGTATAGTGGCCATAGACACCGCAAATGGAACAAGGATGGTTTGTTCGTAAATTAGCATTTTTGGGTTGCTTAGGTGGTCGATCAGGATTCTGATGAGCAGGCGTCGCGTTATTATTTTGCGGAGGATGGGTAGGTTGTGGAGCTTGGTTACGGTTTTGATTGTTTCCACGGTTGCGTCCTCTTCCGCGGTTTGGTTGCCCACCCTGGTTGCGTTGGTTATTTTGGTATTGGGGCTGCTGTTGTTGTGCGTACACATGCCCTTGAGCATTGGGGGGATTCTGAGGAGCCGCAGGTGCGGGAGCAGGTTGCGGTGGATAGTATGCAGGTGGAGCTGGAGGTGGTCCAGTTGCCTGTTGGGGTTGTTGGTACCCCTGAGCTGGTGGAGGTGTGAGGTTAGCTGGTGCAACCGGTTGTGGGTAATGCATGGGCTGTTGTGGGAACTGCATGGGGGTCTGTACCGTAGGTTGAGCATAGTATGTAGGAGGTACATATGTTGATGGCGCTTGGCCATAACAATGTTGTGGACAAGAGGGTCCATGAACGTGATGGGTCTGGTTTGTTGGAGCATAAGAAGTTGTCACTCCGGAACTCGATGTGGCCCTAGAAAGGTCTGGGGCGGGCATGGTGCTCACCATACTGAAAGGTTTTGCTTACGGTGTAATTTGGCCAATAATGCCATCAGCGGCATGCGATGCCCCCGGTGCATCACCGCGTGCAGAGTCGCCTCGTGGGGCGTCCGGTATGATCGTGTATAAGTAACCCGACTGGGCGTAGATGAGATCAAACTGTTGGGCCTTGAGGATGGCCTCTTCCTCGGACTGGGGTCTTTCAGATGCTACATCCTTCGCAATGAGAGGAAGGAGGGATTTAAGGAACCAGTCTAAAAAGATTCGGTCGTCTAATTTGATCTTGCATAGGCTTCGGCGCCGGCGCCAATCATGAATATGGTCAGTGATATGCGTGGCCGTGTTCTGTCTGCAAGACAGTAGGATTTCGACGCCCGCATCATAGCGGACAGGTAGCTGAAAGAACTGCAGGAAGGTCGAGGCAAGGGAGGTAAATGTGGAATGCGTCCCATGGGGTTGCTCGATATACCATTTGGCTGCAGAGCCAGTGAAGGTGCGCTGTAATAAACGGAGGCGGACAGAGTCGTCCACTATGGAGTTGGAGGAACACCATAGGTGGAAAGACATGATATGGTTCTGTGGGTCTTCTCCTGCCTTACCCTCAAATTTAGGGATGTCCGAGGGGAGTTTGGTGGGAATTTGAGGCCACGCCGGATCATGTCTAATGGGGTCATTTGTGAGCCTAGCTAAATCTGGCAGGTTCAGACTCTCCATATATGGTAGACTAGCAGATGTGGTGACTGGAACTGGGACATGCCTGGCCATAGTGGTATGGTGAAGGGGTCCAGTAGTGCCTAAAGGTATGCTAGGTATGGAGGGTATATGCCCTCCGATAGGTGTAGTCTGGTATGGGCCAGCACCTCCAAGTGCAACTTGGGTTACACTTGGGTTAGGAATTGCACTAGGGATTCCTGGGATAGCATTCCCAAGTGCAACATGGGTTGCACTTGGGTTGGGAATCGTACTAGGGATTCCTAGGATAGGGTTTGTGGAAACCAAAGGGGGTGTGACCCCCATGTTGGGTGTACCCATGACAGGTGGTGGCCCTGTGTTAGGCATTCCTAAATGTGGAGTGTTATCCATATTGGGCATACCCAGGGGGGTGGTTGTTGCCGTGGATGGTACTATAGCAGAAAGGTCTGCAAATGTCTGACCTATGGTAGTTGTAAATAGTGGATCAAATGGTGTTCCAGACATAATGGTGGTTGGTGGTAACTCTGTGGGGTTTTCGGATTCTACCTCCAAATCAAAGGTGAAGTGGGGTATGTCAGAATCGGATGACTGTCTAATTGATTGATGATGTGTCGAATCAAGGGATAAGGCCCTGCGTCCGTGACGTGGAGAGCCAAGTGGACTAAACTCTGGGAGTTCGCCCTGTAGACGACGAGAGCGTCTAAAATTCTCAATGGTGAGAATATGTTGTTTTATAAAAAATTTGTTTAAGTATCAGGTGGTGATATATATATAAAAGACTCAAAACCCTTATGCAACCAAGGGTGCAAGAAGGGGAGTGAAAAAAGAAGGCTCTCAGGCCAAAAAATCAATCCTCAAAAAAGGCACTTATCCTAGTAGCTGTGCTACAATAAGTGGAGGAATGCAACAACAGGTCAGAATACCAACACGCAAGCGGCTCCTAGAAAAAATAGGTGTAACTAGACCACAGGTAGGTTGAAATCATGCAAACACCTAATCTAAAAGTATTGTGACTCAAACAGACGATATCCTCTGCAAGGTGATGAAATCCAAGTCAGACAATATGAATGTTGAGACAACGGCTAGATATCCCCCTACCGGGAGGGACACCGGGTAATCAATCCTAAAGACAGGCTACTAGGATACTCCGTTCATGACGCGTCGAGAAAAGGTAAATCTGCCGTTTGGTCCTTTGATCGCAATATCCCAATACAGGGATATCCCGAGAACTGCGAATGGTAGCCCTTCGGTTACTGAATGGGTTTCGGTATCCCACTCAGGATTCCGGAACCATCCTCGCGACTTCAACCCTCCTAAGGGAGAGGCCTTCCCACAAACCGGTTGTGACCGCGCCAAAAAGTACTAAGAGATTTTAGCTCCCTAATTGGACAACTTCTATGTCTCAGATGTAAGAACTGAGGGGTGTTATTGGAACACCTATCCCCCCAATACTACCTAGCTACAAGAATTCTTTTAGTGTTCCCCAAGTGGGGTTAAAAGTGTGTTCAAATTAAGGTACGTTTTAAGGCTTAGTTCAATTAAGTGATCGTGTGAGTGCACGTGAGGTGTTGTAAACTGAACTTGAAAAGAATTAAATGCTTTACAGGAAACTTTCAAAAAAAAAATAACGGATTTTTCGAAAATAAAAAAGCAAATATTTATGACTTTTCACTAAAAGGAATTTAAATGCTTTTCAAAAAATAACTCAAAAAATAATGGATTTTTTGGATTTATGAAAGCAAATAATAGACTTCTTTTTTAAAAGAAATAAATGGATTTCTTTGTTTCAAGAAAAATTGCTAAGGGCAAGATTTTAAAGAAGTAAACAAGAAAAAATTTGAATCTAGATAAAAATGCAAAATGAGTCTTTCTTTCACTTTCTTGAAAAATTTTAAAAAGATTTCTACATATGCACTTTTAAATAGTAAAATTTTTTTTCAAAGCTGTAAAATATGCAGGATTTAGTACTGTAAAAAATGTGCTATGGGCAGAAAGTACAGTAAAATTTTTTTTCAAAATCGGGATGGCCGAATGAAAAATTCAGCCGCGCGGGTTTTGGATGTACAGCCGCGATGGGCCGCGCGGGTTTTGGACGCACAGTCGCAATGGACCGCGCGGGTTTTGGGCGCACAGTCGCGATGGACCGCGCGGGTTTTAACCGCACAGGCGCAATGGGCAGCACGGAAATTGGCCGCGAAGCCGCGGTGTGCAGCGCGGAAAAACGCAGAAAAGTTGCGATGGACCGCGCGACTGTCTGGGAAAAAGCCGCGGTGGACCGCGCGGAAAAGTGCAGAAAAGTCGCGATGGACCGCACGACTGTCTGGCAAAAAACCGTGAGGCGGAAGCCGTGCACGGAAATCGAGAAACGAACCCGAAAATTGAAAATTTCGGGCTGTTTATGGGGCCAAATCTCAGAGCAGCAATGGATCTGCTGTCTAAGATGGCAGATCTATGGATCTAAAGGTTAAAAACTCATATAAAACTAAGATTAAAGGCAAAACTAGAGATCTATAGTTCAAACCAAAGCGGAGTCGCCAAAAACTGTTGGCCCGGTTTTGCAACCAGGCTTAGTGCTATGGGCACCTGCTAACTAGTAGCAGCAGTTTCAATAGAAATAAAAACAAGAAACTAAATAAACAAGACTATTCATGGATCTAAGCAAAGATATTAAGCAAATAACAAAAATAATTTAAGATCAAGAACAAGAACATATAAAATAAAGAATTTGTATTGAAAGGATGGGGCAAGCAAGTGCTTGCAGAATCAATACCTCTAATGGTGAGGTTGAATAGCTCCAAGGATGAGCAACTTCCAATCTCCAATGGTCTCTTCTCCAATGTGGTTTGCAATGGCTAAAATGCTCAGGGGAGATTTCGGCAGCATAAGGATGAGATAATGGATGGATCTGAAATGAGGAGCCCCTACCACCTTTTTATAGGTTTTGGTGGTGGGAAATACCATTTGTGGTTTTGTGGAAACCAAATGGTATTGACCAACATGGTTTAGGTACTTTTCCCTCCTTTTTCCTTTTTTGAATAAAAATAATATTTTAATTCCCTTTTTAATATTTTTGGGAATTTGGACCCTTTTTGAGGGTTTTTTATGATTTTCTTGGAAAAATAATCTTTTTTAATGGAAAAAGGGGTGTACTAAGGTCTTTTGGTGACCTTTTGTTGGTTTCAGAGGCTCAGATGGTGGAAAAGTGGACAAATGGGTCATGTGAATAAGGGAATGAGCTAGTGAGCACTTTTTAGGTGTTAACAGCGCCCCCATTGCAACGAAGATGGGGACCATCTTCGTGCGCCCGCCCTTGTGTATTTATGGTAATTTTAAGATTTGTTTTTAATCTTAAAGGTATAGTTATGAAATTCGATTGAATCATGTTGAATGATTTAGAAATTTGGAAATTTGATTCGATTTGGCTAAGAATTCGCTCAATTCGGATTCGATATGGATGGGTTTCTAAATTCAACCGAGAAATCCCTACAAATCAAGAAAAAATGGAATTGATCATCTAAAAAATTGAATTTGTCCCCCAAAAATTCCAATTTGCTTAAGAATCTGCCATGATTTTTCATGTCGTGTTTTTCGCCTCGATAATTTGTGCAAATTTGTCTCCTTTCTCTCAATTATGCAACCGAAAAAAAGAAAAAAAACAATCTATGTGGAACTGGGTACAAGAATGTGAATGCATATTCTTAGACCGAGAGCACGGTGTTATTGTCATGTATAAGTAGGATACGACTGAGATTCGCCATGAAATTTCCTTGAAGCTGCTACTGAAGAAGACACCGGATCTCTGCCATGAAATTCCCTTGAAGCCATTACTAATGACACTTGAAGTTGTTGTTGAAGAAGCCATTAGAAGTCATTACTTAGGCTTCCAAGTTATGATCTTTTTATTATTAATTTCTTCTTTCATAAAAAGAATGTTGCGATATACATCAATTGAGGAACTTTGTAATATGACATAACCATTAAAGAATGTAGTAATGTGACAGTTCATCATTAACATTGCAATGTGACAAAACCATTAAGAAATATAGCATGTCAACATTCATTAACCCATATGAACATTGAAAGAGATATAATCATCTTATAAATCTCTTAATGTTACACTGTAACATGACCCTTGACAAACATCACATTGTGTCATAACCATTATGGAGTGTCGCAATGTGATATACTCTTTAGTGAACACCACAATGTGACATAACCATTAAGTAACATAGTCGATTGACATAATTCAACTGATCTGAACATCAAAATAGAAATATAATCATATTATAAACCTCTTTGTGTCGCAATGTCACATAATCAACCATTCATGGTTGAACATGTTCAACCATCCACGGTTGAACATAGTATACCATTGTCAATAATTGTCAACCACAGTAATTATATAGAGGATGTGGGTGAATCCATAAAGATGGGTAACACTTTTTGCCATAAGTGACAATGAAAATTCGATTTTTTACTCATTTATTAAATTGAAGCTTTCAAAACTCATAAATGCTTAGTGAATTCCTACATGCAACAAAAAAATAAATTGTAGGGAATTATATTGTCCTTCCACCTATATTTTCTTAAAATAATAATATTATTTAATATGTCAAAATTGCATTTAATGATATGCTTGTTCTTGTAAATTTAGTGATAAATGCATAATTTTTGTAATATATATAATCTACACAAAATGGACTAAGACGCACAAACTAGACACATCAATAGAACAAATTTCTCAGTTCAGTCTTATTTTTGTGGAAAAAAACTCGCTTTCTCCCCATAAACCATCATCTTTTGAAGGAAAACAATATCAACACTATAGAATTTGAACCCAAAATCCAACGAAAAGGACTGTGTCATCGGATTTCACCTTCAAAATTACGAAATTGGATGATTTTTTTTTAAATTGATAGAAGGCGTCGTCAGATATCTGATGGCCCTCTGATATCCAATGATGAATGTCGAATAGTGAGCAGTGTCGTCGTATATCTAACCTTATATTATAACCACTGATGTCGGATATCCGACGGTTTCTTTTGAAAATATCAAAATATATATAACAAAGATTTTATCTAATGCACTTTCCATGAACATACTAAAACCCTGCCAACACAAATATCATTTGGATGGCATTCACTTTGCAGGAACATAACGAAATGCACATTTACCAAAGACCATAATGTTGGTTGTCCAAATTTGAGACCCATATTAAAAGGGTTAAGGAAATATTGCAGTTGAATCTGAACAACTACAAACAAATATATGAT
Organism: Larix kaempferi; assembly: GCA_027924585.1. Classification (NCBI taxonomy): domain Eukaryota; kingdom Viridiplantae; phylum Streptophyta; class Pinopsida; order Pinales; family Pinaceae; genus Larix; species Larix kaempferi. The sequence goes on from BSBM01000660.1 coordinate 11,014,461, forward strand.
AGCAACTGAGCTTGAAACCAGTTTGTTTCTAACCTTTTCTCTCACTTCGTCTATTATTAGTGCTATTACATGCATAACCAGAGCAAGTACTCTTCCTTGTTGAAAGCTACACTATTAATGTAAATTTTATGCTCGAGGACAACGATATTTTCCCGGCGTGTGAAAGCGCGTTGTGTTTTCTTACTGGACTCTATGTAAGCACAATTGAACAAGAGAAATATAGTCCATTTATGTTGAAAATATGTTGCATGGTTGTTTATAACTATGGAAACTTAGCATAGAAACTACTTGTAAATTGGATAGTATTAAAATGAAGGAAGGAAAATCGTCGTCCAAAATAGTGACAAGCTATGTAGGGACTCGGGAGTCGAAACTGATCAAAAGAGACACTATGATTGTGACCGTTTGGAGGCACAGAGATGATGAAATTGTTGTACACACTTATGACCGTTTGGTTGATGCGCACACATTGATGAGTTTGTTGTCGAAAGAGACATTTTGATTGTGCCGTTTGGAGGCACAAACAAGATGAAATTGTTGTACACAATTATGACCGTTTGGATGTGCACACGTTGATGAGTTTGCTGTGATGAATTATGATTAAGATAATATTTGATTATGTTGCCTGGCTGTCGGATGCTCGGGTTTGAGATAATGCGATAACATCATTGACATTCATTTTTGTTTCTGTATTATGTTTTGTAATGGCTTTGTAAGATCGTATTGCATACTAATTTTAGATCATGGCAATTGTCAAGTGTTTTATAAGTTGCATGGGGATTAAAGTTAAAAAGAGGGTTGATCGTCGGATGGAAATAGTGACAGGATATTTGCATCATGAAAATGGATTGTATATTGGAGGCGCATTGTGATGAACCTGCAATAATTAATTAATGCAAATACACGAGATATCATAAATAATAGAACTCAGAATCACTTTTATATTGATCACGGGCCACTTCGAGGGGGCAACCTCCTTTGAGGAAGCTCAATACAATTAACTTCACGGTGACTTTATTGACCTCAACACACACTTATATACTAAGTCTATTCCCAATACTATAAGTCAAAACCATGGGACATATAATACTACGTGACGACTTACAAAGCATATGCGTCCAATACTATGGGCTAATATAAACTACGGATCAAAAAATACTACGGGACAACTTACAAAGAATATGCATCCAACAACAATATACTAACATAGTAAAGAGAAGGGTTGACATAGGTTCCTAACATCCCGTCTCCCTTAGAAAAAGCTTTGTCCTCAAATCTTTGGTTGGAGAAATTGCTGTAGAATCTGAAGGAGTGGTTCCCCGATAGCATCCTCGGGTTGCATTTCGGGCCACTGACGCCTTTGGAGTGTCAAGGAGGATTGCTTGGAAGGCTGTAGATGAAGAAGAACCCTATCAGCTGTGTGAAAAATGCGCTCAGAACGGGGCTGATCGGCTTGTTGTTTGAGGTGAATTCTGGCCATGTGAAGATTGTCCTGTAGAATGAGAAGAATTTGATCGTGGTTTCGAAGAACCGAGTCAATTTCCTGAACTGGGGAGCTGCTAAGGGTGTATGGAAGAAGAAATGGCGATGTTTTTCCATAGACTGCTTCATATGGTGTCCTTTGAGATGTGGTATTGTACCACCAGAGCACTTCTAGGAAATCCATAGAAATAGTTGGCCAAAGCTGTGTAGGGATGGGCAAGGGTTTGAGCAATCCCGAAAGGAGTGTCGTTTCACCCTTGTTGACTTGGAAAGTATCATCGTCAGCCACCATCTGTTGAATTGTCATTTTTAGTCCCTACCAAAAGAAGTTACATTGTTCCTGGTCATACATTTTGAAGAACCCAAAGTGCCCTGTTGATGAAGAAGCATGGAGTTCATAGAAGAGATAGCCCTGTTGAACATATTGCAACCAGTTTGGAACAAGCAGAGAAAGAGCTGTAAGAGAAACTGGGTCATCAATTGTGCGAGAAGGAGCATCTTCCACCATATTGTCCTTACCCTTCTTGTAAGTGATCACATAGGGATAAACAATGAGTTGGATAACCCATTTCAGGTGTGTTGGGGAGGAGACCCATTGTTCCAAAAAAATTTCCAGACTTTGGAGATTAGTTTTGATGCAAAAATAATTCCCTAATAGGTATGGCTTCCACTTCTGTACTGCATGCAAAATAGCCATCATTTCTTGCTGAGAGGTAGATGTGGCTAAATTCTTACCGGAAAGGTCTCTTGAAGGCAGCAAGTGCATTGGTTCAACAAAGATACCTGCATATCTATCCAAGGAAGTAGTGGAGACTGTTGATGGGTGCATCTGAATGGAATTGAGCTGAACGATGACACCATGTGAATTCTTCTTAAGGATTTTTTCCAGGCGATGTGAACTGATGATGCAGAGAGACCTTGGTTGTAAGCCCATAAATTTGTGTTGTGCCCCATTGACTTTAAACTGCATCCAAAGTTCAACAAAATCCCATAAGATGGGGCCAAGTGTGCATAACCATTGAACACCCAAAACCACATCACATCCGCCTAAGGACAAGGAAAACATGTCAGAGCGTAGGTTATAATCTTCCATAGAGATACGCACATTGTGACACTTCCCCTTGCAAGGTAAGGTGCCCCCATTGGCAACCATGACTTCGAAGTTGGAGCAAGGATGGACAAAACAATCAACCTGTTTGGCAATCCGAGGGTCAATGAAGTTATGAGTGCTACCAGAATCAATGAGTATGGTAAGAGGATGCTTCTTGAAGTATCCCCTGGCCCGCATTGTTTGTGGGGTGGTGACGCCGATTACAGCATGGAGAGAGATCTCGGGTGGGTCGTCCTGAGATGGGGTGTCAACAGGCGGGTGTTGAATGTCGACCTGATCATCTACTGTATCTGTAGATTCTTCACCAACTTCTAAGGCAGGCAAAGAATCCACATCCAAGAGATAGAGCTTTTGTTGAACACATCTATGTCCCCGAGTGAATTTCTCATCACAATTATAGAAAATCCCTTTTTCTCGGCGTGCTTTCATTTCTATTTTAGACAAATGCTTGATAGGAGTTGGTTGAGGAGCAGGTGTGATGGGAGGTCGTTGGGAACCCATATTTCTGAAGGGAACAAAGGTGGGTTTGGAGCGTTGTTGAGCTGCGATCTTGTCCTCGGCCAGCTTAGCCAACCCTAGGACTTCCGTCATTGTGTTGGGACAAAACATTTTGACCTCTGAGCGGATTTCATCCTTGAGACCACTGATAAAACAACTCCTGTAGAATTCATCAGACAATCCTTCTGTGTGATTGGCCAATTTCTCAAATTTTGTCTGATACTCTCTCACTGTGCCAATTTGGTGAAGTTTAGTGAGTGCTCCTGTGAAATCATCAAAAGCACTAGGACCAAATCGTGGCAAAATGAGTTGGCAAAAATCTGTCCAGTTTGTCTCGGGATGAGCTTTGATGTACCAACGGTACCATTGAAGGGCTTCCTGTTCCAAATGAAAGGATGCAAGTGGAACTTTCTGGGCATCAGAAGTATTATGCAGACTGAAATATTGTTCTGCTCGATATATCCATCCAGTCGAATCAGTACCATTGAAGCGAGGAAAATCAAGCTTCGGCCCACGAAAATTGCTGGAAGAAGAGAACCCGGTGGCTGCAAAAGATTCTCGCTGTCTGGTGTTGTTCATGGCTGAATGCTGAAGATGGAGGCTGAGAAATTTTTCATCCAGATCTTGGAGTTTGGTTTGGATGGTTGCAAGTGCTTCCTCCATGGTGTGTACCCCTGCACGAGTGACAACCATAACCAGTTTTTTTTTTTTTGGTGGAATGGGTAGAAAAACACAAACAGAAGCTGATTTAGTAAAGGGAAATTTGGATTGGGGAAACAATCTGATGGGTAATTGGGGTTTGACTAGATTTTGGACATTGTCGAAAGGACAAGAAAGCAAAAAGGGGGATTTCAGAAGCGGGGTGATAGAATGAGAAAATTTGGCAGAGAGGGACAAAGAAGCAGAATTCAGAAAGGAACTCTGTGGTAAAATTTGAAGGTGATTGGGTGAAATCTGGGGAAGTTATGGCAAACCCTAAAAATAGACAAATGTGGGATTTCGGGCTTTGGGAAGGGGAATTGGGGATAGGGTCCTCAGGAATGAAATATGCAGAATGGGATGACAGGGGTTCCCTAAAAATTTCAAGGGAAATAGAGTGAAAACAAGGGAGTTTTTTTTTTCTTTTTTCTTTTTTCCAGAAATGGATCAACAATAGCGGCGCAATGGTGCGGAAGGGATTGAACATAGCTGGATCTGAAACAATGACTGGATCTGGAACGACTTTCAGAATAGATCTGAAATGGCTGGATCTGGAGCGGAAGTGATTGGCAACAGTTCAACTGAAAATAGATATGGACCCCAGGTATTTGCGGCTTCCTAATAGTTCAGGGGTTTCACTCGGCCACCAATGCTATCTGACGGCTTGCGTATTGGGGCAGTACCCCTCACTCCACAGCTTAGGTAAAACTGATAACCTCTTTGCCACAAACAACAGCTCTTGGTTTACCTCACGGGTGGGAACTAGTCAATCAGGTAGGGGTCGTTGCCATTTTTGCTGGCAGGTCCTCTCAATGGGCCAGCTACTTTGGGGTTCCTGTGGTACTCACAATGAGTTTTAGGGCTTATTCCCAAGTACTTCCCACAGTTAAGCGGATAGGGATTATTCCCAAATCCGAAGCTGCAACAGATGCGAAAAACAATTTGGCAGAAATTCCACCCAACGAGCCCAAGAAAGTGCTCTAATACTAGATGTGATGAACCTGCAATAATTAATTAATGAAAATACATGAGATATAAGAAATAATAGAACTCATAATCACTTTTATATTGATCACGGGCCACTTCGAGGGGGCAATCTCCTTTGAGCAAGCTCAATACAATTAACTTCACGGTGCCTTTAATGACCTCAACACACACTTATATACTAAGTCTATGCCCAATACTATAAGTCAAAACCATGGGACATATAATACTACGGGACGACTTACAAAGCATATGCATCTAATACTATGGGTCAATACTATGGGCTAATATAAACTACGGATCAACAAATACTACGAGACGACTTACAAAGCGTATGCGTCCAACAACAATATACTAACATAGTAAAGAGAAGGGTTGACATAGGTTCCTAACACGCATATATTATGAGACTGGTGTACACTCACTGTCGGAATCATATTATGATAACAATTAAATCTTATTTCTTTGGGGATGCTTTGAGTCCGATTCCCAATGTTGTTTGGTAGAGTTTCCATTTTTTTTTACTTTTTCCACATTTTGCTGGTTTGGATTTGTTAGTTAAATGTTATCCCTATTTGTGACTTCCCACTTTCACTTGGAAAGGAAAGGCAGGCGCAATTAGAGCATAGCAGGGTAGGTGTTAGCTTGGTTTCATTTAGTCTACAGAGTAAATATGTATTTGTGTTAATAGTGAGGCTATCCGACATAATATTATGCCCGGGGAAGTCGGATATCCGACCATATATTATGCCCGTGGATGTCGTATATCCGATGTCATATTATGCCCATGATTGTCGGATATCCGACATCCTCGGGCATAATATATGGTCGGATATCCAACATCTATTCTCCAACGGTAACAAGGATTAATTCGTCAGATATTCGACGATCGTGTATATTTTAAAATCTATAAATTTTGAAACATTCCGACATGTTTGCTATACAAGCGACGGTTTGCAGAAGTTTTTTTATTCGACAGACTGTTTTTTGTAAAATAATACGTCATTATTTATATTTTTTTTGTGATTAAAGTGAGTGAAGTGTGGAGCTTGATTTTCTAATATCAATAATCTTTATTCAATCTATTTACGAGAAAATGTCAAATAGCAATATTCCTGATCCAGACGGACAAAATCTGCAATTTCTCGCTAGATTGTGGGATGGACTGAAAAGAAAGGGTCATGGGAAATTTTATTGTCCATGTAGTCAATGTAGGGGCTTTAAGAGGAGAAGAATAAAGATCACAACAGCTAGAAAACATTGTAGGGATCATGGACACGTTGAGGGGGGACATGAATATCGTCCATTTGTAAGTTTTGCATTATATATGTTTTTTTTATTGTGTTTGTAAATGTATGTATTATTTTAATATTTCTTATATTAACTTGTATCTATTGATGGTTTCATGTAATTATAAAGGAAAGACATCCTACGGGATATCGTCTGGAGGAAGTGCTTTCAGGACAAGTACCGGAGGAACATGGAGCTATGAATAATGGAGAACAAGTTAATGATCATATTGAAGAAGATGATCATACTGATAACATAGTTGAAGAATCATGATGGTACAAATACTTTGATCCATGATTAATTTAATGTTATAATGGATGATGATGATCATCATCATTTTGATGATATTCATGATTTGCCTCTTCTTGAGAAGGCATATGAACCCCTTTATGAGGGCTCTAACACAAATCTTCGCTCTGCTATATTGTTGATAATGAACTTGAAGGTTATGAATGGTCTTTCAAACATATCATTCACATGGATGTTAAGGTATGTAATATATTCCCTCACATAATATATATGATCACGCTAAAGGTTATCACCGTTCGTCTAATAATTTTATTGTTACTTCATAATTCAAATTAATACGGATGAAATGTGTTTCATTAATATTATTTCTATATTATATTAACTAGATTTTTATTTTTATTTGTTGTTGCATGATAGGTGAATTTTTGTTACCACCGTCAAATATTTTACCTCGCACATATCAATATTTATCTGCCATCATGAAAGAAATTGGAATGCAGTATGAAGCAATTCATGCATGCCCCGATGACCATGTTATATATTATAATCAACATGAATTTGCAACAGAATGTCTGGAATGTCATATTAGTAGATATCGAACAGATCAAGTAAAAAAAAAGGTTCCTCGCAAGGTTCTTCATTATATTCCCATTATTCCACGTTTGCAACGATTGTTCAGGTGAAAAAACATAGCGCAGTTTATGGATTACCATGCATGGAACAGAACTCAAGACGACATTATTCGAATGCCTGCAAATGGGTCTGCATTTAGAGATATGGAGGAAAAATGGCCTCACTTTAAAGAAGAACCTTGTAATCTTAGGTTTTCTTTGGCAGCAGATGGTGTCAATCCATTTGTAGAGATGAGATCTGTTTACTTGGTGTGGCCCATTTTTGTTATCAACAATAACATTCCTCCATGGTTGTCAATAAAGAGGGAGCACATAATGTTGTCGATGATTGTTCCAGGAATATTGTGTCTATAGATTTTTTTTAAAATGTAGTGGCATCTCATTTGTCGTATTTTATCGCATAATGTCATATATATATTTTTTATTTTTCTCTTGTGCAATATGGTTTATATATCTAAATGGTACGTCTCATAATTATATTTTTTATATGTTCAAATCAATCAGGTAAGTACCAAGTCAAATATATGAATGTATATATCGAACCTCTTATTGACGAGCTACTAAAGTTATGGAATGGCATCACTATGTATGACGTATCTAGACCAATACAACAAAGAAAATTTCAATTCCATGCAATGCTTGTATGGACAATACATGATGCCCCAGGGTTAACCCATTTTTGCGGTTTGTAATTATAAGTTCCACTTTATTTGCATTTAATTTTATGAACTAGTTAATATACTAAGCATGCATGTTTTTCTAAATAATCCATTCATTTTGTATATAATTATAATTTACATAGATATTCCATCTCTTTATGTAGGTCTTCAGACAAAAGGGAAATTTGCATGTCCAGTTTGTGGTCCTAAGATCAAATCTTGTCGTTCAAAAAGCTTAGGAAAGGAGGTGTTTGATGAGTATAGGCACTTCCTCTCTAAGAATCACAGGTATCGAACTACCGAAAAAAATTTGTTCAATGGAAAGCAAGAGACTGCATTAAAACCATAGAGAATGACACCTCACCTATGGAAGTTGCAATATAATAGAAATAGTCAAGGTACGTATGAATCATCATATATGAAATGTTAAGTATTTTTTTTTAATGTGTGTTGTTTACTGTAATTGACATTGATTTCTATAATTTATTTATAAACTACGATTTATGATGGTCACTCATGTGACCATGAAGGCATTAATGGGCTTCCACAAGGAATGAAAAGTTATCCTAGACAATTTAGTAGGTTTTCCTACTATGAGCACCTACAAATTGCTCATTTGTTTGATACAATGCATATCGGAAAGAATGTGACTGAAACATTATGGCGAATATTGGATGGAAGGAGTGAGAAAAAAAAATTGTCAAAATTTGCAAAGACATTCAAGAAGGCAACCATGCAATGAAAGATGTCATTCAATTTCATAGCAATGGAGAAAAAATTAATATAAACTCACTTACATGGATGTTAATGGTCCAGCAAAGTAATGTTGTAAAATAAGTCATGCGAAAAATTAAATTTCCCACCGGATTTTGTGCGAACATGAAGCATATCATAACAAAGAAAGATGATTTTGCAGGGGTGAAAACGCATGATTGGCATGTCTTCATGAAGGTAATTATTATGGTATGCATTTAATTTTTTTTTTTTTCTATTCCAGTGAATATGGTTGGTTTTTTTGTTTGTCTACTCTTTGTTTAAAAAATGAAACAATTTGTATATTGTTACAGTTTGTTCTACCTCTCTCTCTCTCGGACAACTTTGACAACAATGTCAAACAAGTAATATATAATCTTGGGAAATACACGAGGTAAGTAGCGATTTTTGCATGCACTTAGTGTTTGTTTAATTCATCATAGAACTTATATTTGATTTTTGTTCTCTAATTCATGTTATGTAATATAATGTTTTTTTTCTTAAATCTCTTGATTGGGTTGTGTCACTTGTAGATGGTTGTCATCTAAAGAATTCCATAAAGAATATATAAACTATTGGAGGAGAGAAATTCCTCGTCTCATGTGTGAAATGCAGAAGCATCTACCTTTGGAATTTTTCAATGCACATGAACACTACCTCATACACCAAGTTGAGGAGATTGAATTGTGTGGACTTACGCACTCAAGGTCCATGTGGATGGTTGAGAGGCACTTGAAATTTATGAAGGGTTTTGTTAGACAACGAGCACATGCTGAGGGTTCTATGATGGAGGGATATGGTATACCAAAACATGTTGTATATTAGTGAATATCTTCCTATATTAGCATCAAAGCTCAATTTACGTCACATTTGTGATCCAGAATCCAATAAATATTTCGAAGGGGAGTACCCGAAGGGGAAAGGTAGATCGAGGAAGGTGAAAGGTAATATAACACATTTGACTATTGATTTTTATGTATATATATCATACACATTCTATTTTAATATTCAATATATTGCATCAATTTAGAGTGTAATATACTTTGTTAAGTGAATATATATTTTGTATTGAATTTTAATTTTATTGTCATCAAACAGTTGGTCGAGAGTGGGATGCAATTCATTTATACATCGTAAACAATCTTGACTGGATGAAGGTATGGATTGAACGATGTGAACAATCTAGTCATGGAATATCATGGGAAGGTGTGGCTTCATTGGTTAAAGATGCACATCGCAATGGAGATACCAATCTAACACAAAGAGAAATCGATTTAGCATATGGTTTAAAAGATAATCAGGTAAGCATATTAATCAACCACACTATTTTTTTTTTTTGCAAACATATTGTCGATGTACACGCTGATTTTTTTCCCTGTATGGCATTATAAACATGCACTTAATCATAAATATTGGATCATTATGTAATCTTTTCTTATATGCCTTGTTGTAGGTAAAACACCATAAGGATATGTGGTGCAATGGCTGTAGATATTGCATAAAAAAGTTGGATGAAATGAAGAAAACATCAAATTGTTGAATATCTACATTCTTTGAGGTGACCAATGTTTCCTCTAGAAGTGACAGACATCCATAACTCTCTGAAAATCGATACTATGGGTATTTGGAAGACATTCTTCAGTGTGAATTTAACTCCTTCAAGGTATTTCTGTTCGTTGTCAAATGGTACAGGTGTCGATTGAATCAACGTGATCCCGATAAAACAATTATTGAACATGATAATGTATTTACCATGGTAAATACAAGGTTGTTTGAGCCAGGAACGGAGCCCTATGTTCTTCCAACCCAATGTGAACAGGTATTTTACTTTGAGGTTCCAGGTAGAGCGGGTTGGTTATTTGCTGTGAGACACGATCCAAGGGGAAGGCCGGTAAGTATAACGTAGATGAAGGTAATGAAGATGTTCCCGAAGAAGAAGATGACGTTGAAGATGATCATGATCAACATGAGTTAGATGATCATGTTCTAGAAGAAGATGTCGAAGAATTAGTTGAATCAGATGATGTATCAGACAATGTCCATGAATGTGATATCAACGATGACATGATGATCGTAACTGACATCGATGATGAAGATGATATGGCCAATCCTTACAATACTGAGTCGGGATTAGATGATGCAGATGATGACTTGGATGAAGAAGATGATGAATTCCATTGAAGCGTATGAGGTATGCAGTAATATATCTACTCTATATATTTTGATTTGATATTGCGATAGAAATATTGAATTTTATTGGTACGTATAATAAATTAACTGTTTCTTAGTGTTTTTTTCCATTTTCCTGTATGTTATAATTAGAAACATTGCTTGTTATAGAGTATGACAAAAAACACATTTAATTTTTTTGTACATAGATATTTTTGTCGGGTTATGGGGAATTGAGAATGATGTGAGGGGGGGGGGAGGGGCCATAAGAGCTTCCACCTTCACGTGGTTGGCACTGTTTAGTAGAGAATATTAAATTATTCTCGAAACAAAGAGAATCTTAGTAAGGAAATGCACAATTATCATGCTAACCAAAATGGCGTGCTTGATCACCATCATCTTCATCATCATCATCATTGTATGATATTTGACGTAGCTACCTAGAAATACCAACGATGTTTGTCGTCGTTGGTTTAGCGAGCTCGTCTGATTATTTTGAAGTCAGAAGTCTGATATCTGATGCCTCTTGTTGTCGGTGGTATGGCGAGGTCGTCAGATTCATCATCATCATCATCATCATCATATCATCATCATCGTCATCGTCATCTTCATCATCATATTCATCATCATCTTCATAATCATCATCATGATCATGATCATCATCATCATCATCATCATCGCCATCACCATATTCATCTTCCTCATCATCATCATCGCCATTGTCATTGTCGTTGTCACCATCATCATCTTCATCATCTTCATCATCATCATCCTCATACTCATATTCATCATCATCATCATCATCATCCTCATCATCATCCTCATCATCATCTTCATCATCATCATCATCATCATCATCATCATCATCTTCCTCATCATCATCATCATCATCATCATCATCATCATCATCATCATCATAATCATTGTCATTGTCGTTGTCACCATCATCATCATCATCATCGTCGTCATCGTCGTTGTCGTCGTTGTTGTAGGATATCCGACGCAGATACCTAGAAAGACCAACAACGTTTGCCGTCAGTGGTTTAGCGAGCTTGTCGGATTCTTTTGAAGTCAGAAGTCTAATATCCGATGCCTCTTGCCATCGGTGGTATGGCAAGGTTGTCGGATTCATCATCATCATCATCATCATCATCATCATCATCATCATCATCATCATCATCATCGTCATCGTCATCATCATCTTCATCATCATCATCGTCGTCATCATCATCATCATCATCATCGCCATCACCATCTTCATCATCATCATCGTCATCATCATCATCGCCATCACCATCTTCATCATCATCATCGTCATCATCATCATCATCATCATCATCATCATCATCATCATCATCATCGCCATCACCATCTTCATCATCATCATCATCATCATCGTCGTCATCATCATCATCATCGTCATCATCATCATCATCACCATCACCATCATCATCATCTTCATCATCATCATCCTCATCGTCATCTTCATCATCGTCATCATCCTCATCGTCATCATCATCATCATCATCATCATCATCATCATCATCATCATCATCACCATCATCATCATCTTCATCCTCATCATAATCTTCATCATCATCATCATCATCCTCATCATCATCATCATCATCATCATCATCATGACTAACACTAACCATTGGAGCATCAAAAACCATACCCATAGATTAATTAATGTGGTACATGGGGCCAACATTGAAATTTTTTAAATATGTGTTGGATTGTACTGAAATTTGGCATGCTTAGACTAGACACATGCATTAACGTTGTGGGAGGGTTTCCAGACTCAAACATGACAAACACTAACCATTGGAGCATCAAAAACCATACCTATAGATTAATTAATGTGCTACATGGGGTCAATGTTGAAATTTTGTAAATATGTGCTGAATTGGACTGAAATTTGGCATGGTAAGAATAGATGCATGCATTGACGATGTGGGAGGGTTTCCAGACTCAAACATGACTAACACTAACCATTGGAGCATCAAAAACCATACTTGATTAATTAATGTGCTACATGGGGCCAACGTTGAATTTTTTAAATATGTGTTGGCTTGGACTAAAATTTGGCATGGTTAGACTAGACGCGTGCATTAACGGTGTGGGAGGGTTTCCAGACTTGAACATGACTAACACTAACCATTGGAGCATCAAAAACCATACCTATAGATTAATTAATGTGGTACATGGGGCCAACATTGAAATTTTTTAAATATGTGCTGGCTTGTACTGAAATTTGGCATGCTTAGACTAGACGCATGCATTGACGTTGTGGGAGGGTTTCCAGACTCAAACATGACTGACACTAACCATTGGAGCATAAAAAACCATACCTATAGATTAATTAATGTGGTACATGGGGCCAACGTTGAAATTTTTTAAATATGTGCTGGCTTGGACTGAAATTTGGCATGGTTAGACTAGACGCATGCATTGATGGTGTGGGAGGGTTTCCAAACTCAAACATGACCGAAACTAGCCATTGGAGCATCAAAAACCATACCTATAGATTAATTAATGTGCTACATGGGGCCAACGTTTGAATTTTTTTAAATATGTGCTGGCTTGGACTGAAATTTGGCATGGTTATACTAGACACATACATTGACAGTGTGGGAGGGTTTCCAGACTCAAACATGATTGACACTATCCATTGTAGCATCAAAAACCATACCACCACCACCACCACCACCACCATCATCATCATCCTCATCCTCATCATCATCATCATCATTATCATTATCATCACCACCATCACCATCATCATTGTCATCATCATCGTCATCATCATCTTAATCATCATCATCATCATCATCTTCATCATCTTCATCACCATCATCATCATCTTCATCATCTTCATCATCATCATCTTCATCATCATCCTCGTCATCTTCATCATCATCTGCATCATCATCATCATCGTTATCACCATCTTCATCACCATATTCATTGCCATATTCATCATCATCATCATCGTCGTCATCATCATCATCATCACCATCATCATCATCGTCATCTTCATCATCATCATCATTACCACCAGCATCATCATCATCATCATCATCATCATCATCATCGTCGTCGTTGTCGTCGTCATCATCCTCGTCATCTTCATCATCGTCATCTTCATCAGCATCATCATCATCATCTTCATCATCTTCATCACCATCATCATCATCATCATCATTGTCGTCGTCGTCACCGCCACCACCACCACCATCATCATCATCATCATTGTCATCATCATCGTCATCATCATCATCATCATCATCATCATCATCATCGTCATCATCATCATCATCATCATCATCATCATCATCTTCATCATCTTCATCACCATCATCATCATCTTAGAGCATGAGTGCTCTACTTTATTAGGGAGCATCAGTTATCCACTTTGTCTTGGGAATTCCAGTGCTCCTCTTAGTTTAGGGAGCACTAGTCCAACATTTTGGTCTTGGAGCACAGAAACTACTAGTTCTATTTTTTGGTCTAAGAGCATTAATTCTCCATTTTGGGGAAATTACATTAAGTGGGTGAGTGGCCTTGAAGACTTTTCATGAAAAATTATGCATGTCATTATTGAATATTAGTTTTTTAATTACAAGAGACACTCATCAAATGGTGTTAGGATATTTAGACACTTAGGAGTTAGTTAATATCAACTTGTGTAATATATCCGTTAGGTAAAGTGTGTTTCTTTAGTATGCATTTGTAAATATTCAATCTGACGGTCACGATATGTTCTAGACATAGAGTGATCCGACGGCTCAACTTCTCTTAGATCATACCTACCCTTGATCCGTGGCTTAACACCTGATTGGTCCATGATCTCTATTTAAAGAGAATGGAGGGTCATTGTCTAGTTGATCGATTATGAGAAGCTCATTTGTAACTTCCTTTCTTTTGCATAATAAACTACTTTGTAGTAGCTATTTGGCCGGGGCCGTGGAATGTTTCCCTCTAGAGGGTTTTAACCACGTCAAAACATCGGTGTGTTGATCTATGATATGTTTGTGTGAAGTGGTTTCTATAGGTGTTCGGTCTTTTGGGAGTACCCTGTGTACCCAAAATCTCTTCTAATGATTATATCATGAGAATGAGGTTGAAGAAGTCTATAACCTTTTACATCTTCAGAATATCCAACAAATATGCACTTTTCACTTTTAGGCGTCAATGCTTTCCGTTTTTCATCCCGAATGTGAGCCCATGCTTCACTACCAAACACACGGAAGTGACTTACATCTGGTTTAATTTTACTCCATGCTTCTTCCGGTGTGATACCTTGTAAAGCTTTAGTGGGGGTGCGATTAACTATGTAATTTGCACAATTTATGGCTTCATCCCAAAATTGAAGACTTAGTCCATTAGATTGGATCAAACAATTAGCCATTTCTTTTAAAGTGCGGTTCTTCCGTTCAGCTACACCATTTTGTTATGGTGTATATGGAACAGTGTGTTGTTGTTGGATTCCTTGTTCAGTGCAGAAAGTAGTGAAATTTTTGTTAACATATTCTCCTCCATGTCGGATCTTAACTTAATAATTTGACGACCAAATTGTTTTTCAACAAGGGCCTTGTAGGTCAAGAACTTGTTAAATACTTCGCTCTTAAGTTTTAGGAAATAAACCCAAGTGCATTTGGAGTAATCATCAATGAAAGTTAAGAAATATTTGAAACTAGAAAAGGAAGTAGATGGAAGAGGACCACACAAGTCACTATGCACAAGCTCCAAGGGAACCGAAGCGTGCCAAGAGGCACGTTTGTCAAAACTGTCCCGATGATGTTTTCCGAGTACACAACCGGAACAAACACCATCCCTGCAAGATACCATCGGAAGACCTATCACCATATTGTCTTTACATAGTTGTTGCAATGAGCGATAATTTAAGTGACCAAATCGCTCATGCCAAATTTTGCTCAAGTTATTACTATGAGCAACAAAAACTGAAGGAAAAGGTGATGACCCAAAGTTGTTAAATTTGATGAAAATCTCTTGGCTTGTGAGCCTAACTTGGCGATTGTGCCATCTTTGGCCTGCGAGCTTGATTCATCAATTGTGCCTTCTTCTACTACCAAATTCCTTGATAGATTTCCAACTCCAGTTTCTGATGATGACAGTGAGGATGAAAATCCACCTCCACCCGCTCATGTTATTCCAGTTGCACTAGCACAAGTGCTTCCTCGATGGGTCCGTTCAACATGTGAAGCAGCTGGTGATCTTGTCGGTGATCCTAGAGATCAACGTCGAACACGTTTTAGTTTCAATGAGCCTCTTCTCTTTTGGCTTAGGTTTTCGAGAATCATGATCCAGAAACTTTTGCAGAAGCTTCAGGAAATCCAGATTGGGATGCAGCTATGGATGAAGAATATCGTTCCTTAATGGCGAACAATACTTGGGATCTTGTACCTCTTCCAAAAAAAAGAAAACTTGTCAGATGTAAATGGGTCTATAGAACTAAGTATGCATCGGATGGAAGTGTTGAAATACTTAAGGCAAGGTTAGTTGCCAAAGGTTTTTCCCAAGTTGAAGGGATTGACTACATTGAAACCTTTGCTCCTGTCGCAAAAATGAACTCCATCCGCTTTGTTCTTTCCCTTGCAGCCTTACATAACTAGGAAGTCCATCAAATGGATGTCAAGTCTTCCTTATTACATGGTGATTTACAGGAGGAAATTTACATGGAATAACCTCCTAGATATGTTCAGAATAACTCTATCCTTGTCTGCCACCTTAAGAAATCCTTATATGGACTTAAGCAAGTTCCTAGAGCTTGGTATGCCAAAATGGATAGCTTTCTACTTGACACTGGTTTTTCTAGATGCCATTCTGACCCCAATGTCTATACCAAGAAAGTAGGAAACCATCTCCTCATACTTGTTCTATATCTTGATGACCTTATTCTTACTGGTAGTGACCCTAAGCTTATAGCCCATGTGAAATCCAGTCTTAAGCAAAATTTTGAAATGTCAGACTTAGGACATTTGCATTATTTTCTTGGTCTCCAAGTCCTGCAAACCAAAGGAGGAATCTTTCTTTCTTAGTCTAAGTATGCTTGTGACCTTCTTCGTCACTTTCACATGGAAGATTGTACACCAGCCCCTTCTCTCTTCCAGTCCGGAGTCAAACTTTCTACCACTTGTACTTCACCTGAAGTAGATGCCACCATGTATCGTCAGCTTGTTGGTAGTCTCTTATACTTGACTCATTCCCATCCTGACCTTTCCTTTTCCATTGGTCGTGTTTCCCATTATATGCAAACACCTCATGAAAGTCACTAGAAAGCAGCTAAAAGAATACTTCGAAATATTCGAGGTACAATTCAGTTTGGGATTCATTATAGTACAGGGGGGGAACCTTTGTTGGTTGGTTTCACTAATTCAGATTGGGCCGACGATCCTGATGATCGAAATTCTACTGCAGGTTATGTTTTCAGTATGGGATCTGGACCTGTCACTTGGGCTTGTAAGAAACAACAAGCTCTTGCTCTTTCTTCAGCAGAGGCAGAATATCGAGTTGCAATTAATGCCAGTCAGAAAGCTTTATGGCTTCGATAGATCCTTTCAGAGTTTGGATTCGAGCAACGGCAACCTACTCCACTTTGGTGCAACAATCAAAGTTCCATCAAGCTTGCCAAAGATCCAGTTCTACATCAATGCAGCAAACACATTGAGCTACATATGCACTTCATCAGAAATCTTATTCATGATCGTGTTCTTAAAGTGCTCTTTTTCCCTACAGATGATCAAGTTGCAGACATCTTCACCAAGTCTCTTACAGAAGCGAAGTTTTCTAAACTTCGATCTATGTTAGGAGTTCAGGAATTTGTCATTAAGGGGGGATAGGCTCTAATGCCTCCTTCCTTCTCCTAATAGTGTCACTTTTGTAAATCCTTCAATCCTATCCCAAGTTGTTCTTAAGGGGGGATGTTAGGATATTTAGACACTTAGGAGTTAGTTAATATCAACTTGTGTAATATATCTGTTAGGTAAAGTGTGTTTATTTAGTATGCATTAGTATGCATTTGTAAATATTCAATCCGACGGTCACGATATGTTCTAGACATAGAGTGATCTAACAACTCAACTTCTATTAGATCAAACCTACCCTTGATCCGTGGCTTAACACCCGATTGGTCCATGATCTCTATTTAAAGAGCATGGAGGGTCATTGTCTAGTTGATCGATTATGAGAAACTCATTTGTAACTTTCTTTCTTTTGCATAATAAACTGCTCCGTAGTAGCTATTTGGCTGGGGCCGTGGACCGTTTCCCTCTAGAGGGTTTTAACCACGTCAAAACATCGGTGTGTTGATCTATGATCTGTTTGTGTGAAGTGGTTGCTCTAGGTGTTCGGTCTTTTGGGAGTACCCTGTGTACTTGAACAAATGGTTTGAGTGGTTTAACAACCACTGTGGTTATGCAACCCTTATTATATTGAAAAACATAACATTTCAATTTATTTATTGTAAAATTTTAGAACATTATTCCTCTATTTATTTATAATTTATTGCTTCATGTGCTTCTAAATATCATTTTTTATTCTAAATAATCAAAATTATAATTAACGTAGTTTGATATATTGCAAGTTATATTTTCAATTTTTCATTGTAAATAAAATACTCAAAAATTAAAAATAGTAACAACAAATACTTGCAATATTCAGAATAGAAGATGTGTTGAATCACTACATTTTAGTTATCATGTATTTATTTAATTCAATTGAAAAATGTTAAGAAGTCATACAAATTATTAAATACAAAATGAAGTTGTTAAATGGATAATAATTAATTACTTATTAAGTAGAAATATTTGTTGATAATAAATTAATAACATATTATTTGATATGGTTGGTGCTTTGCTTTGGCATTGATGCACTAATATTGCACTTTGATCTTGGAGCACCAGTCCTCTATTGTCCTTGGAATACTAATGCTTCACATTAGTCTACGTGCATTGATGTTCCATGTTGGTCTTCGAGCACTATTGTGCCAAATTTATTTTTGTGCATTGAAAGAAAACATCTGCAAAAGCCTCCTCCTACCAACCATTTTTTTTTGCAAAATCTTTGTTAAAAATTTTGCTTCGCAACCATTAGTAGATTTTTTTGTGAAGGTGTTTTTGAATTTTTTTCTCAATCTAGTAAAACTAAAAATATCTGCTAAAGCCTCCACTTAATCAAGTTTTCCCTGTACTGCAAATTGGGTCAAAGCAAGAATTTGAGGAGGATTTACTCCGGGGATAAGTTGACTACTTGGAGATCCATCACAAGCTTGCTCTTGAAAACCTCGAGTGTGATAAGAGTTACAATTCATTGGAAATTATTAAAATTATCTTATTTTATAGTACCTTGCAAACCCACTCTATAGTAACCCACAAAATCCTAACCCCCAAACCCAAATTGACCTATTTTGGATTGCATGTATTACTTGTCAGCATAGATCGACTACCACAAATAGCCACCTACCCTTGACCAACTAAATAACCTAATAACCACCTAACCCTCTAATCCCAATAACTCATAAACCCTTAACCATCATAAACCATAGCAACCATGGTTGATCATGAATGCTCGCCAATGACTATATTCAACATATTAACCACATTGACCCACTAACTCCTATCTCACCAACCCTTAACACAATAACTACTTATCCATTAATCCATATTTAACCACATACCATTATTGACCTTATTAACCATGGTTGACATCAATAACCATGTTTGATCAATGCTGACCTTAATAACCATGGTTGAGCATCATTGACCATCTTAATTGTATTGAAAATGGTTGACCTTATTGAGACTCCACTCATATCCAAGAGATGCATCTAATAGATTGACTCCCACCAAGGTCTCTAGATGGCTTTTCTCACAGCATAGTTTGACTACTTTGAGATCTAGCACCAAATTATTCTTGATCTCCTCATGTGTGATGAGTGTTGTGATTGAGTCCCATTTACCTATAACTAGTATGGCCTTTCATTGGAAATTAATAATATTATATTATATTATTATTCCCTACAAAACCACTAATTCTAGTAACCCATAACCCCCTAACCCATATTGACCTATGTTGACTTATGTGGAATTTTAGTCACCAACAACCAATTGATACCAATATTCTACACTTGACCCACCAACTAACCCTTTAGTCACCTTGTAACCACCTAGACCATTAATCCCAATAAGCTAAATTTCAATTATTATTATGACCATAGTTGGTGATCATTGACCATGGTTGACCATATTGACTATATATACCATATTAACCACATTGACCCACCAAACCTTGGCATGCTAACCCACTAATGTCGTATATCCTTATCCACTAATCCATGAGGCATGTAGCCTAGTAATTTCATTAGATCTTCTAAGTCAATGACAACATTAGCCAACATACAACTCATAACACTTTTCTTTACCAAAAACTGAGAAAATATATGTTTTTGCAACATATATCAAATGATCTAGTTTAATGCCATGATTTTGACCTTGATACATATCTTCTATATGTGCATCTCCTATATGGATGTCTTCCCTCTCATAACCATCATGTAACATTTGGTTTACAATGTATATTATCACGTACGAGATCATCTTCAATATGTATGAAGACATTGTTAGCTCCATTTTGCTCATCTCTACCATTGCTAGTTGACTCACCACTAGTAGACATATTAGTATAAAAATTAGGAAGTGGAAGCTGTAGAGGTGGCATATAAAAAAATGCATTATAGCCTCTTTCTCCGAAATATATTGCATATACATCTTCATCCTCTCTCCCTCCAATTAATGCATAGGAGAGCAATGAAATGGAATAATTATGGATAACTTCATATGAAAATATTGTTAAAAAATAAATGAGTTTGGGTTTACGAATTTCGCTCCCTCCTGACAGAGCACACTTTCACCTTCCCACTCTTCTGCCAGAGCTCGAAACGGTAGGCAGAGGTCACACAGTGAGAATAACTGGTGGAGAAGGTTGCATAGGTAACCACGTAGGTCGAGGAATTCACAAAGGAGGTTCAGGAGGTCGCAAAGGGGGTCAGGGAGGTCGAGGAGGTCACAACAGAGGTAGAGGAGGTCACAGAGGAGGTTAAGGAGGTCACAACGGAGGTCGAGGAGGTTATAGAGGAGGTCAAAGAAATTGTCGAGGAGGTCGAGAAGCCACAGAGGTTGCAATGCCTCCCAAATCGGTAATTACCATTTAATTTGTTGAATGCATGAGTGATACCATGAATGTAGGATCACATGATAAGATGCGTTTAGGGTTTCACCTAGAGCAGGGAAGCGGGAATCCTTGCTCTTTTCACTTTGCAATGGGTTTAGGGTTTCACTGTACCTATTCAATCTGCACAGATGCACTAGAATTTGCAAGTCTAAATGTACTAGGATATATTTTGAAGCTTTGATTTGTCAACTGGATCTATTCCTTTAGCATAAAAGTAGTTTGTTACACCTGATTGAAGTTTACGTCCTTTGCTCTCTTTCCAAATGCCACTGTAGAAAATAATATTATAAAATTGTCACTGCTAGTGTTGGGAGTATTGTGCGAAGGAGCTAATTTCTCCTAGCTTTGCACAATTGATCACTTTATTAGCATTACCTAAGACAAGCTCTTTCTTGCATTGCTTTATGCAATTCTCCTACTACCTACCAAATATCAAGCATGCTTAGTTATTTTATCTGTTTGTGGATGCATCATATATTCTAATTCACTGTATTATTTCCCTTGGATCTGTTTACTGTGGACCAACCAAAGTTCAAACAATGCTTCCCAACAGTTGGATAAGTTGTTCATATATTGTTTTGGAGGATATGATGCAAGGAGCAATATGAGGGTGGTAACTCATTTGGGCATGCTTGGCATTCTTGGCACCATTGTGTGAGAATCTAGCATGAAAGATTCTTTTTCAACCCGTTGCATAGATTTAGACCACATGTTTGCAGAGTGCATCGATTTAGACAAATTCCCAGGTCCTATAGAGTTTTAGGACATTACACATCTTCTGCAACCACCCTAAATCTATGAAAATTCTTTTCCTACATAATGCTTTTGTTGGAAAATTGTTTTATATGATATTCTAGCAGAAGTTGTTCGAGCAAAATTTTCCTAATATCTGTTGAAATCTTAGATGAAGTTGTGCTTTGTTAATTTTCTCACCTTTAGTAGCTTGTGTGCATGATTGGATTTCACATTTTCCTTTTGTAGTTTCATTTTAAAAGGGGACTTCCATCCTATTCATTGTGATTCCTAGCTTTAGAGAGTCTTCCTGCACTCTATTGGATCTATTGACTATATCCTCTTAGGAATATCATAGTTAGTGTCTAGGTTTCCTTTATCCACACTAAGAAGGTAGAAATAATATGACATATTGAGAATGTTTCTCTCAATATGTCAATTGGTCAAACGTGATAAGCAAATTGATCTAGATTAGACCCAAAACCTAGATAAAAACTTGATGCTTGGACTTGTTTCAAGATCTTGAAAATATCATCCAATTGTTTGAACAATTGCTTGAGAGGCTAGATCTCAGTTTCCTAGGTGAGTGAAATATTGGTATTCTCAAGGAATACCTTTCATTCTACTTTGATGAAATCCTTGATCTCGATAAGTTATGGAGGAAACACCAACCTGTAGTGATGTTCTTATTTGTATGCGTATGGTAGTTGGAAAAGCGTACTGGAGGGGTTGATAGAATAAAGGGATATAAAATAATGGACAAAAAGGAGTGATGTGTTTATTGTTTCATATATATTAGGATAACATCTAGGGATTTTTGATTTTAGGGTTGTGTCTAGGATGCCAAAATTAGGCAAAAGGTGGAAAAAATTAGAAAAAAATTATTTTACCCCTAAATTCCATGCTTGGATCTTACCATATACCCATTGGACTTAGACCAATTATGCATATACCCATATCTATTTTTTTTTATGTTGTACATGCTTCTTCACTGCCCATAATTACTTCTTAAGGTTGAGGTATGCCTAGATGTTCCAAAACTATGCCTAGACTTGTTGATTCAGTCCTCAGAATGGACTTAACTTGCTCCAAATATCTAATTACTTAAAGAAATTTGGTTTTGTATGTGTGTACAGCCATTATCTTTTTCATAAAAAAGTACTATGCTTCCTTGGGAAATTGTTATGTTCACTATTCTTTCATCTTTTGCTTCATCTTGGAAGAAGCGAAGAATCTATTCAAGGGAGACCAAGTGTAGGATAATGAGTTTAGATATGAAAGTATGTATAATAGTCTCAAATAACTTAGATTTAAAAAATATTTCAAATATGAAAGTAAAAAGGAGGTTGATGTGTCCAAATTGCAATGTATGTCTTCCCCTTTTCCATCCTTAGTGAGCTTGAAATGAATGTAGATAACAATGAACCACAGACAATGAAATTTCTCTTCTTTCCAATACTTCCAGTTGCCACAAAATAGTTTGTTTTAGTTGCAATCAGGCAGAGTGTGAATGAGTATAATTGATGCCCCCTACTTGCAATGTTCACACATCCTCTAAAACCAAGAATTGACTATGTGTAGATCATTTTTGACTATGTATAATAGACTCCCCGTAAGTTGTCACAATGGTTCCATACCAGCAAAAAGAGGCTGATAATGGAGGGTTTGAAACAAGTTGCAATATCCTAAGAATTTTGAATATAGTCATTGCTTGAGTAAAAAGTTTGAGGAATTTTACCTCTTCAATCCTTTTTCTACTCCCTATGCAAAAACATCTTCATTATGGTAGAAATGCTATAGGTCACAAATAGAAATTAGAAATGTGAATGCTTAAGGTAGAAATTAGAATTATTCAAACCAACCAACTTAAAAAAAAATTGGTTATGTACTTAATCATAAAATCAATATTTGCAACAAAACATAAAATCAATCCAAAATAGGCCCTATCTATGTGAATTAGTGCATACTTTTCTAATCCTAGAAGTAGGTTTGACCACCACCGAACCTCAAGCATAAACAAAGTAATATTAATGATTGTTCTGATCTTTGATCTAGTCTAGTCTTAAGTGGAATGATAAATCCTTCCCTTAAATATGATGAAATATACATAAGATAATATACAAAAAAAGGACCATAAGATTTCCAAATTACTTGGAAGTTTATGAGATCATGTTCAAAGCATATACGTACACATTAAGAATATATATTTGATGTATTTATTATTTCTAAGAATATATATATGTATATATGAAGCTACATAAATTGAAGAACTCCTTATTAAAAAACACTCATAGCAATTTCAGAAAGTCCCAACAGATGCAATCTAAACCCAACTAAACTAAAGTATTTTACTAGATCAAAGCATATAGAAAAGAATACATACTCGTAAGAATACTACCAGTGGAGAAGCAGATGACCAAATATTTAGGCTACAAATTCAAAAACTTATGGGATTCTAAACCTAAGGTAGGGAAGAAATACCTACTTCTTCTATGGGTTGTAAATCTTGAGGCAGCAAAGAGATACCCATATATAACTTGATTAGACTGTAGAGTAATAATTCTGCAAACAAACTTCTTGTGTCACTATGGGACTGTGGTTTCTTTGTGTGTAGAAATTAAATATCTCTTGTGTAAGTCTATAGAAGAAACATGTTCTTGATAATATTCCATGGAGTGTTAAGAGGGTGGTTGTAGTGCCCACCTACAATTAGATATCATAGGTTGTAGTCCCCACCTACAACATGGTTTTCCTATGTTGGGGAGGCAATTAACTAGATCAAGGATTTAATAACCCCATAATAGTTTACCATATTGGGCCTAAGAGAAGTACTATTTCAACCCACAAGCTCTATTGTTCCTTGATAGTTCAAATTGAGAGACTAAGCATACTGTATAGCAAGAAAGAATATCCATTTTGAGAGGATGTGGAAGCCTATTGTATAGTAAGGGAGTAGATCCATGTTAAGTTGTGGAAGCCTATTATATAGTGAGGGACAATATCCATGTTAGGTGAGAAAATCCTATAGAGGAAGGATTATTTGACTCCAAAATCTACTTATTTCAAATTTATAATAAGTTTGTGAATTTGTATTTTATAAGAGTCTATTTGTCAATGGGCCCTATAGCCTCTCTAATGTTACTCCAAAATTTACTTCTTTAAAGCCGATAGCAAGTTTGCGATTTCGGATTGCAAATGCAACTATGTCTAACAAGTTGAGAATTGAGATCCCAAGAAAATGGTTGATTGTTATAATCCACTAGACTACAACATTTTTAAACAATAATAAGGAAACATACTTCCATGTTATGCAAGAATAAAGAAAAGAAATCACATTTGGGAAGAATGATGGGACTCAATTTGAAATCAATTGCCCATGAATTGTATGTAGAGATTAGCGCTTGAAGTATGGAAAATCCCATGACAATGAAAATCTTGATGAATCCCTTCAACCAAAATTTTCAACTCCAAATAAATTAAATATGAAATGGGGGCTTTGGAACATATGGAAATAGTGGATATAAATATACCAACACATTTGGAGTAACTTTCAAATTGCATATTTTGGGTTGGTTCACTCTTCATCAAAATTACAAATTCAAGAACATGCTACACATTGGATGAATATACTTTATCTTTGAAAAGAACACATGGAAATAAATATACCTTACACCTACTAGTGATGTTTTGTTCAAATAACATATAAGGTCACTATGGACAAGTTCTAGCTGAGTATTTTCTCTCCAAGCCTTCCCTATTTCAAATGAAATCCATTGATGCTTTCCAAGCACACACCCTTGACATATAGAGGTTGGTCTAGACACCAAATTTGTTGGAAGGAGCTAAGATATTTCTTGTGAATTACATCCTTCCACCATTCTATTTCCCTTGTTATCAACTAGCTGCAATCCACTTTATCTTCAAGTTCCTTATTCATTAAGGAGGTATCTATGATGGTCAGTCACCCTATGTTTTGAGGTGCTCTGATTGTTTTCCAATTCACTAGATTAAACCTTCCTATAGTTTTATCTATGGAAACTAAAATGATACTAGGGGTGAGTAAATAAAAACACATGAAAATTGGGAGATATGAGAGAACACAATTAATGGGGCTTATCCTCCATTAGATATTTATCCATTGGGATCCCCAAATGGTTTGTTTGGAGCTGAGAGTTGAGTTTTTTAAGGTTGGAATTCTAGCCCGTGGCTACATTTTCCTTAATGGAGATGGGGAAGCCTGGATACTTGAAGGAGTTCCAGTGCACCTTGATATGGAATTCAAGGAGTCTCACAATTCTAAATAGAAGGATAGAAGGGGGATTTTAGCCATATAGTTTGATTTTAATATTGTCCTTTGTATGCATCTCGGAAATCAAAAAGGAACTTTTGATGTGCATAACTATAGTTATGGAATATTCTCCCACCATAAGATTATCATTGGTGAACTAAGTGTGGTTAATGTTTCTCATGTCCCTTTCTGTGATGATTCTAAGAAGAGAGTTTGTAATTTGGGATACCTTATAGCGCACCCCAAATATTCCACCTTGATGATGTATAGGGTTAGGGAGAGAGGACAACCCCATCTCAGCCCTCTCATGCATTTGGAATACTTTGACACCCTTCCATTTAACAATGGGGAAATACAAGGTCCCTTTATACACACTGCAACCCAGACCATAACAAGTTGGGAGAACTCAAATTGTGTTAATAATTTCACATATGAAACTATGGCATAATACATCCTTGACAAATGCAACTATGTCTAACAAGTTGAACTCTTCCTCACACTATCATCTTGAGTACTGAGGCAGCACATGAATTTCAGAGATCAAACTCACGTGTTTTCGTCATCCTACAGGTGCATAAGACCATGAACTAGTTGTTGCTGTAAACTTCATTTATTGCTGAACTTCACTGTGGCTGCTTCTGAAATTTCAGACCCCCAAAAAAATATTTTATTGTTGCTGCCTCAATGCACAGACCCGAAAATTCCTCAGTCGAATTTCCTTGGAGCTGTTCTAATTTTTCTTCCCTTAGAATGAAAACGTTGACTTCATATTTATATGTTGGTAAATATTTTTAAGAGGGGTGGAACTCCTTGGTTGAACTTGTGAGGAAAATTATTTTGGAAAATAAGTGTCATGACTATGGGATAACAAAAAATATCTATTCAACAACATATGAGATATTCTTGGCACTAGGTGAGAATTTAATTATACACCTTCAATTACGAAGTACTATAGTGGTGAGTGAATTAATGAAAAGCATGCAAATTCCATCATTTAATAGGATATATTAGGTTAAAGCCATCCTTGAGAGGTGGAGAATGGATTTGTATATTCTTCCACTAAAATTGAGAGATTTAGATGTTACAACATGATAGGGACATTGGATTAAGAAGGTATATGATTAATGGGCAACACATGGGGTAGCATACACTCTTTTACAATAAGTCATCAGAAGGTTCCTTTCTTAGGTTAGATCATCCTTTTGTTACAAGATGAATTGGTGCACATATGAGAACGTGAACACTTTGAAAAACAACCATCTTGAATAGTCAAGAGAAGAGAGAACAGGTATTCATGTATGTTCACAGAAACCTTTATCTTATATATAGGACAAGGGAAGAGTGGTCAAAGGGAAGGACATAGATGGAGGTATTTCCTATCGATATGGGTTTGGATAGTATAATTGAGTTGGATTTGGGAAACTTGGATCTTACTGCACCATTCCTATAACCAATCACTTTTGATGATGGTGATCCGATTGGGGATCCCTCATAATAGTTACATGCAAATATTGGACTGGATACAAGGAGGTGAAGGAGGAGGAAGGAGAGCATTATGGTAGTGCTACTGGTGGTGATCCAAATGAATTTGATTATGAGATGTTTATGAGTATCATTATACAGCTATGAGTTTCTTCTACATTTTTTTCTTTGGAATTCCCATCCATTGTATCAACTTATCTATTACTCAATACAATACATTTTGATGACATCGAATGAGAAAATACAGTTTATGGTTCTCTTATCACTCAAAACTATCCTTGAAAAATTTAGTCCCAAGGGGATCGAATGAACACTTATCATAAACTGACAATATCACCTCACATAGTCCCATAGCATTGGGTTTTGGCCATTTGTAACTTAGGGCATGAATCTTTACATAATATTTGCATACAATCCACAATATCATCATTTTTGTTTTCTTCTAGTATGGTAAAAAAAATTCATTAGAAAGACACCCATTCACAATATGGACAACCTTAGGTCTAGGAGTAGGACTGAAAGCTACCATTTTTCAAAACAACTTACATGTTTAGGGGTTCTTTGTTGCTTGATTCAATTACTTTTAGTCCTCTAATAAGACCATGCTTGATTACAAAACTACCCATGTGTTACGAATATTCAATGAGTTCATCCTTTTCCTTAAGAATATTTCAGTTTAAATTTTGAATAAGATTATACAAGTTTCACAACATTATATAAAATATTGTTTTTGAAGATTTGTGAACACTTATTAACCAACTCAAAGATGATCTTAGTTTTGAAAGTCATGAAAACTTCTAGAAGTTTTCCCCAATGGTTAATTATTTTTATTTTATATTATTATTGCTAAATATAAATATCTTACTAAATGTGAGTGTTATTCAATGACCGAGGTGATGAACCCAAACTGATGGGATGAGAGAGACTTTAGGGCCATGATGAAAAAGTTAGTTAGATGGTGTGATATGGGACTTAAGACCCAAAGGAGAAATAAAAGACGGCTCATAATTGCATGAATTTCTACTCCTAAGAAAGATAAAGTGATCATCTTCCTCATCACTTGAAGGCCTACATTTTGAGAAAGGGAATGCGGTACAAGTCACCTTATAAAAGGCACTACATGTCACCTTTTAAGAGGCGTTTTTCCTTGAGGTCCTATCTAAACTTTTTTCCCATGGTGTTGGTAGAACCAAATAGGTATTTTTCAGATCTGTCTTCCTCGAGTGAGGGGAGTTTAGGAAGGCTAGAGGAAAGTGAGACATCCAGTAGGCCGTCTACAAGAGTTTTATCGACTAGATCTCAAATGATCAGAAGAAAATTCCATAAACGCATGGAATTTTTTCTCGCTGAAGGGGGGTCATGTTCTTATGATGATGAGACAATAGGTGACATCGAGGTGCCCTTGAGGTACATACATATAGTGAAACAATGGGTACCCAAGGATATTCATCAACTGAACATAGAAATTTTTGTGAATGAGAGGATATATCAAATTGCACCGTTGTCATTACATGGTTTGGGGTTGTTTTGCATGGATGGCATAAAGGTCGGTTATGACAGATATACAAAATTGATGGAGTATGTTGGACCCTGTTACAACTATAAAGATTGGATGCGCCTGGTCCAATATACACAAAGTATGTGTAGATATGGATTGTCAGCAAACTATTTATAGTTGAAAGACAAAGATCAAAATAAAGGAGAAACATTGTACATTGACGGAAGGCCAAAGGCCGCAAGGAATATTGTGGGGTGTACAATTAAGCAACCCAACTGCGAATTTGAGGGCCGTGAAGGAAACCGTGTTTTTGTATGTGCCATTAAATCAATATCTGCAGGGGAAGAGTTGCTTATTAATTACAATTTGAATTGAGTAGATACAAACATGGTTACTATGGGAGTGGTACATCTAACAATTTACCCAACCTTTTATTAATGAATTTAACATCTTAAGGATTTTTTGTTAGTTTATTTCATTTAAATTTTCTATATTTACTTTGCAGGCTAGTGATCAGGGAAAATACCGGCCAGCAGATTGTTAGAGGAGTACAACTTCCTCGAGGGATAAGGTATACATTTTTGTAATAGTAAAAATATAATAAGAAAAATTAGTTTTTTTGCTTTGTTTTTTCATTAGTATACTAGTTTGGTTTATATAATGTTATCTATATTTGATGCAGAACGTTGATCAGGGAATCCACCTGGCTGTTGATAGCAGCCTCGAGGCAACAGGTAAACCTGATTGTAATTGTACAATTTAAATATGTCAAAATGTTTTCTTATTATATTAATGTTTCAGTGAGTATTTTGGTTTCGTTTAGGTAATTTTCTCTATGTTTTATTGCAGGCTGGTTCTGTAAGGGGCATAGTAGATCATACCAGAACTGCCTCGAGGCAATAGGTATACATCTTTGTAATAGTAAAATTATAATATGAAGAATAGTTTTTTTTTGTTGTGTTTTTTAATGAGTATATTCATTTGGTTTATATAATGTTATATATATTTGAAGCAGAGTGTTGATCGGGGAAGCCACCCCGCTATTGATCAGACGATAACAGCCTCAGGGCAACAGGTAAACCTGATTGTAATTGTACAATTTAAATTATACGCCAAAATGTTTTGTTATTATATTCTTTCATTGAGTATTTTGGATTCGTTTAGGTGATTTGTTCTATGTTTTTTATTTAGGGTTTTGTAAGAGGAACTTCCCTATTAGTAGATCGGGGAAGGTCACCTATATACATTGATCCAATGAGTGGATCATGATCCTCGAGGCAGCATGTATAATTCATTGGAATTGAATCAATATAATATGTAGCATAATGTTTATTTTGTTATGTATTTTTCGTGTGTATACTGTTTTCATTATGATAATTTTATCTACTTCTTTTTTGCAGGGGCTGGATGATCGGGGCAAGTCCACATCTATGGATCAGATGACACCATCATCCAGGCGTCAGGTAAACCTAGTTGTAATTTTAGGAATCTATCATGATAGATATGTTTTGTTAATATAATTTTAGGAATCTATCATGATAGAACTCGGTAGTGTTTTATATATTTTTGTTGCAAACCAATGATTCGTTGTATGAAACAACATCACAACAATCAATAGATTTTGAAGTAAATGAGTTTATGGATGATGCTGACATAATTGGTTAAACTATAGACTCGATTAAAGTGATAGAAAACACCTTGAGAAAAATGAGTGCAGAAATGTTTCGTCTGTTATTCCAAATTCCGCGGACAAACGAGATTAAAGACAGGATTCAAGTGTTGGATACGAGATGTCGAGCCTTGCAAGTAAGTTGTGGAATCTTGAATCATAATATAAATTCATTTATAACTTTATAATTTTAAATTTTATATGACAGTGAACTTATAAAATGTGGTTTGTATTTACAGAATTTTCTGAGACCACACACTAGTGGTCAAGGCGGTGTTGGCCCCAGTGATGCTCGTGGAGAGACGTCGCATCATGAGCAAATGACTCCATGTGCATCGACTCATTTTCCATTGTTGTCGAATGAACAGTCGGCAATATGTTCTGAAACACCCCAGATGCCAGCTGTGAGTGCACCAACTGCTAGTGACTGATGCACACCAGCTCATCCAGAAGAAGGGGTCGACACCGAGCATCCTAGTATTGATATTGCCGAAGCTGCATTTCCTGGATCTTCCCATGTCACTAGCACATAAATAATTGAGACAACATTTTTGGTGGATGAAGATCTCATTCGAATAAAGATAGAGAAGATCCCAGGTAATTATACGTTAGTGTTTATAATTTGATTGTAATATACCGATAAAACATTTTTTTCAACTAATTATGATCATGGCATGATCATTTTGTAGAAAATGATGTTTTTTATAAAAATATGAATGATTTGTCCTTGGAGATCTTCGGGCCCACCATCCGCACAAGGTGGGATAGACAACTGAAAAAATTAAAAGATGAGCTCACTAATCGGTTAGTTGGCCTATTTGGAAACGAGACCTTCGATCGAGCCGCGGTCCTGAAAAAGGATGGACAACATATGAAGATTGTCCGAGACCAATATAGGGTTCACCTAGAAAGGAACCCTAGGTATGAGCACCCTCCGATGATTCCAGCAATAGAGTGGAAAGCTTTAGTGGAATATGGAAAGGAGAGGGGTCTGAGAAAAGAAGGAAAGATAACACCAGGCACAGGGAGGTATGCAATAATTTCCACAATGTAATTCTAAACCTTATTATTATTGATTTTTATATCGAATTTGGAACATCTAACGTATTTCAACACTTACATAGGCTTCCAGACACATCAAAGGCCACAAAGGCAAGACTAGAAAAAATTGGTCAGCACAAGCTTGGGCCTGGTGGTTATTCGAATTGTGTGGCATGAATTGCAAGTTTTGAAAAACCAATAATGCATCCAAATAATAAATTGCAAATTAATTTTTGTTTTATTGCATCGCAAAATGTAAATTAACGAAGTTATGCAAATATACAAGTCGACTGATTCAAAGAAGTGCCCATTGAGGAAGACTTGAAGCTTGGCTTCCAACACGGCTTTGGAGCTGTTGTTGAACGCCGAAAAAGCTTGTCTAGGTAAACAAAGTCTTCTGGTACTGATCCATCTGGTGCACAAGTATATAAAATCTATACAGTTTAATGAAGATTTATTACTTGAGCAATCTATTCGTTATAAATAATTGACATAAAATATTGACTCTGTTATGAGTAGGAAAGCAATGATCCCCTTAATGTCGAGGAGGGACAACAACAAATTGAAGATCATGCTCGGGGAATACTGGTAATGAATTTATTCATATGCTACAATTTTATATATAACATTGCAGATGGTGAACATTAATTGTACTTCTCCATATTTCAACTGCAGAGCATGTATAGGTTCACACTGTACAGGTTGAGCATGGAAAAGAATATGAAGAACATGATGTGGCCATACCAGGTAAAAAAACACCTTTGTAATGTTTTTTTAAATAAAATACTTGTCATTATAATAACAAAATATATCGATGTAACATTTTCACATTATTGCAGCAAATCTGAACCCCTTGCCGCAAAATCCACGTGGCAAGCACTCTACGAGGTAGACATCACGACAAGCTGATTTAGCACCAAGAAATGTAGGACAAGTTCCAGAAGATGAGCTTCTTGCTGATTTTGTAAAGAGAAAAAAAACTAGAAAGAACTAGTTGTTGATGTATTTGTAACTTCGGAAGATATTATTCTATGTATTACACTTGTAATTTATTATATTCATGATGGAGATGTATTATTCCTCCAATCAGAAGTGTCGTCATTTGTATTTGTAAGTGTCGCAAGTGTTGTAAGTGTCGCAACTTATATTTGATGGGTTATTAGACCACTAGTGTGGGGTCGACCCTGATTATATTATGTGAGTGGGTTATTAGACTTCCTTAGGAGGTCGGCCTAGATAGAGTTAAAGGAAGGTTAAGTTTTGTATAAATAGAGAGTGAGTGTGTCTCATTCTATTCATTCACTCACTCATCCAACTCGCATTAGTTGAGAGAGGAGTGCACACAAGTGGAGGAGGAGTAGCTACTGGAGTTATCTATCTTGGGTTTGATCATTGTGATCTTGTATTGTGGCTTATTCTATCTCTGAGGAAGTTGTGGGGTTTTTCACCTTCTTGGTTTTCCTTGAGGAAACTCTATGTCTCTTGTGTTTATGATTGTTATGATGTGCTTGTTATTCTCTTAGTAGGATCCTAGATAATGTTTGAATGCATTTATTGAAAATTTAACATGGTATTAGAGTTGTGCTAAGAAGAAGACACTGTGCAACTACGGAAGCAAGGGATTCTTAATATTTGGGTTTCTCTCCTTAGATCATCAAAGGCGGGAAGCTAGGATGACTCTCCTTGGAAGGGCGCATCTTTCTGTCAAGACAAAATTCAATTCTAAGCACTTTCAGTTTTTGGCCCGTCACTACTGTGAGAAATTAGGGTTTTAGAGAAAGTTAGAATTTTTGGAATCCGAGACCACGGATGGATGCCCCTCAAGAAAATCAAATTTTACAGGCCAAGATCGAACTTTTTGGTTAGGAAGAAGGTTGGGATTCATCAAACCCTAAATCAGGATTTTGATCGGAAAGGTGGAAAATTAGGGTTTCTGCAAAAAATGAAATTTTTGGAATCTGTGATCACGGTTGGATGCTCCTCAGAAAATCGAAGTATAGAGCACAAGATTGAACTTTTTGGCTGGGTAGAACCCCAAGCATTATCAAACCCTAGTTTGGGATTTTGTGCAGAAGATCCGGAAGTTTCAAAGGCAATTTTGAGGGGTCAAATTTTGCAGATTTCAAAATTGAAGTATACCAACTTGATCAGCTCAGCAAGGTGCATATTTCCATCCATTCAGAAGTTTGGAATTCAAAGTTTGAATTTTTATGGTTTCTCTGACAAACCCTAATCCAGCTCTAGATCCAGTTTTCAGCAAATCAAGTGGTAAGACCTAAAAAATTTCTATTTCCATTTGAAGTACTCTTTAATATGTCTCACCACACCAAGCTTGAGGATAAGCTTGAAGGAGCTAATAACTTCCGAGCATGGAAGTATAGGATTGGGTTAATCCTAGAAGAGAATGAATTAGACAACTACATAAAGGAAGAGGTTCCATTTCCAGAGGGAGATGAGGCTAAGGCCTTACATAAGAAGGACTTGGTCAAGGCCAAGAGAATATTTGTTGATTCTATAAAATACCATCTCATACCCCATGTGTCTTCCCTAAAGACAACTAAGGAGATGTTTGACTCTTTGACCAAGTTGTTTGAAGGAAAGAATATAAATCGGAAGATGACTCTACAGAATCAATTGAAAGGGGTAAAGTTCCAGAATGGAGATACCATCCAATCCTACTTCACTAAGGTCTCTCAAATCAAGGAACAACTTGAAGCTGTGGATGAAGTAGTGGAGAATGGAGAAATTTTCATGACCACTTTGAATGGCCTACCTAGGTCATGGGACTCTTTCATCCAAGGTATTTGTGCAAGAAGGAATTTGATATCCTTTAGTAGACCATGGGAGGAATGTTCACAAGAAAAAGCTAGGCTTGTGGCCGGAGAAGAAAAGATGGGAAATGAAGATCAAGCTCTCACAGCTCACACCAAGAAAAGTAAGCCCAAGAGGGAGCAATCTCATCACAAGAGATCTTCATACCACCATCATCAAATAGATAAGAAGAATCTAAGATGCTTCAACTATAATGAAAAGGGACACTTTGCTTCAGAATGTCCCAAGAACAAAAGGAACTCCAACAACAACAACAAAAAGAAGAGAAACAAGAAGAGATATCATGCTCATGTTGCTGAGGATAATGAACTTCCCAGGAAGAAGGCTAAGGTAGAAAGTGAAGACTCTTCAAGTGATGATGAATATGTTCTAATATCTTCTCTCACAGGTACTGTTACACATGGGTGTAATGATTGGCTTATTGATAGTGGGGCTTATAAACATATGACGGGATTCAAAGAATCTGTTATAGATCTATCTGAACATGAGTCACCTCATAAGGTGAAACTTGGGTATGACTATCAATACCCCATAAAAGGAAGTGGTGAAGCCTCCTACAAGTTAGACTCTGGGAAGTCTTTAAAGATGCAAGATGTTCTATATGTACCTGGACTCAAGAAGAACCTTCTCTCCATATCATATTTGGATGCAAAAGGGATGAGAGTTGCATTTGTGGATGGCCAAGTACTTATGTGGCCTAAAGGTAATACCATAGATGATGGAGTAGTGATTGGAGAGCAAGAGGGAGGATTGTACAAATTGAAGGGACAACCTGAACATGCCATGGTACATGAATCCATGGATCCAAGTGAACTTTGGAATAGAAGGCTTGCTCATGTGCACTATAGGGCACTACCAATTGCAAGCAAAGCAGTAGAAGGTCTTCCTGAAATCCTGTCAAAGCATGAAGGTGTTTGCTAAGGATGTGCAAAAGGAAAGAACACAAAGAAGGCATTTCCAAGGAGTGAAATCAAAGCAAAAGGAATCTTGGAGATTATCCACTCCAATGTATGTGGACCAATGTCATCCAGTTCTCTGAGTGGGTATGTATATTATGTTTGTTTCACTAATGATTCCTCTAGGAAGCCTTGGGTTTATTTCTTGAAGAACAAAGATAAAGTGTTTTATAAGTTCAAGGAATTCAAAGCCTTGATAGAAAATAAAACTGATAAGAAGATCAAGACCTTTAGATCTAACAATGGTTGAGAATTCACTTCAGGGGACTTCAAGAAGTTATGCAGTGATTCAGGGATTAAGAGGGAGTTAACCACTCCTCACAATCCACAACAAAATGGGGTTGCAGAAAGGAAGAATATGACAATCATGGAAGCATCACGGGCAATGCTTCATGACCAATACCTACCCATGCACCTATGGGAAGAAGCAACGAGAACAACAATATATGTACAAAACATAACACCACACAAGATACTTGAAAACAAGACACCAGAAGAAGTCTTCTCTGGTAAGAAAACAGAAGTTGGCCATCTCAGAATATTTGGATGTCCAGTATATACACATGTTCCAAAAGAAAAACAAACAAAGTTAGATCCTTCAGGAAAGAAGGGAATATTTGTGGGGTACAGTGAAAGCTCGAAGGTATACAGAATCTACTTTTCAGGGTTCAAGAATATTGACATCAGCAGGGATGTGACTTTTGATGAAAACTCAGCATACATCAAATACAGAAAGACACTTGTTGAAGACTATGAAGAACCAAGGGTACCCAGAATACAAGACACCACCATGAATGAAGTAATACCAGAAGTGGATCATGAAATAGAAGATCCACAAGAACTTGTAGATCCACCCTGTGAGAAGAACTCTCATAAGAGGAAACCTGCATGGGATAGAGAGCTCATCCAAGATGTAGAAAGGTATGGTATTCCATAGGAGGAACATAGAGAAAGGAAAAGGACAAGGTCACACACCAGCTATGTTTCCTTACTATGTGACATTATGAACAAAGAACCTTCCAGCTATGAAGAGGAAGCATAAAAGAAAGAATGTAAGGATGCCATGGTCGAGGAATACCAATCGATCATGAAGAATGATGTTTGGGATGTGGTCCCAAGACCAGAAGGGAAGTATGTTGTGACTTCAAAGTGGATCTATAAGATCAAGCATGCTGCAGATGGAAGCATAGAGAAATACAAGGCAAGGTTTGTAGCCCGTGGCTTCTCCCAGAAAGAGGGGATAGATTATGAAGAGACTTTTGCTCCTGTAGCCAGATACACTTCCATCAGAACAGTACTTCCCTGGCTGCAGTGATGAAGTGGAAGATACACTAGATGGATGTCAAGACAACTTTCTTGAATGGTGTAGTCAAAGAGGAAGTGTATGTGGAGCAACCACTTGGTTTTGAGACACATGACAGGGAGTCATATGTGTGCAGATTGAAGAAAGCCTTGTATGGCTTGAAGCAAGCTCCTAGGACATGGTACGGCAGGAAATACAGCTTCCTATCCAATTTGGGCTTTACCAAGAGTAAAGCGGAATCCAACCTTTACTACAAGGTTGAGGGAGGCAATCCAATGATACTTCTATTGTATGTGGATGACCTGTTTGTGACAGGTGAGGTTAGATTGATTGCCGAAACAAAGAGGAAGCTTGCTGCCAAGTTCGAGATGAAGGACTTGGGCATGATGCATTACTTTCTAGGTATGGAGGTGTGGCAGAGTGCAGATGGAATCTTCCTTGGACAAGGGAAGTATGCAGTAGAGATCCTGAAGCGGTTCGGGATGATGGACTGCAAGGCCATGGCCACACTTATGGCATCGAACTTGAAGATATTGAGTGATGCTTTATCAAAGTCGGTTGATGTCACGGTGTATCGTCAGATGATTGGTTCCTTAATGTACCTGACGAACACGAGACCAGATATTTGCTTTGTGGTGAACACCTTGAGCCAGTTTTTGACAGATCCTAGACATGTTCACCTGATTGTTGTAAAGCATATTCTGAGGTACCTGAAGGGTACGGTTGATTATGGGCTCAAGTATGATGCGAATCAAAAGTTTAACTTGGAGGGTTATATTGATTCAGATTGGGCAGGCAGTGCTATAGATAGGAAGAGCACTTCGGGGTGCTGCTTTAGTATGGGATTAGGTGTGATCTCTTGGTTTAGTAGGAAGCAATCCTGCGTAGCACTGAGTACAGCCGAAGCAGAGTATGTTATAGCTTGTTCGGCTAGTTGTGAGGCAGTATGGATAAGGAAGCAACTGTCTGATTTATTTGATCTCCAGTTAGATGCTACCTGTATCTATTGTGATGACCAGAGTTGTGTGAAGTTGTCAGAGAACCCGATGTTCCATGACAGGTCAAAGCACATCGATATCAAATATCACTATATCAGGGATATGGTGCAGAGAGGAAGCTCCAATATGTTGCGACAGATGAGTAGATTGCAGATGTGTTGAACAAACCACTAGCCAGAGTGAAGTTCGAGTACTTTAGAGAGAGGCTTGGTGTTCTTCAGATAGAAGATACTTCGAGGAAGAATTGATGGGACACATTTGCAGGAGCCATTCCAAGAATGGTGGTAGGAGGATCCTCCCATGGTTGTGGATGTAAGTGCTATGTTATGAGCATCAAGACGATGCTCCAGTTACTGCTATGTATGATGATCAGTATGATCATGTGTGATGAGCATCAGGACGATGCTCCAGATGATATGCATCAGGAAGATGTTGTGTTGATGATCAGGATGATCATGCGATGATGATATGCATCAGGATGATGCTGTGACGATGATCAGGATGATCATGTGATGATGATGTGCATCAGGACGATGTACTGTATGATGATGATCAGTATGATCATGAGTATTAGGATGATACTCCGTGGCCATGGATAGATTGTGCAGGTAGCATGTAATATCTCCCTGGGAGATCCGATAGTCTGAGCTCGAATGCTCTTGCGAGTTTTTGCTACAGGTTGGCTGTGGACAGATTATGCAGGTAGCATGTAATAGCTCCCTGGGAGATCCGATAGTCTGAGCTCGAATGCTCTTGTGAGGTTTTGCTATAGGATGGTCGTGGACAGGTTGTGCGATAAGCATATAATTATGCCTTGGGATATTTGCAGATACTCTTGCGAGGTTTTTCCTATGGCATATAATAGCTCCTTGGGAGATCTGGCAAATGCTCTTTCGAGGTTTTGCTTGGGAGGACATATAATAGTGCCCTGGGAGATTTGCATATACTCTTGCGAGGTTTTTCCTATGGCATATAATAGCTCCCTGGGAGATCTGGAAAATGCTCTTTCGAGGTTTTGTCCTATGGCATGTAATAGCACCCTGGGAGATCCGATAGGTTGAGCTATGTGCTCGTAATCAATCCCGAGATTCTCTTTTGAGGTTTTTCCTGACCACATGTAATAGTGCCCTGGGAGATCCAATAGGTTGAGCTGTGTGCTCGTAATCAGTCCTGGGATGCTCTTTCGAGGTTTTGTGGTGGTCACATGTAATAGCTCCCTAGGAGATCTTTCCAGTCATGCTTAGGCACATAAAGGATCCTGGGATACTCTTTCGAGGTTTTGTTGATGCACGTAATTAGTCCCGGGATCCACAGTATGGCCAAAGATGATGAAGACCTACAGGAGGCTAGGCCTACATCTAGCATGAAAAAGGGATGGCTCTGTAGAACTTCCTATGACGAGAATAATTGAGAGATAGCCCAGTGATTGAGATGACGAGTACAGCAGCAGTGACGATGATGCTCTGTGATCAAGTGATGATGATCCATCTCCAGAATTGAAGACTTGTGCCGATATGTATTGATGACCTATGTCTAGAGAATACCTTCCTAGTTAAGAGGGAGTGTTGATGTATTTGTAACTTTGGAAGATATTCTTATATGTATTACACTTGTACTTTATTATATTCATGATCGAGATGTATTATTCCTCCAATCAGAAGTGTCGTCATTTGTATTTGTAAGTGTCGCAAGTGTTGCAAGTGTCACAACTTATATTTGATGGGTTATTAGACCACTAGTGTGGGGTCGGCCCTGATTATATTATGTGAGTGGGTTATTAGACTTCCTTAGGAGGTCGTCCCAGCTAGAGTTAAAGGCAGGTTAAGTTGTGTATAAATAGAGAGTGAGTGTGTCTCATTCTATTCATTCACTCACTCATCCAACTCGCATTAGTTGAGAGAGGAGTGCACACAAGTGGAGGAGGAGTAGCTGCTGGAGTTATCTATCTTGGGTTTTATCATTGTGAGCTTGTATTGTGGCTTATTCTATCTCTGAGGAAGTTGTGGGGTTTTTCACCTTCTTGGTTTTCCTTGAGGAAACTCTATGTCTCTTGTGTTTATGATTGTTATGATGTGCTTGTTATTCTCTTAGTAGGATCCTAGATAATGTTTGAATGCATTTATTGAAAATTTAACATGGTATTAGAGTTGTGCTAAGAAGAAGACACTGTGCAACTACGGAAGCAAGGGATTCTTAATATTTGGGTTTCTCTCCTTAGATCATCAAAGGCGGGAAGCTAGGATGACTCTCCTTGGAAGGGCGCATCTTTCTGTCAAGACAAAATTCAATTCTAAGCACTTTCAGTTTTTGGCCCGTCACTACTGTGAGAAATTAGGGTTTTAGAGAAAGTTAGAATTTTTGGAATCCGAGACCACGGATGGATGCCCCTCAAGAAAATCAAATTTTACAGGCCAAGATCGAACTTTTTGGTTAGGAAGAAGGTTGGGATTCATCAAACCCTAAATCAGGATTTTGATCGGAAAGGTGGAAAATTAGGGTTTCTGCAAAAAATGAAATTTTTGGAATCTGTGATCACGGTTGGATGCTCCTCAGAAAATCGAAGTATAGAGCACAAGATTGAACTTTTTGGCTGGGTAGAACCCCAAGCATTATCAAACCCTAGTTTGGGATTTTGTGCAGAAGATCCGGAAGTTTCAAAGGCAATTTTGAGGGGTCAAATTTTGCAGATTTCAAAATTGAAGTATACCAACTTGATCAGCTCAGCAAGGTGCATATTTCCATCCATTCAGAAGTTTGGAATTCAAAGTTTGAATTTTTATGGTTTCTCTGACAAACCCTAATCCAGCTCTAGATCCAGTTTTCAGCAAATCAAGTGGTAAGACCTAAAAAATTTCTATTTCCATTTGAAGTACTCTTTAATATGTCTCACCACACCAAGCTTGAGGATAAGCTTGAAGGAGCTAATAACTTCCGAGCATGGAAGTATAGGATTGGGTTAATCCTAGAAGAGAATGAATTAGACAACTACATAAAGGAAGAGGTTCCATTTCCAGAGGGAGATGAGGCTAAGGCCTTACATAAGAAGGACTTGGTCAAGGCCAAGAGAATATTTGTTGATTCTATAAAATACCATCTCATACCCCATGTGTCTTCCCTAAAGACAACTAAGGAGATGTTTGA
Organism: Larix kaempferi; assembly: GCA_027924585.1. Taxonomy (NCBI): domain Eukaryota; kingdom Viridiplantae; phylum Streptophyta; class Pinopsida; order Pinales; family Pinaceae; genus Larix; species Larix kaempferi. The sequence goes on from BSBM01000660.1 coordinate 11,055,181, forward strand.
CTCTTTGACCAAGTTGTTTGAAGGAAAGAATATAAATCGGAAGATGACTCTACAGAATCAATTGAAAGGGGTAAAGTTCCAGAATGGAGATACCATCCAATCCTACTTCACTAAGGTCTCTCAAATCAAGGAACAACTTGAAGCTGTGGATGAAGTAGTGGAGAATGGAGAAATTTTCATGACCACTTTGAATGGCCTACCTAGGTCATGGGACTCTTTCATCCAAGGTATTTGTGCAAGAAGGAATTTGATATCCTTTAGTAGACCATGGGAGGAATGTTCACAAGAAAAAGCTAGGCTTGTGGCCGGAGAAGAAAAGATGGGAAATGAAGATCAAGCTCTCACAGCTCACACCAAGAAAAGTAAGCCCAAGAGGGAGCAATCTCATCACAAGAGATCTTCATACCACCATCATCAAATAGATAAGAAGAATCTAAGATGCTTCAACTATAATGAAAAGGGACACTTTGCTTCAGAATGTCCCAAGAACAAAAGGAACTCCAACAACAACAACAAAAAGAAGAGAAACAAGAAGAGATATCATGCTCATGTTGCTGAGGATAATGAACTTCCCAGGAAGAAGGCTAAGGTAGAAAGTGAAGACTCTTCAAGTGATGATGAATATGTTCTAATATCTTCTCTCACAGGTACTGTTACACATGGGTGTAATGATTGGCTTATTGATAGTGGGGCTTATAAACATATGACGGGATTCAAAGAATCTGTTATAGATCTATCTGAACATGAGTCACCTCATAAGGTGAAACTTGGGTATGACTATCAATACCCCATAAAAGGAAGTGGTGAAGCCTCCTACAAGTTAGACTCTGGGAAGTCTTTAAAGATGCAAGATGTTCTATATGTACCTGGACTCAAGAAGAACCTTCTCTCCATATCATATTTGGATGCAAAAGGGATGAGAGTTGCATTTGTGGATGGCCAAGTACTTATGTGGCCTAAAGGTAATACCATAGATGATGGAGTAGTGATTGGAGAGCAAGAGGGAGGATTGTACAAATTGAAGGGACAACCTGAACATGCCATGGTACATGAATCCATGGATCCAAGTGAACTTTGGAATAGAAGGCTTGCTCATGTGCACTATAGGGCACTACCAATTGCAAGCAAAGCAGTAGAAGGTCTTCCTGAAATCCTGTCAAAGCATGAAGGTGTTTGCTAAGGATGTGCAAAAGGAAAGAACACAAAGAAGGCATTTCCAAGGAGTGAAATCAAAGCAAAAGGAATCTTGGAGATTATCCACTCCAATGTATGTGGACCAATGTCATCCAGTTCTCTGAGTGGGTATGTATATTATGTTTGTTTCACTAATGATTCCTCTAGGAAGCCTTGGGTTTATTTCTTGAAGAACAAAGATGAAGTGTTTTATAAGTTCAAGGAATTCAAAGCCTTGATAGAAAATAAAACTGATAAGAAGATCAAGACCTTTAGATCTAACAATGGTTGAGAATTCACTTCAGGGGACTTCAAGAAGTTATGCAGTGATTCAGGGATTAAGAGGGAGTTAACCACTCCTCACAATCCACAACAAAATGGGGTTGCAGAAAGGAAGAATATGACAATCATGGAAGCATCACGGGCAATGCTTCATGACCAATACCTACCCATGCACCTATGGGAAGAAGCAACGAGAACAACAATATATGTACAAAACATAACACCACACAAGATACTTGAAAACAAGACACCAGAAGAAGTCTTCTCTGGTAAGAAAACAGAAGTTGGCCATCTCAGAATATTTGGATGTCCAGTATATACACATGTTCCAAAAGAAAAACAAACAAAGTTAGATCCTTCAGGAAAGAAGGGAATATTTGTGGGGTACAGTGAAAGCTCGAAGGTATACAGAATCTACTTTTCAGGGTTCAAGAATATTGACATCAGCAGGGATGTGACTTTTGATGAAAACTCAGCATACATCAAATACAGAAAGACACTTGTTGAAGACTATGAAGAACCAAGGGTACCCAGAATACAAGACACCACCATGAATGAAGTAATACCAGAAGTGGATCATGAAATAGAAGATCCACAAGAACTTGTAGATCCACCCTGTGAGAAGAACTCTCATAAGAGGAAACCTGCATGGGATAGAGAGCTCATCCAAGATGTAGAAAGGTATGGTATTCCATAGGAGGAACATAGAGAAAGGAAAAGGACAAGGTCACACACCAGCTATGTTTCCTTACTATGTGACATTATGAACAAAGAACCTTCCAGCTATGAAGAGGAAGCATAAAAGAAAGAATGTAAGGATGCCATGGTCGAGGAATACCAATCGATCATGAAGAATGATGTTTGGGATGTGGTCCCAAGACCAGAAGGGAAGTATGTTGTGACTTCAAAGTGGATCTATAAGATCAAGCATGCTGCAGATGGAAGCATAGAGAAATACAAGGCAAGGTTTGTAGCCCGTGGCTTCTCCCAGAAAGAGGGGATAGATTATGAAGAGACTTTTGCTCCTGTAGCCAGATACACTTCCATCAGAACAGTACTTCCCTGGCTGCAGTGATGAAGTGGAAGATACACTAGATGGATGTCAAGACAACTTTCTTGAATGGTGTAGTCAAAGAGGAAGTGTATGTGGAGCAACCACTTGGTTTTGAGACACATGACAGGGAGTCATATGTGTGCAGATTGAAGAAAGCCTTGTATGGCTTGAAGCAAGCTCCTAGGACATGGTACGGCAGGAAATACAGCTTCCTATCCAATTTGGGCTTTACCAAGAGTAAAGCGGAATCCAACCTTTACTACAAGGTTGAGGGAGGCAATCCAATGATACTTCTATTGTATGTGGATGACCTGTTTGTGACAGGTGAGGTTAGATTGATTGCCGAAACAAAGAGGAAGCTTGCTGCCAAGTTCGAGATGAAGGACTTGGGCATGATGCATTACTTTCTAGGTATGGAGGTGTGGCAGAGTGCAGATGGAATCTTCCTTGGACAAGGGAAGTATGCAGTAGAGATCCTGAAGCGGTTCGGGATGATGGACTGCAAGGCCATGGCCACACTTATGGCATCGAACTTGAAGATATTGAGTGATGCTTTATCAAAGTCGGTTGATGTCACGGTGTATCGTCAGATGATTGGTTCCTTAATGTACCTGACGAACACGAGACCAGATATTTGCTTTGTGGTGAACACCTTGAGCCAGTTTTTGACAGATCCTAGACATGTTCACCTGATTGTTGTAAAGCATATTCTGAGGTACCTGAAGGGTACGGTTGATTATGGGCTCAAGTATGATGCGAATCAAAAGTTTAACTTGGAGGGTTATATTGATTCAGATTGGGCAGGCAGTGCTATAGATAGGAAGAGCACTTCGGGGTGCTGCTTTAGTATGGGATTAGGTGTGATCTCTTGGTTTAGTAGGAAGCAATCCTGCGTAGCACTGAGTACAGCCGAAGCAGAGTATGTTATAGCTTGTTCGGCTAGTTGTGAGGCAGTATGGATAAGGAAGCAACTGTCTGATTTATTTGATCTCCAGTTAGATGCTACCTGTATCTATTGTGATGACCAGAGTTGTGTGAAGTTGTCAGAGAACCCGATGTTCCATGACAGGTCAAAGCACATCGATATCAAATATCACTATATCAGGGATATGGTGCAGAGAGGAAGCTCCAATATGTTGCGACAGATGAGTAGATTGCAGATGTGTTGAACAAACCACTAGCCAGAGTGAAGTTCGAGTACTTTAGAGAGAGGCTTGGTGTTCTTCAGATAGAAGATACTTCGAGGAAGAATTGATGGGACACATTTGCAGGAGCCATTCCAAGAATGGTGGTAGGAGGATCCTCCCATGGTTGTGGATGTAAGTGCTATGTTATGAGCATCAAGACGATGCTCCAGTTACTGCTATGTATGATGATCAGTATGATCATGTGTGATGAGCATCAGGACGATGCTCCAGATGATATGCATCAGGAAGATGTTGTGTTGATGATCAGGATGATCATGCGATGATGATATGCATCAGGATGATGCTGTGACGATGATCAGGATGATCATGTGATGATGATGTGCATCAGGACGATGTACTGTATGATGATGATCAGTATGATCATGAGTATTAGGATGATACTCCGTGGCCATGGATAGATTGTGCAGGTAGCATGTAATATCTCCCTGGGAGATCCGATAGTCTGAGCTCGAATGCTCTTGCGAGTTTTTGCTACAGGTTGGCTGTGGACAGATTATGCAGGTAGCATGTAATAGCTCCCTGGGAGATCCGATAGTCTGAGCTCGAATGCTCTTGTGAGGTTTTGCTATAGGATGGTCGTGGACAGGTTGTGCGATAAGCATATAATTATGCCTTGGGATATTTGCAGATACTCTTGCGAGGTTTTTCCTATGGCATATAATAGCTCCTTGGGAGATCTGGCAAATGCTCTTTCGAGGTTTTGCTTGGGAGGACATATAATAGTGCCCTGGGAGATTTGCATATACTCTTGCGAGGTTTTTCCTATGGCATATAATAGCTCCCTGGGAGATCTGGAAAATGCTCTTTCGAGGTTTTGTCCTATGGCATGTAATAGCACCCTGGGAGATCCGATAGGTTGAGCTATGTGCTCGTAATCAATCCCGAGATTCTCTTTTGAGGTTTTTCCTGACCACATGTAATAGTGCCCTGGGAGATCCAATAGGTTGAGCTGTGTGCTCGTAATCAGTCCTGGGATGCTCTTTCGAGGTTTTGTGGTGGTCACATGTAATAGCTCCCTAGGAGATCTTTCCAGTCATGCTTAGGCACATAAAGGATCCTGGGATACTCTTTCGAGGTTTTGTTGATGCACGTAATTAGTCCCGGGATCCACAGTATGGCCAAAGATGATGAAGACCTACAGGAGGCTAGGCCTACATCTAGCATGAAAAAGGGATGGCTCTGTAGAACTTCCTATGACGAGAATAATTGAGAGATAGCCCAGTGATTGAGATGACGAGTACAGCAGCAGTGACGATGATGCTCTGTGATCAAGTGATGATGATCCATCTCCAGAATTGAAGACTTGTGCCGATATGTATTGATGACCTATGTCTAGAGAATACCTTCCTAGTTAAGAGGGAGTGTTGATGTATTTGTAACTTTGGAAGATATTCTTATATGTATTACACTTGTACTTTATTATATTCATGATCGAGATGTATTATTCCTCCAATCAGAAGTGTCGTCATTTGTATTTGTAAGTGTCGCAAGTGTTGCAAGTGTCACAACTTATATTTGATGGGTTATTAGACCACTAGTGTGGGGTCGGCCCTGATTATATTATGTGAGTGGGTTATTAGACTTCCTTAGGAGGTCGTCCCAGCTAGAGTTAAAGGCAGGTTAAGTTGTGTATAAATAGAGAGTGAGTGTGTCTCATTCTATTCATTCACTCACTCATCCAACTCGCATTAGTTGAGAGAGGAGTGCACACAAGTGGAGGAGGAGTAGCTGCTGGAGTTATCTATCTTGGGTTTTATCATTGTGAGCTTGTATTGTGGCTTATTCTATCTCTGAGGAAGTTGTGGGGTTTTTCACCTTCTTGGTTTTCCTAGAGGAAACTATGTGTCTCTTATGTTTATGATTGTTATGTTGTGCTTGTTATTCTCTTAGTCAGATCCTAGATAATGTTTGAATGCATTTATCGAAAATTTAACACTAGTGACTGAAGAAACATTGAGTAATTATTTTTGATAATGTAATGTCGTGCATGATTTTTGGTCTACTGAATGAATGAATAGTTTAATGAATGGTTGAATGATTCAATGTAGTAAACTATTACCTTTATTGAATGTTAGCTTTTATTGAATGAATTTGTTCACTGAATGATTGAATGGTTTATTGAATGTTGTCTTTTATTGAATGAATGTGTTGATTGAATGAAACAATGGTTTAATGAATTTTAGCCTTTATTGAATGAATGGTAGATGTTTTTTTATGATGAAATATGCATGAATTTGCACGTAATTTGTTTTTTCAAGTACATGCATTGGGTATGGGTAATTGAGAGTGATGTGAGGGGCCATAAGAGCTTCCACCTTCACATGGTTGGCCTTGTTCAGTAGAGAATATTAAATTATTCTCAAAACAGAGAGGAGCTCAGTGAATGGCTACGATGCTGCCTTTATACAACCCACTCGCGTGTCATCTAAATTTTGACAATTTCTTTGAGCTTGTTGTGATGTTTGGTTGCTCCTCATAACCAGTTTCGAGTTTCCACAACTTCAAAGGTTGAATAAATGATGCACTGGAACCAATATCCTTACCCTTCTCTTTAATTTCCTTGGAATCTCCTTGAGAATATTTGAACGAGATATGTCTCAAATACTCTAGATCATTTGCATCCTCTCCATTATGTCCAATCTTCCTGCAATAGAGAAGATATCTCGTTTCTTTTTCCACTACTATTTTAATGATTATTCAAAATCAATATCAAAGGAATGGATGCTCTTGAAATTTACTAACCCGTCAGCAGTAGGATTAGTTAATATGTTATTTTTCCACTTGTCAAATCATAAATATGATCCATACCATACTTCTCCATGGAATTTGTAGTAGACTCATTGTATGACAGCCCTTGATAAAGTTCTAGGGATTGTATTACCCTATCACCATGAACTTAAAAAGTCATAGTATTATCCCATTGGTCACACCTTTTTCCACATTCTCTTTAATCAATGCTAAGCATCGGGGGGAGTTGATTTCCAATTTGGGAGGTTTGTGGGTGGAAGCAGTAGTAGGTGGCCTAATTATCAGACCTGGGACAATTCTGGGGACAATTTGGGAAAACTTGGGCATGATTCATCCTTGCTTTGAACTCCAAGTAGTTTCAAACAACAATTTATCCACAATATGGACATGAGCAACAACAAGGAACAAAAACTAACTTATCCTTTGTGCATGAGATAGACATAATATAGTAGAAATCCTAAGCATGTCTTGAACTCTTAACAATAATAAAGGGCACTTTTGGGTATTTTTGTGTCCCATAATCTGTTCACTTTGAATTTTGGGCATCAAAGTAGCATGAGAACAATGACATAATTTCCCAAATATGTTTAAGGGAAGTCGTATATTTGCAAAGAATTAATTTGAAGAGGGTTTATTTCTATATGAAAGACCCTATTTGATATTGGAGGAGTCTTAGGCACCATTTGGAGGGTTCGCTCATTCATCTAATTCAACAATGGTTCGCTTAATTCCTAGGAAGAAAATGATCATTATGACCTTAAATTGATCGATTTAGGATATCTTATTACTGGTGAACCAATCACTTCCAAAAGATTGACATAGAAGAATGTAAATTTCAAAATCCCTTCAACTTCTGAAACATGGAAACCATTCTTAAGGTATAACTAAATAAGTTTAGTTAAGGCTTGTGCCTCAACTTGTTTTTTAGCCTCCCTTCAAATGAAGTTGAAGTAGACATAGAGAACTCTACCCTATTGATTTCTTAGGTCACCTCCAGCTCTTACCAAACCCAAACGGCCTCTAACTGCCCCATAGAAACTCAACTTGATCCAGTCATTCTTAGGAGGGACCCAAGTTACTATATCGATTATTTAGGTACCTTCAATTTGTTGTTCATTATAGAAAAATGAATTTTGAAACTTATTACTATGTGAATTTTGTTTTGATTTTTGTTTCCAATATGAAATATTATAAGATGAATATTATAAAGTTAACACTAGTTTGAGAAGAAAATGTAATAATTTATAAAACTATATTTAATACAATCATATAGTGTAGGTGTCACTTTTGTTGAATTTGTATAGTTGTTCATTTCCTATTGCATGCATGATCATGGGAGCCTCAACTTCGTTAGTGTGGTACAACTTAAGGGTCAACTAATTAAGGGTTAGGCATCCAACAAGAGATGTGCCAATTATTGACTATGATCTTGCACTTTTTTTCCAACCCATGTTAATGATGGGTATTACTGCTGCAGTGACTCTAAGTGTGATATTTCCATAATGGTTGATAACAATGTTTATCATTTTCCTTTTCATAGGTATTGGGATAGAAATGGAGACATTTTCATTTTAATGAGTCAAGAAAATATCTTATGCATTTGATCCACTTTACTAATTGTTTTGTTGTATATCATTGTGTGATTGCGATAGGGACTTCATCGAGGTCCTTTTTTAAGGGTACATAGAAATGTGGAAGAAAGAGACAAACATTAAGGTAATATTTAATGATAAGATTATTTCTTTATTGATTTTTATTATTATCTAGTTTGTTAGTATGCTATAAAAACACTTTTTTATTATATTTTGTACCTTCTTCCTTTTGTTTGTAGAATAAGGAGACCATACTGGCTACCCACGGTGAGATATTACAATATAACAGTGTTAATTTTTAATTGGAAGGATGTGTATCATGATTATATATTATAAATTTGGTTTTCTTGATGCTCTTCCAGATGTGGATTATGAGGCTCATCCAAGTGATCATGAAGGAAGAAATGGAACATTAGTGAGATTGGAATTTTTTCTTTCTATATGTGCTTAGTTTTAACTGGTGGGTGAAAAAATGAAGATGGGTGTCTATTTTGGGGGGTCTCGTGAGAAAATAGTTCTGGTTTTTTCACGTTTTTCAACTTCGGGCGAACAAAAGCGATATTTTTGTTTAAAATTTCACTTTGCAGTAAAAAGAAAACTTTTAGAGAATTATGTTAGCTTTCTATTCATAATTTTTTCAATTTTTTTTATTGAGATTTGATATGTCGATTTCGCAAATGTTTGACAGTGTGTTCTTATAAAATGAAAAGACTACAAAATAGTTATGATTTGTTGCGCCACTAAAATCGTTGTTAGACTTGTTTTTTGCAAAAACAGAAAATGCTACGACAATCTACACACAATGTACTAGTGCCTGACTATAAGTTTGTAACCAATGGATCTATATACTAATTATTATATTTTTTTAAAGTCGATCAATGGGGAAACTCAGTCGATTTTCAACATCTTTTTTGTTGCGCCACTTTTCTCTCAATCGTCTCTAAAAATAAAAAATCTACGAACACCCTTTTAAAGTAGACACGCCAATTAAGATTCCCACATTTTTTTATTTTTTTTTTGGTGGTGCATTTTTTAAATTATGGATTTTTCTTTTCACCGTTTTTTTAAAGAGATAAATCCTAACTCGACACATGTTACGAAAATAAAACTTAAAAAATATCATTTCTTATCCATATACAACAAAATTTATATCCACGTAAAGTAGATTCAATAATGAACCTAATGGTATCAAGTCCGACATTCGTTTTGTTGTGTAAGAGATGGTTTTTTCCTTCTGAAAATGGAGAAACCTGAAACTTCTGCTGGAATGTGAATTTTTCATGTTTCAGAGAATATTCGGCCGAATAATTATTCGGCCGAACAATTATTCGGCCGAATACCCTTTTTCCGTAGCGGCACCGTCAATTACAGCGAAGGTTATTCGGTCGAATAATAAAACGGAAAAAAAACTCATCGGTCGAAAACAATATATATATATATATATGTTTTCTATACTCGTATAAATAAACTTAAATTGATTCATTATTTTCGCATGTTTTAATTTTGCATATTTATTGTCAAACTAATTTTGAAAAGGTTTTCAAAGAAGACATTTTTTTGCAAAAGGAGGTTTTTACAAGGTATGTTTCTTCTTATTTTTTCCCAAAAGGCACATTGAAGGAGTTTTTTTGTAAGACATTGTTGTAAAGGAGTTTTTTTCCTAAGGCATATTTGCAAGGAGTTTTTTCAAAATATTTCTTTTCTTAGACTTGTTTGCAAAGTGGTTTATGCAAAGAATGTTTCTTTCCAAGGAGGTTCTTTCCAAGGGTTGTATTTACAAAGTGTTTATTCCAAAGTATTTTTGCAAAAAAAATGTATTTTTCCTTCTTATTTCTTTGAAAGAGATTTTTTCAAAGAGTTGTTTTGGTAAGGTAATTTACAAATGGTTTTTTTCCAAGATAATTTTGCACTTCTTATTTCTTTGAAAGGAGTTTTTTCAAATAGTTGTTTTGCTAAGATATTTTGCAAAGGGTTTTTTTTTAAAGTAGTTTTGTACTTCTTATTTATTTGAAAGGGGTTTTTTCAAATAGTTGTTTTGCTAAGGTATTTTGCAAAGGGGTTTTTTCCAAAGTAGTTTTACACTTCTTATTTCTTTGAAAGGAGTTTTTTGAAAGAGTTATTTACTCAAAGTATTTTTGCAAATAAGTTATTTCTTTACAAGGGTTTTTTCCAAGACATGTTTACAAATAAGTTTGTTTTCAAAGTACTTTTTCCTAGTGGCTTTTTCCCTACATATTTTTTCAAAGAGGTTTTTTTTCCAATAAATTTTACAAAAAAGATTTATTTACAGGTGTTCTTACTATTTTCTAATGGGTAGGTGATTTATTGTCAAGGGGTTTCTTATTTCTTTCCAAGAATGTTTTTTTCAAAGAAGATTTTTGTTCAAAGAGTTTTTTCATAGGAAAGTTAATTCCAAAGAGATCTTCTTCAAAAGACTCTTACAAGATTTTTATAAGGTGAAGTAAATTTTAGTTCATGTTTTTATAAATTCTGTAAATGTTTTTAAATCTTAATTTATTTATTTTTACTATAAAGTAATGATTATTTAATTTATCATCTATAGATTAAACAATCATGAGCAATAAGAGAAAACGTAAAAAAAAAGGTGATCGTAAACGTAATGATGATGGTAATAGAGAAAATAAAAAACTCAGATATATTGCAAAAAAACAAAGGGTTGCCGGAACGAAAGAGAGAATTATTGAAGATATAAATACAGATTTATATGATAATATTGAGGAAATGAAAATTGAAAATAGAGTACAAGAAGAACAAATTGAAGTTGAAAAGACCATTGTAGAAGATGTAAATAGTGATTTACATGCTAATGTCGATGAAGTCAATATTGAAGATCAAGTTCAAGATCCAGAAATTGGACCTGGTATGTATATATCATATATTTTTCAAATTCATTTTTTTATAACGAATTTTATTTTTGGATATATGTTAAATTAAATTTAACTTGATGTATAGGTACTTTCACCATTGATGATGAAATGTTAGAAGACATTGATTGTGACAAATATGGAGAAAAACTACCAATACATGTTGCACGATATCGTGCTACAAAATTTTATAATGAAGTTCTCAAGGATTACTCAATAGCAGGACAAGCGCAAATTTTGAGATGTTTATTAGTGTCCAAGAAGTTAGAAGGTGCTACATCATTATTGGGTATTCACAAGGCGACAAAAGAGTCGAAATTGAAACAAAATGTGATGGAAAATATAGGTGATGCAATAAAAAAATTTGGAAAATCCAGGAAGAAAGATATCAGTGCTGCACGTAAAGCAATTCTTTCAGCTAGTACTAAACAAAAGCATTTGACAACAGAGCTAGCAAAAGCAGTTGGAACATCAAGAAAGACATTATACAAACATAGCAAATTCAGAATGCAAATAGATGAAAATAATGAACTTGCTTGCTGGGCAATTATTTGTAGACAACCTTACAAAGATAGATTGGGAGCAGGTGTTAAAGATATTGTACACTTATTGCATAGTTTGCATATATTTCACATATCGCATAGTATCACTTATTGCATATAATTCACATTTGTATAGTATCACATTGTGTACATAGTGTCACACAATTATTGCATAAGTGACACATAGGGTCAGCATAGTGCACACAATGCACATATCATATGGGATATGTAAATATATAGTTAGAGTTTTGATAATATCTCAAATTACATCATAATATAGATCATATAAATAAATCGAAGAAACGTACATTCTATTGTATGGTGATGCATTCTATTGCACGGTGTAATGAAAGTCATAATTCCAAATAAATCATTATCACCATTGTAGGATATAGTCCCTAGGAATAATATTAAATGACATTACTTAGAATTTCTATGGTTTGCCATGAGAAAAGATAGACAGTTATGTACAGCTCAACTTGAAAACTTAAGTGAAAATTATATATTTATGAGTACAAAATTGAGACACAAACGTTACAGACTTTACCATGATTCATATACAAGTTTGTAATTCAAAAAGATTAAGATGCTCTGTGTGCATCAAGCAGTCTTTTTTAGACACCTTGATCTTAAACGATTATAGTCTTGAGCCAAGATTTTACCGGTAGAATGCCCAAGTTTTATATCTTCAAATATTGACAAAGTAGATTACTGAAAATCTGTATAGTCACTTGTCGCAACCTTAATCCTTACCTATAAACTATCACAAGTATGAAATCACATGCTTTAGCACGAATGATAAGTAAGCCTCGGGGTGTATGTAGGACCCCTTCATCAATCAAACAAAAGCACATTAGTCAAACAGTTGTTTCATCATTCATAAATAACAACAGTAGAAGTTTGTAACAGTACAACCAAATATGGATAACATCAAGACATAAGCTGAAATCTGTTAGTCGCAAATTCTTACATTATAAACTAGCATGGCATTTAGTATAGCAAGATAACATTTCAGGCATCGTTCTATTTCCGCATTCATTAAATAAGTAATAAATGTCACGTAGAAAAATTTTAAATTTTTGTGATTTTTCCGGGATGTTACAGGACCATTTGACATTGTGTGAATAAATCTTGTTCAGGTTTGGTAGCTAAATCTCACGTGAATTTGAACTACAATGCTAGTGGTCAGAAATAAATTTCAAATTTGATAATTTATGGGACCGAAATTATTTTGAAAGTAACAATTTTGGTCCAAATTGGTAAAATACATCATTGTTTGATGAATTTAAAATTTATTAACATAGATTTTGTTCATTAAACTCAAAACTCTATCAACCTCACTATGCTAAGAATCATCTATACATTATAACATTTACCATATTTTTATGAAAAAATATAGATAAATTACCATACCAAAACACAAAACCTATGTTCTACTAAATAAGAGATTATGATTTATAATTATTATAAGCTTTGTATGTTATAAGAGAAAGCACACCCTTCAAAGGTCAATCACAATATATATATTTTTTCTTCATTGCACCGAGTGAAACGAGGTGCTCTACAACTCAGTATGGGGGAGATGTTGTAACATTTGTGATGTAACAAAATAATTAAAAAATTCATGTCAGCTCATTAAATAAAAAATTATGGAAAGTATTTAAAAAAAATCCATGTTGGTTCATAAAATAAAATATTATGAAAAGTAATTAAAAAATAGATGCTCGTTTATAAAATAAAAACTTAAAACTTAAACCCGGATCTATCAATCAAGAGAGATCAAATTTTTTGAGTTTAAATTTAAAAAAAGAAATACACCTCAAGAAATTGGATCCCTCTCTGTGCTTGATAAATACGAGTTTAAAATGAATCTATGCTAGTAGTAGTCCATTTAAAAATGATTAAAACTGTATATTATAGAAGGAAGCACACTCTTCAAAGGTCAATCACATTATATATAAATAAGAAGCACACTCTTCAAAGGCCAATCACATTATATATGAATTTTCCTAATACATTTAAAATGACGTTGAGGACTTTTAGTGGTATCAAAAAAGTATAAATCTATTTTATTAATCATTTTTAATGTTCAAAACGTTTTTATCAAAGACTTGGCCATCACTATATTTTAGGCATTTTTTTTTATATCTTGGACTTCGCTTAGGGTTCCATCAGTAAACAAATTGGCTAAATTTTAATGAGTTTGATCTCGAACTAGAAGACCGTCACATTGTTGTTTTAATCATTATTACTTGGTTTCTTGTCTGGTGAGATGGTGCTTTGCCTTTTATTTCCGGGGGAGATTCTTCCATTCATATACACACTATGCACCAACACTACATTACAATTTTACATATAGAAGAAGTTAAACATATTGATCTCATTTGAATATATATATATATATATATATATATTGATATTGTGGAGCATCATTTATTACAAGAATCTTTGATATCGGATTGTTGAATTTTGTTGTTATGAATCCTACTTTATGTTAACACATGATATAGATTAAAAATTATGTCCTAGATACATCTTCCATGGATTTGAACTTCTTAATAGAGTTGCGACTAGCTAAATGTTGTAGCTCCCACCAAACCAGGGAAATGACAAACAATAGCTCGAAACACCAATGTGGGGGCGCTCCCAGTGTCTGAGCCCCTTCCAAGACCATCTGCTACAAAGTCCCCACCATTTTATTAGAAGTTTTAAAGAAATCGTAGCTTCAGCCTCTCCAAATCCCATTCATTTTCTCCCCTGTCCTCCTTTCGACTGTCCTCCTTGCCACTAAGGGGTGCAAGTTGAGATGAAATTTTCTCTTCTTTACACACACCATTAAACATTGTAAAATGATATTACTAACATGAAAATAATTATGCATAATTGATTCTCTTTGCTAAGTTCCTTGTTTTCTATTTGGATTTGAAAATAAATACTACATTATAATGTATTTTTGAGTGTATTTTTTTGAGAAAAAAAGTTATAACATTTGACATAAATCATTCGTCTAATTTAAATGGTTAATAATATTACAATTAATTCTATAAAGATTAAGTTATATATATATATATATATATATATATATATATATATATATGTGGATATATAGATATAAAATGTAATGCATTATTTGAAGAAAAAAATTTACTGCATTATTTGAATAAAAGAATTTACATATTCGATATGCTTTCATTTGGTGAAATCAATGGTCATTGGTTTGATTTAGATGTTACTGTTATTTACTTTATTTTTATCATAAAAGTTTGTGTTATTAAAATATATAATTTAGTATGGTCCTCGAAGTGACTTCATGTCAAAAGTAAATAAAAATAATGTTAGTTTATTTATTATCAAGAATGGAAAAGCCTTACTTAAATTTTCTCTTTTTATTTTGGGAATTTTTTTGGTTGGGTGTCAAGTATTTTTAAACCGTGGTTTTTGAGAGGTGTTATCTAAACATGATTTTTAGAAAGGATTTATTTAAACATGAGATTGTTGTCGTAGCTTTTAGCTTTTATATATTGTGATGGTACTGCAAGAAATTTTCATTTTTAAGAATAATGTACAAGCTTGAGTAAACTTTTATTTTAAGAATAAAAAAATGAACCATATTAACACCTATTTCATGTATTTCAATAGGATTAGATTGTAGTAAAAATTGTATTCTTGTATTAGAGTTATTGAAAGTAAGTATATATTATTATAAAAAAGTTCTTTTTTTTTTTTTTGGTATATGCAGATTTGTGGTGATATCTAAAATTAGTTTGACTATAAGTGTTCTTTATTATAAGTGTTCTTTATTGTTGTTGATTTTCAATACCTACCAACATTTATGGTTGAGTTCATATATACTTTTTCAAAGTTTTATAAGATTATATCTTGGACATTGATTTTGTTATATTTGTTATATTTAATGTATTTGTTTCATCTAGGTTTACATGTTTCTAAAGGAATTTGTGTCCAATCATTCAAATGATTGAATTTGATCTATGTTTTGTCAAGGTTTGTGTCCAATCACTCAAATGATTGAATTTGATTTATGTTTTGTCAAGGTTTGGGCATGAGGATCTTTATGCAATTTTCAAACAAGATGTTTTCCTAAAAACTATACTTATTGAATACCCATTTTCTTATTCTCATGTTTTCTTTAAGTTGAGGGATTGAGAATTTTTTGAATGGTTAGATAGACTTCCCTAAGTTTGAAGGTAATGTACCCAAAATATAATAAAAACTTTTAATATTTTAAGTAATCTATAAAATTGGAAGCTTGGACTTTGATTTTGTTGGGAGTCTATCTTGTCCATCATTCTTCTAACAAATTTGTGTCTGATAATTGAAATTACTAGACTAGATTATGAAGTTTAAAGTCATACCAAATGATCCCTTTTCAGGTCTGACCTCCTTCAAAAACCACTTTTCAATTAAAGTCATACAGTATAAGTTGTATTTTTATATATTGTAACGACAATTTCATATGCACATTTAGATTATTTTTTCTACACTTCTCATTCTTTATGCATTTATCTTTTAATATATATATTTATAATTTCTCTCTTATATTGACTTAAAAAAACATTCTCCAATAATACCAAATTCATAGAAACAAAAACTAAATTGTAACTAATCATCTAGAATTCATAGTTTTACATTCATTTGTACTTTGTGTTTTTTTTGCTTCCTAATACATGCCACTTTTCATTTCATAACAACTTAAGTTTTGCACTTTCAAGTGCAATGGTTAGTTTAATTTAATTCTTAGTTCAATTATGTAATAATATTATTTAAAATTCATTTTTTTTTTATAAAATTTTAATTATTAATTTATTTATATAGTAACTTTTTATATTTTTAAAAAATCTATATAATATTTAGTCAAATTACAATAATTTATTTTTTAACATGCATTTTAACATGCATAAATGGATTAGCATTCTAAATACCTCCATTACATCTAAGTGTGCTCTCTCAACAATTTGTATTTGCAATTCCAACAATTCTTCTCAAATTTTAATTAGATTTGAACCAAAAAAAATACAAATCTTAGCATCTTTAAACTACTACTATTTCATTTTATTTATTTATTTGCCCATTCATATACATTGACATTGTCAATTTTTTATTTATAATACACACAATGTCATACAAAGTACATTTTCCTATGACCATTAAGATTTGATTTGAAATAAAATAAATTCTATTTTGAAAATAATTATAATCATGAAATAATTAATAATAAAAAACAATAATATTTGCCCTGAAATAATTAATAATAAAAAATAGTAATATGTATGGAAAATATGGGGAAGTTAACTATGAATGTAAGATGTGAAATGAAATTTGTAAATGTATTTGATATTGTCAAAGGATGGAAGTAAAAAACATATAGTGTATACAATGAATAAACATGATAACAAAACAAGTTAAATATTTTGAAATTGGAATTTCTATTGAACACATACAAAAACAATATATAGGAATAACTTTGATTTGGAAGGAAATGTACAATGCAAAAACATGATTAAACATTGCATAGAAAACTTTTTTGATAAAATTATTTTTACATAAATAGCAAGTTAAACCTCACTAAATACATCATCAATTGAATCCATATAAGGATAAACCGGGAAGAGCGAAATATTTTGAATGAGGTCAAAAACATTTTTAGGTGTTGGAATATTAAGTTCAAAATGCCTTGATTGTAATACTTCACCATCAGCTACATCATAAAAAAGAGTCCTACTCAAGTCCTAGAAGGAAAAGTCAACTCGACTGTATTTGCAAATAAGCAAGTACTTATGAATTGAAGAAACAACAAAATATCCAAGGTAGTTCATATTGATGGCTAAGCTCAACCTAGATAAAAACTTCCATCTCAAACCATGCCCATGTTGTAAAGGGTTGGTTGACAAATTGCATGGCACCGGTGGAGTAATTGCATAGGTAGTATCTTCTATTAACCATATTGTATTCGAGCCTTGATTCATGAAACAAAGTAGTTGAATGGAATGAATCGCTAAGTAAATAGACCATGTAGAAGGTGATTGTTGAATAAAATCGAAGTCCCATTTGTTGTTGGCAACATCTATCCAATATATCTTCTATGAACATATGGGGCCAACTAAAGAAACAACATGACTATGCACCCAATACATTTTTTCATTATACATAATGGCATTTTTTGGAGGCAAAACATCACCGTCTAGACGAAATGTTAGTCTCCAATGCATGTGCAGATTGCAAAAAATGAAATATTTTGATTGAAATGTGCTATAAAAATGTTTGAGAACCACCCAGTCATATTTTGGTTGCTGCACAGTTCGTTCCACATTTTTCAACAGTATAAAAAAACCATAATCACCAAGATCAAGGCACGCTATATATGTAGAAGTCTTTCTGAAAGGGTTAATTATGTAGTAGTTCCAAAATTTTACGTTTGATTAAGCTAATCTATATTATAAAGCATTGGCTGATTAAGGTTTACGTTGTTTAACTATAATTGACTTTATTTGATTATGGATGACTATGGTTAGCCATGCTTGACTATGTTTGACTAAGGTTGACTTTGGTTGGGCATAATTGACTTTGGTTAAATGCGGTTGACCATGGTTGACTATTGTTGACTTTTTTAAAACTATAGTTGACTTTGGCTGACTATTTGATTGTGGTTGACTATGATTCCCATGTTTGGCTAAAGGTGACTTTGTTTTGCCGTAATTGACTATCAGTTGACCTTGTTTAACTTTTGTCTTTGGTTGACTAATTGACTATGGTTAACTATGGTTAACGATGGTTGACTATTGTCGACTATGGTTGACTTTTTTTTCCACAACTGACCATTCATTGAACTTATTTAACATTTAACTTTGGTTGGATATGGTTGATTTTTGTTAACTATGGTTGAGTTTGGTTGGCTTTGGTAGGCTATGGTTGACCATAGTTGACTATGGGTGACTTTGATTAACTAATTAACTATGGTTTAATGTGCTTGACCATGGTTGGTGATGGTTGTCTCTAACTGACCTTGCTTAACTATGGTTGATGGTGTTTGGGCATGGATGACTTTAGCTTGCTTTGGTTTATATTAATATCATATGGTTTACTATGGTTGACTTGTTTACTTGATTATGGGTGACACAATAGTTTATTTTAAAATCATATCGTTAATTATAATTCCACTAATGTTTTTCCATAGTTGACATTGTTTGACATAAGGGTTGACTTTAAAATCACATGGTTGACTATGGTTGGATTTGGTAGGATATGGTTGACCACATTGTTGAGGTGTATTTACTGTCTGAAAGAATCACAAAAATATTTAATTATTGACTAGGGTTGGTAATATTAGAGTCGTGGCACAATATATGCTGAGGTAGAATGGGACCTAAGTTTCGGCTCGGCAGACCTGAGAAATGTTTGATAAAGTAAAGATCAAAAGATCTTTCAAAATGAAAAAAAAGTCAAACTTCAGAAAAAAAATGAAGAAACTAATTAAACGTAGTTAAACCAATAGATCATAATAGTATCAAACTATACTACTCTACTCTATGATTAAACAGTGGGAAAAGAAAAAATACTGATGAAAAAGCAAACTACTCTTTATGAAAATGAAACTACTTGACTTGAAACAAAAACTACAAACTACTAGTGAATTCGACAACTATTCATGTATTCAATTAATACTTCAAAACTACACTAAAGGATCTAATTCCATTCTCCTTGATGTTGTACGTCAAATGTGATAGGAACTGGAGTGAATGAATCGTAATGAATTTCAAATGTAACAGCAAAACAAAATGGAAGTAAATCTAACCTAATTTCGACAAAGAGATGTAAATTACAAAGAGACCAATTACAATTAACTTTAAACATTATGATCTATATTTTATCCATAAGCAAAATGGTATGAAGCTAATGAAATCTAGAAGCAAATAGAAAACTTAATAAAGATATTTACTTCTGAATTTAATTTGGAAGCAAGTAGAAAACTTGATAAAGATATTTCACATAGAAACAAGTAGAAAACTTGATAAAGATATGTATTTCTAAACCAAACTCTATTTCATGAACATCTTCATTATCTGTGTGGAAAGGGAAAACTGGTCCTATGCTTTAATGAAGAAACTATCAAAAATTAAGATATCTTGGAGAATGAAATTATTAGTTCTAATCCGAAATAAATCTTAAGAACATATAATAAACTACACTAAGAATGAAACTGATAAATTCTAGAATAGTAACCTATTGGAAAATGAATCATAAAAGATACAATATTTGAAAAACAGTTAGAACAAGTGAATGAGGATAAAATGGAAACTAAGAATGATGACAAAATTTAATTAAAACTCTATGTAATGTAAAACAAGATCTTAGTTATATCTAAGACTGCTAATCACAAGCAAAGAACATTACAGTTAAAAAGTCTAAGAAGCTGGATTCTAAACAAGCATGAAAAACGATGCAGAAAGTATTGAGGTCTGAATGACAGTTTGGATGGAGGAAAACGATTTAAACTAGGGAAAGAAGCAATTTGGATGGTCTTAACTACTAGCTAGCTGATGCATATGATCCTAAATTGCAAGGGAAGCAATGAATGGAGTATTTAGAAGTTAAGATAGCAAGAAGTAACTTATTCTAGTCATTAAAGAAATAAACTATTTCTATGGCCTAATCAAATAAAACTAAGACATGAATAAAACTAACCTACAACTACAGGAAATAAACTAACAGAGATAATTCTAACTATAAACTAAACTTGAAACATCAACTAACTAAACTCTATCTAATTGCAAAAGATTGAAAGCAAACTATCTAATTGCAAAAGACTGAAAGCAAACTATAAACACTATGCTTGGTCGACCATTATCAATTCTGGAAAAGAAAATTAAGTTAGCAACAAAATACATATTACAAAAAAATAAAGAAATGACATATACAGGAAAACATAATTAATTACATACATTGGAAAATGAACTAGCTACTTGCAGAAAGGGAAATACAAAAAACATAAAAACCTCTGGTTGATGAGGGGCCCTTCCCAGCAATCAGAGATTGAAACTAAATCAACTCAGTCACCAACAACGGTACATTAACAGTAAAACTCAGGAACTTCCATTAACCAAGAAAATTACACAACGTTCTATAAATTACGTATAGTGTGTATGTATATGGATGATGTGTTTCTGCATAGGAAACGTCTTTATGTAGGTTTACAATGGGAGAGAGGGTTGACATAGTTGACCTTTCTAAAAATAGATGTTTTTATGATAATACAACGGCTGCTTGGTGGTTGATGATATAGCAAAGGCAGTCCATCTGCTTCCACGACGTTGATCCCCTTTGACACGAACAACTGTGTGTTAGTTTCCTTTACCCGTGGGAAGATAATGCGTTGGAAAGCTGAGCGTGGGAGAGCAAGGATGTTTTGGAACATCGACGTGAGCAGGAGTGCGTGCTGCCAGCTTATGCGAACGGGAGAGATAGAGCTTCTAGAGTGTTGACATGAGCAGGAGGTGTGTTGTCGAGCTGGGCGAGCAAGGAAGCTCGCTAGAGTGTTGACTCACCAACCATAACCACCACGTTTCTAATAGAACCCGAATTTCTGTCTTTGTCTTTAATGGGCAAGAATATGCCAACGGACGATTCCGCGGGCTGAATGAAGGGCTGAACGGCGGGCTGGATGCGGCTAAAGGTCTACAATGTGAACACGAGTCTAAACAGAGGTCCGTTTGGAACCTATAACCTGCAAGCCATAATATATTTTCCAAACAAGTCGCAAAACATTAAAGTAATATTAATAAACCATGAAAATAATGATATTTAGCCAAGATTCATGTGATATGTAAATACGATCATACCTGGGTCTGAATGGAAAGAAGAGTGATTTATTATATCAGAATAGTGAAAATAACGCCACTCAGAGTATATTTGATGATAAAAAATGGTGACAACATGGACACCAACATTCCCCCAAACCGGATACATGCCAGGTCCCACTGAGCAAAAAGGAAGGAAATTCAGGAAGAAGGCTGAGCTGCGATAGCAACTTCCTTCGACTTGGAAGGGAAAGTGGACTGAGCATTAAGCTTTCTGAACTGATTCTTCAAGGCGTCATACTTCATCCAGAGAGAAGTATGGGATGTCGTTTTGGCGTTGACCAAGCATTCAATGCTTCTTACTTGTGTGCGCAATTCCTTGTTTTCTTTATGAAGCTCAGAGATTGTTTCCACATAGTTTTGATTATGGTCTGTCAAGCATGCTATCCCTCGGGTCAACCTATCCACTTCCTGCTGATCCAAAATGGGTTTCTCTATGTGATGTTCCAGGTCCTTTTGAGGACTCAACTCTTTTGAAAAATTTTCAAGCTCAATAGTATGTTCTTCAAGAACTCTGTCTTCGTTTTGTGCAGGATAACTTCCAGTAGCAGGTGCTTCAGACAATAGAGCAGATACATTAGCTAATGTAAGGAGGGGGGTTTCGAAGGTATGTTCATCTGACTGGATGTATGATTGTGATGGTTGAACGATAGTTTGGATGACAGACTGGTCGACGGATTGGTCACATTTGTTTCTCCTGGGTTTAGTGGGTACAGCTGAAAAAAGTGGAGGTTCCGAAGTAGGGTCACCAAGGGAAATCTCAGGAGAAGGCGATGGATGGACAAGGTGCACATGGGCTAAAGAATCCTCATCAAAACGCACACGCTTAGTGTCTTGTTCTGCTTGCGTAAAGGCTTGGGTAGGCTTACTAATACCGGTTTGGAAACGATGGTGTTTTTGATAAGCAGAGGGTTTGACAATAGGCTTCTCAATCAAATGAGGGTTTAGGATTTCAAAAACAAAACGATCCCAGGTTTTCCCTCTTTCTTCCAACTGGTGAATGATCATGATTTTAATGAGACAGTGATGGTACACGATACCAGAGGGATTAACAGTATTCTTCCTAACCTGGCTTGACATTTTCTCTAAACTTTTCAGGACATAAAATGGAAAATTGAGGGTATGATTGTTAACAAAATGTGCTATCAATCTAAAATGGCAAACTTTAAAAACAATAAAATTACCCTCACAAGTGATCAGATGGATGATGACAGTCAAGAGGTCTAGGTATTCTGGCTTAACCCACTCCCGGTGGAATCCTTTTCTTCTAGCAACATGTTGATATTCGACTTTCAAAGCAAATTCGTGAGCCTTCCGTGGAAGGAGGAGATGTTAGTGCCAACGGGCACCCTCCCTATGAAGCTTTGTGGCCAATGTGATAGATTCTTCCGTCACAAAGAAAGTGAGATGACCAACTTTGGTCATCTTGCCATCGAATCCCTTAGCGAAAAGCAATGAGATTTCATGGTCATGGCCTTGGATAAGGTGGATAAATAGTCCCCATCCGGCTCGAAGGAATACCTCACGACACTCTTTGAACTCGGGGATGCAAAGTAAATCCTGGTAACTTCCAGGTTCATGACGGATTGGCATAATTGAACAGAGGTCGAGGGCTGCGAATAGGTACAGGGGATGCAAGAGATGCAGGAGATGCGGCTTAACATAAAAAGATGGAAAGCGAACAGGAATGGAACGAAATTCACGCAATCATCAATTTAAATTGAAGTCCATTTAAATGGTTGAATGATCGTAGATGAGGACTTAGCATGCTTAATAAATCATGCTTGTCATTCAAATATCTTGAATCGAGTTCCAACTTATAAATGCGTGAGTTAGTGAATACGTGTATTTATAATATATTCAACCGTGTCCAAAGTCAAACTTTGGACAGGTTGAATGTGATTCTCGGAATGAAATTATAGCCATAGATTACATGTGAGAGATCATGATGATTTGATTAATATGATGGAAGATCATACGATAGGATACTTAAGACCATATGGCAGTCATGTAATAATTCTAAAGATTGAAATGATGCATAATGCATTCGTTTAATGGAGGCGAGATGGATAAGGGAATGAGACCACGTGCAAAATTGACATTTGATTGATCCCTGACATAATTAGCCAATTAGATTTATCAATAATATTCAAATTTGGACACCTTGGCATCTTTAGTAAAGCCATTATAAGATATGGTTTCATTCGACACTCCTTTCGGATTTTTGTTCGTTTTCCTCGTTCATCACCTCATTCGGATCGACATTCGACCCGTCATTCAACCCTTCATACAGACTTTTGTCTGTACAAGATTTGCTTGCTAATGCTTGACTAAAGCTGATTTTGCAGGAAATTTCTGAGGCTGTTAGTGCACAAAAGATGCTGTAAAATTTGCTTTTCTGGATCTTTCAGTTGCGTTCCTCTTTATTTGTCATTCATTAGGACAATCCTCCTTTTGCTATTCCGCATTATTCCTGAAAGACACCCATCATTTTGTCAGAAAGAAATAAATTTTTTTTTTTTTTAAATATTCAGAAAGTAAAAACAATTCTGATCCTCCCCCAAACCAAAAATATGGCGTGTCCTCAAGCCATCAAAGAAAAATTGATTAACATTCAAATACTTTCAATACATGGTTCAGGTAATAACTTCTAAAAATGCTGTGATAATTTGCGCAAGAAAATAAAATATTAACTAATAAATGTAGATGATTCAGATATGTACATTCATAAAAAAGAATACAACAGTGCTTAAGAAGACCATATGAAGAATGATAGTATAATTGATGTGAAATGCCATAGGAAAACTAGTCATCCATGACTCATTTTAAAGATCTCTTTTCATCCAAAGAATATAGATAAGGTTCACCGTAAATTTTGTGAGATTTACTATAGTTATGGGTCCCATTTCTAGGGTATTCATATCCTAGGTATTGTTTGAATTAGATGACAGGGTCCAAGTCCGATTTACAACCATTATTTAATGACAGTATAAATAATTGGCCTAAACATGTGTTTGTATACTCAGGTTTTTTATGAGCCATGTGCATAGCAATGCATTAACCAAATCTCCTTTACCCGATATTGCCCCGCTGCCAGCAAGCTTGTTCAATACCCCGACGGGTTTATCTTGGTACCATGCAAGCATAGCCCCACTTCCAGTGAGCCTGTTCAGTACCCCGATGGGTTTACTTGCGTTTATCGAGCTTCCTTGTTTAATATTTTACTTAGCATGGACCTGCTACCAGCGAGCCTGTTCAGTACCCCGGTGGGTTTGCTTCATATAATGATATTTTTACTGAGGAAGCCGGTTGGCACTAGAGTGCGCTAAGCCTGTTAAACACATAATTCAAATTTTTAGCACGAACCTTATGAGTACCTTTATTTATAATGGCCTAAATTATAGATCATGTCAAAAGATAATAACCTAAAGCTGTTCTTTGACCTCTCAGTCTATCTTCTTCATAAAAAAAATCAGTAATGTTCCCCACAAAATAGAAAATATCACTCACGTTTTGGGCTACATTTTAAAAGTGTTTAAGAGACAAGTTTTGATAAGGAGTCTAGGATGAGCTAGTAGTCCATAGGTGTAAGATATAACTTTTGAAAATCATAGTAATTAAAGTGGGTCTTAAGCAACTTTCTAATGATAAATCAGAAATGTACATGTCTAAATCAAATACCATATGCAAAATCATAAAAGAAAGTGGTTAAAAATGATATGAAGAATGCTTTATCCTTTCACTATAAATTTTCAATTTTTAACAATAATCAAAAGAGAAGGAGAACTATAAGTATTTCTTTTTAGAGCACTTCCCTTTTCGGAAAATATTGCATGAGCTGATTATAAGGTTCTTGTAATCAAACTGCAAAACCACTTGTTAGATGATTCAAATTTATTCAAGACAAAAACATATGTACAAAGAAAAAGTCATATGAAGTTTAGGAAAAAGGGAAAAGAGTCTTCCTGTTTTAATTTACAAAATTTCATAAGCTGATCATAAAAATGGATTTCCTGTAAAGATGCAATCAATGGTTAGAAATTACTCTTTATTATTGAAAAACAAAAATATATTTACATATATACAAAGGAAGATAACCCAAAATAATTTCAAGAACTAGGAGAAGGAGGAATGACTTCCTCTTCTACCAACTCCATTTCCTCCTATTTTAAGGAATTCTGCACAAAATATTGTTTAGATGTTGGTTGATGATAAAGTCTAAGTTTATGTCCATTTACAACAAAAGAAATTTGCGAATCATCAATTGTTTTAATTTTAACAGATCCACTATCAAAAGCTGTAACAATTTCATATGGACCCATGCAACGAGTAGTTAATTTCCCTTTAAAATTTTTGTACCTTGAATAAAAAAGTAATGCCCAGTCTCCAGTTTTGAATTGTTTTTGTTTAATGTATCTATCATGCCACTTTTTGCATTGGTTTTGTATTAAGATTGTGCGTTGAATAACATCTTTCCTAATCTCGTCTAATTCATTTATTTGCAAGATTCGTTGTCTCTGTGCTTCTTCTAGATTCATCCCTAATTGTGCAGCCATACGAAAAGTTTTGACTTGAAATTCAATAGGTACAAGAACTTGTTTACCATAAACAAGTTCATAAGGTGTGTGGCCAGTGGTGTTCCTCCAAGTTATTCTATAATCCCACTAGGCTTCTGGGAGCCTATTTTCCCAGTATTTGTGGTGTAACTAGATAGTTTTAGTCAAGATGGCTTCTAATACTTTGTTGGTGGACTCTACCTGACCATTGGCTTACGGGTGATATGGTGAAGATTTACGATGTCTAATACCATATTTTTCGGTAAGCTCTTTCATCAACTTGGAGGTAAACTGAGATCCTTGGTCGGTTACAATCTCCCTAGGTACACCGAATCGAGTAAATATTTCTTCATATATGAACTCCACCATAGAATTCTCTGTGGCTCGGAATAAGGCTTTGGCTTCTACCCAATTGGTGACATAATCTGTACAGACTAGGATGTACTTCTTCTTGCGAGACATAGTGGAAATTGGCCCAACAAAGTCTAGAGCCCATTTTTCAAAAGGCTCAATCATAACTTGGGTTTGTAAGGGCATCTCATCGGATGGCGTAGGTCTACCCATTCTTTGGAAACTGTCACACCCCTTGACATACTTGGCAGTATCTTTAAAAATGCTTGGCCAATAATACCCAGAGTGCAACACTTTGTATGATGTTCTCTTATCAGAAAAATTCCCACCGCAAGGTCCACCATGACATGCATGAAGGATCTCCGCCATCTCATCCTCTCGTACACATCGAGTAATAATAAGATAAGGACCAGTACGAAAGAGATCATTATCCACCCAAGAATAATTGGAACTTTGAATTATGATCCTACGTTTCTCAGGTGGAGAGAGATGGTTTGGTAGCTTTCCAGTTGCCATGGGGTGTTCACTTGGTGAACTTGTTAAATAACATGATCGTTTGCATGATATTAAATAATATCCCTAATTTCATTAAATATTGGAAAATGTGTCCGAAAATTGTATTTTTGAACCCCCCTCCCAATATGTCTTTCTAATTAAGAAAACCCCTAGTTTCACCAAATATTGTAGGTATCCATTTTTATCAACCCATTTTTAACACCCCCTTTCTATCATATCATCAAGTTGTAACAAACAGGATCCCTAACACATCTTAGTATAAGAAAACAATATGCTAAATAAAATAATAGTATAATGCTAATAATGATCCCACTAGGATTGCTAGGGTGACTCATCAATTTGTAGCATTGGATAGTGGAAGACCCAACAAAATAGTACCGGGCAAGGAAAAATAAGTAAAAGGTAACCTAGTCAAGATATCAACATAACAAAGAGTATAAAAGACTGATAGTCCAATAGTTAGTGCAATGCTTAGAAAATATGAGAATTGAAGACGTTTCACACCACGACTTGCCAATCTACCAATTTGATATCATGTAAATACAAGTATAGCCATAGAGATCTCATGTTTTCTATAAGCTCAATAAATTAAACTCCATAAAAATGCAAAAAATGAAACCCTTTTGTGGATGGACTCCCCTACCTTCTTATAAAAACAAACATCATTGATGTTTGAATCCAAATGAGCATAGAAAAATTCCTAGTATTTTTCAAAAACATCCTATGATCATGTTCATAGCTTGGATTTGGGTCATTCACAAGATCCAATGAATTGTCTCCACTTCTTATACATTTATTCTTGCAATCAAGGGAATTAACAACATTTAATTACCTTTTCTTAGTTTATATCTATTTTTTTTAAATCTTGACAAGAGAGAGAAAAATATCCATTTTTAGGTTTCAAGCATGAAATAGTTATAAAGATACACAAATGGTGAAACCTATATGATACCATTTCATGGTGACGATAACACATAGGGTATGTAAATAAGGATTTAGATTTTCCCCTATGTTCATGTCAGTTCCAATACAATATTAAGACAAATGCCTTGCATACAAGAACTGAAATTACAATTATGAATGTGCGAAATATAACTCAATCTAACAAAGATCCTAATTGGAAATGTGAAAATATTAAAGAAGAATACAAAAAGTTAAAAGAAATAATTAGTCAAGAAACATTGATCTAAATTTTCTTGGTTCTAGTGAGCCAAGAAATATTGATCTCACTTTTCTTGTTTGTTGTGGAGCAAGATCTAATTGAATATCAATACCCACCAAAACCCCAACCTAAAAAATGAAGAGTTATATCTTTTACTTGAATTCCTACAAAAAATACAATACAATTGTTCAAATATGGAACTCCCAATTAGCTACATCTCTTAACTTAAATATGAAAAACAATATAACATCAATTCAAAGAAACCCTAAATAAGCTATTAAATGAGGATTTCTCAAGGCCAATAATCCAAAGAGACTTCCATCGATATTATGATTGTTACATTATTATTAGATTTATGCAAAACTTAGGATCCTAAGAAATATTAAATAAAAATGGAGGGTCCTTAAGTTTTAGGTGGGTGTAAATTGAGCCCATTTGTACACCCAAATAAAATAACCCCAAATATTTATATTACTATGTCAAATTAAAAATCTCCCTTGACCCCTTAATATAGGGCAATATATTTTTGAGTTTTTTAAGAGTATTCAAACCCCCAATATGAATGGACGTGATACAATATTGCCTCACTAGTGAACCCCCCGTGCCAGTTGCTAAATAATTGGCTATGTCTGCAAACCATGGGGTTCAAATAGAAACAACGAACAAATTTTCATATGGGAAGCTATCATCGACAGGACTAGCATTATCGTCAATTTGAATTCGAGAGAGAAAATCTGCTACCACATTCTCTCGACCGGGATGATCAACAATGGTGATGTTAAATTCTTGTAATAAGAGAAGCCACCGAGTCACTCTGCCATTGGTGATAGGTTTATTCATTAAAAATCTGATGGCGGAGTGGTCAGTGTGTATAAAAATCTCATATCCTGTGATATAATGACGAAACTTGTCGATGGCATAAACTACTGCTAGAAACTCTTTTTCAATAGCAGTGTATTTCGAATCTGCAGTAGTCAAATTTTTACTAGCAAAGTAAATGGCATGTGATGTTTGTCCCTCTTTTTGACCTAAGACTGCCCCTATAGCTATGTCAGAAGCATTAGTGGATATACGGAAAGGAAGGGACTAATTGGGGCCCCTAAGTATTGGTGCTACTGATAGCTTTGCCTTCAAAGTTTCAAAGGCATGTTGGCAAGGTTCAGTCCATTGAAATTCTGTATCTTTCATGAGTATTTTGAACATAGGTGCGGCTATTTTAGTGAAATTTTCAATAAAACGTCTATAATAGCTTGCATGGCCAATAAAGCTTCTTACTTCCTTTGGAGTTTTTGGAGGAGGAAGATTAACAATTATTTCTATCTTGGCAGGATCTACCTTGATACCTTGAAGAGAGACATGATGTCCCAGAATTATGCCCTCGGTTAGTAACATCTTACATTTTTCATGACTAAGAGCTAAGTTCGTTTCTTGGCACCGAATAAGAACTGTTTCAAGGTTGTCAAGGGCTTCTTGGAAGGTATTACCATAAACTATAAAATCATCCATATAAACTTTTACACAATCATGTATAAGGTCAACAAAGATTCCTAGAACTGCATGTTGAAAGGTAGCAGGTGCATTACATAGGCCAAATGGTAATACTCGATAGGCATATGTCCCCCAAGAACAAGTAAAGGTTGTCTTGTCTTGATCCTCAGGTGCTATTAGTATTTGATTGTATCCACTATACCCATCAAGGAATGAAAATATTGTTTCCCTGATAAGGTACCTAACACCTGATCGATGAAAGGAAAAGGGAAGTAGTCCTTAAGAGTGGCCTTGTTCAATTCTCGAAAGTCAACACAGAAACGCCATTTCCTTGTGACTTTCTTTGGAACTACCACTAGAGGAGACACCCATTTACTGTTGGAAATTGGGTAAATGAAACCGGCGTTAAGGAGTTTTTGTAGTTCATCTTTTACTATATCCTTTAGGGATGGATTCATTCTTCTTTGGGGCTGCCTAACAGGAGGTATGTTCGAGTCTGTGTAAATGTGGTGGATACAGGTATCTGGGTGTATACCTTTCATATCGGTATATTCCCATGCAAATGCTCCAGTTTGACTCTTGAGAAGTTTTAGTAATTGTTTTTGCTGACTCTCATCTAAACCTGCATTTATATGTAGAAATTTTTCGGAACTAACCTCACAAGGTAAGATATAGGATCCTAGATGTTCTTCGATTGCGAAGACACAGGGTGTACTCGTAAATTTTGAGAGGCTCATGTTTTCTTGAAATTTGTCTCCAAAGATCTGGTCAATTTGGGAAAAAAGACTGAGGAAATTATATACATGTTGTGGAAGAGATAAATTGGTTCAACATATTCTCGGTGTTTTGTTCTTGAAGTGCCCAGGAGAAATCACTAACAAGGGAAAGTTCTTCCAAGTTCTCATCCCCAAAAGGACAATCTAACCAAAATAGGTTTTTCGTTACTCGCTGAGATGGTGGGTATAAAGCTAGTTTTATTGTAGATAACCCATCAGAGATAATCATCTCTCCATCCCTACATCCTGTAAATGCATTGGAAATAGCCAACCAAGGTCTTCCTAGAATAATGGGGTGACCTTTGGAAGGGTCTTTTGATTCAATTACCATGAAGTCCACGGGATATTCCCATGAAGCTACTGATATAGTGATGTCATCTAAGATCCCAGTAGGCTACACCATAGTGCGATCTGCTAATTCTAACATTGTTGGGGTAGGGCGGAGGAACTGACCTAAATTGAGAGTTTCTAAAACTGTGGTATTTATCAGGTTGATAGCATCTCCTAGATCAATAAGTGTACTTCCTATGGCGGTGTTATTGATGATAACAGTCACCACAGGATTTCCTGGGTTTGAATGCTTCAGGATTCTAGGTTGGTTTGCTATGCAATCTGACATTTCACCTATTACATGAATTGTCGGAGGGTCTTTTTGTTTTCTCCCTGGTCTTTTAATACAGAGTTCCTTTATTACCTTACTATAGATTGGGATATCCTTAATGGATTGTAACAAAGGGATCTTAATACAAATATTTTTCAATTCGTTAATGATATCATACTCTGGATAAGTTACAGGTTTTTCTATTACTAGACGCTCCGGATATGGGGGTGATTTTTCTCCTGTAATTACTTCTTTATGTGGATGGTTGTGTGTTGAAGATTTAGGAATAACCACATCTTCAAGAATGGAATCATTCAAAACTTCACTGGGTATATTTTATTCTTCATTCTCTTCTCGAATAACAACTGATGACTTGGGTTGATCTTGCAAAACTCTTCCAGAACGCAGTTGAATCTCATGTATTGGTGCAGTAGAAATGACATATGATGGAAGAGGTAACAACCCAATGTTATTAAGAGCTTGGGTTGGTTTGTTGTTAGGGTTCGGTATCGGTTGTGCAGGTAATATTGTGGGTCTTGGAGGATTCATATTCTAAAAATGGTGAGGTTGATTTGGGATAGGGGGTAGTGAAGGAGGTACAAATCCATGCAAGAGCGGCTGAATATTAGGTGGGTAAGGATAGTTACGCATACGATGAGGTGGTTGAGTATAAGCTTGTCCTCTCCATCTGTGTGGCCATTGCTGTTGTTGATCATTCTGAGGAGGGTACTGCGATGGCCAATTTTTCTAGCCTAAAGTGTTCCATTGTTGAGGAGGTTGATAAGGATAGTAATAGGGTGGAATTTGTGATGATGGATCTTGATATGATGGTTGATCTCTAGGTTTCCAAGGCCTCCTAGATGTTTCACCAAAGTTTCAACTCTTGTATACAGCTTGCAACCCAGGCAACAATGGACAATTATCAGTTGGATGTTCTTCCATACAAAGGTGACAAACTGAAACATTATTCAATGGACATTCTCGTTAGGGATGTTTAGTTCTACACCTAGGACAGAAAACACTCATTGTTGCACGCTCTTCATCTTACCTCTTTTTATCTTGTAGTGCATCTAGTTGAGAACCTATGGATCCTAAGATATCTGTTTTGAAATTCTCCAATAGGTTTCCCAACTCTACCCTTGTAACTCCACGAGGACTGGATGTGTTCCCTTTCAGGATCCTAGCATAAGACTCTTGAAAGTGTCTTCCACTTTTCCCTCTGCTCCTAGAGTAATTCCTACATAATTCACAAATCTCTGGAAAAGACTTATCAGAGATGTCTCCTGCTTCCATGAGATTAAGGTTTTGTAAAAATTCTTCTGAAATTCCCTTGAGGAAGAGTGTTCTTACTGCATCTTCCCGAAGATCACTATATTTAGATTTATGTAACACATAGTTAAATATTTTGAGATAGTCTTCTAGGCTCTCATCTTCAAGTTGTTGAATTTTAAAAATATCATTCCGAGAGTCCTTAGGTTTACAGTAATCCTGATATTTCCGTAGAAATGCATTCTTCATGTCTTCCCAAGTTCTAATACTAGATTCTCCTAACCCCATGAACCATCGAAGAGCAGAATATTTTAATGTGGCAGGAAAACGTTTAAATTTTTGGCCATCTTGTAGGTAATTATAACTCCTACACAAAATGTCAAACTCGAATAAGAATGTATATGGATCATCACTACTCTTTCCATAAAAGGTTGGTAGTGACCTAAAGGAGGGATGTTTTTCATAGTTACATCTTTCGTAGTGTCTAAGATGGGGAATCCAAAAGTACCTTCGGTTCTAACCTCTCCTTCTCCTTCATCTTGTCGGACACGATCTTCATTTTCATCCTCCATGAAGATTCGATTGCCAAAGAGAGAATACCTAGGTGGTTACTTTCTTGGTGAATATGGGATGTCCCAACGTTCTGTTTCAAGAAGAGTATTCTTCTTTTTAGGAGCATAATTACTAGCTACATGGGAAACCAGTTTTGAAGGTACTACCATTGTTGTCTCAATCTATGAGATAATTATGTCCACAAAACTCTCAAAAAGAGCATCTACTTGTGCAGGGTCAACAAAATATACTAAGTTTGGACCACCTACTATTGAAAAGGTAGTGTCTTTGGGTTTTTGAACTAATGGAGGGTTGGGAGGTTCTGAAGTTTTATCCTTTTGAGTTTCCTCTTGTCTAAGTTCAGTCGCAATATGAGCTTGAGGTTATTCTAATGGGATTTCTTTATGAACAGACTGTTCTGATGTCCCTATGGTTTCCCCTAAATGGTTTTCAAAAAGGACTTCCTTTGCCTTCTAAGTAGGACTATCCCCTTTAGGTGTCTTCCGATACCTTTCTGCTGAGTTAGTAGTTGGGGTGGCACGCCCCCCATATATGTTAGTAGGAATTTTAGTGGGAGGACTAGTTTTAATAAATCTACCATTTGAGTCTCTAGACCTATTCATGAAAACAAACTATAACTGAAATAAACTCTAACTACATCACTACTAATGTTGGGTTTTGGGGATGCCTGTTATAACAGATGCACAAGTTCTTACCTCTCATCTTATCGCTCACCCGCCACCAGCCTACTTCTAAGTTTCAAAGGGAAGAATTCAAAGTCTATAACTAAGTTTCAAAAGAGATTTATAACTATCTACAACTGAGTTCTACCTATATACAACTCCCTGGCAACGACGCCAAAATGTTGAGGTGTATTTACTGTCTGAAAGAATCACCAAAATATTTAATTATCGACCAGGGTTGGTAATCTTAGAGTTGTGGCATAGTATATGCTGAGGTAGAATGGGACCTAAGTTTCGGCTCGGCGGACCTAATAAACGTTTGATAAAGTAAAGATCGAAAGATCTTTCAAAATGAAAAACCGAGTCAAACTTCAGAAAAACAATGAAGAAACTAATTAAACCTAGTTAAACCAACAGATCATAATAGTATCAAGCTATACTACTCTACTCTATGATTGAACAGTGGGAAAAGAACAAATATTGATAAAAAATCAAACTACTCTTTATGAAAATGAAACTACTTGACTCAAAACAAAAACTACAAACTACTAGTGAATTCGACAACTATTCATGTATTCAATTAATACTTCAAAACTACACGAAAGGATCTAATTCCATTCTCCTTGATGTTGTACG
The DNA here is from genome assembly GCA_027924585.1 of Larix kaempferi. Taxonomy (NCBI): domain Eukaryota; kingdom Viridiplantae; phylum Streptophyta; class Pinopsida; order Pinales; family Pinaceae; genus Larix; species Larix kaempferi. Next base: position 11,089,127 of record BSBM01000660.1, read on the forward strand.
TCAAATGTGATAGGAACTGGAGTGAATGAATCGTAATGACTTTCAAATGTAACAACAAAACAAAATGGAAGTAAATCTAACCTAATTTTGACAAAGAGATGTAAATTACAAAGAGACCAATTACAATTAACTTTAAACATTATGATCTATCTTCTATCCATAAGCAAAATGGTATGAAACTAATGAAATCTAGAAGCAAATAGAAAACTTAATAAAGATATTTACTTCTGAATTTAATTTGGAAGCAAGTAGAAAACTTGATAAAGATATTTCACATAGAAACAAGTAGAAAACTTGATAAAGATATGTATTTCTAAACCAAACTCTATTTCATGAACATCTTCATTATCTGTGTGGAAGGGAAAAACTGATCATATACTTTAATGAAGAAACTATAAAAAATTAAGATATCTTGGAGAATGAAATTATTAATTCTAATCCGAAATAAATCTTAAGAACATATAATAAACTACACTAAGAATAAAACTGATAAATTCTAGAACAGTAACCTATTGGCAAATCAATCATAAAAGATACAATCTTTAAAAAAACAGTTAGAACAAGTGAAGGAGGATAAAATGGAAACTAAGAATGATGACAAAATATAATTAAAACTCTATGTAATGTAAAACAAGATCTTAGTTATATCTAAGACTGCTAATCACAAGCAAAGAACATTACAGTTAAAAAGTTTAAGAAGTTGGATTCTAAACAAGCATGAAAAACGATGCAGAAAGTATTGAGGTCTGGATGACTGTCCAAATGACAGTCCGGATGGAGGAAAACAATTTAAACTAGGGAAAGAAGCAATTTGGATGGTCTTAACTACCAACTGGCTGATGCATATGATCCTAAAGTGCAAGGGAAGAAATGAATGGAGTATTTAGAAGTTAAGATAGCAAGAAGTAACTTATTATAATCATTAAAGAAATAAACTATTTCTATGGCCTAATCAAATAAAACTAAGACATGAATAAAACTAACCTACAGCTATAGGAAAGAAACTAATAGAGATAATTCTAACTATAAACTAAACCTGAAACATCAACTAACTAAACTATATCTAATTACAAAAGATTGAGAGCAAACTATCTAATTGCAAAAGACTGAAAGCAAACTATAAACATTATGCTTGGTCGACCATTATCAATTCTAGAAAAGAAAATTAAGTTAGCAACAAAATACAGATTACAGAAAAATAAAGAAATGACATATACAGGAAAACATAATTAATTACATACACTGGAAAATGAACTAGCTACTTGCAGAAAGGAAAATACAAAAAACATAAAAATCTTTGGTTTGATGAGGGGCCCTTCCCAGCAAATAGAGATTGAAACTAAATCAACTCAGTCACCAACAACAATACATTAACAGTAAAACTCAGGAACTTCCATTAACCAAGAAAATTACACAGCGTTCTATAAATTACGGATAGTGTGTATGTATATGGATGATGCATTTCTGCACAGGAAACGTCTTTATATAGGTTTACAATGGGAGAGAGGATCGACATAGTCGACCTCTCTAAAAATAGAAGTTTTTATGATAATACAACGACTGCTTGGTGGTTGTTGACAGCGCAAAGGCAGTCCATCTGCTTCCACGGCGTTGATCCCCTTTTACACGAACAACTGCGTGTTAGTTTCCTTTACTCGTGGGCAGATAATGCACTGGCAAGCTGAGCGTGGGAGAGCAAGGGTCTTCTGGAACGTTGACGTGAGCAAGAGTGCATGCTGTCAGCTTAAGCGAACATGAGAGACAGAGCCTCTAGAGTGTTGATGTGAGCAGGAGGTGTGTTGTCTAGCTAGACGAGCAAGGAAGCGAATCTTCTAGAATGTTGACTCACCAACCATAACCACCACGTTGCTAACAGAACCCGAATTTATGTCTTTGTCTTTAATGGGCAGGAATATTCCAACGGACGATTCCGCGGGCTGAACGAAGGGCCGAATGGCGGGTTGGATGCGGCTAAACATCTGCAACGTGAACACGAGTTTGAACAGAGGTTCGTTTGAAACCTATAAACTGCAAGCCGAAATCTATTTGCCAAACAAGTCACAAACATTAAAGTAATATTAATAAACCATGAAAATAATGATATTTAGCCAAGATTCACGTGATATGTAAATACGATCATACACGAGTCTTATTGACGGTCTGAATGGAAAGAAGAGTGATTTATTATATCAAAATAGTGAAAATAACGCCACTCAGAGTATATTTGATGATAAAAAATGGTGACAACATGGACACCAACACACAGTTGATTGTGGGTAATTGTGATTGACTAATTAGCTATGGTCGAATGTGGTTAACCATGGTTGATGATGGTTGGATATGTATTACCATGGTTGACTATGGTTGATGGTGGTTGGCATGGATGACTTTGGTGGATATTAATATCATATGGTTTACTGTAGTTGGCTTGTTCACTTGATTATGGGTGACACAAGTGTCGCCTTTAAAATCATATGGGGAATTGTAATTCCACTATTGTTTTCCTATGGTTGACTTTTATTGATTATGGTTGACTATGATTAACCATGGTTGGGTATTGTTGACCGTGGTTGAATTTGTTTGACTATAGTTGACTTTGGTTGTTGATGGTTCACTTTGGTTTACCATGGTTGGCTATGCTTGACTATGGTTGACTTTGTTTGACTATGGTTTACTTTGGTTAACTTTGGTTAACCATGGTTGACTATGGCTGACTTTGTTTTTCCATTATTGACTATTGATTAACCTTCTTTGACTTTTGACTATAGTTGACTTGATTTACCATGGTTGACTTTATTTGGCCATAATTAACTATTGGTCGACCTTATTTGACTTGTGAATTTGGTTGAATTTGGTTGGATATGGTTGACTATGGTAAACTATGGTTAACTATGGTTGAATTCATTTAACTATGGTTGGATTTGTTTGACTTTGGTTGGTGTTTATCATGGTTGACTTATGTTGACATTTATATGGTTGGCTTATGTTAAGTATGGCTCATAATTGTTGTTCATGATTGACTATGGTTATTCGTGGTTGACCATGGATGTTCATGGTTAACTATTGTCGAATATGGTTGTTGAGGGTTGTTGACTATGGTTGAGCATGGTTGTTATTCTTGATAATGGTTGGCCACGGTTATTCGTGCTTAACTATGGTTAACCATAGTTTTTCATGGTTAAATATGGTTGACAATGGTTGTCAACCATGGTTAACCATAGTTGGTTATTATTATTATTATTATTAACCAACCATGGTCAACCATAGTTAACCATGGTCAACCATATGGTTGAATTTAGTTGACAATGGTTCACTATTGTTGACCATGGTTGACTTTGGTTGGCCATGGTTAAACATGCTTGACTATGGTTGACATTAGTTGACCATGGTTGACTTTGGTTGACCATGGTTGACTATGGTTAGCTTTAATTGATTATGGTTGGCCATGGTTGATTATGGTTGACCATGGTTGACTATGGTTGTCTTTGGTTGAATATGGTTGTCTTTGGTTGACTATAGTTAATGACGATTAAATGTGGTTGACTAATTCACTATGGTTTCCCATGGAAACTAGGGTTTTGCTCAGTAAGGGAGTGTGCAATTTTTGCACATGGGGGTCAACTTTGGAAAATCATCCACTAGGTAGGTAGGGCTAGCATTCCTAGCCGAAACCTGCATAGACACACCTGTAGGACTCCCCGAAACCTGGTTTTGCTGCACTGTTGGAGTTCTACGCCCCCGGCAGGTATCCAGCAGGTGTCCCTAAAGGCCTTTTGGATGCGAGACGAAACGAGCCATAGAATGGCGACTGTGGCTCGGATCGACGAACCGTCGACTCCGTTGGATTTAGGACACCAAAATAGTGCTAGGGGTGCCCCTCTTCTCCGGTCCCATGGCCTCGGTGCCATCTTGTACGTCCATATTGGAAACTAGGGTTTTGCTTAGTGAGGGATTGTGCAATTTTTGCACACAGGGGTCAAATTTGGAAAATCATCCACCGGGCAGGTATGGCTAGTGTTCCTAGCTGGAACCTGCCTAGACACACCTGCAGGACTCCCCAGAACCTAGTTTTGTTGCACGGTTGGAGTTCTATGCCCTCGACAGGTATCTAGCAGGTGTCCGTGAAGGCCTTTTGGATGCGAGACAGAACGAGCCATAGAATGATGACCGTGGCTCGGATCGATGAACCGTTGACTCCGTTGGATTCAGGACGCCGGGATAGTGCCATGGGTGCCACTCTCCTCTGGTCCCGTGGCCCCGGTGTCATCTTGTACGTCCATCTTGGAAACTAGGGTTTTGCTTAGTAAGGGAGTGTGCAATTTTTGCACACGGGGGTCAACTTTGGAAAATCATCCACTGGGTAGGTATGGATAGCTTTCCCAGTCGGAACCTGCCTGGACACACTTGCAGGACTCCTCGGAACCCATTTTTGCTGCACGGTTGGAGTTCTATGCCCTCGCCAGGTATCCAGCAGGTGTCCCTGAAGGCCTTTTGGATGCGAGACAGAACGAGCCATAGAGTGACGACCGTGGCTCGGATTGACGAACCGTCGACTCTGTTGGATTAAGGACACCAAGATAGCGCCAGATGTGCCCCTCTCCTCTGTTATCGTGGTCCCGGTGCCATCTTGTATGTCCATCTTGGAAACTAGGGTTTTGCTCAGTGAAGGAGTGTGCAATTTTTGCACATGGGGGTCAACTCTACAAAATCGTCGTCGGGCACGTATGATGATGATGATGGTGATGATGATGAAGACGTTGATGGTGATGGTGATGAAGATGATGACGATGGAGAAGATGATGATGATGAAGATGTTGATGAGGAACCTAGAGTTAGAGTTAGAGTTAATGATGATGATGGAGATGGTGGTGATGATGAAGACGTTGATGATGATGGTGATGGTGATGGTGATGGTGATGATGAAGAAGGTGGTTTAGTGCTAGGGTTTGGGTGAGGGTTAGGGCTAGAGTTATAGAAGGAAATTGAATTAGCGTTAGAGTTAGAGTTAATGATGATGATGCAGATGGTTGTAATGATGAAGACGTTGATGGTGATGGTGAAGAAGATGGTTTAGCGCCAAGGTTTGGGTGAGGGTTAGGGATAGAGTTATAGAAGGAAATCGAATTAGGGTTAGAGTTAGAGTTAATGATGATGATGATGAATATGTTGGTGATGATGAAGAAGTTGATGGTGATGGTGATGGTGATGGCGATGATGAAGAAGATGGCTTAGTGCTAGGGTTTGGGTGAGGGTTATGGCTAGATTTATAGAAGGAAATTGAATTAGGTTTAGAGTTATAGTTAATGATGATGATGGAGATGGTGACAGTGATGGTGAGGATGAAGAAGATGGTTTAGTGCTAGGGTTTGGGTGAGGGTTAGGGCTAGAGTTATAGAAGGAAGTTGAATTAGGGTTAGAGTTAGAGTTAACATTGATGATGAAGATGGTGATGAGGATGAAGACATGATGATGATGGTGATGGTGATGGTGATGATGATGGCGATGATGAAGAAGATGGCTTAGTGCTAGGGTTTGGGTGAGGGTTAGGGCTAGTGTTATAGAAGGAAATTTAATTAGGGTTAGAGTTATAGTTAACAATGATGATGAAGATGGTGATGATGATGAAGACATGATGATGATGGTGATGGTGATGGTGATGGCGATGATGAAGAAGATGGCTTAGTGCTAGGGTTTGGGTGAGGGTTAGGGCTAGAGTTATAGAAGGAAATTGAATTAGGGTTAGAGTTAGAGTTAATGATGATGATGGAGATGGTGGTGATGATGAAGACGTTGATGATGATGGTGATGGTGATGGTGAGGATGAAGAAGATGGTTTAGTGCTAGTGTTTGGGTGAGGGTTAGGGCTAGAGTTATAGAAGGAAATTGAATTAGGGTTAGAGGTAGAGTTAACAATGATGATGAAGATGGTGATGATGATGAATACATGATGATGATGGTGATGGTGATGGCGATGGTGATGGTGAAGAAGACGGTTTAGTGCTAGGGTTTGGGTGAGGGTTAGGGCTAGAGTTATAGAAGGAAATTGAATTAGGTTTAGAGTTAGAGTTAATGATGATGATGAAGATGGTGGTGATGATGAAGACATTGATGGTGATGGTGATGGTGATGGTGATGGTGATGATGAAGAAGATGGTTTAGTGCTAGGGTTTGGGTGAGGGTTAGGGCTAGAGTTATCTTCCATGGATCATGGGGTAAAATGATGTCACCCAAGAACTTTAAGAGTTCTTTTGGTCCTCACTTTCGCATAAGTGAGAAAATAGCGTCTTTCAATTTGTAACTCAGAGTTATTATCAATAAAATCAGCTTATTTATTTCTCAAATCCGAATCTTGAAATGTTTGTTTTTTATTCTCTTTCTTGATTTTCATATTTAAATTTATTGCAAAAACTTGTTATATATGATTTCTTTTACATTTATTAATTATTTCCTCTCATATTTTATTTTCTCTTTTTAAATTGTGATTATTGTAAATAGGCTATAAACTAGGGTGATAATCCCAACTATTTTATCTTAGCCAGATAAAATTCGAAATTGTTATGCAAAGAAGTAATTCCTTGCATCAACAAGAGTACCTACAGTTGGGTGGAAAATTGCACTGACACAAGCAATTGCATGGATCTTTGTTCTAGATAAGTATTCTCTTGTATACGATATGTGCTTGATTGGTTATTCACTGTTATTTGAATTTGCAATGCTGCTATGATTATGCATGTGATGATTTATGCTAGTAAATGCATGTTTTATGGGTATGGATGAAGTTTAATTCCGATGTGTTTATTTTTGGCATCTACACACATTTATTTCTTATTATGGATCTTATGTGGCCTTCATGATTAATTTAGAACCCGTAATCGATTTATTTGTCATTCTGCTGTTGGACATGGATGTTATAGTCTCAAGAACATTGATACTTAGATTTGAAACAAATAAATAATCATTCATGAAATTCAATGTATATGTCAAGTAATACTTCAGTTGAATTGGTGGCATTCTTTAGTGCCAAACAAGGTGTTCATTGGATTTGAGGGTTATTTTGAATTCAATTTATTTTGTTGATTTTCCTTTGGTGTTTGACAATGTTTTGATAGAAGATTAATGAAGGGATATATCTACCTTTGCATAAAACTTGTAATGATGGTACAAGGAGATTTTCTTAGGAACCTATCCATGGAATGTATTTACTTTTGTGTGCCCTAGTGTTGGTCAGTGATTTTTGAAGGCTAATTCCTTTCAAAGTAAAGCCGAAGAGGGCCAGAACCCATTGCTTTTTGGCAATGAATTGAGGTTGCTAGGTGAGAAAATATGCCATCGGGGCTTGGAATTAGTTGCACAAAGAGGTAATTTTCCTTGTGTTGACTCAATTACTTTGCATGGTGTTGATATTCCATTTGGGCAATTTGATTATAGGAATTTTGATGGTTTTGGGTGGGCTAATCCATAGATGAGTGTTGTGGATCGTGATAGACTAGTCATTATATATGTGGCGAGGGTCTTATTTCAAATGGATTAATTTAGGATAATCAAATTATTTTAAGTGTTGTATATGAAGTGGTTATGGACCTAGTAAGTCCAAGGGTGAATCCTATAGATCTCGAGGATGGAAGGGTTGTTTTGGAAAAGGATGGTAGTTGGTTGAAGGTTAGAGATGGAGGAGACAATTCTTTAAAGCATGTTGATAATGATAAAGGTGAAGCCAACAAAGGGATGCAGGTGAATGATGTTGGTAGTGTCAAAATGAAGAGGAAGAAGTGTGTAAAACATAAAATCTCTCTTATGAGGCTAGTCCTAGGAAAGGATATCAAAATGCATGAGGTGGTGGGAATGGATTCCCATGCTCTTGTTGGAATATTTCATGGTAAAAAGGTGGGGGAGCTGTCTCTAAGGGTGTAGTTATAGGAAAGATGGACTCTTAGGCTTGGGTACATTCCTAATTTATTTATATCAACTACAAGTTACATAGGGTTTCTTTTCATATATCAAGAATATTTTGAGGAATATTTTGGCCCATGATTGGATGTGGGAGATGATTTTTCTTATGCTAAAACAATGGTCCCCTTATTTTTATTCATACTCGAAGATGAATGACATCGCTCCAATTTCGATGAAGTGTCTTAGTCTTCCTCTGGACTTCCGGTCACCTTCAATGAAGGCTCAACCTCACTTAGATCAATGCCAAAAGGAAATTGGCAAGTCTATTAAATACTTTGCATTAAGTTTGCAATATCCTTCCTTTGATTTTGAAAATTTTGGGGGAGTGTACTCATTTGGGGATAGTTGTTAGTGTTTGTATTTCTCTTTGAAAGGATTGAAGGGGGATAGGCAATTCGAGGATATGTGTGTTGCAGTTATGCTACTGAGGGATCCCCTATTGGGTCTGATTCTAGTGATGGGGATTTTGAGGTAAATAATCAAAATAGGAAGGGCCCTAGTGTGCAAGGTAATAGATATTATTTAATATCTAGGAAGGAGGTTCTTGGTGATGATAAAGAGGGGGTTGAATGGGGTTTGGGTTCTTTTGAAGGGAAAGGCCATAAAGGTTCTAGTAGAGGTAGAAGATATAATTTATGCATTGCTAAAGAGAGGGATCTAAAGAGAGGGACCATGGTTGAGGTGATGACAACAAGGTTCATATGACTCCAATGAATCTTCCATGGCTCATGGGGTAAAATGATGTCTTGAACCATTGAGTTGACTATGTTGAATATGTGTCTTGACCTCGAAAAAGCCAAGATACTTAAATTACAAAGAGTGATTATCAATATTACCAAAACATTGAAGACATTATCAACACTAAGGGTCTATGCCAACTTGTGCAAGTAGTAGTTCAACACATTAACCATGCTTTCATTCAAGGCACATACTAACACACAAAGATCGATCCATATGTAACTACATTAAAAATTCTATTTTATTGCTCAATCCAATTGCACCTATGCACACCTGTCATGTTTGAACTAATTCAAGTGATATGGTTAACCCTTCCATCCAAGCACACATATGAACTTCTCATATATCTAGGTTAATTTGATATAATATGTGATGCAATGCTTGTTAGAATTGACTATTATAACCATTACAAGGTTAAGTATGGAAGAAATCATCATCTCCTATTTATTTTTTTGTAGCCCTAAAGTCACAACACTTTGTAATGTAAATATCACTCCTTAGTTTGCTTGGCTAGGTATGTTGTTGCTGAAAGGAAAAGATGCAAGACCCATTCAAATACAAGGGACTCATATTGAGGTCACTTGGTGTCTAGAAATAACATCTATATGTATGTGAGAACTTTTCCACAACATTCTCATCGAAGACAAAATCATGTATGCAAAAATGTAATCAAAGACAAACTCATAAACACAAGTGCAGATCCATCTATTAATATGCAAAAATGATCCAATCATGTACACTTTTTGGAAAAATGGAACATTGTTCCCAGCGTCTATGTAATGGCAACTCGTTCCCCATACAAAAAAATGCAACTCGTGACCTATACAAAATATGGCCCATGGTGACCTATACAAAATATGGCAACTCATGCTGAAAATGCCACATTGTGGCTACTGTACAGAGGAGGGTCTCTCAATCCTCTTGCCCACCCTCGGAGCTCCTAGGTGCATCTCCAAAATTGATCTTCCTCTTCTTCATGCTAGAGGAAGCTGGGTCCTTCCGACGTCTTTGAGCACGTCCCCCTGAGCCCTAAAACGACAACAATAATATGTCAACTTTTCCTGGCAAATATACAATATAAAACATAATTTCAAAATAAAAATAGTTTTCAAATCTTGGATAACTCACCGCATGCGAGACTGTAAGTCGTGAGGGGGTCTCCCTCCTCCGTGATCATAGTCTCTCGGCAATGCCACCCTGCAACATTTAGAACAATCAGATAAATGTTGAAACTAGATGCATATAGTAATTTTCGTTAAAATTGAACGAGATTTTCATAAACTAGTCAATCTCACCGTGAACATAATCAGTTGGTCTTCGGGGTTGGCAGATGGAGCAGTCGGCTTGATAGCCTGCTCTGATGCTAGGGTGGATGGTAAAGGGGAGGATGTAGCCACATCGACGGTGTCTACACCACTGGGGGGGATAATGGAAGAAGGGGGGGGTGGCAGGAGGAGGCATGGACTGGGGTGGGCGAAGTGGAGATGCACGTCTAGGGCTATAAACCCTAGGTGGCTGTAGGATGGATCGGGGCACCTTGGAAGGGGAAGAAAGTGTGGATGGGAATGGGGGGGGTGAGGTCTGTGTTGCGGTAGAGGGATGGGTGACTATGGATGGGTGGTGTGCTGTGGTCGAGTGGGGAAGGGTGGGAACATGGGAAACGGATACGAAGGTGGAGCTGGGTATGAAACATAAGGGGGAGTTGGATGGAACTATGGTGCTATATAGGAGGGAGGGGATGGATGGAAGGGGTTGGGGAATGGGGCATGTATTCCAGGGGATACAACTGGCATATAGGGTGGCCGAAAGGTCGGGGAGGGAGGAATAACGGCACTGGCAGGCCAAGGTGCTCGCACCTGCATACACATTTATAACCTCATAGTTAATATAGAAAAATATAAATATACACGGACAAGTCATCATATTTGAAATTAAATTTATGCTTTAATACACACGATACCTGGGCACATGGAGAACTACTGGTCCCCGGTGGCGGTCGCTGGTAGCTGGAGCACGCGGACACCTATGCGAACACTACAATTTTTAGACTAAATTTATAAGAACAATATTAACAATATTAAACACAATGCAAATGAGAATGACAACGATGGTACTTAAAAAACATGACTACAATTAATTTATATTCAAGTTAAATGATATTCAATATTCTGAAAGGATAGAAGGTGGCATGGCATGAAATTAAAATTAAATAAGGTGAGAGGGCATAGAAGGGGACATGGTGAGCTTTTCCTTTGGCCCTAGAGAGATGTGCAGTGCCTCATAAGCGAATGGAATTCATGTCCATTTACAAATTTGAATTGGAAACCTATGTAATGTGTTTGGGTTCTTGATGAAGAGTTCCTAGGTTTTTATGTCTTCTTATAGATTTTTAGTTTCCTACAAGCTTGATTCACCCAGTGGAAAAGTATTTGCATCCCTAGAGTGAAAATCTTGAGTCCCTTTATTTCCATAACATTTACATCATCAAATAAAATGGCATATCATTGTTTCAATTTGCAAAGAGGTGCTAAATAATAGTTAAGTTAGTGTGCATGCTATTTAATACACTTTAGAGTGTTGATCGTTAGAAAAAGGAAGAAAGAGAAATATTTTTCATGATTAACTTACTTACAAGCTTGAATGTGCCATGTTCTTTTGCATTGAATGAGTAATTATGTGTTCATGATTGAATAGCAATGTTGTCAAAATAATATCACTTGATTGAAATCAAAGAAATCTTGAGTGAAATGAGTTAAATGAGTATTCTTGATGCCAAATGTTTTACCAAGTTGTATTTGAATCAAGATAATAGCAAGGACCCATAGACCATATTTTTAAGATTATCACTCTTCCTTATGGGCCTTACATCATTTTCAAAAACTTTAGTGACAATACATGTGATAAGACGTTGTTTATATGTCTTTCCTAATAGCATGTTCTAGGATTAGTAGTATGATTACTTTCAGTCTCAAGTATTAGAATACATTGTAAATCCCATGATAATAAACTAGGGTAATAAGGACATGAGAAACATTAGGTTCTTGAATTTCTAGAAGCTTGGCCACTATGATTCTCTTTTTCCCGAGATTTTTGCACAATGCAGTGAAAATTCATAGAAATAAATAGTTTTCCTATTGGTCTCGGTGGATGAAAAAGTGACAAGTACAACATCTCAGTGAACTCAATTGATGCAACAAAGTTAGCAGAAGCATAGAAGTGATTTGACCACCTTTACCATTAAAAGAACCTATTAGTAGAATACGGGGGAAAGTGATAATTACCATGGTAATATATTCTCAAAGTTTAAGCTTGAAGAACACATGGCATAAGGGCATGGCAGTAAAGGTTGATTTGGTGGACAAAGTGATGGGTATTGGAGCCATTGGCACACCTATTGAGCCAAGAGTCAAATGACCCATACTGTGGTCATTTGAAGATGATTTGGACAAGGAGAGTACATGGAAAAGATAACTTGGATGACATGGTGACAAATGGCGAAGCAACAATAACACACATGGCATTGGTCAAGCACAGGAAGAGCAAGCAAGCATTGGATGGTAGTCTGAGAATGAAGGACACAGTGGGCATCACCAAAACCCCAACTGCAGGCTCATCATTGGTCAAGTAAGAATGACAGATTTTGGAAATTTCTCTCCCATTTGTATAATCATCAGAGGTCTAGGATGCCTAAAGTGAACATGTACAAATGTTTCTAGTTTTCTTAGGTTTTCATGTTTGATAGGGTTTCATTTTTTTTGGGTGGGATTATACGAATTTATATCTCTCAAATAAATTAGACAATATTATAAACACAACTGTAAAATACAATGATAATATGGTAATTACTCAGTGCTAATTAATTTGCAATTATTGAACACAAATTACTCGTAACTGGATCTAATTATTCAAAGTAAAGAAGTTACCTATGTGTATGGTGCTGCAATCTCCTTTGCAACCACCATGGCTCCATCGAGGTCAAAGGAACTAACGTCCTCCCACTTGGGGGATGGAGACCTAACCCTGAATAACTGTACATTAAAACAAATAAAGTCAGTAATGTGTAATTCAAAGTTAAATATATTAAACAATACGATATCAAATAAAATACAACAAATACTTGAACATTAAATAAAACAATAGCAAACCTGATGCATGAAGCTCCCTATGGCATGATGCTGCGTATCACCATGGCAAGAATGGCCACAGTGAGAACAACGATGTGTCGTTGTTCCAGTAGAACCAGAATGCCCCGCCTGGGTTCCAACTGTACCTGACATGTTCCATCCACCACCCATAGACTGTGCAGCTGTCTGTGTCTCATCGATGTCCTCCCGGATTTGGGAAGACATGGCCACAAATTTGGTATGTATGAGCAAGTCATGTGTGGCACGTATGACGGAGTCATGAATCTCATCAAGGCCGCTACCAAACCCGGGTGGTTGAGGAGGGGGCTTTGGCTCTCTCTTGGGTGCAGGAGGTCCTCTAAGTGGGTTGCGATGCGCCTGAGGTCGATCTTGGGCATACCCAAGACCGACACCCTGAAACTAATTGATGTCAAAATAGTTGACATGGTACCCTAGCTCAAACTTAGCCCACAATTTCCGAAGGAAATACTGTGGGACCTCCAAATTGTTGCACGGGGGCTTGTCAAAGACCATGAACCACCTCTTTCTCCAATTATCTCTCCATGGATGGTAAATGCACTAGTCCATGCAAACTCGAGGCCTTGTCACAGCTGGAGGTTGTCCCGTCAAGGGAACTATGAACTTTCTATACAACTGGGATTTGGTGATGTTGAGGTCTTTTATCTGCTCTTTGGACAACCCAGTGGAGTAGTGTTCCCTCATTCGAGCCCTATATTGGCTCAAGTTTGTTATCTCACTATGTGCAATATTGATTGATTCAATAATTTTTTGAAGTGATGAAGCCAAGGAAACTCGAGAGGGTTCCTTGGTACTGTTCGATTCATTACTTAGTGCCCTCAATTGATTTAAGTCTTGGTGTAATTGATCTTCGGGGATTTCATTCAGTTCATTGTCAGTTCCCATATTGTCTTCTGGATGTCGGGTTTCATTGGTTTCATAGGATGGTTCAGGTGTGTCTGACATCTTGTGAGGTGTAGATGGCTTGCAATTAAATTTCTTTTGTTTTTTAATGGATTGTAATTTTTTTTTTAAATTAAAATTCAAATGGAAAACAAAAATAAACACAAATTTGTGCTTTGAGGAGCACCTACCTGGAGAAATCGATGGCACCATGGTGTAGGGGCGATTTCTTGGTGTTGATGAGGATTTGGTTGCTCGAAGCCACGTTCACGGGGTTGCACAGTTCGCTCGCAAGTTGGACAGTGGGCTCATGGGATTGTCGAAAATGACAAACATGTGAGCTCTGTTTTTTTTTTATAAAAAAAAAGAGGCGCGCATGTGCCATTTTGTGTGTATGCGTCAATGGCGGGTGCACGCCCCATTTTTCCACGTGGACGTTTGGCATTGCCGAAGCAGCGACACATGCGCGCCTTTGGAGGTGCGTGCGCGTCGCTTTGTTTTTTCCGCTCACGCGCTGTTGTTGCGGTTATTTTGGGTACCAGCTTCATGCGGGTACCCACCTTCTTCTAGGACAAGCAAGAAAAGTGAGATCAATCTTTCTTGGCTCACTGGAACCAAGAAAAGTTAGATCTATCTTTCTTGACTAATTATTTCTTTCAACTTTTTGTATTCTTCTTTAACATTTTCACATTGTCGGTTAGGAATAGTTGTTAGATTGAGTTGTATTTGACAAATTCATAATTGAAATTTCTATTCTTATATGCAAGGAATCCGTCTTAATATTTTATTGGAACTAACATGAACATAGGTGAAAATCTAAATCCTTGTTTACATACCCGATATGTTATCATTACCATGAAATGCTATCATATAAGTTTCACCATTTGTGTATCGTTATATCTATTGCATGCTTGAAACTTAACAATGGATATTTTTCCCTCTCCCGTAAAGATAAAAAAACTAGATATAACCCAAGAAAAGGTAACTAAATGTTGTTAATTCCCTTGATTGCAAGAATAAATGTAGAGGAAGTGGAGGAAATTCATTGAATCTTGTGAATGACTCAAATCCAAGCTATGCACATGATCATATGGTGTTATTGGAAAGTAAGAGGAATTTTTCTATGTCCATTTGGGTTCAAACATCAATGATGTTTGTTTTGATAGGAAGGTAGGGAAGTCTATCCACGAAAGGGTTTCAATTTTTTATTTTTATGGAGTTTAATTTATTAAGCTTATAGAAAACATGAGCTCTCTATAGCTATAATTGTATTTACAGGATATAAAATTGGTAGATTGGTATGTTGTGGTTTGAAACATCTACAATTCTCATCTTTTATAAGCATTGCACTGACTATTGGACTGTCATTCTTTTACATTCTTTGTTGCATTGATCTCTTGACTGGGTTTCCTTCTACTCATTTTCCTTCCCCGTTACTATATCATTAGGTATTCCACTATCCAACGCTACAAATTAATTAGTCGCCCCTGCAATCCTGGATTGGTGGGATCATTATTAGCATTATACTACTATTTTCTTTAGTATCATGTTTGATTATACTAAGATGCATTAGGGCTCCTATTTGTTACACCTTGATAATATGATATAAAGGGGGTATTAAAAATGGGTTGATAAAAATGATACCTACAATATTTGGTGAAAATAGGGGTTTTATTAATTGGAAAGGTATATTGGAAGGGGGGTTCAACAATACAATTTTATGAGGCATTTTCCAATATTTAGTGAAATTAGGGATATTCTTTAATATCCTGTGAACGATCGTGCTATGTAACAATTTCACTGAGTGAACCCCCCGTGAATTCCGTTGAGACATCTTCTGGCTTGTATTTTGTAGAGGTTAAAATATAATTTATTTGGAAGGGATATTTTGGAATTATATAACAATTAACTAACTCTTTAGTTATATAGTATATTTTAAATTGTCAAATCACATTTAACAATCTTGAAAAGAGTTGGAATTATTTAGTAAATACTTAAAACTTTCTATATAAAAAAAGTGTTGTAGAGTTTATTAATCCAATGTTAATTATGTATTTATATTATTATTTTTTTGCATCAAAACCAGCACTCACATTTATCTTCTATAAAGAGTGACAATAATAACTTTTATAATGCAAAAAATAACTTGATATGTTATAATAGTTTTGGGTGCTTGATTATGTGACATTAAATATCATTATTGTTCTATTTCACTCATACTATAGAGTTTAATAGATAGGGGTAATATGCCATTATCAATACTTTATCAATAGTTGCTAACACTTGTACATCTCTCCAACTCTATTTCAACTTTTAAAGGCATGGAATAAGATGTGCCAATTTTTTTTGCTTTTAAACTATACACAATTAGTTAATATGTTACATAATTATTTTAACTTTAAGTTTTCAATTATGTACAACTATTAGATTAAAGCATTTCTAAGAGGCATGCATAAGCTGCTAATTTCACTTGTTTTTTCTTAAATTTAAACTATATTTAACTAATATTGTTTAAGGTGTTTAAGGTTTTTTTCTTCTACATATTATGACATTATAAGTGTTTGTGATTAATGAAGTGTTATTCTTATTGTATGGTTTTTGTTTTCTATATTGGTTTAATTTATATTGAATAAAGTACATAAAGTCAACTCTTTCAACCCAAAGTTTATGTTCTACTTTAAAATATAAGTTCATTACATAATATAGAACTCTTTCAACCCAAAGTTGATGTTTCACTTTAAAATATAAGTTCATTACATAATATAGTCCCTTTTTTTTTCTGCTTTAGTTGTTAAGAACTACTCTTAATAATGTAAAAAATATCTCTTTATAAAGTGGAGTGATGAAAATTGTTGTATTTGACAATTGTAATGGAGATTAGAGTAGTGTAAAATGCATAATTTGAGAACTCTATCCATTGAAATATTTAGTGGTGCATTTTTCAATTTAGTTTGTTTGCAATTAAGTCAACAAATAAAAGAGAAATGGTAATAGAGATGTTAAAATATTTAAATTAGAAAAATGCAATAATTATATATATAAATGTAACTGAAGTAAACTAAGAACATAAACATCAGATCACAAAGCACATATTATTGTATTATTAAAAATTGGTTTAAAAAAAGTATTTTCAAATACTAGTTTTTTGGAATTAGATTAGTTTTTTTCCATTTGATTTCACCTAGTAACACTTTCACTTCCATATAATGGAATGTTATTAATATCAATCAAATTTCATCATTGTACATAAAAAGTGAATATCACTTATTAGTGAGAGTCATGTTTCACTCATCATTAATAGGACACACATATGTATCTTCTACGCCATCACGCTTCTCCTTCTCTGGCATTCATTTTAGGAAATGTATATTTTGTGGGCATTTCCATACTTGCTCCCTAGTGTTTGTATATACCAGACCAGACCTAAGCTGCTCTGCTATTTTCGGTATTGCCATTGCCATGGCTAACAGAGCTTGTAGTAATAGTTTCCTGTTGTAATATTTTTGGGATATGATGATTCAGCGTAGGCAATGTGCATTGTATCAATGATTGCCATTTTGGCTTTCATATGTTCAGAATTGGACCTGAATGGCAGGAATTCCAAGTTCGAGTTCATTAATCTGTCTGAAATAGATATTCAAATTAAATTGCATTAAGTGAAATCAAGTTGTAAGCGTGGGGTACACAGTATTTATACTCTTGAAAGAGCAAGAGTATTGATACAATATATCATTCTAAACAATGATGATCACATCAAACTTCTAAAATAGTTCAATAGATGGACATATCTACATGTTAGCAAAGTCAAGCCATTTTCCACATTTACAAGGTATTGTACATGAATTACTCATTGGATTATTTATTTGAGCTCTCTGATTAATGGTACTTACAACCAATATTTGAATGTATCTTGGACATCCAACATTATATAAGCAACCAAACCTAATTCTTAGTGGAATTTAGCCTCTTTTGTCAATCTACTTGAACATAGTTACTAGGCTTTAAAATTTTGGATTTATTTTATAGTTTCATTAACACACATCATTAACAAACCAATATAAACCTCTTTTTATTTTAGAATATTTATTTATAACTATTATACTCTCCAACAAAATTTAAAAAAAATCTTTCAAACTCCCCTTCCTTCCTTTTTTACAACATATTTTTTTTCACCCATTTTACAACTTACCTTTTACACCTTCAAATGAAATTGCTAGTTTAAACTACTATCATTTTTTATGTCATACTCTTACTAGACATTATTGGACATAATCATTCTTACACACCCACATTATTTTTTATGTCATTATTATTTTTTATTGGACATGATGTTTGTCACTTTGTCATTCTTACAAATTGACATTGTCCTTTTTGTATTTATGATATTCTGAGATGGTGTGGGACAGCGTCTGCTACGTTGACTAAATGGGACCGCGAGGGCGCCCTCTGGTCTCCATGTGCAGGGCCTGTTAGTGAAAGGTGTTTGAAAGCTCCAGTGATAAAGTTGAGAAGAATGGTCCCCTATTTATATGATTGGTATAAGTCGGTGCATGGGTTATATCAATTATGCTTATATATTTAAAAGTAGTAGATATAAGTACAGCATATACCAACTACATTTAAGGTAATCATACATTCATACTATCTCACCTTAATAGTGGATGTGGATGTTGTATGGCAATCATACATTCATACTTTTCACTGCCTCACAATAATAATAATAATTGCTATGCAACACAATAACTGGCTATGGATTTTTAGTGCGATGCCATGGTTTAAATAAATTTACCATAAAACTATGAAAAATTTCACCAAAATCTACAAACGTGGTTTAATTTATATTTTAAAAACATCCTTCAATGGAATGGGATAGTTTAATTGTTTTAATTTTAATTTATATGCAATAGTTTTTTCAATATAAAATATGCAATGGTTTTTATTTATATCCAATGATACACAATTTTTGTAATAAGTCTCGCTGCCATAATCTACTACAATCGCCTCGGTTGAAAGAAAAACCGTTACTTGGATGTTGCATGAAGGCAAAAACAACCCTATGCTGCAAAACCCCATATAGAAAAACATCGTTCTAAACCAGGAAGATTTCGGGTTTTATTATTTCGTTGTAAAAAATGGTATATAAAAGAGTTTGAATGATTTATTTAAAAACCACGTTTATTAATTGCAAATCTCCAACCAATATTTGAAGAAAAAAACTAAAAATAGAAAACTATTTAAATCTTTACTGTGAAGGGCGAAAAAAAATTAAAGAATTAAGGTGCGTTGCTTTTTAAAAAATTGTTTCAACCCACCATCTCCACATTTAATGTTTACCTTGGGTTGAAAGAAAACCCATTCAGATTTAAGGTTTTATTAGTACATTGTGAAAAATTGTTTTACAAAGAATTTTTTTGGAAATTCTTTATTTCTTTAATTCTTTTGCATTACATGGTGTAAATTTAAATAGTTTTTTATTTCTACTTTTTTTTTTGAGATTTGCGGCATGGCATAATTTGTTTCACATTAAATCTAACTAAATATAGATAACATAACATAATAAAAGAAAGTAA
The DNA here is from genome assembly GCA_027924585.1 of Larix kaempferi. Lineage (NCBI taxonomy): Eukaryota > Viridiplantae > Streptophyta > Pinopsida > Pinales > Pinaceae > Larix > Larix kaempferi. Next base: position 11,108,430 of record BSBM01000660.1, read on the forward strand.
GTAGGTTTAAAGTAATTTCCACGTTTTGCCAATATTAAAGAAAGTAAGTAGGTTTAAAGTAATTTCCAGGTTTTGCCAATATTAATTATTAGGTTTAGACAATATTATTATCCTAATTTCTACCTTTTATATAATATCATTTACCAATTACGCTTTTTTCTTTTGGAAAAAAAAAATAATATCATTTACCAATTATTTATGAACTTTATTTTATGGAAGGGTAATTCTATGTATTTCATAATTAATTTTTTCAATTAATTATCACTTTTACTTTTTCATTTAATTCTTATTTTAAAATAATGCTATAGCAACTTTTCACATTAACATTTTTTTATAATATTAATTACTAATGATTTTTAGTTTCTATATGATTATTATTAATGAATATTATTACTAATGTTTATTACTTTTTCATTTTATTATTATGTTTATTTACCAACTTTATTTTATGGAAGGGTATTTCTATGTATTTCATAGTTGTGATCTTTAGTGTTTCAATTAATTCTAGTTTTAATTATGTGCTATATGTTATTAATTACCAACTTTTCATACTATCAGTAATTTTTATCAATCTATATGGTAATAGTTACTAATAATTACTAATGAATTTAAATATACATTATAGATAGGACAAAAACAATCTCTAAAAAAAATATAAAATTAAAATTTTAAATTTGAGATTTCCATCCAAATATCCACATTTGGTTAGTGTTGCACTTTATATGAATATAAGAGAGATTTTAAATGTTTGTAATTACATTTTGTATATCATCTATAAGATTAAAGAAGTATTAATGTCCAAATGAGATAAAGTATTAATATAAATAGAAATATTTATTATTATTTTCCAACTTATAATTTTCAGTAATCTTTTATTTTCCACTTTTATTTAGACTTTTGAAATTATGATTCAAATGTATGTTTGTTATGTATATGTAGAAATGTCTTCGCAGAGAAAAAATAGTGGTCCTTCTAGAAAATGCACTCGATCTCCTGCATCAAAGGAGAAAGCTAATGAACGCCAACGCTTATGGTACCACCAAAATAAAGAGGCTATAAATAAACGTAGAAGAGAAGCATATAATAGAAGAAGAAGTCCAAGAGTTTCTACTGAAAATAACTTCCTTCATAGTCGTAAGTATGACAGTTTGGCTACTATTATGCGAAGGACAATTCCTATCAATGTTTCTTTTCAAAATGACAATGTTACTAATTTGCAACAAACCCAAAACAATAACTTTTTTGTTGGGGATAATTTTAATTCTTTGCAAGATCATCAACTGCATGATTTACCTCCAAATGAGAATGCAAAGTCTACATCCAATGTTATTCCAAGTTTGGATGGTGGAGCGAGGATGGAAAATAGAGAAGATGCTAATGTTGTCCAACAAATGACATCTCATGAAGTGGTGGGCGATAGTAATATTCTTTCACACTTGATAAATAATGTGGCATCAGTTGATGGTAGTGTTGGATCTGCTTTCAAGAGCACTCCATGTCAAGAGAATGTCCATCCACCCACAGATTCAGTTATGCCACATACTATTTCACTTGGGACAACAAAGGTATTAATTCATTCTTTTATAGTAAATCTTTTATAAATGCTTGAATATATATTCCATTTTTTCTTTCTTTAATGCTACTTCTTTTTTACATGTCATTCCATTTATCCATTTTTATAGGAAACTATTCAGTGCAATCAAATAAACAAAAGCATTCAGAAACAATGTCCTCCTCCTCCTCCAACTGAGCCAGGACCATCAAACTGGCAAGAAAATGTAAATGTCCTACATATGCTTTCTTGGTTCTATTTCTTTTTACTCCTTACCATTTTATTTAATATTGTGTTATTTCTCTCATTAGGACACTATACAATGCAATCAAATCACAATTGCAGTGCACAAATTCTGGTGGAAGCAATGTTCAAAGCATCGAACCGTCCCTTCTTGCTCTAAATGCTACAGTTCATGTTCATATAAAAAATCAACATATTCTTGACATAGGAATGATTCCTTTTCATAAATATTTTCGCCACAAGATTGATCAATTATTATTAGTCCAAATGTGTCACATTTGTTGTGAATCCTATCCCGGTATCAAAGTTATCAGAGGCCCTGAAGGGCCTATTTGTCAAATATGTAAGAATGAGAAAGGTTTCCACCGTTTCTCTCATTGGAATAACATGGATCCTGGTGAGAAACCTCATATTCTTAAATTTCTCACCCAAGTTGAAGAGATGATAATTGCACGAGTTAATCCTATTTTACAAGTGACACATGCTCGTGGTGGACAATATAAATATAGTGGCCACACTATTAACTTCCCACAATATATTTCTGTTATTTCCAAAAATATTCCACGCCATGTTGAATATTTAGACATTTTAATTGTTAAGAGACATGGCCCACAATCTACCTATTATGATTGTTATGTGAAGAGGTCATGAGTGATGGATGCATTATGTTACAAAATTCAGATGGATAAATATTATAGAGATGTTGAGATTGACATAGATTATGTTGTTGCACTTCCTAAAATGGCAACAGATGTCTCCCATAAGCTTAAGTTTGTTGATTATGATATTCAAGAAATAGAGAGAGATGATGAAAACATTGAAGTCTTTGAACATGAACGTTTGCACACTCATCCTTCATCTTTTTCTGCTAGGAAGCCAAATGCCGGAAGAGAAGTGGAAGAAATAAGAGCATTTGTTCAAAATATGCAATCTACACCTATTGAAACAACGCAATGGCCAAATATTGGTTTGTCATCTTTCAATGAATATAATACAGAAGGATTATTCGATATGGCATTCCCCACATTATTCCCAACTGCTACTATATATTGGTTGCAACCACAAAATTTAAGACATCCAACTACATGAATATGGATTACATATACTAAGGTATTATGACAACAGGTTTGGAAGCCATCCCCACTTTCGATATTTTTTGTTGAACATAATTTTTCATCATCATAGCCAAGCAACTGATTCAGTATTTGTACAAAAGCACATATATGATGATGCACCTACAACAATTGAAGACTTACAATGACATCTTCAATTTCCTAAAAATAAGTTGACAGAGAATTTGATGAGTTTTAGCTCATCTCTTAGAGGTACAAGGGCATACTAGAAAAAAGTGTTGTAGTGAACTCACTGACATGATTACACAGCTGGGTTGTCCAACATTGTTATTTACTCTGAGTGCAGTAGACACGAAGTGGCCTGAATTACATAATCTAATGTCAGGTGCTACACAACAACGGCTGTCAAATGAGTATCATCAAAAAATTGAAAATGTTATCAAATATCCACACATTTTTCAATGTATATGCATCAACGGTTCACTATATTTCATGAGGAAGTATTCATAAAGTATCTTAGAGCAAAGGAATTTTGGTACAGGTTAGTTTTTTTTTCAATTATGATATATGCATTATCTTTTTCTTTATATGTTTACATTTTTTTCGTTTTATTTGAACGATGTCTTCATTTTCACTATTTCTTGATCTCAAATAGATATGAGTGGAAACATAGAGGATCAACACATATCCATGGTTTCTTACGGTTGGAAGGTGATCCAAACATGGAAATGCTAGATTGGGAAAGTGACCCTTCCAGTGTGCATGCAACGAAGAATTTTTTTGATAGATATGTAACAACGTGGAATCCACATGATAGTCATCATAGAAACATAATGATTCCTCGTGGTATTAATGGTGATCCATGCTTACTAGACACACCACATATTTTTGCTTCTAATCCCATTCAAGATTATGAACATCTATTGAGTCGTGTTCAACGACACACAAAATGTAGTTTGGATTCTTGCTTACGAAAGAAGGGTTCTATTATGACATGTCGTTACAATGCTCCATGGGAGCTTCATGATGATTCTAGACTATTCATAAATGATAAAGGACAAAAGAAATAGAACCTTCACGTAATGATGATAGGCTAAATGTTCATAATACTGCTCTTATCGCAACGTGGCGTGCTAATGTTGACTGTCAACCAGTTCTTTCTCGACATGCAGTCCTCAAGTACATTGCAAAGTATGCTGCAAAAGTAGAGAAAAGGTCAATAGAAACATGAATCTTGGTTAACTATTCAATTTTTACATAGCTTTTTTACCATGCACAAGGACATATAAGATGCAATAATGTATCACTTATTTTTCATAAGATTTTCATGTAGAATTTTGTCAATGTTTGGATTCCCATAATATATGTTTTAAAAATATCCTGTCACATGATGCTAACCCAAATTCATATTTTTTCCTAGGTCTGAAAGCTATCAGGATATGTTAACAAGAATATCAAATACAGGTGATTCAAATGATCCATCCTTGTCTACATATAGAAGGTTTATTGTTGAAACAATAGTTGATCGGGATATTGGAGCACTAGAAACATGCCATATGTTGTTAAAACTACCACTTGTTGTTTGCAGCCATAAATTCATTTCTTTGAATGTTGGAAAAAAGGTTTTTCACAAGCTATTTGGTGATCCCCATGAAATTGCATCGGCTACCAGCTTCATTTACACATATATAAATCGACCAATTTTTCTCCACCATTTGTCTATGATTGATACTGTAAGGTATTAGAGATATGATCCTAAGCATAAGAAAGAGCCATAGAAACATAGAGATCTACCATCAATTGTTCTAGTTTGGGCACGCTATCTTTCCATTCCAAAAGAGAATTCTATTGAGTTTGAGGGTTTCTGCTTTAGTGAATTAATTTTATACAAACCTTTTCAGAACATTCCAACAGATATAGGCTTTTCAAGTGAAATAATTATTGAAAATTGGAGGAATTTTCAATACCGACCATGGAATGTAGATCATCCCCCTGCGTCAGTTGATGATATTGAAGAATGTCAAGATTTGCATGACGAGGAACATAATGTTGGCATGGATTTAGATGAATGGAAATATTTATCTCCTTTAATTCCTCATAATCATGTTCAAGTTGATGATATTCACACACTTGGTCGAAGGGACTTTGATTTGAACTTCAATTAGGAGAAAACCATGGATTCAGTTGGTATTCAAGATGAGGCTACAACATTTATAAATAATCCCCGTTCAAGAGGTGAAATCAATGAAAATTTTCAAAACACCTTTCCATCTCCATCTTCTTTATTAGAAACAAAAATACTTGCTTTTGACATTATTCTCCACCATTCTATTCAATACGAAAGTCAACAACCTCTTAAAATGGTTATTCAAGGAACTATGGGTACAGGGAAGTCTTATCCTATTCATTGTATTTTAGATGCTCTTTATTCAACCTTTCCCATTCAAGAGAGCCCATTGTGTTTACTTGCTCCAACCGGTATAACTGCTTTTAATATACATACAAGGACAATACATTCAGCTTTGAAAATACCAATTAAAAATCTACAACCACTTCATGGTCAAGCTCTAGCAGTATTTCAAGAGGAAATGCGACATATTAAATATATTATGATTGATGAAATGAGATTCATAGGTCCAAGGTTGTTCATTCAAATTGATTCTCGATTACGAGAGGAATTAATTCCCAAGAATAAAACAATTCCTTTTGGTGGTAGATCCATCATTCTTGTTGGGCACCTTGGTCAATTACCTCCCATGAGGGATAAGCCTATATATGAAGGGAACACAGCTGGAAAATTTTTATGGAAAAGTTTCAACATTGTCGTTACTTTGGATTCAATATTTTGGCAACAACGCAATGATCCAAAATAGTCCACTTTCTAGCAACTGTTAACAAACATCAAAAATGCTGAACCACTTTTTGATGATTGGAATCTTCTTATGGAATGGGTAGACATGTCTTTGCAACCTTTGGAAAGGATACAGTTTGATTCAGGGATCCACCTTTTTCCAACAAATGATTTGGTGATGCTATATAATCGATGCATGCTAAAAGCTTTAAATTATCCTATCGCACGTTGTGTTGTTGAACATATGAGATGCTCTGAAATTTCTTTCGCTGATGATGAACATTTGGAATCTGAATTTCTTCTATGTCTTGGACAATGTGTCATCCTAACATGCAACTTGTGGGTTGAAGTTGGTTTAGTGAATGGTTCACTTGGTTATGTTGAAAATATTGTATTCTTGGCTAGTTCAAAGCCTCCTCAACTTATATTGTATGTTACAGTTCTTTTCGAGAGGTACATTGGTTGTCTGTGGTACTTATGCAATCCAAATCTTATACCAATCTCGCCTTTTGTTAGAGGAAATCGTAAGCAAATTCCTCTAAAGATGGCATGGGCACTCACTATACATAAATCACAAGGATTGACATTAGAAAGGGCAACAAATGATATTGGAAAAACTGAGCGGCAAGGATTGACATTCACAGCAATTTCACGTGTCAAATCAATGGATGGATTGCGAATATTGCTACCTTTTACTTTTGAACGCTATGCAAAAATGAAGAATAGTGCATATGTTACAATTTGAAGGAAAGAAGAGAATCGCTTAAAAAATATATCATTGTAATTGTAAAAATTTATAGTGATATTTTCACATACTAGAATTGTTGTCTCATGTTTTAATATTAAATGCATTTTTTACTTTCTTCCAATGTCATAAATTCCCCATGTAAGTTCTTTCACTATCCATGTTATTGTCTTTTCTCATGCTCTTTCCTCCGCTATCTATGTTTTCATTTATCATATTAATGTTAATGGCGTTGCAACTATTTTATTACAAACTATATTATCAACCTTAAATGTAACCTTATCAGATTAATAATATTAACATTAATCACATGACTATTAACATCAATAACATTAATGTTAACATTGATATTAACAATAATATCAACATTTACAATGATGTTAGGAATGATTAAGGTTACCTAACATTAACAATAATGATAATATTATGAAATATTTAATAAGAACATTAATATTAATCTTACAAAACATTAATATCAACCTCCCACATAAGAACATCAAAATATTATCACGTAAATTTCTAATGCGACATAATCATTTATGTATGTAACAATCTAACATAATAAAGAATTAAACCATGTGAGATCATCACATAACATAGCATAACCTTCAGCCATAATTAATATGAATCTCAAATATTTATATCTTTAAATATCAACCTTGAATATTGTAATATTTAAACATAACTCTCTAAATACTTAATTTTTTTCTCTATAGAATTCTAAAACATAATTATACCATAACATAATATTTTTATTACATCATAACCTCTCTTAAACCATAGTTTATATCAACCTCAAACGTAACATTCGTTATAAATTTAATGTTAATGTTAAGATTAATTATTAACATATTTTCCATAAACATCAATGTGAACATCGTTATCTCACATAGCATATAATGATCATTGCAACCCAATATGAGCACTCATGCTTCATATTCCAATACAACATAATCATTTATGATTGTAGCAATCTAACATATATCATAATTAAACCATAACATAACATAACATTACCTTAAACCAAAGTTAATATCGACCTCAAACATATCATAACCCTATTAATTTATCGTTAATGTTAACATTAATATTGAATTAATGTTTTGTAAACAACAATGTGAATGTCGCAATCTAACATAACATATAACAATCATTGTAGTCCAGCATGATCAATCATGGTAGACATTTCAATGCAACATAATCACTTACAATTCTAGCAATATAACATTTACCATAATTAAACCATGACATAATATAACATTACCTTAAACCAAAGTTAATGTCAAACTCAAACATAATGTAACCCTATTAGTTTAACATTAATGTTAACATTAATATTAAAATTAACATTTCATAAACATTAATTTTAACATCTGATCATTGCAGTCCAACATGACCAATCATGGTTGACATTTCAATACAACATTATTGTAGCAATCATAAATACCATAATTAAACCATAACATAATATAGCATTACCTTAAACCAAATTTAATGTCAACCTCAAACATAAAGTAATCATATTAATTTAATGTTAATGTTAACATTAATATTAAATTAATATTAATTAAATATCAATATGATCGTTGCAATACATAACATATAAATATAACATAATCTTATAAATTTAATGTGTTTGTCACTATTTTATATAAGTCAACCAATTTGAATGTTAATATTAATATTAATGGTAACATATTTACTTTACATTAATATTATTAATTTATTACCAAGAATATTGTTTGATGTATATAATTGTAATGTTAAATTTTATTACTATTTATATTAAAGATTGTTGTTATTCACATTAATATTAATATTAACAATAATAAGGTTAAGAATTTTAGGTTTCCATGGTTTGTAATAATAAGGTTAACAATATAATGTTTAAATTAATTATTAATAACATTGATCAATATTCTTAACAATAATAATAAAATTAACAACATTAATATTATATTAATATTAATGTTAATAATAATAACAACAAAAACAATATTAACATTATGGGTAACAACAACAATGGTTAATATTAAGAATAATATTCACAGTACTAATAGTAACAACATTAATCTTATTAATTTTTATAATGTTGTTATTATTAAATATTTTTAATAATGGCACAACTATATTATCTAATATTAATGTTTTCAATATTAATTAATAACACAAATATTATTATATTATCTAAGAAATCGTAACATAATATAAGATTAAACCATAACATAATATAGCACTAACATAATATAACATAACAACATTAACACTAACATTAAAATTAACATAACATAACAACAACAACAATAACAACAATAACACTAACATTAAAATTAACATAACATAACAACAACAACAATAACAACATTAACATAACATAACAACACCAATAACATTAACATTAAATGGTTAACAACAACAACATTACATGGTTAATACTAAGAATTTTAATTTTAATATTAAGAATAATATTCACATTATTAATATTACAACATTAATAATAATATTAATAATGTTTCTTAATGTTAATATTAATATTTATAATGTTGTCATTATTAAATATTTTTAATAATATCACAACATTATTATCCAATATTGATGTTTTTAATGTTAATTAATAACAAAAATATTATTATATTATCTAAGAAACTTAAACATTAATATATTCTCTAAAATTTTGTTTACATTAATTTATATTATTATATTAAAACCTTAATATTAATATTAACCTTAACATTATTATACCATCATTTAACTTTAACATTATTATTAACATATTAACCTTCACCTTAATATTATTATATTATTAATCAAACATTAATATTGAATAATAGTATAATAATATGATTCATATTAATATAAATAATTTTAATTAATAACCCAATCCAATCATATGAACGTACATTAAAATTCTTAAACAGTATATATTTTTTAGTATGATTTTTCTCGTAGAAACATTATTTTATATATATATATATATATAAATATATATATTTCTATATTTCTTTCATAGTTAACATAGTGTTAAATATGGTTTTTCTTTTAGGGAACTTGTGTTAAATATGGTTAATTATATATATATATATATATATATATATATATGTATTATATTAATAAATAAATAATGTATTTTCAATAATTATATAATTACGTTGTAGGCGTTCACCAACGAGAAGCATGATCTTCCACCTCGGAAAGATTCTTCGTCTATAAATCCAATTGAATCATGCTGCGTGTTTTTTCGCTTTCGTGCACGTCGACCAGATCACGCTGATCTTATTTGCATTATTTGCATTACTTTTCCCCTTTCACGAAAACCCGTGTCCGATTACACAGCTAATAGTCGACGCGTGTCCATCAATTGGACCACACAGTTAACAATCGCCAATTTTTAAAGGGCCGACCAACTTCACTATCGACCATATTTTCTTTAAAACCAAAGTTAGCTAACCATTTTGACTTCCGACCCGTGTCCATCAATTTCATCACATAGTTAAAAGTCGACCAATTTTAAAAGGCTCGACCAAATCGACTATCAACCATGTTTTTTTTTTAACTAAAGTGACCCGACCATATCTTACAAACCATTTTGACTCCCGACCATATGTTACAAATATTATCGAAAACAAAATAACAAATTCATATCAACTGTTTCATATGTCGATCATGTTTACACAGTGAGAACTTCACGGCGACCAATTTTTAAAGGCCCGACCAACTCGACTATCGACCATATTTTTTTTAAACTAAAGTTAGCTGACCATTTTTACTTCTGACACGTGTCCATCAATTCCACCACACAGTTAAAAGTCGACCAATTTCACCAACGAGAAGCATGACCTTCCACCTCGAAAATATTCCTCCTCTATAAATCGAATTGAATCCTGCCGCGTGTTTTTTCACTTTCGCGCATGTCAACCCGATCACACCGATCTTATTTGCATTATTTGCATTACTTTTCCCCTTTCACGTAAACCCACTTCCGATTACACAGTTAACAGTCGACGCGTGTCCATTAATTGGACCGCACAGTTAACAGTCGACCAATTTTTAAAGTCTCGACCAAATTCATTATCGACCATATTTTTTTTCAAGCTAAAGTTAGCTGACTATTTTGACTTCCGACCCATGTCCATCAATTTCATCACACAGTTAAAAGTCGACCAATTTTAAAAGGCTGGACCAACTCGACTATTGACCATGTTTTTTTTTAACTAAAGTGACCCGACCATTTTGACTCCCGACCATACCTTACAAATATTATCGAAAAAAAAATTTACAAATTCATATCAATTGTTTCATATGTCGATCATGTTTACACAGTGAGAACTTCACGGCGACCAACTTTTAAAGGCTCGACCAACTCGACTATCGACCATATTTAAAAAAAAATAAAGTTAGCTGACCATTTTGACTTCTCACCCGTGTCCATCAATTCCACCACACAGTTAAAAGTCGACCAATTTCAACAACAAGAAGCGTGACCTTCCACCTTAGAAAGATTCCTCGTCTATAAATCGAATTGAATCCTGCCGTGTGTTTTTTCACTTTCGTGCACGCCGATCTTATTTGCATTATTTGCATTACTTTGCCCCTTTCATGCAAACCCACATCCTTGTCGCAGCGATTTGTAGACTTCATGCCGACTAAATGAAGTGTCCATCAATTTGACCATCTTGACTCTTGACCATATCTTACAAATATTTTGGAAAAAAAAATTACAAATTCATATCAACTATACCAACTCGACTATTTACTATGTTTTTTTTTAACTAAAGTGACTCGACGATTTTGACTCTCGACCATATCTTACAAACCATTTTGACTCCCGACCATATCTTACAAATATTATCGAAAATAAAATTACAAATTCATATCAACTGTTTCATATGTCAATCATGTTTACACAGTGGGAACTTCATGGCGACCAATTTTTAAAGGCTCGACAACCTTGACTATTGACCATATTTTTTTTAAACTAAAGTGACCCGACAATTTTGACTCCCGACCATATCTTACAAATATTATCAAAAACAAAATTACACTGTTAACAGTTGATGCGTGTCCATCAATTGGACCACACAGTTAACAGTCGACCAATTTTTAAAGGCCCGACCAACTCGACTATCGACCATATTTTTATAAAACTAAAGTTAGCTGACCATTTTTTAGTCGACTTTTAAAAATGGTTGGTAGAGTGTTTTCATGGTCGTCTTGATAATATATGGTTCATGAGAATTGTCAAATTTGGTCAAGTATAAGTGATGTGTGTGGTCGACCACTTTGGTCGATCCTCAAGTTTGGCCGAAGCAAGTTTCGTCGAGTCCACTACAAAGTGAGTTTATCTATATTGTATTTGGTCGACCACTACGGCTCAATACTTATTTTTGGTCGAATTGTAAAATATGATCAATGGCTATGAAGGGCATGTAATCAAGATGACCAATTCAGTCGCATCTGATGTGCATCTTACGCATTAATTGGTCGAGTCTATAAAAATAGTCACATAATTATTAAAAAATATGGTCGATGTAACATTGTCGGGACATATAGTTTGAGTCTATACATTATATGTTCGATAAAAAAACTTATATGCTATTTCGTCAAGTGATAAGTCATTTTATTTGAGAATATGCAACCAAAAGAGAGTTTTCGTGGATACATTTGGCATAGTATATGTTAAAGTTGAGTCTGGTGGAATTTGAAAAATGGTCGGAGATAAAGTCAATATAGATAAAGTCGTTGAGTCTGGTCGACTTTAAAAGATCGTCGGCAGAGAGTTTTCATCGTCGCGTCGATACTTGTCAAATTTGGTCAGGTATAAGTGATGTATGTGGTTGATCACTTTGGTTGATCCTCAAGTTTGGTCGAATCAATTTTGGCCGAGTCAATACATTGTCAAGACATATAGTTTGAGTCTATACATCATATGGTCGATACGAAAAATTATATGCTATTTGGTCAAGTGATAAGTCATTTTGATTAATAATATGCGACCAAAACTAAGTTTTCACATAGACGAATCCAATGGTAACTTTATAGCAAGTGTTTAGTGAATATATGAAACAATAACCAAAGCTTATAGGTAAAAATTCTACACTATTACACACTAATTTCAAACATGAAGGGAAAAGACAATGGAAGTAAATTAACAAGATGCAAATTCACATAAGAAAAAGAAAATACAGACTATAAGAAAAAGGATCCCTTGTTGAATTTCTTCAGCATTTCTTTTACATATTTGGTCTTAGAAAAAAAGATCCCCTTCTTAGTTTAGATATTTGCAGCCCCAAAAAGAAGGCAAGTTCTCCTAAAATAGACCTGTCAAACTCATTCTTCATTTATGCTTCAAATGTTTTACTCATGTTATCATCATTGCTTCCAAATATAATTTCATCTACACATATTTTACGAATAATCGCATTTTCATGATCACTTTTTATGTACAAGTTACTGTCATATCCTTCTCTTTGAAATCCTTGTTGACGAAGTTAATTATCCAACCTTGAGTACCAGGATTTGGGAGCTTTCTTTAGTCCATACAAGGATTTCTTTAGTCTATAGACATGGTATTTATTTACTGATAATTGAACCCATTATGGTTGTTCTATGTAGACTTCTTCTTTCAGATCTCCATTTATAAAGGATGATTTTACATCCATCTGGTATACTTTGATATCCTTGGAGCATGCATATGCCAAGAAAATTCTGATTTCTTCTATTCTGACAATAGGGGAAAAAGTCTCATCAAATTCTATCCCTTCGACTTGTGCATATCCTTTGCACACCAGTCTTGATTTTTTTATAATTATCTGTCCTTCTTCATTTAATTTGTTCCTGAAAACCCACTTGGTGCCAATGACATTCTTATCTTTAGGTCTTGGAACAAGCTCCCGTGTTTCATTTTTCATAATATGATTCGGTTCTTCTATCATAGCATTTACCCAGGGTTCACTAGTCTTAGATTCTTCAAAACTCCTTGTTTGTACCCCTGTGTGTTTATCACTAATGATTAGTTTTTCATAGTGATTCTTTTGGACATACCTAGAGGGATCCTTTGTATCTTGTCTTCTAGCTTGCCTTTTGTTAATATTTATCATATTATAAAAATTTATATGGCACAATCTTCTATGCCAGAGCTAGCATTCCCAATAAGACATTTTTATTCTTCTTTCAAATCCAAGATGTACACATTATTTGGAGTTCTTGATGTCATTGCTACCAATTTGCCATAATTTTTCTTCCTTATTTTGCACTTGGAGTCAAAAGTAATAATATTCCCTTGATCACACATTTGACTAAGATTGAGAATATTATGTTTCATATTTTCAACAAGCACGACATTTTCTGCTTTAGTTTTTTTATTTCCAATACTTACTAGACCTTTACCTAAACTTTTGGCAGAACCATCATCTCCAAAGTAAACATTGCCTCCTTTTTCCCTTTGTAGATCAATAAAATTTCCTTTGTCTCTTATCATGTGTTTGTTGCATCCACTATCAATAGTCCATTGAATCCTTTTTTTAGAGAATGCAAGGCAAAGTCACATTCTTCTTGGCATTGTTCTTTGGTCCTTTTCTTCCTAATCTTTGTATCATCTTTCTTGTAGAAGGAAATTTTGGTTTCATCCTAGTGTTCATTCACTGAATGGTTTTTGCAGTCTCGAGCTTTATGACCATAGTTGTGACATTGATAGCATTCAATTTTCATTTACAAAAGCCAAAAGGGATTGATAACCTCATTATAATTATTTTTTACATTGTCAGCTTTGAATTTATTGAAAGGACCTTTATTTCTCTCAAAATTATTGTTTTCAAATGCTTTGCAATTTGCAGCCTTATGACCAAAATTATTGCAAAAATTAAAATTCCCCAAGAAGATAGTTTGATACCTAGTAGTGAGAGGTATTCTAGACGATACAGCTCCTTTGTTTATATAGGTATATTTTTGGTCATTCTTTCTATTGTCTTTCTCTTTGATGGGACTCTTAAGTACATCTGCAAAGATCCTTGTACCGACTTCATGGTTAGGTGTCATTGAAATTGAATTCTTATCAATGTTGTCTTGTTCATATCCCAATCCATACCTATCTAAATTTGATCTTTGATTGCTGTTGATTTCATCCAACACCTTATAGATTCTTCCAAAATTTTGTTGATAGCCTAAGTGAGTGCTTACCTTTTGTATTTCCTTCTTGAAGGAGATATTTTCCTTCTCCAATTCCTCACACGTTGTTTCTTTCTCTTTTAGCTTTCCTACTAGATCTTCTTCTATTCTTTTGACCTTTTCAATCTGGTCTTCATACTTCAATAGTTGGTCCTTTAAATACTTATTCTTCTTTCATGATTTTTTCAAATCCTCTAAAGCACTTATAAGTTCTCCTTCATAGTCTACCTCAACACTTACTTCATCTTTAGAGTTCTCATTTTCACATTCTTCTTCTATTTCCATAAAGAGCACTTATCTTTCGTCATCACAACTGTCATCTTCATCTACTGATCTGCTATCCTCTTTGGAGTATAGAATTTTATTTTGTTTGCCAAACCTTTTATAATTTCCAGGTCTACTTTCTTTGGATATATTCTTCTTGTATTCATGATCATAATCATCCTCATCACCACTATCTTTATTCTCTTTGCAAGGACATTTAGAATCAAAATGACCTATTTTACCACATTCAAAGCATTTGAAAGGAATCTTACCTTTGTACTTTCTGTGACCTTTCTGAAGTTTCTTCACAAGGTTTGCTTCTTCAAGATCGGATTTTTCAGAAGAACTCTTATTGAAATATTGCTTTCTTCCTTTTGTCTTCTTGGATACATTGAATGTTGCTTCCATTCTTGAAGGATTCTCCTTTCCAATTCTCATTTCATAGGCAATGAGAATTCCATGGATTTCATCCATTGTTACCTTTTCAAGATCCTTTCTATCTTCTAGGACTAATACTTTAACATCAAATCTCATAGGTATAGATCTTAGCACCTTCTGTACAATTGCTTCTTCAAGACCTATTTCCCAAGACGTATAAGAGTATTGACTATTTCATCTACACAAAGAAAGTAGGATGCAATGTTCTCATCTTCCTTCATCTTTAGGCTCTCAAACTGTCCTTTGTAAGTTTGCATATTTTCCTTTTTCACAGTTGGAATATCCTTTATAAATGCTTTGAATATTGTCCCGTTGAGCTACAATGCACGAACTTTGTAAATTATGAGTCTACTAGGCCACTTAGTATTGCATTTTTGGCTTTTTCATTGCATTCATACAACTTTTTATCAACAACATTAGTTGGAGGAGTATTTGGAACTTTATAACCATTTATAACTGCCATCCAAATATTAGTTTCAAGTGACTGTATGAAGACTTCCATTCTTATACTCCATAAAGCATAATTGGATCCATCAAAACATGGTGCTCTATTTGTTGAGAGACCTTCCTGTATGTCCATATATACACAGAAATATGGATTGCACAATGATCTTCCTTCCAGTGGTTAGACTATTTATGAAGGCCCCTTCTCTAATACCAATTGTTGGACCATAAGGCGGGGGGTGAATCAGTATAATGTAATTTTTATCCTTCCAAACATTTTTTATACCATGCACATACCGTGTAACCATTCATTAACATATATACCATGTATCATAATCAATATCCAATACAAAGAACATTGTGCAAAGAATGTGTAGAGAAATCCTGTATATAAAAATCTTCTTATTTCAAATAATGTTAGGAGACACCAATATCCAAGTGTGAGAACCCACTCATAGATTCTGTTGATACCAATCAGACAAGAACACCAATCCCTTGCAAGCACCAACTTGTTGTTTTACATGAACCAACCTGTGAGGACAACAATCCTATTATGAGCACTGACTCATATCACCAAGCACCAACTTGCGTGGTCAAGAACCAACCTGATCTTCCCAACACCAACCTATAGAAGACACCAATATTCTATCCTTTCCCTGTCTAACCACCCAGATATATATTTTTTGTTGTATACCTCGATCACAAACCACTCTACGCTTTCTTTTTTGTTTCCTTTGTTATGCACAAACTGTTGAGCATACTATACTTCACATTTCCAACTCTTCCTCCACAACCATTCCTAGTATCCTTCTGTTCAAATGCTCCTTGTGCTCTTCTCAAATTCTCCTCATATTTCTGCACGACTACACTTTGTATTTCTCCTTGTCCTGTAACCTCGCGCACTTCCTCAAATCATACTGCCATTGATTCCCCTAAGCATTTCATCAGTTACTTGAAGCTTGCAATTTCAAAATACTACATATTTTGTGCACCCAAGCTTGTTTCAACACACACCAATCTTTCTCTCATTTATGCTGATTTTATTCAATTGATATGTCCATAAGATGCAGTTTCTCTAAGGCAGCAACATCCCTTCTTCCTTTCTTCTCGATCAATATTACCACCCCTCTTATTCTTTTGTCGCGCAAAAAATAATAAGTCTAAGATATCAGTATGGAAGAACAATTACCCTTAAAGAACCTAAGATCTAATGACGACATCATTATATTAAAAGAAGACAAAGGAGGAGCCACAATAATCTTAGATAGAACAGTGTACAATGCAAAAATGATTGATCACCTTACTACTAGTGGAAGCTACAGGAAACTAAGCAGGAACCCTATTTCTAAAGTAATTAGAGAGGTAAAAAGGGCCATTAAAAAATCAAACCTTGATGAAATATTGAAGAAACGCGAGATTACACCTAGAATATATGGCCTCCCCAAAATACATAAGGAAGGATTTCCTCTTCGACCTATAGTCAACACTATAGATTCCCCCACCTACAAACTTTTTAAATATGTAGCTAAAATCCTAGGTCCCCTGGTAGGAAACACTGACTCATTCATCAAGGACGCAAGTGACTTTGTGGGGTTGATCAAAGAGGAGAAGGTGGAACCTAATGACATGATCTTAAGCTTTGATGTGGTCTCCCTCTTCACTAAGATACCTTTGAATGAGGATATCCAAGTCATCAAGGAGGTGACCGACCCGGATACAACCATTTTTGGAGAAATATGTCTCAAATCCACCTTCTTTAGTTTTCAAGGATAATTTTATGAACAAACCATCGGGGTGACCATGGGATCCCCTCTCTCACCCATAGTGGCGAACCTTTTCATGGATAAGTTCGAGAAAGAGGATCTAATATCCTACCCACTAAATCCATCAATATGGAAGAGATACGTAGATGACACCAACGTGATTTGTCCACATGGTGAAATTGAACTTAAATTTTTTTTGAACATCTTAACAATCGTTCTGCAGACATTAAGTTCACAATGGAACTAGAGGATAATGGAAGCATCCCCTTTCTTGATGTCTTGATAGCTAGAAAAGAAGATGGGACTTTGGGACACAAGGTTTACAGGAAGAAGACACATACATAATGCTACCTCCACGCAGATTCCCACCACCACCCCTCTCAGAAAATAGGAGTCATCAACACTTTAGCAATTAGGGCTTCTAGAATTTCAGATATCGTTCATCTCCAGGAAGAAAAAGACCACCTGAAAGATGTCTTCATGAACATCGGTTACGAACCTAGGGTTATCAATAAATCCTTAGATAAGGCTAATAATAAGCACCATGATAATAGTATAACATCCAATGATGTGACCGACATTCTTAGTACCTAAACTTGTAACATGAGAGCCTACTTACCTTACATCCAAGGGGTCACAGATAAGATTTCCAGAATCCTTAAGAAGAAAAATATCACAACTTCATTCAAACCCTTAGAGAACATTAGACAGAAAATGAGATCTGTAAAAGATCCTATCGACCCAAAACAACTCAAAGGTGTCTACAACGTTCCATGTCTATGCAAAATAAGCTATATATGTGAGACTGGGCGTTCTTTCCACACTAGGCTAAAATAACATGGATCTAACATAATAAATGAACGTATCCGAACCTCGGCTCTTGCAGAACATTGTTCCAAAACCAAACACCAAATTTTCCTAGAAGAAACCAAAATTCTAGCTAAAGAAGACCACTACTTCAAAAGAAAATTTAGAGAAGCCTTAGAAATAATCAAACATCCAGACAATTTGAATAGGGATGGAGGCCTGGAAGTTAGCACTAGTTGGATTCCTTCTATCCTAAACCAGAGATTAAGAAGATAACCTAAAATCCCCCCCCCCTTTTTTATATTTCTCTCTTTTAGGTATCGTTTTTACTGAATATTAATTCAAACTATTTACTTTAGAACCTTAATGTTAATAGCCCTTATGTTAATTTTAAGAATTTACTCATTTTTAATTATTAAATTACAATAAAAATGAATTATTAAAATTATTAAACCTAATACACACAAAAACATAATACCAATAAAATTATAAAATTAAAATTATATATATATATATATATATATATATATATATATATATTAATATTAATTCCTCATACTTAGTTTACCCTTTGCTAATTTTTAAGATTGTAATAAATTTTAATCAATAAATTGCATAGACTATATTTAAATAAAACATTAACATTTAATTGAATACATGCTCACTAATATTATTTTATTAAAACTAAATACACCAAAAAACATAACACTATTATATTTGAAAACAACCTTTTTATATATATATATATATATATATATATAAGATCTAGTTAAAACTTATACTATTAACTAATATTAGGCATAATATTATAAGAAATTAGATTCATCATCTAATCAATACTAACATAGAATTTAAATAATTTTCAACAATTAATAAGATTTTAATAGTGTCAATTTCATAAAATTTTATGTTAACTTAGTACTAACTTAGGACTAGAAATTTAGAGTTTTGATTTCTTAAAATTAAGTAAATTATCGTTTAAATATCAAACTTACCATAAACCCTAATTCCTCGTAGCCAATCTATGCTTATCTCTGCATCTCATCACTATATATCCTAGATCTTACACTCTTCATAACTTGACAATATGTCCTGAGGATGAGGATGGATCCTGTTTTGGATTCGAAAGGTTGATTTTCAAATATGGATATTGTGGTTTCTCAGATTCCTCCCACAATCAACCACCACAAAAGTCTTGCTATAGAAAAAAGATCATATCTTATATACTTCAGTTCAAAGAGGATCATTCCACTTTTTATGTCAATGACATCTTGTTTTCATTTTCCATATATTAATATGAAAGTACACGTTGAAAATTTTTATTATGCAAAGTTTTGCAAAGTTTGAGTTACCTCGAACTTTGGAGCGGGAAACTACTTTCCATGTGCCTTTATTGCATCAGTCGTCATCATGGTTGTGATGTACTAGAACTATTGTTTGTCATGTCCTTTGGTGGGGTACTAAATTTGGTAATGAAGTGTCCCGATGTCGTTGGGTGCGCTGGCAGGGTGCTGATTATTGTACAGTGTTTTGATTAATATTCAGACTATCGGTTTTTTTATTAGGGAAGTTGCAATTAAGATGGTATTAACTACTAGCTTCAGATGATGGATGGAGTTAACTTGTGTATTTGGTGTGGGTTTTGGCATTGTTCGTGCTGTTGTTTTATTGCACTGTGTAGATTTGGTTGGTGGGTGGAGGGAAAGGTGACTTACTGAGGTTGAAAAGGTGTTGGTTTCTTTCTCAGAGAATTCCATCGTAGCTTTTCTATTCGAGCGAGTTCCTGGATTTGCTGCTATTATACAAATGTTGTTGGGCGGAGGGAAACGTGACCAGCCGAGGCTGAACAAGTTTTTTTTTTCTTTCAGCGTATGTGTGTTTGATTGATTATTTATTTAATGCATCTATTTCCTAACAGGTTTTGTACTCTGGTTGATGTGTTTGTGTTGGGCGAAGGTTCTTTTGTGGCTATGGTCCTGATTTGGTTTGGTTTCAGCCGATTTGTGCTTCTGTCGTCTTCTCCTAGTAAGTTACACCCGGTTTTCATCTAGGAAGGTACTGAAGAGCTTCACTTACTTGTACCAGAACAAAATTGTTCATCGTGATATAAATACCTCCAAATTGTTGATCAACAAGAGAAGAGAATTCAAGATTGCATATTTCGGTGTTAACACTACGTTGGCTCACACTTTGGCCCAGTCTAATTCCTTCATGGGCATTTGTGCTTATATGAGTTTTGAAATGTTCGATCCTGATGGGTACGGTGGAAACTATGGTGGTTTCTCTGCATATATATGGATTTTGGGATTATATTTACTGGAATGTGCGCTTGGAAGGTTCCCTTGTATGTCCTCTGGGCAGAGGTTTGATTGGCCTGCTTTAATGGTGGGCATTTGTTTGGGAGACCCTCCATCCCCGCCACCTGATGCATCACCAGAGTTTCAGGGTTTGATTAGATTTTTCCTACAAAAGGATGCATTACTTCGCCATACTGCACAACGAATGCTTTAGCATCCCTTTTTGAAGAAGCACGAATAGAAATTTTGTGACCTGACTGCAATCTTTACACCTATAGAATTTTGAATTGATTTTTATATTTTGAATATCATACTTTCAAGTATTCATTGACTTGTAATGATTTTACACTATCTTGGTCTTTGGAACACTATTTTGTAATGCAACTGCAGTCTTCTTTACAACATTTTGTCATCATTCTTCATTTTGTTTTTCCAGTGCTAATTTGAAAGGTATTCCTTGGAGATCCAATCCTTTCCCCTTTCAAGTGTCACAATTATTCCCCTTTTAAGTAGTGGCAAATCTATTCTTAATTCCAATAAATGGCATGCAATCTTTCTGCTTTTCCAAAATTTCAGAAATGTGCAGTGTTTAGGAACCGTCTGTTTTGTTTCTGCATCTTGGATATTCAATTTTCATTGAAATTAAATTTGCTTCCATGTATTATATTTAGATATTAATATGAAGGCACTGTAAAAATCTTTAGTATAGTTGGTTACACTTAATTCTTAGACCTTCTGTACACAATGTTGTTTAATTAATTAAGTTACCTTGTTTGGACCTCAATTAACCTAGTTTGAGATCTTTAAGGCTATGTTTAGTACTTGTTTTATGATAGATTGATTTTTTCCAAGCATGAAAATCAGCTCAATGATGGTGCAACTATAAATCATTTAAACTTTCATGACTGACTGAAGAGGGCCGCTGTTTTCTCTTATCCCTCCTTATAGAAATTTTACGGAAAGGTTTAGCTTCTAACTAAATTTCTCAAATACCATCCAATTTCCCATAGATTTATTTCATTTAAAACATGAGATTAGTTCTTCCTTTGTTATTATGCTTCCATTCTACAACTTAATATCCTAAAATCCAATGACAAACTGCAACTCATGTTAACAAAATCATTTGTAACTATAATGATCTCTTGTGTATGTATTTGTTTGCGTCCCCACAAAAAACTTTAAAAGCCTTGGAACTTTATTTTCCTCTCTTTCCTGTGGGGAATATATTGTTTAGTCCCCTCAAATATTTTCCTCTCTTTCCTGTGGGGGTGGCTTGTTTAGTCCCCTCAAAATATAGATGGATTTTTTAGGTACATATTGTTATCAAGTTGGCAAATTCTCATTAAAATAATTTATTTAGTCTTAATTTTTTTGTTAATGCATTTATTTAGTCTTGGGTTTTTTTTGTTAATGCATACTTTTAGTTAGGAATACTTACATACAAACTTGTGTACAAATGAGGAGTTAAACCAACATTCATCCACCTTAAACCGTCTGAAATTTAACAAAAGTCATCGATTTTTTTTTTTTTAAAGCTCCAGAGTTAAAAGTTTAAAATAAAAACTATAAACTTCTCCTTGTTGCTTAAAAGATATGGGGTCAGTAATATTTTTTTGATATTTATATCAATACAATTAAAATAGAAAATGTAAACTTCTTCATGTTGCTTAAAAGCTATGGGGTTAAGAAATAATTTTTTGATATTTAATTACAATTAATATAATATGATGTTAATTAACAAATGATTAGCTTTTTTTTAGATTATACATTGAACCTCAACTATTTTTTCAGAAACAAGTCAATATTTTCTTTGTTGTGGGCCAATATAATTTTGAGTCTACCATACAATCCTATGAGACCGGTTTTGAAATATTGATGTGCTGGTAGTAATTGATTATTACCTAAACACGTTATAGAATCTATTAGCGTTTAAAAACATGCAGTGTCTTATGTAAAAATTGTCTCCCCAAACCCAAAAAAAGAGACTTTGATTTTGATTTTACCCTAATCACAAGCCTTTATTTGAGTTTCTGATATACAAAGTGTCTCTCCACACAAAAGATGGAGAATTTGATTTTGATTATTACCCTAATCACATCATAAAGGCTATTAGCATTTTTTATTATTCTCCTGTACAAAGTGTTTCTATCTACAAAAATGGAGAAATTATTTTGAGATGATTTTCACTTCAGTTAAAATGTGGAAAATTTGATTTTTAGATTATTTTGTCTTTCCACTTTACAGACAATAAATTATGGAGAGATTGATTTTGAGGTGTTTTGACTTTGTTTTTAGCTCGTTACATTCTCACATTGGGCTTGGAGGAGGTTTACATTGGTTGTTAAGATTTATTGTGTCGAACTGTGTTTCTATGTAAAATTAGTCACAGCAGATCTAATGAACAAGTAAATCAATCACAATAGATGAAACTCAGAAAAATGGTGTAAAACTATGCAAAACATGCATCAGTGCTCAATATCCCAGTGAGGGTGAATAATTACAATACAATACAGTTAACAGTGACTAAGCAATTCGAATTGACTAAGTAGGCCATTCGAATCATTGAATGGAGTAGCTTGACTCCAACTAGGAGTCCTCATCATCTATCAATGGTGGTCATCAATGCACAAGAACCAGTCATCCAGGTGTCAATCTGAGTCTAACTGAGTGTAACATGTGTAACTAAAGTGTGTAGCACTGATATAGGGAAGGAGACTTAGTGGAGGGCGCATGGGAGGCTTAACTGAAGTCAGAACATGTCTTCTAGTCAATCTGGAGGCCCATCGGAGTGAAACAGTCAGTTAGGAGTGAAACTAGCCTCAAATCAAGGAGAATCGGAGCTAACTAAGTGTAACTGAAGTGGAATTGAAGTGGTAGGTGAAGAAGTGCACCCTTCTCTGGAAGTAGGTGAGAAGTGGGATCCTTCCTGACTAGGAGGGCTAAAGAACTGATGTAAGAAGCTCCCAGGTGCTAGAATAAGGTGGCTAAGGTGCTGGAGGCATCACCCGGTGACTGGGATGCATGCAAAATGCATGCAAACCCTAATTGCATGCAAGGTCCTGAAAATGATGATGTGGATATCCAAACAACCCCCCTCAAGCTAGACTATGATGTGTAAAAAATAATGTGGGGCCCTGGTAACTAAGACCAAAGGTTACCCCAATACAATAATCCAAAAAAAAAGGAACAATCCATGAACCGAGGAAATGGAGAAAACCTCATGGGAAACCCCCCCCTCAAAATGAACTGTAACAAACCAAAAGATTTAACTGCTCCAAAATCAAGTAGATATGTTTGGAGGTATCTTACTCTTGGGAGTAAATGGATCATGCTCCAAAAACATGTGCTTGAATTCTCCATCAGTGGATGCAAGCGAATGTGGAGACTTTATGAACTTGCTCTTCATACCGAAAATGGTGAGAACAAATCTAAAAATATGAGGATGATCCTGGAACTTGTGATTCAAACCAAGTGAGGTAGGAATAGCTCCAATTGGATAAAATAGATCTTGAAACTTGAACTTCTTATCAATAAAAGTTAAATCAGCTCCAAAAATAGATGAATGGTTTCTTTATATCTCCTTTGAACCAATAGGGTGAGATCAAAACCAAAATCCGCAAAAAGTGCATGAGAATTGAACTCAAGCGAATGGTAGTGCTCTTCATCTTCATTAAAAATATGAAAAACTTTGCAAATGATAGAACATAAGTCTATAGGAGGCATGCAATCAAGGAGGGAAAATGCTTCACCTCCAAAATGAGATTTTACCTCCAAAACTTCAAGTAGATCATTATTCTGCATGCCGGCAAACTCATGTGAAGGAGAGGATTCAAGAACCTCTTCGGAATATAGAGTATGAGCTAGTTTATCTTGCTCAGAATTTGAAATAGAAGACATTGAGAGAGTGAGTTTTGAATCTACAGTTTCTTCTTCATCTTGAACAATTGTTGAGGCCAAGACATGATTGGAAAGAACACATAAGGAGATCTCACTGGGATTGTTCTCCAAAAGGCTAGCATGATCCTTTTCTTCCTACTTTCCAAATTCTCTGTCAAGTTGGACCCATAGATCACTTGGATTTTCAGCAGTTTTACTGAGGTAGCGCATACAAGGAGACATAGCAAGACATATTTCTCCAAAAGCTCTATCACAATCATTGAGCCAATCATTTTCCTCTTCATCGAAATCAAAAACTCTTGTATTACCAATGCACATATCAAAAAGACATTGTCTCTTCAAGAATGCAATCACCTTTGGTTTCCATTCATCATAGTTGAATGGAGTAAGAATATTTTGTGAAGAAGAAGTCTCCATCTTTGCATTAGCGAATGCACATGGAGGAAGTAAGAAACCTGCAAATCACACACAAACAAACACTATGTTTTCAGCCTTGCATGCACATGAGCGAATGCACTTGAGATTTTGCATGCCACTGCTGAAATATATTGGTGAGAAAAGATTGCTCTCTCTTCATGTAGAACACCTGTAGAAAAGAAATCTTGTCCCTGCCATGGCTCTGATACCATGTAAAATTAGTCACAACATATCTAATGAACAAGTAAATCAATCACAACAGATGAAGATAGAAAATATGGTGTAAAACATGCATAGTGCTCAATATCCCAATAAGGGTGAATAATTACAATACAATCTGACAAGGTGAGTGAGCAATTCGAATTGACTAAGTAGGCCATTCAAATCACTGAATGGAGTAGCTTGACTCCAACTAGGAGTCCTCATCATCAATCAGTGGTGGTCATCAATGCACAAGAACCAGTCATCCAGGTGTCAATTTGAGTCTAACTGAGTGTAACATGTGTCACTGAAGTGTGTAGCACTGATATAGGGAAGGAGACTCAGTGGAGGGCACATGGGAGGCTTAACTGAAGTCATAACAAGTCATCTAGTCAATCTGGAGGTACATCGGAGTGAAACAGTCAGTCAGGAGTGAAACTGGCCTCAAATCAAGGAGAATCGGAGCTAACTGAGTGTAACTGAAGTGGAACTCAAGTGGAAGGTGAAGAAGTGCGCCCTTCTATGGTAGTAGGTGAGAAGAGGGCGCATTCATGACTAGAAGAGCTAAATAAATTATGTAAGAAGCTCCCGGGTGCTAGAATAAGGTGGCTAAGGTGCTGGAGGCATCAACCTGGTGACTGGGATGCATGCAAACCCTAGAATTTGCATGCAATCCCTAATTGCATGCAAGGTCCTGAAAATGATGATGTGGATATCTGAACACTGTAAAATTAGTCACAGCAGATCTAATGAACAAGTAAATCAATCACAACAGATGAACATAGAAAATATGGTGTAAAACTGTGTAAAACATGCACAGTGCTCAATATCCCAATAAGGGTGAATAATTACAATACAATCTAACAATGTGAGTGAGCAATTCGAATTGACTAAGTAGGCCATTCGAATCACTGAATGGAGTAGCTTGACTCCAACTAGGAGTCCTCATCATCAATCAGTGGTGGTCATCAATGCACAAGAACCAGTCATCCAGGTGTCAATTTGAGTCTAACTGAGTGTAACATGTGTAACTGAAGTGTGTAGCACTAATATAGGGAAGGAGACTCAGTGGAGGGCGCATGGGAGGCTTAACTGAAGTCAGAACAAGTCATCTAGTCAATCTGGAGGTCCATCGGAGTGAAACTGACCTCAAATCAAGGAGAATCGGAGCTAACTGAGTGTAACTGAAGTGGAACTCAAGTGGTAGGTGAAGAAGTGCACCTTTCTCTGGCAGTAGGTGAGAAGTGGGCTCCTTCCTGACTAGGAGGGCTAAAGAACTGATGTAAGAAGCTCCCAGGTGCTAGAATAAGGTGGCTAAGGTGCTGGAGGCATCACCTGGTGACTGGGATGCATGCAAACCCTAGAATTTGCATGCAAACCCTAATTGCATGCAAGGTCCTGAAAATGATGATGTGGATATCCGAACATTCTACACATGAAAAATATCCAATAGTTACTCATACAAAGATTTAATTTTATTTGTATTCAAGCTGCTGTCATCTTTGAAATCGATATATAAAAATAGGACTTAATCTAAAAAGTCATAAGCTCTATTGAACATTGTTTCTACATGTTAATACCAACAACGTAGGCTATTGCTAAAGCTTCAAGGCTATTAAACATTCTTTGCAAAACATAGATATAATAAAAGAAGCTCACTTAGAAATTGTGATTGTCTATAACTAAACTTTGTGCAGCTTAACATGGATAGAAATGCTATTTACCTCACACACTTATGGTTCATTGCATATTTATAGTTCTTCCTCTCCATAAAGTTTATAGACATAGTGATATGAAAAGAACAACTGGTATATGTCCTAATTTACTGGTTTTTTTCCAAAAAACAAATTGGGCTCGTACAATAGTCAATTTTACTATTCCTGAAATCATATGACACTACTACATAACCAACTCCTAAGGTACATACATGCTTGAAATCCATTTTTGAATTCAAAGAAAGTAAGAATTCATTGCTTGTGACTGCTGATTATTTTATTAGTTTTCTGACTTCCTTGTTCTGCCATGTCCCGGGGAAAGCAATGACAAAAGTCAAATCTACTACATGCTAACTTTATTTTCCCTATCATCAGAGAAAACTTTGGAACTTACATCAAAACAAGCTAAAATTCCCAAGACAACGACTGTAGGTAATGGCCAGGAATGGGCAACATAAACCTGGCCCATTTATTAGCCTTGTTTTTCCAACTCTAAGCTATGTTCTAATCCTGTCTACACGCAACCTGCAAATACATATAAATGTAAAAGACGTTGGATTATAATCCAAACTGGTTTTGTTTTATAGAATAATTTTGTTTTCCCAATCCAAGTCTTCTCTCATTTGAAAATTTAGCTGCTGAACAATATTGATTTTGTTCATAATCCAAATTGTTTTTCAATAAAGTTTTGTGTTTTCCTCGATCGAAGTTTCATTCCATTTTAAAGTTCAGTTTATGAATAATGTTGGCCTTTGTCTTTATCAAATAGAACATAGCATTCGATCTAGCATAGTCTTAGTGTTTCCTCTCTTAACTTAAAAGATACAAAAAAAGTATACAACCTCGTGTTAGAGTTTCCTTCTTGGTTCTTTTTTACTTCAGGATGGTCTAGGCATCAAGTCAAGCTACCAGTTTTTTGATTACTTATTTCCAATGCAGCATATAACCAATCTCTTGTTCTTTAATGCCAAACAATTTATTTTTTGTCAAATACTTATATGAAAAAAAACCATCTTTACCTTGTTCTTCTATAATCCAACGCTTTTGTTTAAAAAAAAAATTACAACAATTTCATAAAACAACTAAGGTAATCGGGATTTTTACTATACTATAATCAAACATAATTTAGTGTTGATGTATATGTAACTTCGGAATGTATTTCACATATATATATTGTATTCCTATAGAGATGTTATTATTCCTCTATATGGAAGTGTCGTGATTTATATTGTAAGTGTCGTAACTTATACTTGATGGGTTATTAGACCACCTTGTTGGGGTCGGCCCTGTATAAGTCATGTGGGTCGAAGGGTTATTAAACCACCCTATTGGGTGTCGGCCCAGTCAGCATTATGTTAAGTGGTTAAGTTGAGGCCGACCTAGTTGAGTAAAGGTCAAGTCAAGTTAGTGTATAAATAGAGAGTGTGTCTCTCTCATTTTACACATTCTATTCTCTCACTCACACTTGGGAGAGTGGCGCACTTGTGGAGGAGGAGGCTCTGCTGCTAGGAAAAGACTATCTCTTGTATTCTGGTTGTATCATTGCTCTATCTATCTCTGAGGAAGTTGCTGGGGTTTTTCACCTTTATGGTTTTCCCCAAGTAAACTCTGTGTCTCTTGTGTGCTTGCATTATTGTGTCCATGATTGATATGCTGTAGATTTGTTGTACATGTTGTTCTCTCAGTTAAGATCCTAGATCAGATTGAAGTAAATTCTCAAAATTTAACATGGTATTAGAGCTAGCCTGAAAGAAGGCATGATATGGCATGTATGACACTTGTTGCACTTATGATGTTAGGGCTTGATATAGCAAAAACCAGTCATCGTAGCACTTTCACAATAAATACATTTTGGCGAAGTTTTCAGATCTGAAACTTTTATAGGTCGAATATCAGATCCCCATGTACCTTGTGTCCAAAGGAAAAAATTTAATTCGTCGTCCTTTGTGATTTATTATCTGTACAATATAGGGTTTCTGCCTCTTCCAGATCTGAGTCAAAATCAGGTGACCTTGGGAAAAAGGTCATAACTTGGGCTAGGAAGCTCCAAATGAAATTTCGTAAAACGTGACAAGTAGTACACAGACTGTACTATCTTATGAAAATTTTTCAGAGGCCGAAGTTGAACCAGTGACATGTGGCACGCCGTACAAGTTCACTCTCCTGTATTATCCCATAAACAGGTCACGTTGCGACACTTGGCATAAATCTCTCTCAGAAAATCCAATTCAGGTCAGACCTGTCGGGATGGAAAGATAACAGGTCGGGCTATCGGGCTATCTAAGGAAAATTGTTCCAACCCTGTGGATCGAAAAGTGCGGAGTTACACCAAAAACAATTAGGTACATATTTCTGTCAAAACAGAATTATTTTTTAGCACCTTCATTCATGGCTTCCGGAATTTAGGGCTTCGGAGAAAGTTGGAATTTTTGTAATCAGAGACCACGACTGGATGTTACTCATCAAAATCGAAATTTAGAGACCAAGATCATATTTTTTGGTTGGGAAGAAGGCCGGGCTTGATCAAACCCCAGTTTGGGACTTTGATCGGAAAGATGGAAAATTAGGGCTTCTGCAAAAATTGGAATTTTGGAAATATGTGACCACGAATGGAAGCTCCTCAGAAAAATCGAAGCTTAGAGATTTGAATCAAATATTTTGGTTGGGTGAAGCTCCGGAAAACTCAAACCCTAATTCAGGGTCCTCCCTAGTGAATCCAGAAATCTAAAAGGCAATTTCGAGGGGTGAAACTTTGCAGTTTTCAAATTGTTAATATACCAACTTGATCAGCTCATCAAGGTGCATATTTCTATCCTTTCGAAAGTTTGAAATTCAAAGTTTGAAATTTTGGCGTTTCTTTGACAAACCCTAATCCAGCTCCAGGTCCAGTTCTTGCAAATCAAGTGGATTGGGTTAATCCTAGAAGAAGATGGATTGGTCACCTGCATAAGTGAAGAAGTTCCTGTCTCAGAGGGAGATGAGTAAGGCCTTCCATAAGAAGATTACAAGCAATCTTGACAGGTATGGCTTACAGGTATGTTTCATGGTTAAGTTTATCATATGTTTGTCTTCATATCATTTCAGTACAATCTTGATTAATTACTAGACTTGTCGTACCACCTTAATAGAAGATATTCATTATTAAGGTTTTGACACTTATGAATGTACTAATGCATTGTGATATTGTATGAGGTTTATGTTG
Organism: Larix kaempferi; assembly: GCA_027924585.1. NCBI lineage: Eukaryota > Viridiplantae > Streptophyta > Pinopsida > Pinales > Pinaceae > Larix > Larix kaempferi. The sequence continues at coordinate 11,138,502 of BSBM01000660.1, forward strand.
TTCACTAACATAAAACGCACACCAAGAAAGACAAATCATGTTCTACTTCAAGAACATATGATCATGGTGACATGAAGACAAAGATTCATCCATTGTCATGGATCACTTAGAAGATCTACTTAGGAGGTATGTATAACTTGGTTTTATAGTGGATAACTTATGAGTCATGCAGGTTACTAGCACAAGTCACTGAAGAGAACCAGAAGACATTATGCGGGTATGTTAGACATAACTAGCTAGCATGCTAATCTAGGTATGTTTTTCCTATATCAAGCTAGAATCCTACCTTGTGTTAGGATCTTATACTGTTGTGTTGTTGATAATGATTATCCATGAAGTCATAGGTTTGAATAGTCATGGTTGTATGCATATTATGTTTCTTACCATAATTGATGATAAGACTAACCAGAAGAATCATGAAGGTATAGGTTTGAGTAATCACGGGTTTATGCATTGATGATTTAACTAATCAAAAGAGACCTATGATCAAATAAGAATATGCATGAGTAAAAGAATACTTCCTTGAAACCTTGAATACTAATGTTTATTATCTGTGAATGATCATGACTATACATGTTTAAGATTATTGTGTTTTGATAGTATTAAGATTATACTAATAAATGTGTGATTATGTATGAGACCTCAAGGATAACACAATGATGATACTAATAAGCATGCATAGTGATTAAGGATGGATATAAGTTCAAGGACAGGTAATCCAGGAAGAAAAGATCAAGAGGAAGCACACTCCAGTTGTTCCTGCAAGGAAGCAAAGGAGCACACTTTAGTAGTTTCTGCAAGGATGCAAATATTCAGAGGGAGTTGACCACTTCTCACAATCCACATCAGAATGGAGTTGCAAAGATTCAGAGGGAGTCCACCCAGCAACCAAACAAAGATAAGTATTTGAATTGTCATTTCTTACATAATGTTATTCAATGATGTATATTCTTATGTTCCTAGAATTAGGTTGTGTATTATGCATATTAGAATAGTTGCATTGATGAACAGTATACTACTAATATACATGGGTAAGTGGCCTATGGCACTGTACAACATTCCATTGCTACTTATCTAGAATGAAACCTCTTTGCTGACATGTTAGGAGTTCTGCACACTCTTAACAATGTTCTGGTAGAGATTGGAAGGCATCTATAAAGTTACGGAATATGGATAAATGTTGTATTGAAGCATTGGCTAAGATAATTGCATGACTGTATGGCATATTTCTTTATGTGTAAGAATTTGTTCTGAAAACTATGAGATGTTTTCTAATCATGCAATTTAACTTGTTGTGTAGGAAAGATCGTATACCATCACCTACAAAAGGACTACAACATTTGTTCAGCAACAAAGTTATCTATTGAAAATATTGAAGATATTGAAGTTCCCAGGATCTGGGAAGAATGCCATGATCGAGGAGTACCAGTCGATCATGAAGATGTTTGGAATGCAATCCAAAGACATGAAGGGGAGTGTGTAGTGACTTCCAAGAGGATCTACAAGATCAAGCATGTTGCAGGTGGTAGCATAGAGACTTTTGCTCCTGTAGCCAGATACACTTCCATTAGATCAGTACTTGCTCTGGCTACAGTGATGAAGAGGAATATACACCAGATGGATTTCAAGACAACCTTCTTGAATGGTGTAGTTGAAGAAGAAGTGTATGTGGAGAAGCCACTTGGTTCTGAGACACATGACAGGGAGTCATATATGTCCAGAACTTGGTATGGTAGGATAGATAGTTTTCTATCCAGTTTGGGCTTTACCAAGAGTAAAGCGGATTCCAACCTTTACTACAAGGTTGAGGAAGGCAATCTAGTGATACTACTATTGTATGTGGATGACTTGTTTGTAACAGGTGAGGATAGATTGTTTTCCGACATGCAGCGGAAGCTTGCTACCGAGTTCGAGATGAAGAACTTGGGGATGATGCACTATTTGTTTTTGGCATGGAGGTGTGGCAGAGTGCAGATGGAATCTTCCTTGGACAAGGGAAGTATGCAGTAGAGATCCTGAAGAGGTTCGGTATGATGGATTACAAGGCTATGGCCACACCTATGGCATCGAACCTGAAGCTTCTATGTGATGCTTCATCTGAGCCAGTGGATATCTCTATGTATCGTCAGATGATTGGGTCCTTGATGTATGTGACGAACACGAGACCAGATATTTGCTTTGCAAAGAACACATTGAGCCAGTTCCTGACGGATCCGAGGAGTGTTCACCTGGTTGATGTAAAGCATGTTTTGAGGTACCTGAAGGGTACAGTGGATTATGGGCTCAAGTATGAAGCGAATCAAATGTTTAACCTGCAGGGTTATGTTGATTCAGATTGGGCTGACAGTGCTGCAGATAGGAAGAGCACATCTGGATGTTGCTTCAGTATGGGATCAGGTGTGATCTCTTGGTTTAGCAGGAATCAGTCCTACGTAGCACTGAGTACAGCTAAGGCAGAGTATGTTGCAGTCTGTTCAGCTAGTTGTGAGGTAGTATGGCTACAGAAGCTACTGTCTGAGTTATTTGATCTCCTGTTGGATGCTACTGGTATCTTTTGTGATAACCAGAGTTGTGTGAAGCTGTCCGAGAACCCAGTGTTTCATGACAGGTCGAAACACATAGAGATCAAATATCACTATATCAGGGATATGGTGTAGAGAGGAGCAGTGAAGCTCCTGTATGTTGCGATGGATGAGCAGATTGCAGATGTGCTGACGAAGCCACTAGCCAGAGTGAAGTTTGAGTACTTCAGAGAGAGGCTTGGTGTTCTTTAGATCGACGTCACTTCGAGGAAGAAGTGATGAAGACATTTGCTGAACCCATTCCAAGCATGCTGGAAGGAGGATCCTTCACATGGCTGTGGATGTAAGCGTTGAATGATGAGCATCAGGATGATGTTCTAGTTTCTACTCTGTATGATCAGTTGGATCATTTACATTTATGTATGTATGCATCATGTTGGATGCTGTATATGATCAGTTGGATCATTTACATTTATGTATGTATGCATCATGTTGGATGCTTGGACCATGTATCTGTATATGTATCAAGTATGATCAGGTAAGTCATGTATGTTTATGGATACATTGTGTGGATCATGTATCTATGTATGTATCAGGTAGATACATTGTATATGATGATATGTATCAGGTAGATACTTGGTATGCATCAGGTCGATGCATTGTATGATCAGGATGATCGTGGATGACGAGCTTCTCCAGATGACATGCATCAGGACGATGCAGTGATGATGATCAAGATGATCATGTGTAAATCAAGATGATGTATGGTGAGTATCAGGATGATACTTTTTGGTTGTGGATCAGGTTGTGTACCCGTAACATCCTGGGATGCTCTTTCAAGACATTGCTCTGGGAGGACATGTAATTTGTGCCCTGGGAGATCTTCAGGTCGGAGTTGTGTACCCATAACATCCTAAGATGCTCTTCCGAGGTTTTTTCCTATGGCATGTAATTTGCTCCTGGGAGATCTGGACAGGATGAAAAAGGCCTCAGATGCTTCAGCCAGGTTTTGCCATGACCACATGTAATTTGCTCCTGGGAGATCTGGACAGGATGAAAAAGGCCTCAGATGGTTCAGCCAGGTTTTGTGGTGAGATCACATGTAATGTGCTCCTGGGAGATCCAACAGGTAGAGCTGTGTGCTTGTAATAGCTTGGGATGCTTCAGCCAGGTTTTGTGATGGGTCACATGTAATGTGCTCCTAGGAGATCTGACAGATAGAGTTGTGTGCTCGTAACAGCCTGGGATGCTTCAGCCAGGTTTTGTGATGGGTCACATGTAATGTGCTCCTAGGAGATCCAACAGGTAGAGCTGTGTGCTCGTAATAGCCTGGGATGTTGCAACCAGGTTTTTTGACGCACGTAATAAGTCCTAAGGATTCCATAGTATGGCCAGTGATGATGAATACCTGTAGGTGGTGGGCCTACATCAAGTATGAAAAAGGACTGGCTCTGTAGAACTTCCTATGACGAGTAGATTTAGAGATTGATTGAGATAGAAGTAGCAGTGACGATGACTATGACTCGATGATGATTATCTAGTGACGATGATCCAGAGAAGAAGACTTGTGCTAGAAGACCTGTGTCGAGAAATACCTTCCTAGTTAAGAGGGAGTGTTGATGTATATGTAACTTCGGAATGTATTTCACATATATATATATATATATTGTATTCCTATAGAGATGTTATTATTCCTCTATATGGAAGTGTCGTCATTTATATTGTAAGTGTTGTAACTTATACTTGATGGGATATTAGACCACCTTGTTGGGGTCGGCCCTATATAAGTCATGTGGGTCGAAGGGTTATTAGACCACCCTATTGGGTGTCGGCCCAGTCAGCATTATGTTAAGTGGTTAAGTTGAGGCCGACCTAGTTGAGTAAAGGTCAAGTCAAGTTAGTGTATAAATAGAGAGTGTGTCTCTCTCATTTTACACATTCTATTCTCTCACTCACACTTGGGAGAGTGGCGCACTTGTGGAGGAGGAGGCTCTGCTGCTAGGAGAAGACTATCTCTTGTATTCTGGTTGTATCATTGCTCTATCTATCTCTGAGGAAGTTGTTGGGGTTTTTCACCTTTATGGTTTTCCCCAAGTAAACTCTGTGTCTCTTGTGTGCTTGCATTATTGTGTCCATGATTGATATGCTGTAGATTTGTTGTACATGTTGTTCTCTCAATTAAGATCCTAGATCAGATTGAAGTAAATTCTAAAAATTTAACATTTAGTTTATATCACATTGTTATCATGTTTTGAATTCATTTCAATTGCAAAAATTATTTATTGAACCTCTCCCACAAATTCAGGTTTTTTGAGCTAGCCTTGCAGGGACATCGCCACTCTGTGCCTTTTGTTAAATATATATACATATATAGTACAATATATTAATGTGTTTCGAGAAAGGAGAGCGGTTATTCTATTCTCAAAGTTTGGAAGAGCCAAGACATGTCTTAATTATGAGCATATTCGATTCCATTTTAAAATATATATGCCTTGTCAAAACTGCATTGGATATGTGTGCTAGTCCTAAGCTTTGATACTGAGCTACAGTGACCCCATGTGCGCACATGCTAAAATACTGTGACTCTCACCATATAGCTTGTCTTAAGGGTACCCTGAAATGTGAAATGATTTTTGAGCACAATTCAGATATCTGTGAGACAAAACAAAGAATATAGATATAACTTTCACCATAGGTAGTTAAGTTGTTTTCCATAATCAACGCAGTTGATGAAGGAGCAGTTTATCAAACAACCAAAACACCCCTAATAGTCGCGGGGGAATCTGGTGTTGATTGTGGTGCTAGATATTCCAGTCTCATAGATGATATTGTCTCAACCGTGTACCCCAGAGGACTGTACACTCGTTCCCCGACATTGGGGTTTGGGGGAAGCGCCCTTGAGAAGGGTGTTCGGGGGCAACACCCCCAAGAAATGGGGGTTCGGGGGCAATGCCCCCGATAAAAAAAATTGGGGTTGTTTTTGCCAACAGTTTTCAAGCCCATGGTTTTGGGTATCCCGTGGTATTTTCCCATTGTATTTCCCCTATAAAAGAAAGACATTGTAATACGGCTAGGGAAAGATATATTAGGTATTTTGCATTGTAAATATCTCTGATATCGTAAAGAGATACTTTGAGACAGTGAAGAGGAAGTGCAGTGGCTGTGTTGCAAGTTGTATCCCTTCACTTTGATGGATGATATAATAATAAGGACTGGAAATTTCAGTGTGGACGTAGCCCATCTTGGGTGAACCACGATATATTGGTGTCTCTCTTGTAATGTGTTTGTGTAATTTGTATTTGCATCTTGTTTATTGTTATTGATCTGCGATCCTGTTTTTCTAACAATCGGTATTACATCCGAAGGTCTATTTGGCAGATAAACCCACAGGAATCTAGGGTTTCTGGTTCGAGTGGGAGTAATGGCGGAAGAAGGAAAGTTTAAGGTCGAGAAGTTTAATGGCCAAAACTACCAGTTATGGAAGATGAAAATGGAGGACTATACCAGAAGGATCTATTCCTACCGTTGGGAGGAAGATCAAAGCAGCCGAAGACTATGAAAGACGAAGAATGGGAGGTTCTTGACAGAAAGGCATTGGGGACAATATGAATGTCACTGGATTCGTCGGTGGCTTTCAATATCTCAAACTAAAAGACAACAGAGAGTTTGATGAGCGCATTGGGTAAGTTGTATGAAAAACCCTCGGCATCCAACAAGGTATTTCTAATGAAGCGTTTATTTAATATGAAGATGTTTGAAGGTGGATCTGTTACTAATCATTTAAATGAATTTAATACGGTTACAAATCAACTAAGTTCTGTAAGTGTGAACTTCGATGATGAAGTTAGGGCTCTTCTAATATTGTGGTCATTGCCAGAAAGCTGGAATAGCTTGGTCATGGCTGTAAGTAACTCTGTCTCTAGTTCAAACACCTTGAAATTTGATGATGTTATTGGTGTTATTCTTAGTAAGGAAATGCGAAGAAAAAGCACATGTGAGACATCAGGTAATGCGTTGACCATGGAGATCAGGGGAAGACAAAAGGAGACAGGAAAGAGCTAAGGTAATCGTGGCAAGTCTAAAACGGCTAGATCCAAATCTAGACTGGGAAAAATAAAGTGCTAGAAATGTGGAAAGAAAGGACATCTGAAGAAAGACTGCAGATCTCTAAATAAGAAAGGAGATGGACAGTAGGAAAGTACTCAGGAAGCAAATGTAGCAGGTGATGTGTTACAAGATGCTTTGATTCTTGCATTAGATAATACTATTGATTATTGGGTAGTAGATTCAGAGGCTTCATGTCATGCTACACCCCATAGGAAATATTTTCATGATTATGTTCCAGGCGATTTTGGACATGTTTTATTGGGTGATGATGAGCCATGTAAAATTGTTGGAATGGGTAAGGTATGGATAAAATTTAAGAATGGAACTGAATGGTTGCTCAAAGATGTTAGGCATATTTCTGCTATGAAAAGAAATCTAATCTCAACAGGGCAGTTGGGAGATGGAGGTTGTCTATCTATATTTGGAGAAACGTGGTGGAAGATCACTAAAGGATCAATGGTGATAGCAAAAGGAGACAAGGTAGGTATGTTGTATTTATGTCCTCATAATACTGACCATTCTATCTCTTTAGCTTCGACAGGAACAGATACAGCATTGTGGCATCATAGGATTGGCCACATGAGTGAGAAGGGGATGCAGATTCTCCACTCAAGGAAGTTGCTGCCAGATTTGAAGCAGGTAAGTTTGGAATTTTGTGAGAACTGTGTTTATGGAAAACATAAGAGAATCAGATTTTTCAGGGTTGGAAAATAGAATAAGAATGAAAATTTAGAGTTTGTGCATACATATGCATGGGGACCAGCTCAGGTACAATCTCTTGGTGTCTCTCATTATTATGTTACTTTTATTGATGATGCAACTAGAAAAACTTGGGTTTATTGCATTAGACATAAATCTGATGTGTTTGCTACTTTTAAGAAGTGGAAATATTTGGTTGAGAATGAGCACATGGGCTTCACTCAATAAACCACTATCATAACACGCTCGTTCGTGGCATATGAAACAATACCCCTAATTTCACTAAATATTGGAAAATAGCTTCCAAAATTGTTTTTTTAACCCCCTCCCAATATGACTTCCCAATTTAAAAAAACCCCTATTTTCACTAGATATTGTATGTATCAATTTTTTCATTAACATTTTTTATACCCCTTTATATTTATACCTAGTATATTGATATGATACCCCTCTTACGACCCCACATGCATTCTACAATGCACCTTGCTTCTTTCAATGTATATTGTGGATGCACATTACTGCACCCACAATGCAATTACTCAACCACATATCATTATGATTTGCAACATCTAATGGTCTAATGAAGAGATAGGAGATCACTTCTTGTATGTCACTAGAGCCAATGCACATAGTACAACATTTAGATTGCATGTTGCAGTTCCCCAATCGCTTACTAAGCCTGTTGTGGGCTAGGTATCTAAGACCCCAGGGCCTGTAACAAGCTCTAGGAGGCTGAATAAACCTCCCAAGGCTTGTAATAGGCACGAGTGGTTGGTATTCAATCCCCCAAGGCCTATCGAGGGCCTATAACAAGCCCTGGAGGCTTAGAGCCTCACAAGTCTATTGGTAACAACTGGCTGAGTGCTATTGGTAACAATTGGCTGTCAATGACCACTGTCTCTCAACTATGATCGACTGGAAACCCAATTCACCATGAAACCCCTAGACTCAAGCATGCCTCAATACGTGATTTCCCTACGTACTGGTAAGCTCAAGCCTTGCATCAACCCGATTTCTCATCCGGCTGTGATCCCGCCATCTCCATTTGGCAGATATTTGTCAGCCCACCCATATAAAAAAGACCCCAAAGTATTTTTGTATTGTTACATTAAATAAAAAAAAACCTTTTCCCCTTAATATATAAGCAATATAATTTTTAGGTTCTCATGAATATTTAATACTGCAATATGAATGAACGTGATATTATATTTCCTTCTAGTGAATCCCCCGTGAGAATGAGACAGGAAAAAGGTTGAAGTGTCTCAAATCTGATAATGGAGGTGAGTATTGCAGCAAGGAGTTTGATAGTTACTATTCATACCATGGGATTCATAGAGAGAAGACAGTCCCAGGAACACCACAAAAAAATGGTGTGTCAGAAAGGATGAATAGAACGATCATGGAGCATGGAAGGTGTATGAGATTGCATGCAGGGTTTGCCCTTACAGTTTTGGGCAGATGCTGTACATACTGTTGTTTATTTAATAAACAGAGGTCCTTCAAGTGCTTTGGATGGTGGTATTCCAAAGGAGGCATGGACAGGTAAAAAGTTAAACTACTCATTTCTGAGAACTTTTGGTTGTGAAGCATTTGTCCATATTGATAAAGAGAATAGAACAAAGCTTGAAGCTAAATCCAAGAAATGTACTTTTATTGGATATGGGGTTGATGATTTTGGTTATCGTTTATGGGATTATGAAAATAACAAAATAATTAGGAGCAGAGATGTGATATTCAATGAAAAGGTCATGTATAAAGATCAGTTGCAGGGAAAGAAACAGGAAAAGGAAAACATAGAGTACACAGTACTTGATGAAATTGAAGAAAATGAAGTTCCAAAGGTGCCAGAAAATCAAGAACAACAACAAGTACCTGAAACTCTTGCAAGTGTAAGAAGATCTACCAGGTTAAGTAGATTCCCTGAACGATACTCTCCTTCAATGTATTATTTATTGATGGATGATGTTGGTGAACCAGAATATTATGAAGAAGCAATGCAGGTAGAAACTAGAAAGAAGTGGGAGCAAGGCATGAATGAGGAAATGGACTCATTGGTAGGAAACCAGATTTGGGATTTGGTTCAGTTTCCTACTAGTAAAAGAGCATTGCAGAACAAATGGATTTACAGGTTGAAGGAAGAAGAAGGAAGTAAGAAGCGGTACAAGGCCAGACTTGTTGTAAAGGGGTTTTCACAAAAGAAAGGTAGAGATTTTGATGAAATATTTTCTCTTGATGTTAAGATGACTTCAATTAGGACTATCTTAAGTCTAGTGGCGGTAGAATATTTGCATCTTGAACAGTTAGATGTAACAACATCCTTTCTCCATGGGGATTTGGAGGAAGAAATATATATGCAGCAGCCACAAGGGTATGAGGTCAAAGGGAAGGAGAATTTGGTGTGCAGGTTGAAAAAGAGCATGTATGGCTTAAAGCAAGCTCCAAGGCAGTGGTATCTAAAATTTGACAGGTTTATGACAGAACAACATTATGGTAAATGTCATTCTGACCACTATGTTTATTTCAAGAGGTTAGATAATGGAAGTTATATTATCTTGTTATTGTATGTGGATGACATGCTTGTTGCAGGGTCTAACATGCAGGATATAAATGTGCTCAAAAGGAAGTTAGCTAATTCATTTGCGATGAAGGCTTTGGGTGTTGCAAAGCAAATCCTTGGTATGAGAATAACAAGATACAGGAAAAATCGCAAATTGACATTGTCTCAGGGTGAGTACATACAAAAGGTGTTGGAGAGGTTCAGAATGTAGAATGCAAAAACAATTAGTACACCTTTGGCCAGCCATTTCAAACTAAGTAAGGAAATGTGTCCCAAGACACATGAAGAGATAGATTACATGTCCAAGATTCCCTATCAATCAGCAGTTGGAAGCTTGATGTATGCCATGGTGTGCACAAGACCAAATATTGCACAAGCAGTGGGAGTTGTGAGCAGATATATGAACAATCCAGATAAAGAGCATTGGAAGGCAGTACAGTGGATTCTCAAGTATATGATAGGTACTACCACTCATGCATTATGTTTTTGAGGTTCAAACATTGTTCTACAAGGATATGTTGATGCAGATATGGCAGGTGATAAGGATAACAGGAGGAGCACCATAGGGTATGTGTTTACTGTAGGTGGAACAACAGTAAGTTGGATTTCGAGACTGCAAAAGGTTGTTGCACTTTCAACAATGGAAGCAGAGTATGTTGTTGTTACAGAGGCTAGTAAAGAGATGATTTGGTTGCAGAGGTTTATGGAGGAATTGGGTAAGAAGCAGAAGGATAGCAGGTTGTATAGTGACAGCCAGAGTGCCATTCATCTTGCAAAGAACTCAGCATTCCATTCCAGGACTAAACATATACAGCTCAAGTACCATTTCATACGTTTTGTTCCGGAAGATGAACTGTTGAAGCTGGAATAGATACATACTAGCCAGAATCCTGCAGACATGTTTACAAAGGTAGTGACCAAAGAGAAACTGAGTTCCTGCTCGGTTTCAGTTGGTCTTCTAGCATGAAGGTGAAGATGATAAATTTTCCAAGTCCAGGGTATAGAAAGTATAGCAGCAGTGGAGTTGTTGTGATCAGTCTCCAAGTGGGATATTGTTGGTTGTGGAGCCATATTTTCTAGTCTCATAGATGATATTGTCTCAGCCATGTACCCCAGAGGACTATACACTCATTCCCCAACCTTGGGGTTGTTTTTGCCAACAGTTTTCGGGCCCATGGTTTTGGGTATCCCGTGGTATTGTCCCATTATATTTCCCCTATAAAAGAAAGACTTTGTAATACTGCTAGGGCAAGATGTATTAGGTATTTTGCATTGTAAAGATCCTTGAGATCGTAAAGAGAGTCTGTGAGACAATGAAGAGGAAGTGCAGCAGCTGTGCTACAGGTTGTATCCCTTCAATTTGCTGGATTATATGATAATAAAGACTGGCAATTTCAGTGTGGACGTATCCCATATTGGGTGAACCACGATATATTGGTGTCTCTCTTGTAATGTGTTTGTGTAATTTGTATTTGCATCTTGTTTATTGTTATTGCTCTGCAATCCTATTTTTCTAACATCTGGTAAACAAAGAATTGTTGAAAATGAATTTTTCATTATTGAAATAGCTTTTTGGATCAGTTGGGTAGTTTTTAAATGCCTCATTTAGAAAAAAACCAAGATTGATTATTGTTAAAATTTCAATATTGTAAAAAATGCGATTTCTAGGCAGCATTTTAACTTGATTCAACAAAAAATTAACTGGAATAAGGGGGCGATTTGGTTTGTCTTTATCCTACACGGTTGATGAAGGGTTGGATACACGGATATAGCCAAGGCTTCTTCATTCTCGAAATATGGTTGTTGCACAATGGTCATTGTAACCCTAAGTATTTCTCTTAACTAATGGTAAAACTACGTCTATAGGTTCCCAGATCGGTGAGCATCCCGTAACTATTAGTGATCAACTGTGTATTATAGATGTTTAGATCAGAATGTTAAGAATCTCAGTGTTACAAAACTGCCACTATAATGTTCCAGGAAGAAATGCATTGCCATCAGGTTTATTCAAGCCGGCACCATTCGAAGTTTCCAAGGCTTGATACTACAATAAGAACTATTATTTAACTCATTAAGAACTATTATATAGGCAGAGCTATTGGAAAAATGTAATTATGAGCTGATTGCGCATCTAGTTCGCACCGGATCTGTCAGTCAGTCAGTCAGTAATTTTGTCAGTGCGCAGAGATGTCAAAACGTCAGCGAGTCTTTCATAAGGCTCCGTGCACACTTTTGTTGAGATATTGTAACTTCAAAGAATATTATATTTGTACTTTATTATTCTGGAGATGTTTCATTCCTCCTTGAAGATCTTATTGTATATCCCGAGATGTTTATTCCTCCGTCGGAAGGTGGTAACTTGGGTTATTAGACTTCCCTAGTGGGGGTTGTCCCTGTATGTTTTATGTGGGTCAAAGGGTTATTAGACCACCCTAGAGGGGTCGGCCCAGTTAGTTTTAGTGGGGTATTTAACCCATTGGTTAAATACGAGCCTACATGATTTGTGTAAAAGACAAGTCGAAGTAGTGTATAAATAGAGGAGATGTATTCCTCATTTTACACACACTCACTCACTTGAGAGTGGCGCACTTGTGGAGGAGAGGTCTGCTATGGAGAAGGAGGAGCTTATGCTCAGGGTTACATCTTTGTATATTGCTGGTCATCTATATTGAGGAAGCTTTACTGGGTTTTCTACCCCATGAGGGTTTCCCAGGATAAATTTGTGTCTCTTGTGTTTATGGCGTGCTTGTTGTTTCTTCAGTGATCATGTATATGCTATTATTGTGAAATGGAATGCAATGCTGCTATTTTCTGTCTTAGCATATTAAATTTTAACATGGTATCAGAGATAACCTAAAGGAAGGCAATGTATGGCACTTACGACACTTGCTTTACTTACGACAATTTGAACGTTAGGGTTTTATATAGCAAAAACCAGTCATCGTGGAACTTTCGCCATAAATCCATTTTGGCGAAGGTTCAGGATCTAAAACCTTTACAGGTCGTAGATAACTTCTCCAGGTATCTTGTGTCGAAAGGGCACCCTCCGATTCGTTGTACTTTGTAAGTTATGATCAGTACAGGTTAGGGTTTCTGCCTCTTCCAGATCTCAGTCAAAATCAGGTGACCTAGGAAAATAGGTCATAACTTGGCCTAGGAAGCTCCAAATGAAATTTTGTAAAAAGTGACAGGTAGTACACAGACTGTACTATCTCAGGAAACTTTTTAGAGGCCTAAGTTGAACCAGTGACACGTGGCACGCCGTACAAGTTCGCTCTCCTGTTTTATCCCATAAACAGGTCATGTTGCGACACTTGGCATAACTTGGGCTAGGAAGCTCCAAATGAAATTTCGTAAAATGTGACAGGTAGTACACAGACTTTAATATCTTAGAAAACTTTTGCAGAGGCCGAAGTGGAACCAATGACACGTGGCACTCCATACAAGTTCGCTCTCCTGGTTTATCTCATAAACAGGTCACGTTGCGACACTTGGCATAACTCTCTCTCAGAAAATCCAATTGAGGTCAGACCTGTCGGGATGGAAAGATGATAGGTCAGGCTACCACAGAAAAAGTTTGCAGACCCTGTGGAGTGAAAAGTCCAGAGTTACAGCAGAAACAATCAGGTACATATTTCTGTCAAAACAGAATTATTTTTGGAGCACCTTCATTCATGGCTTCCGGAATTTAGGGTTTCGGAGAAAGTTAGAATTTTTGGAATCAGAAACCACGGCTGGAAGCTCCTCAGAAAAATAAGAGTTTAGAGCCTTGGATCAAACCTTTTGATTGGATAGAAGGGTGGGCTTCATCAAACCCTAGTTCGGGTTCCTGTCCAGAAAATCCAGAAGTTTCGAAGGCAATTTTGAGGGGTCAAATTTTGGAGATTTCAAAATTGAAGTATGCTAGCAAGACACATCCTTCCATCCATTCAAAAGTGTGAAAGTCAAAGATTGAATTTTTAGGTTTTATCTAGCAAACCCTAATCAAGCTCCAGATCAAAATTGAAGGGGAGTTGAGGCTAAGGCCTTACATAAGAAGACTACAAGAAGTCTCGACAGGTATGACTTAAGGAGGTTCAGGTATGTCTTGAAATCTGATTCTTGATTAAGTTCATGATGTGTTTGTCTTCATATTATTTATTAGTACAATCTTGATTAATGTTAGAATTGTCTTATCACCCTAGTAACAGTATGAATGCATGTGAATGATCGAAGACATTCATTGATTAGGGCTATATGATTGTACTAATGCATTATGGTGTTGTGTGAGGTTGATGTTGTCTGCTAACAAGATACAGGTACATCACAAAAGACAAATCAAGTTCCATGACCATGACAACATGAAGACAAATACTCATCCATAATATTTGTTCTACTTACGAGGTATGTATGACTTTGTTATATTATGCTTAAACTATGAGACATGCAGGTTCTAGCTCAGGATCTCTAAATCATTGAAGAGATTGTTTAGGTATGTTGTACATAACTAAGCAGGTATACTAATCCATGTATGTTTTCCTATGTCAAGTTAGAATCTTACCTTGTGTTAGGATCCCTTATATAAGTATACTTGGTATGATTGGTTATGCTTATTCATAAAGTTAGTAATCAAGGGTTTATGCATATTACGTCTCTTATCTTGGTTGATGATTTAACTAACTAGATCAAACAAGAATATGCATGAGCAAAAGAAGACTTCCTTGAAACCCTGAATACTAATGATCATGACTATACATATTCAAGATTATTTAGAATTAGAATGTTTTGAGAATATACTAATGAATGTATGTTTGTGTATGAGATCATGAGGATGACACTAGTGCACACTTGAGCATGCACAGTGGTACAGAATGAATAGAAGTTCAAAAGACATATAGAAGATCAAGCGGGAGGCAACCACACAAACATAAAAGATAAGTATTTGAGTTGTTATTTGAAATAGTAAATGATATTGCTTGTATGCATATTTGTATTCCTAGAATATATCATGCTGAGTGTAAACATTCATAGAGCATTGAACAATATACTACTAATATGCATATGATTGGTAAGTTGGACAAACATTCCATTGTTGCTTGTCTAGAATGAAACCTCTTTGCTAACATGCTGAGAGCTGTGCACACTCTCGATAGTATGTTCTGGTAGAGATGGAAGGAATCTAGATAGCCACTGTATGCATACAGGATATGGGAAAGTGTTGTGCCAAAGTATTGGTCAAAATAGTTGCATAACTATGTAAATGATATCTGTATGCATAATAGGTTATCATGTCAATATGATTTGATAATTATGAAGTATGACTAATCATGTACTTAATTTTGATTTGTAGGAAAGATCATGATGAATGATGAACACTGGACAAGCGATGGATGTTCAACAAAAGGATTTACAAATCAAACACACAATAGAAGGCTTGTGGCTAGAAGATTCTCTTAGAAAGAGGAAGAGAATCATGATGAGATGTTTGCTCCAAGTGGCTAGATAAGACCATTCTCTTAATGGTGTAATTAAAGAAGAAGTGTGAATCAGGTTTTGTATGGGTTCCCAGGATCGATAATCAATTGATGAGCTTAATGATCACCATGGGTGATGTGGATCTCAACCTTTGCTACAAGGTTGAATATGGATTCTATACACATATGACATGGATGCAAAAAGGAACTCACCACAGAGTTCGAATGATGTTGAGGCTCATATCAGTGGACCCATCCGATGAGAGATGGCACAGATAGATGGCTGCAGAAATGAAAATGAAAGATCTCAGATTGATGCATTACTTTCTAGGTCTAGAAGTATGGAAAGGCTCAGAAGGAATCTTTCTCAACCAGGGAAAGTATGCTGAGAAATCTTGAGAAGACTTGATGTGTTGGAATGGATTCCAACTTGAAGCTGTTAGTGGTGACTCATCAGAGTTAGTGGATATAACTCTGTACAGAAAAATTTATTGGGTCATTGATGTATCTAACGAATACTAGGTCAAATATATGCTTTGCTGTGAAACACCTTGAGACAGTATCTAGTGGAACCTAGACGAGTTCACCTGATAGCTACAAACCATGTGATGAGGTACCTAAAGGATACGATAGACTTTGATCTATGTTATCTTGGAGATCATGACTTCAGATGGCTACACAGATGTTGCTTGAGCAAAAAGTGTATCAGACAGGAAGAGCACATCGAGAAGATGTTATTGTCTGGGATCAGCCATGATCTTGTGGTTTAGCAGGAAGCAATCTAGTGCGGCTCTCAGCACAAGCAGAATATATGGCTGCTTGCTCTACTAAGTTGTGAAGAAGTATGGCTTCAAGATTGACCCAATTGTGATCCTATGTGACAAACAGAGTTGTACCAAAATGGTAGAGAATCCAGTGTTCCATGATAAGTCAAAGCACATAGAGATCTGACATTTCTATATACAAGATATGGTGCAAAAATGAATTAAAGTTCGAATTTGTAACAAGTTGCCGATGTACTAACCAAACCTCTACCTCAAGTAAAGTTTTCCAAGACAAACTTAATATAGTTTAGAAGGACCCTCCTCGAAAGGGGGAGTGATGTGATCACTTATGATGAGATTTTCTACATTGACAATGAGGTCGATGATGTGGATACTTATATTGGTGATGCCGACAGAGAGGTTGGTGGATGGTCCTTAGACAGGGTCTAAATTGGCGAGGGGATTGCATCATCCTTAAACACATGTTCTAAAAGGATCCGTAGACATATGTCTCCGAGAAAGAAGAGGGATTGCATCATCCTTGAACACATGTTCTAAAAGGATCCATAGACGTATGGTCTTCGAGAATGAAGTCCGTAGTGGACAGGAGGGGATTGCATCATCCTTGAACACATGTTCTAAAAGGATCCGTAGACGTATGGTGTCTGAGAATGAAGTCCCTAGTGGACAGGTGGGGATTGTATCATCCCTGGGCTTCAGTCCTGAACAGAACCATAGACAGATGTCTCCGAGAATGTGGTCCCTAGTGGACGAGAGGATTGTATCATCCCTGGACTTCAGTTCTAAAGTGATCCGTAGACAGATGTCTCCGAGAATGTGGTCCCTAGTGGACGAGAGGATTGTATCATCCCTGGAATTCAGTTCTAAAAGTGATCCATAAACAGATGTCTCCGAGAATGTGGTCCCTAGTGGACGAGGGGATTGTATCATCCATGGACACATGTCCTAAAAGAGATCCGTAGACATGTGTCTCCGAGAAAGTGGTCCCTAGTGGATGTGATAGGACTGCATCGTCCCTGAGCGTTTGGTTCAAAATGTACGTGATAGGATTGCATCGTCCTTGGACTTATGTTCTAAAGTGATAGGGATTGATCATCCCGTAAGTGGATCAGGATTGCATCGTCCTTGGAATTATGTCCTAAAGTGATAAGGATTAATCATCCTGTAAGTAGATTGGGATTGCCTCGTCCCTAGACATGGTGAGATGTCTTAAAGTGATAAGGACTAATCATCCTGTAAATAGATTGGGATTTCCTCGTCCCTAGACATGGTGAGGTGTCTTAAAGTGATAAGGACTAATCATCCTGTAAATGGATTGGGATTGCCTCGTCCCTAGACATGGTGAGGTGTCTTAAAGTGATAAGGACTAATCATCCTATAAATAGATTGGGATTTCATCGTCCCTAGACATGGTGAGATGTCTTAAAGTGAGAGGGACTGATCATCCCATAAGTGGATTAGGATTGTATCATCCTTGGACCTATGTCCTAAAGTGAGAGGGATTGATCATCCCGTAATTGGATCATGTATATTGCAGGATATGCTGCTATTGTGTATACTTGTATTGATGAGGATACTTGTATTGATGATGTGTATACTTGTATTGATGAGGATACTTGTATTGATGATGTGTATACTTGTATTGATGAGGATACTTGTATTGATGATGTGTATACTTGTATTGATGAGGATACTTGTATTGATGATGTGTATACTTGTATTGATGAGGATACTTGTATTAATGATATTTATACTTGTATTGATGATGTTGTTGATCGTAATGATCTAGATGACGATGATGTTGATCCAGATGATCCAGATGTTGTAGATCGTGATGATCCAGATGCTGTAGATCAAGATGATCCAGATGTTGTAGATCGTGATGATCCAGATACTGTAGATCGTGATGATCCAGATGCTGTAGATCGAGATGATCCAGATGCTGTAGATCGTGATGATCCAGATGCTGTAGATCGAGATGATCCAGATGCTGTAGATCGAGATGATCCAGATGTTGTAGATTGTGATGATCCAGATGCTGTAGGTCGAGATAATCCAGATGTTGTAGATCGAGATGATCCAGATGCTGTAGATCAAGATGATCCCGATGCTGATGATAGTATGATGACGATGCTGATGATCGTGAGGATCCAGATGTTGATGTTGTTGTAGTTGTTCGAGTGCTGTAGAAGATAAAGACTCAGTACTGAAGATGTTGATGTTCCAGTATTGAAGATGTTCCAGTAACTGCTTGAGTTACTGATGATGTTGAGAAAGCTTCCAATGATTTATAGATGTATCATGTATGATGTTGATGATTCCTTGCTCGTGCAGATGTTGTTATAATATCCTTCTCATTAAGGTGGAGTGTTGAGATATTGTAACTTCAAAGAATATTATATTTGTACTTTATTATTCTGGAGATGTTTCATTCCTCCTTGAAAATCTTATTGTATATCCGGAGATGTTTATTCCTTCGTCGGAAGGTGGTAACTTGGGTTATTAGAATTCCCTAGTGGGGGTCATCCCTGTATGTGTTATGTGGGTCAAAGGGTTATTAGACCACCCTAGAGGGGTCATCCCAGTCAGTTGTAGTGGGGTATTTAACCCATTGGTTAAATACGAGCCTACATGATTTGTGTAAAAGACAAGTCGAAGTAGTGTATAAATAGAGGAGGTGTATTCCTCATTTTACACACACTCACTCACTTGAGAGTGGCGCACTTGTGGAGGAGAGGTCTGCTATGGAGAAGGAGGAGCTTATGCTCAGGGTTACATCTTTGTATATTGCTGGTCATCTATATTGAGGAAGCTTTACTGGGTTTTCTACCCCATGAGGGTTTCCCAGGATAAATTTGTGTCTCTTGTGTTTATGTTGTGCTTGTTGTTTCTTCAGTGATCCTGTATATGCTATTATTGTGAAATGGAATGCAATGCTACTATTTTCTGTCTTAGCATATTAAATTTTAACAACTTCCTTGTATTTATTCAACCGCATTTGTATTCCACAAGTCAAATTTCTTAGGTAGAAATTAATTACGGTCTTTAATGGAACTCAATAGCTTCCAGGTGAAGCGATCTCAAGTCTATGTATATGGAGGAGAAGAAGAAATGAAAATCAAACATAGAGAGAAAGAGAGGAACGAAGGAAGAGATAAAGGAGAATAAAGATAGGTTCTTGATTTGTTTGTGAGCCCAAGCCCACAATTGCGAAATGTATTAAGATCCCAAGCTCTGTAAGAAGTGAAATATCAAAGTAAAATCTCATCTCTGTGTAATGCGACAATTTTCTCAGTTTTACTGCAGTAATATATATAAGTCCATAGTTTTATGTATTCATTCTCAAGAATGTTGAATATTGCATGTTGCGCATATTCTCCATATTTACTTGTGTAAATGTTGTTTACATTTACGGTTTGTAAAAGAAAACAATATTTCCAAATATTTCACAATGGTAACTTTTGTTTTAACACGGAGTAACTTCGACATATGATTCACTTAAATGTTTTGGTTCTTATGTCTTAGCAATAAATATTTCATATAAATTTTGTTTAAGAGTTCCGTGAAGTGAAAAGCTTCGTGTCGATGAAGTCATGAAGTCCTTGAAGTGAAGTATTTCGTGAAGTTAGGAACTTTGCATAAATGCAAAGTCAATTTTTGCGAAGTCAAGTTCCATGAAGTTAATGTTCGTCGAAGTGAAGTCTTTGGCGAAGTAAAAGTTGGGGTTTCCGTCAAAGTTCCAAAGCGAAAGAAAAGAAATATTTACTGCGTAGTTAATTTTTGAATTGACTGCGCGGTGTGCTTTTCCCTTGATCTGGTATCGGAGCGTGGTTTACGCAAAAAGGAAATTCTATTTACAAAAAGGGAAAAGTGATTAAGAATGGATTCCACTTCTGCTAATTTGCAAACTCCAATATTTTTCAGGTAAAAATTATGTATATTGGTCTCTAACTATGAAATCTTTGTTCAAAGGTCAAGATGTATGGGAAATAGTAGAAAATGGCTATGCAGAACCAATAGATCTGGCAACATATAACAATCTCACACAAACTGAGAAGGATGTCTTGAGGGAACATAGGAAGAAAGATGGAAAGGAATTATTTTACATACATCAAGCAACACATAAATCCATACTCCCAAGAGTAGCAGTAGCGACGACATATAAGGAAGTGTGGGACACATTGAAAACTTCCTATCAAGGCTTGAACAAGGTAAGGACTGCCAAAATACAAATCCTTAGAAGATATTTTGAATCCCTGTCGATGAAAGATACAGAGTTAGTAAAATCATTCTATACTCGTGTTATTGGTCTGATTAATCAAATAAAGTCTCTTGGATAAAATATAAGTGACCAAGGAGTTGTTGAAAATTTTCTTAGAGTTCTTCCAAAGAATTTTGAATCTTTAGTTGTGACCCTGGAAGAAAACAAAGATCTTTCCCAATTTACTATTGATGAGTTGCAAGCCTCACTCCTCAATCATGAACATAGAATCAGTAGATCGCATACATCATTAGAAGGTGCATTCGCAGCACATTCATCCATAATTCATGTAAGAGGTAGGGGAATATCAAACTCTAGAGGGAGAGGAAGAAGTTCTTTTAGAGGAGGTCACAGCAGCAGCCCTGCATATAACACTGGTAGAGGTCAGAATCAGATCCGCAGTCAACCAAGTGGACAGAGGTCTGATAAATCAAAAATTCAATGTCATTACTATAAGAGGTTTGGACACTTCGCATATGAATGTAGGAAGAAGCAGTATGACCAAGGAAATCAAGTTCAATCGCATTCAAGCAACACCATCAATTCAGCCAGCTCATTGTTCTTAACATGTGCATATCCACTTGAATGCAATGTTTTCCAAGAAAGTCCAAATGACATATAGTATTTAGACTCAAGCTGTAGCAATCATATGACTGGTAATTTAAATCTATTCTCTAGTGTAGATAAATCAGTTCAAACTGATGTCACACTTGGAAATAATATTCAAGTCACTGTTGTGGGTACAGGTACTGTTGATATTCTAACCAAACAGGGGGAGCATAAATTTATGCCTGATGTTTATTATGTTCAAGGTTTGAAGCATAATTTGATGATCATTGGACAACTGATAGAAAAAGGTTATAGAGTTCATATGATAGGAAAGCATTATCTGATCAAGGACATATATCCAAGCAATTGCTTGATAGTCGAAGTGCAGATGATAAGCAATCGCTTGTTTCCCTTGAGGATAAGACCAAAAGTGAAAGGAAAAACAACTCAAGTTGTTCATGGAAGTCAGAATGGAAACACAGAAGCTGCATTTGAGGCAGAAAGTAAAGTAGCGTTTCAATTAGAAATACGGGATGAATCCTGGTTGTGGCACTTCATATTTGGACATCTGAATTTTGGTGGGATGAAGCTACTGCACATGAAGGACATGGTGGAAGGATTGCCATAGATTTAAAATCCAAAGAGAATTTGTGAAGGTTGTATTTTTGGCAAACAACATAGAGAGAATTTTCCAGTCAGAAAGTCATATAGAGCTCACACATCACTTGAAATTGTGCACTCTGATATTTGTGGACCAATGTAAACACTGTTCATGGGAGGATGTACTTACCTTCTCACATTTATTGATAATTTCACAAGAAAAATGTGGTCATAATTTCTAAAACATAAACCTGATGCGTTTGGATGTTTTCAGCAGTTCAAGGCACTTGTGGAGAAGCAGAGTAGTTACAGCATCAAGATCTTAAGAACAGACATAGGTGGTGAGTATGCTTCAAATGATTTCTTAAACTTTTGTAAAAATCGTGGCATACACAGGAAATTCACTGCGAGGTATACACCGCAGCAGAATGGTGTCGCAGAAAGGAAGAACATAACCATTATGGAGAAGGCATGTAGTATGTTGGCATCCATGCATCCGTTAAATGAATATTGGGCTGAGGCAGTGGCAACTACTGTATACATCATGAATCGATGTCCAACGAAGAGTGTGAAGAACAAAGTTCCGCAGGAAGCTTGGATAGGTATGAAACATAGTGTTTCGCATTTAAATTTTTTTGGTTGTGTTGCATACGCACACATTCCAGAACAAATGAGAAGGAAATTAGATAATAAAGGACAGAAATGTATCTTTGTTGGGTATTATGAAGACACAAAAGCATACAAGTTGTATGAACCTGTTGCAAGAAAATTTATTATCAGTCGAGATGTTCAGTTTGTAGAAAATCAAGCATGGGATGGAACTATAGAGAAGAATGTTCAAATCGTATCACATGTCTAACATGATGACATCGCAGAAGATGTGATTGAGACTCCGCATGTGAATCAGAATGTCACAGCTCCGTCTACTCCCAGGACACCGCGACATGTTTCAGCACAAGGAAATCCGACACAAGTCGCAGTTCAAGATACTAGGACTAGCAAAGCAAGAGTGCAACAAATTTCGTCAAGTAGTTCGCGGAGTTCGACACCAACAACTCCGACAAAGACAAGAATTCTACGTGAGATATATGAGACTGGTGCACCCAATTCATTCTCATTTTTTGCATTATTTTCTCAAATTAATGATCCGCTAACATTTGAAGAAGCTTTTGAAGATACAGTTTGGGCACAAGCCATGGATGAAGAAATGGAATGCATTGGGAAGAATCGAACATGGGAATTAGTCGATGTTCCTATTGACAAGGATGTTATAAGCGTCAAATGGATTTATAAGACCAAACAATATGCTGATGGAAATGTGTAGAAATACAAGGCAATATTAGTAGTAAGAGGATTCACATAGCATCCTGGCATAGAATTCAATCAAACTTTTGCACCTGTAGCACGAATGGACACTGTCAGAACAGTTTTTTCCATCGCAGCACATAAGAAGTGGCATGTTTATCAAATGGATGTTAATTCTGCATTTTTTAATGGTTATTTAGAGGAGGAAGTATATGTGGAGCATCCAGAAGGCTACGAAGTCCTAGGACAAGGACACAAAGTATACAAGTTGAAAAAGGCACTCTATGGTTTGAAGCAAGCTCCTAGAGCTTGGTATAGTCGCATTCACTCTTATCTCATTCAGAATGGATTTCACAGAAGTGAATGTGAGCCAAGGATGCAAACAAAAATAAACAAGCAAGGTAATAAGCTAATTTTCTGCCTATATGTAGATGATTTAATATTTACTGGTGATTTTGGCATAGAGGAATTTAGATCAGTCATGGAAAGTGAATTTGAAATGACTAGTTTGTGGATTATGAAGTATTTTCTGGGCATTGAAGTCCAACAGACTGAAAAGGGTATATTTATATCTCAGTCCAAGTATGCAAGTGATGTCTTGAACAGATTTAAGAGGTTAAATTGCAAGACAGCTCCAACACCAGTGATAACAAGTTTGAAATTGAGCAAGGATGATGATGGATACAATGTAGATCGTACGTTGTTTAAAAGGCTTGTTGGAAACCTTATGTATCTTACAACGACAAGACCAGATATCACGTATGGAGTCAGTTTAATCTCAAGATTCATTGAGTCACCAAAATAATCGCATTGGCAAGTAGGGAAAAGAATTCTGAGGTATGTAGGTGGAACAAAAGACTTCAATATTTTGTATTCAATCTCAGAAAATTTCAAACTTATTGGATACACTGACAGCGACAATGGAGGCAGCATATATGACATAAAAAGAATATCTGGGAATACATTTCATTTAGGAACATGTATTGTATCATGGACTTCAAAGAAACGAACCATTGTAACTCTTTCTTCAGCAGAAGCAGAGTATGTCGCAGCTACAAGTGTTGCATGTCAATCCGTTTGGATGCTAAGTGATCTGTCGCAGAACCAACAAGAACCCACAACCATTTACTGCGACAACAATTCAGCTATCGCACTGTCAGAGAATCATCTATTCCACAAGAGAACCAAGCACATTGACACAAGGTATCATTTTATCAGAGAATTGATAAACGCCAAAGAAATTTGTTTAGAATTTTGCAGGCCTAAAGATCAGGTAGAAAACATCTTTACAAAACCATTGGCAAGGGACACATTCCAATATATTTGAAGTTGTTTAGGAGTGACAAGTTCTACATAGTAAACTTCGTCATGCACATAGCATGTTTCAGCTATGAAACATTTTGTAAAATTTTATTTTTGTTTAATGATTCCAATCTGCTCATAATTAAGGGGGAGTGTTGGAAAAATGTAATTACGAGCTGATTGCGCATCTAGTTAGCGCTAGCTCTGTCAGTCACTCAGTCAGTCTTTTTTTTAGTCCGCAGAGTCGTAGAGATGTGAGACAGCCAGCCAATCTGTTAGAAGGATTTGTGCACACTTCCTTGTATTTATTTAGCAGCGTCTATATTCCACAAGTCAAATTTATTAGGTATAAATTAATTACGGTCTTTAATGGAACTCATTAGCTTCCAGGTGAATCAATCTCAAGTCTGTGTATATGTAGGAGAAGAAGAAATGAAAATCACACACAGAGAGAAAGAGATGAACGAAGGAAGAGAGAAAGGAGAAGAAAGATAGGTTTGTGATGTGTTTGTGAGCCCAAGCTCATAGTTGTGAAATGTATTAACAGCCCAAGCTCTATAAGAAGTGAAAGATCAAAGTAAAATCTCATCTATGTGTAATGCGACAAGTTTCTCAGTTTTACTGCAGTAATATATATAATTCCATAGTTTTATGTATTCATTCTCAAGAATGTTGAATATTGCATGTCACACATCTTCTCCATATTTACTTGTGTAAATATTGTTTACATTTACGATCTGTAAAAGAAATCAAGATTTTCAAATATTTCACAATGGTAAGTTGTGTTTTAACGCAGAGTAACTTCGACATAAGCTTCACTTAAATGTTTTGGTTCTTATGTCTTAGCAAAAAATATTTCATATAAATTTTGTTTAAGAGTTCCGCGAAGAGAAAAGCTTCGCGTCAATGAAGTCAAGAAGTCTGCGAAGTGAAGTATTTCGCGAAGTTAGGAAGTTTGCATAAATGCGAAGTAAATTTATGTGAAGTCAATGTCTGCGAAGTCAAGTTCCACGAATTTAATGTCCGTCGAAGTGAAGTCTTTGGCGAAGTAAAAGTTGGGGTTTCCGTCAAAGTTCCAAAGCAAAAGAAAATAAATATTTACTGCGTAGTTAATTTTTGAATTGACTGCGCGGTGTACTTTTCCCTTGATCTACCCTTCGATAGTCTAATATGCTCGTAATGATCAAGTCTTCCCTCGCTAAACAAGAGATTTATAGAGACTACATGCCCGAATTAAATTATTTACACTATATATTTGTGGAACGAACCAATACCCTAATTGGAGAATATATCAATGTTTCTGTTATCCCTAAAGTTGAACCTAGACTACGGGGGTTCAAGCTTAAGGAAATATTAGATGGTAGATATCATACATCTACTCAGTAATTCTTATAAAATTCTGGTGGCAAATGAATGTATGGTTTAGGTTGGATAATCAAAAACAGATGACAGGGATAATATAAAGTTTCAATATCTAAATAGAAACATAAAATGACTGTGATCATAAACATACAAATGTATGAGCTTCAAGTTTCATTTCATAATTGGGGCATAGTTGTATACTGGTCAAGAGAATCACAACATGAAATTGAGACCATGCATTTGTATGTTTATGATCACAGTCATTTTTTGTTTCTATTTAGATATTGAAACTTTATATTATCCATGTCATCTGTTTTTTATTATCCAACCTAAACCATACATTCATTTGCCACCAGAATTTTATAAGAATTACTGAGTAGATGTCTGATATCTACCATCTAAGATTTCCTTAAGCTTGAACCCTCATAGTCTAGGTTCAACTTTACGGATAACATCTTTTGGCACCGTTGCCGGGGACAGAGGAAAGCGAAGTCATCTTCCCCGGGGTTTGATATTGATTATATCCCGTCTTTGATGGTGAACAAAGGCTGGTGACATATTGACTACAAATTTCTTCACCGAGCGACTCTGAAGAATCCAGAGGTGACTCCATTTATTCAAGGATTCAGAATGCCATCAAATGATCTAATGGCTGCCATGGTAGCTCGGAGGTTTGCACCTCTCAAATTTTCTGAAGTTACTAGTTTCCCGCATCCAGTACCGACTATGTCAGAGTGGGGAGACTTTCTGCCTATCTTTCGAGAAAAGAAAGAAGACAACCCTACAGAACACCTCATTAAGTTTCATGAATGCATGGATCTGCTAGATCTACAGCACGAAGATGTTTGTATGAAAATGTTCATGTATTCATTGGATGGTGATGCACATGAATGGTATTTCTCATTGCCTCCTTCCAGCATTTTATCCTTGAAGGATTTCCACACAATATTCCGTCAGCATTACAAAAGGTACTTTTCTCGGGAATTTCTGCTTGAGCAATGTTGTGAAAAGTTCAAATCTTATATTCAGCAGACAGTAGTTGGTTCCTCGAATGAAGAGCTTTGTGAAGATCTTTATGAAATAGAAATTAAGAATGGGAGTGAGTCTTTCAATAAAAATATGGATGAAATGTTTTCTAATTCCCGAGAAGAAGGTTTTCAAAATATGATTGATGACAATACTGATGATTGCATATCTATAGATGCACTATATCTTGTCTCTGATGCACCTAATGTCTCAGATTTAAAAGATGAAATAATTGTAGAAGAATATTTTCCTTCTTTTCTTCAAAAGGTTCCCCATGATGTATTTTCACCTGAGATTAAAGAGAAAGATCAAGAGGTTGTTGGTTTTTCTTTGCAAGATAAAATAATTTTGGGTTCACCTATCTATGATGAGTATTCAAATGAAGAAGAGCAGATCCCTACATCATCTTCTGTTGATTTGAAAAGCCAGCCAATGTATGATAGCTATGTAGCAGATTTTGATGAGGGACAACATTAAGTGCAAATTAGTCATCCTAAATCTGTAGAAGACATTGAGAAATCATTTATGCAAATCAACAGGCCTTCCTTCATCATACTTCAACCTGAATCTATAGACAATATCAAACAACCTATAATTATCAAAGAAATAAGTTTGCAGTCATGTTCAGATTTGCATGTAGCTAAAGGTGACAGCCATTATGAGGAGGAGGGTATGCAAAAATCTTCTGATCTTCAGCTGAAACAACAGCAAGAGGTAATGCTTTATAGTTTCATTGATCTATTTGTTGATTATATGGAGTCTTTGAGCAATTCAAATATCAGATTGTTTTTGTCAAACGAAGGTTGGCTTTGCTATTCTTTTGAAATGCATTTTGGTATTTCATGGGCTCTTTTATTCATCATTTCCATAGCAGAGGTTTCACCATTCAATCAGATATTTGTATGGCTTCATTGGAAGCATGGTTTTACTTAATCAAAAAGAAGCATATGATTAGAATGAGATTTGTAAATAAATAAAGCTCATTTTTTGAGCATTTGCCTCAGTTTGTATAGAAGTTTAAAGATTAGCATTTAGTGAGCAATTTCAGTTAGGAAAGCAGGGTTATCAGTTTACTTGAATAAATGAAGAAGGTTTGCAGCAGCATAAAGACTCCAGCCCAATAGAAAAGGCCACTGGAACTGCTAGGTTCTTGGAGCTTTGCAGGGAAGTCTCCATCCCAGACGGAGCCATATGTTGTCACCAAGATTGCTCCAATTAAATTGTTTATTATGAAGTAGTGCATAAGTAGTTGCAGAAGAAACTTTGCTGCCAAAATACCCATTTTTATCAAAGTCTGAGGGTCCATAACCCCTACGCAATGGCAAGTCCTGAATACCAAGGATGCATTTAAAAGGAGCTCGAGTTACCAAGTGTTATCAACAGCTATCAATTGTATTTGAAGCGTACATGAAGAAGTTCGCAGGTGTTGAAAAGAACCCAAGCGCCCGAGCTTGGTTGCAAACAATTATTGGTTTTGTCCAGCTTTGCAAAATGTTATTGGGCATTGATTATTAAGCTCAATCTCCAGGTCTTCAAACACCTACCATAAATTCAACACATGGGTTAAATTTTTACATACAACACAAGTCAACATAGCCATGAAGGAAAGATCCAATAAGGAACGTTAGTCTCTCAACGCCAAGTGTAAAAGGGGTCAATTCATGCACAGCAAAGGAGCACCACGGGTTCGAAAGATTGCACAACTTGTGGACAAGAGCATTTATATTTATAGTGAAGTATTGATGGGGTATCTAAATGCCAAAGTTTATGGGTATTGAATTCAAGAACATAGCATGATCATATGGTCCAAAAGTATTGCATTCATACCAAAGACTGAGCCACTAAGTTTCTGATATTGGCCAGCGATGGAGTATGGAAAATGATTTGGAATGAAGAGGCTGTAAATTTAGTAAAGAAGATGATGAATCTAGAGACGCTAAACCCCTGGTTGACAGAGCTGCTGAGAAGGGAATTAGCTTGGAAAATCTCTCATGTATTGTTATACAATTCAATTAAATAATCATGGTGGAGCTGTCAACATTCCTGGAAAATTAATGTTTATTCATTGTAGTGATGTATATGTTGTTTTAACCATATTGATATCCAGATATATTTGTTCAATCTTTTAGGATCGATCCAATATTTTACAAAGTATTGTGTTGCTGAAGAAGAGAGACCTCTTGCATAAACGAGTGATTCTCAGAATGGTGTAGCTAGTATAAGCAATACAACATCTCGACAAGGTAACAATTTGCAAAAAGGGTGCTTCTCAACAGCAAACAAATGATCAAATTCCAGCCTCTGCACTCTATCAAATACCTCCGAGGATTTTCAATATTTCCCCCAAAACACACCGTATCCACCTATTGATCCAAAGGTAAATTTGTTGGCATTTAAAACATACAGATGGCAAATCTCGGTAAACTTCTTCCATGTTAAAAAGGCTGGAGGGCAGCTACAGGATTTGGAGGACTCACAACAAGTGGCAAAGTATACGAGGAGAAGATCAATTTTAGCATTAAGGAAGGATATCTCAAATTTAAAGGAATACCAAAATTAGTATCAATCTCACATCTAAAGACAGGTGGTCAAATGATGGGTATTTTAAAATTTCTTCCTAATTTCAACCAACGGTTAAAGGATCGATTTCAAATCTCCAGGAAAAAAATTCTCATTAGATTAGCTATTTTGAGGCTAATAAGGAGCAGTAAAATATTCTCAGGCATCGAACCAGCATTCAAAGGATATGCTGGCAGTTGAGCAGAGCATTTTCAAATGTTATTTATTTTTAGGTAGATTCAATTCTGATATTTTTTAGAATAGCTATGATTATGTAATTGCTATATATTTCATTAGTTTGTAATGTAAAAGGGGGGTAGAGTTCTAGCTGAGAGGGTTGTGGCAGGGTTCAGTACAGTCTGATGCAAAATTTGCAGGCAGGTATACAGTTTTGTTTTCATTCGGGTAAGAAATGGTTGTTTCTTGAAATGATTGTGGTCTATGAGCCTATTTCTATTTTAATATATAAAGTACATGTTGCCATTATTCTATCAGTCTATGGTCTTAACATTCCATGTCATGATTCTCTTGGTTAACATGCAACTATTAGAAATGGTTTAAAAATAGAGTCTAAATCATATTTTTCGCAAATTCATACTTCACAGCTGTGTATTATCAATATTTGAAGATCAACCCTCATATACTCCCTACCCTTTGATTACTGGATTGCTTCTGATTTCTGTGATATACTTATCCACTACTCAGAACCCCATAGAATTACTTCTCATGTGTCAGATATCTTACACCTACTGTTAAGATTTCCTTAAGCTTTGACCCTAGCAATCAGGGTGCAAACTTTAGGGATAATAGTTTCCAAACTCGATAGTTTAGTAGACCCTCCCGCGCTTAGACGCAAGCGCAGCCAGGGTCACTTGCAGGAACGTTGCAGTGGTCCACTCCACTTGCCCAACCTAACTCCGCACCGATCCGCTCAGTGAACGGGTCACATAGCCTACTCCATCTCAGCACCAGTGATCAGGGAAATCCGATCTCCACCATCACGCCACTGGTTTGTGATTCCAATACTTTATTTGAGCCATCCATTCATTGTCGTACTTCTGGCTGAGGTGCAGAGTTATGAACACGCAAGGCTGCTCACATTCCCTTGTAACCTGGACAACTTCCAACAGGTGAAATGGCTCATAGGCGTTTCTTCATGCTTTTTTCTGATTTATCAATGCTATTGTCATCGACATGCAACTTGTTGCTCTTGTTTAGCATGCAAACAAATTTCGTCTGGCATTGTAAAAGATGATATCAATATATGTCAAGGTCTAGGTTGATTTGGGTATCATTATTAAATATACGTAAAAGTGAAACTAGAGCTCATTGTATGTCTAAACTTATTTTCAATACATTTATATGCTTGGCCTTTCCATACCTATGTTGAATATCTAATCATTGTTTCTATAGAGGGCATTTAATCCTCTAGCGGACAGTGATCAATCATATTAAAGTAGTGGATATGACCATGGCATTAAAATATATAAAGGAGGTATATCCTAAATTTCTACTAGAATGTGGGCCTGGAACTAAGTATGTAATTAGTTGTAACAATCAAGAGTTTCATTCTTTGCCACCTTGATTCTAGGAATTTGTAACCAAAATACTGAAATGTTCTCATTGTGAAAATGGTACATGCATGAAAGAAAAATACCTGGAAAACATTTCCTAGATGTTACCTCGATGGAGGCAGAGAGGAAATGGTTCCAAGTCATTTCCCAAAAATTTCCTAACATAAATATTGTTTTATTTGGTTTTCATATTTTAAACCATAAATGGGCTTTACAATTCATAACATGAAAAAAAAATATTTATAGAAAATCAGTTAGACATCTACTTTTTAATGTTAAATAGTACCCCTTTAAATCTATATTTTTTGTAGCTTTTGCTTTCCCAACCAAATAAAATCAAAGGTGGGTCTCATAAGTTCACATCTGACCCTTCCATACATACAAAGAAGTATTCCATAAGTAGAAAAAATAAGATAATTTTATTAATGTCCAATGATTAACCACAAATTTAAGTCAACGGGACTGTTAAGCACAATAATGTCAACACAAAGTGGGAGCACAAAAACAACTCCTAAAGGAGGTAAGATTCATAAAGTAATGAAATTACTTTTCATAAGTTAAGATAGAATATGAACACTGTACAAATAATAAGAATCCTATTCAGGAGAAAATGTACAAGGAGAAAGGAACCAAGATTTGTGAAACATATAGTTTGCACTATGAACATAATAGGGCCCACTAGGGCCATCTCCCCTAAAATCTGAGACCAAATGGAGGAAACTATGGATAGAAGCTTGCCTGGAAAAGGAGGTGGAGGAGGATACGATATACATAGAGAAGCATGAAATACAGGTAGAGAAGTATTCTGTAGAATATGTGCAAGGGTGTGGATGTACATCATATAGAGTTGGGAAAAATCAGAAATCACCATAGAATCAACTGTCAAAATCTGATTTTTAGGGCTATTCAATACATGTTTGGTTTTCAGCTTATTATTTCCCAGTAACTTGTACACTCAATATCATATCACAACCTCTATAAATTGGGAATATCTAAAAGAAGACACTCCTCTTAGCCACATGGCATGTCAGACATCAAGACGCTCAATTCTTAAGTGTTCATATTTCACAAGACATTTTCCCTGATTAGGGTACATATCCCATGAGTGTTTGACAATCAATTCATGCATGTATCAAATTTGGAAAATGGATAATGGCATGTACGTTGGTATTGGGAAAATATTTCCAAAGTATCAATACTTGGACCTTAATGTACTATCGTAGATCTAGACACTTTTGATGGCCATCACATCTTGGGGGTTCATCTATGCACTTATAAGGAGACCCCATTTTATTCAATGTGCATGGCTTGGGAGGTCCCTATTGTCCATGTGTGCAACAAGAAACAATCCCCTTGACAGCCCACAACATGCCCTAAACTTTAAATCCGAATGCCCTCTCCTTCCTACTACAGGTATTCGAGGTCCTTAAATATTCTCTTGCTTCTTCTTTCTTCGAAGGCATTTGACATCATCATTATGGACTTCCTACAAAGAATGCTTGTGACTTATTTCTCCACAACTCTATAAACTTACGTCATGGTCCCAAGGAGTCTTCTTCCATGTTTTTCAATGATACCATCTGAGGAAAAAGAGAAATAGCAAACCCGTAGAAATAGTGTGGGTGGCCCCATAAGTTGCCACAAATGGAAATTTGAGCTAGTTGCAGAGCACTGAAGGTTTGGATGGAATGATACATATTATAATCAGAAAAATAATGCAGAAGAAATAGTTAAGTTGTAAGAGCTTAATCCAACCGACTTATCCCATTGACAACTAGAAAAATCCCTTGGGCTCAATATTTTTAGAATAATTATTCTTACTTCTTTCTTGAGTTTCCATGATTTTTCATGGACCTACTGAATTTTATCCCATTTTAAATTTCTAGAATTTTAGCCCTCAGTCTAGGATAAAATATACTATTGTTTAACAAGGTCTGTATTGTGTTCAATATGCTCTGTATTGTGTTCAATATGCACCATGAAGCAATGCATTTAATGTCGATGGTGTGAGGATATGAACTATTGGGTCTGTACAGGAAGGTTATTATGATTTTAATTATCATTCGGGAAGTTGACACAAGTTGTGGTTTGAAGATCTTGCTTTCGCTTGGTGGCTTGGCTTGTGGCTTCCCCCTTCCATTTTTCATAGATACTTACTTCGACATACACCATCAATTATGCATTTTATTAAACATTGTAAAAGTTTGCTTTCATTTGGCCTTTAAAACCTCAAGAACTATAGGTTATTGTAAGGCATCAGTTGATGCCATCAGGGTGCTCTGGTATTCTTGGATACTACAATGTCAAGACAGGAAAACTCCCAGAGACGGTAAGGTGGAAAAAATCAAAAGTCTTCAGGGAATGGAGATACTATTGGTAAAATACAGTCTGGTAATCCGACAAATCATCATAGACTAGACCCTCTACATGGGAATTGCCAAAAGATAAGAGGGTAGATTCTGTCAGTAATTACAAGTTGTTTGGTTTTCATTTAATCGATATCATTACACCAAATGAGGCGACCCTAGACACAACCATGGAATCTGCCTATGGAGGATTTGCAATTTTGTTGGCTTGGTGCTTCTTATGGAATTGGCTTTTGTTTTTTTGTTTTTTATGAATCATTGTAACTCTCTCATCTATATGTTTTTTTGTTGGAAGAAGTGGTTTTGATTGTTACAATAAATTTTTTTTTTTAAGTTTTTGAAGGGCTAGTAAATGATAGTAAATGATTGTATCATGTAGTTTTAATCTATGGATGTTGGAAGAAGCTCTAGAGATCTAGTTAATAGTTGAGTCTATCCAGGATGATTTTCTTGTAAAAAATATTAAATATAATATTTTTTTGTTTGCTAGAATCTCCTTGACTTG
The DNA here is from genome assembly GCA_027924585.1 of Larix kaempferi. Taxonomy (NCBI): domain Eukaryota; kingdom Viridiplantae; phylum Streptophyta; class Pinopsida; order Pinales; family Pinaceae; genus Larix; species Larix kaempferi. Next base: position 11,172,034 of record BSBM01000660.1, read on the forward strand.
CGGGAGTGTCCTTTGGTCTAAGAAACCATGACTCAGGGGAATCTAAGCTGTCAAAATCATCTAGGGATCACACCCATCCTAGGCCACACCTGTTAGGAACCCATGTCAACCCTTCTCTTTACTTTGTTAGTATATTGTTGTTGGGCGCATATGCTTTGTAAGTCGTCCCGTAGTATTTGTTGATCCATAGTTTGTATTAGCCCATGGTATTGACCCATAGTATTGGACACATATGCTTTGTAAGTCGTCTCGTAGTATTATATGTCCCATGGTATTGACCCATAGTATTGGGCATAGACTTAGTATATAAGTGTGTGTTGAGGCCAATGAAGGTACCATGAAGTTATTTGTATTGAGCTTGCTCAAAGGAGGTTTCCCCCTCAAAGTGGCCTACGATCAATAAAGCGATTCCGAGTTCTATTATTTCTGCTATCTCGTGCATTCTCATTAATTAATTGTTGCAGGTTCTTCACATCTAGTATCATAGCACTTTCTTGGGCTCGTTGGGTGAAATTTCTACCAATTTTTTTTTTTGCATCTATTGGAGGTTCAGATCTGGGAATAATCCCTATCCGCTTAACTATGGGAAGTACTTGGGTATAAGCCCTAAAACTCATTGTGAGGAGTACCACAAGAACCCCAAAGTAGCTGGCCCATTGAGAGGACCTTCCAGCGAAAAGGGAACCGACCCCTACCTGATTGACTAGTTCCCACCCCTGAGGTAAACCAAGAGCTTTCGTTTGTGGCAAAGCGGTTATTAGTTTTACCTGAGCCGTGGAGTGAGCGGTACTGACCCAATACGCAAGTCGTCAGACAACATTAGTGGCCGAGTGAATCCCCTGAACCATTAGGAAGCTAAGCATATGGGGTCCATATCTATTTTCAACTGATAAATTGTAGATTTCCTCTGTCCAGAACTGTTGTCGATCACTTCCGTGTTGTTTCAGATCTATCTGTTGCTGATCCCTTCTGCATTGTTTCAGATCCATATGTTGTCGATCCCTTCCGCATCGTTGTAGATCCATTTGTTTCTGATCCCTTTTGCGCCCTAGCAGATCCATTCTGGTAACATATCCATTTTTGCAATATCTCCCTTATTTTCACTCTGTTTCCCTTGAAACTTCCCTGACCCCCCTGTAATCCTATTCTGCATCTTTCATTCCTGGGGACCCTATCCCAAATTCCACTTCCCAAAGCCAGAAATCCCACATTTGTCTATTTTTAGGGTTTGCCATAACTTCTTTAATTTTCACCCAATCGCCTTCAAATTTTTCCACCGTGTTCATTCCCTATTTCTGCTTCTTTGTCCCTCTCTGACAAATTTTCCCATTACTTCACCCCGCTTCTAAAATCCTCATTTTTTGCTTCCCCGCCATTCGAAAGTGTCCAAAACCTAATCAAACCCCAATTACCCATCATATTTTTTCCCAAATCCAAATTTCTCTTTACTAAATAAGCTTATGTTTGTGTTTTTCTACCCATTCAAAAAAAAAAAACTCTTGGTTATGGTTGTCACCCGCGCAGGAGCAAAAACCATGGAGGAAGCACTTGCAACCATCCAAACCAAACTCTAGGATCTGGATGAAAATTTTCTCGGCCTCCATCTTAAGCGTTCAGCCATGAACAAAAAACGACAGTCCGAGTCTTCATCAAACAATGTGTTCTCTTCTTCCAACAATTTTCGTGGTCCGAAGCTTGATTTTCCTCGCTTCAATGGTACTGATCCGACTAGCTGGATTTATCATGCAGAACAGTATTTTAGTCTGCATAATACTTTTGATGTCAACAAAGTTCCACTTGCATCCTTTCATTTGGAACAGGAAGCTCTTCAATGGTACCGTTGGTACATCAAGGCTCATGAAGAGCCAAAATGGCCAGATTTTTGCCAGTTCCTTTTGCAACGATTTGGTCCTAGTGCTTTTGATGACTTCACAGGAGCCCTCACTAAACTTCTCCGAATTGGCACTGTGAGAGAGTATCAAATAGAATTTGAGAAACTAGCCAATGACAAAGAAGGATTGTCTGATGAATTCTATAGGAGTTGTTTTTATCAGTCGTCTTAAGGATGAAATTCGCTCAGAGGTTAAAATGTTATGTCCCAACACAATGATGGAATCCCTGGGGTTGGCTAAGTTGGCAGAAGACAAGATTTCATCCCAACAATGCTCCAAACCCACTTTTGTTCACTTTCAAAATAGGGGTTCTCAACGACCTCCCATCCCGCCAGCTCCTCGACCAAATCCTATCAAGCATTTTTCTGAAACAAAGATGCAGGCACGCAAAGAAAAAGGGCTTTGTTATAATTGTGATGAGAAATTCACTTGGGGACATAGATGTGTTCAACAAAAGCTCTATCTCTTGGACGTGGATTCTCCGCCTGCCTCCGAAATTGGTGAAGAAGCTCCATATACAATGGATGATTAAGTCGACATTTAGGAGCCTCCTATTGACCCTTCGTCTCAGGAAGACCACCTAGAGATATTTCTCCATGCTTTATCCGGAATCACCACCCCCCAAACAATGCAGGTCAGGGGTTACTTCAAGAAGCTTCCTCTTACAATACTCATTGATTATGGTAGCACTCATAACTTCATTGACCCTCAGATCGCCAAATAGGCTGATTGTTTTGTCCATCCTTGCTCCAACTTTGAAGTCATGGTCGCCAATGAGGGCACCTTACCTTGCAAGGTGAAGTGTCACAATGTGCGTATCTCTCTGGAATATTATAACCTACGCTCTGACATGTTTGCCTTGTCCTTAGGAGGATGTGATGTGGTTTTGGGCATTCAATGGTTATGCACTCTTGGCCCCATCTTATGGGATTTTGCTGAACTTTGGATGCAGTTTTCAGTCAATGGGAAACAACACAAATTTACAGGATTACAACCAGGGTCTCTCTACATCATCAGTTCACATCACGTGGAAAAGATCCTTAAGAAGAAATCACATAGTGTCATTGCTCAGCTCCACTCCATTCAAATGCACCCATCAACGGTCTCCACTACTTCCTTGGATAGATATGCAAGTGTCTTTGCTGAACCAGTGGGCTTGTTGCCTTCAAGCGACCTTTCCGGTAAGAATTTAGCCGCATCTACATCTCAGAAGGAAATGATGGCTAGTTTGCATGCAGTACAGAAGTGGCAGCCATACCTATTAGGGAATTATTTCTGCATCAAGACTGATCTCCAGAGTCTGGAAAATTTCCTGGAACAATGGGTCTCCTCCCCAGCACACCTGAAATGGGTTATCCAACTCCTGGGTTATGCCTATGCGATCACTTACAAGAAGCGTAAGGACAATCTAGTGGCAGATGTTGCTTCTCGCACATTTGATGACCCAGTTTCTCTTACAGCTATTTCTTTGCTTGTTCCAAATTGGTTGCAATCTGTTCAACAGGGCTATGAACTCCATGCTTCTTCATCGGCAGGGCACTCTGGGTTCCTCAAAACGTATGAACGGGAACAATGTAACTTCTTTTGGCAGGGACTGAAAATGACAATTCAACAGATGGTGGCTAACTGTGATACTTGCTAGGTCAACAAGGGTGAAACGACACTTCTTTCAGGACTGCTCGAACCCTTTCCCATCCCTACACAGATTTGGACAACTATTTCTATGGATTTCCTAGAAGCGTTCTGGTGGTACAATACCACATCTAAAAGGAAACCATATGAAGCAGTCTATGGATAGGCACCACCAGTTCTTCTTCCATACACCCTCAGTAGCTCACCAGTTCAGGCAATTGAATCGGTTCTTCGAAACCGTGATCTGATTCTTCTCATTCTGCAGGACAATCTTCACATGGCAAGAATTCCACTGAAACAACAAGCTGACCAGCACCGTTCTGAGCGCACTTTTCACGCAACTGATATGGTTCTTATTCATCTACATCCTTCCAAGCAATCCTCCCTGAAACTCCAAAGGCATCAATGGCCCGGAATGCAACCCGAGGATGCTACAGGGGAACCATTCCTTCAGATTCTGCATCAATTTCCACATCTAAATCTTTGAGGACAAAGCTTTTTCTAAGGGAGAGGGGATGTTAGGAACCCATCTCAACCCTTGTCTTTACTTTGTTAGTATATTGTTGTTGGACGCATATGCTTTGTAAGTCGTCTCGTAATATTTGTTGATCCATAGTTTGTATTAGCCCATGGTATTGAACCATAGTATTGGACGCATATGCTTTGTAAGTCATCATGTAGTATTATATGCCCCATGGTATTGAACCATAGTATTGGACGCATATGCTTTGTAAGTCATCCTGTAGTATTATATGTCCCATGGTATTGACCCATAGTATTGGGCATAGACTTAGTATATAGGTGTGTGTTGAGGCCAATGAAGGTACCGTGAAGTTATTTGTATTGAGCTTGCTCAAAGGAGGTTTCCCCCTCGAAGTGGCCTATGATCAATAAAGCGATTCTGAGTTCTATTATTTATGTTATCTCGTGTATTCTCATTAATTAATTGTTGTAGGTTCTTCACAACACCAACCCTCAACTAGTTCGATTTTGGGTGTCTCCTGCCATCTAGCTCACCCCTAAGGGGAATTGAACCCAAGTTTCCCTGCTAACGAGACCCACACCTTAACCGAATTAGCTAGAGGGAATTGACAAAAAATATTAAATATAATTTTTTTTTATTTCGAAAAAGAAATAATATTGTGATGAAAATAATATAAATCCAAAGAGGTTCAATTGAATGAATATTGTCTTATTGTCAACAAGTCTCCAAGATGGTCATTGCAAGTTAAATTTATGTATATTCACATTAGCTTGAAATTTTATTGACATTTTTTAAAATCCAATTTAAGTTTTTTTGGCATCCAAAAAAAATGCTTTACTTCCCCAAGTTGACATCTGTACAAGTTGTACTCAATATTATTTGGAGTTATGGATTTTGTTGCTTCTCATTGTTCACAATTTTACAGTTTTCTTCATGTATACATCAAGACCTTTAGGGAAGAGGGATGCAATATGTGTTTCATATTCTCATTGCTTGCTCAATTTTAAAGGGTTCTTGGCCAGCGAGGCCTATAGGGTTGTGTTAACGCTCGGGTTAGGCTAGAATGGGTCCAAGTGTCAATGAAAGGATAGAAGTATGATCCAAGAACTTCAGTAAATCCTTGCAAGGATTTCCCTATATCCTAGTCATTTGGGATGATTGCTTCTAACGGGTTTAAGCCTCCATTAGCCTTATGTTTTTTCTCCCAAAGGGGTCTTCTTAGTTATGTGAACTGACTAACTAATGTTGAAAGGTATAATGAAACTAATGATTTATTAGGTTCACTATCAAGAAAGGAAAACCTATCTGAAATATATTAGAAGTAGTTAATTAAGTCATGCTTAATTAATGGAATATGAAAACATGAATAAAGAAGAGAAATATTCATGATTCTTTGTTGAAAATTCACTGATAATAATTAAAATAAGAAATCACTTAAGTTGCACTAGTTCAATATTGCAAAAACAAAGTGTCTAAATCAATAAAAGCTATCATTTAATAAAGATAAATAGTTATTATCTCAAAATGCTAATAAATCACAAAGGAAATGTGTCATGCACAGGAATAAATGTAAACATTCGATGTACAATGTCATCACAATTCATTCACAAAAACCATTCAAAGTGAACAATCATTTCTTGCAATTATTAACATCTAAGACATATTAGTTAATGAAAAACATGAGAGGAGCATAATCAAAACAAGAAAAATTAAACTGATCATGTGTTGGATATTGTAGGAAGCATCCTATCTTTCATTAACAAGCATGCAAAAAATTAAATACTGGTCTCAGAGAGACAGAGCATTTCACAAATTATGATACAGGAAATTACATCAACAGTCCCCCCCCATTTCCCCCTCTTCTGAGGCCTGTATAAATAAAATTACATGAGACAAATAGATCCTAAAAAGGAGGATCAAATTCTTGAATCTAAGCAGAAATAACCTAACTACCCTGATCTGGATTGGTAACATAATATTTCCATGCAGTGTATGTATTCCATATCTCTGTGACATCAGGGTAGCTCACATGTTGAATTTGTAACTGAGCTTTGCACAAATAAGACTTGGCATCTTTAGTTCGGATCTTAAACCAAGAATCAAGGAATACCTGCAACGTGGATTTCAACTGACTGGGAGTTGAAATAAAAGACCGAAATAATGAGATGTCCAATTGGGTAGCATCTCGAATCACCTCTGTTGTTTGATTTATCAGATCATCCACCTTAGCGATCCTAATATTTGTTGGCATCGAATATTCCAACTCAGCAAAAGCTGGCATCTCCATGCTTTCCATGTGATTATCCATCAGCATCCATTTTCTAGCACAATTTTTTTGGCCCTTCTCAATCATATGGGCTACTTCATCACAAACAAGTCCCTAAGACTTAATGGAGATATGGGCTCTCATCAATTTGACTGCATCCAATTGAGGAAATGTTTGTGGAGCATTTATCAAATGAGATTTCCATTCACATAATTGTTCATAAGATGAATGTGTTTTTTTTTTTTTATGTCGAAATGATCAGCAATAATATCTAACATATGCTCAAAAGAATTAAAGTCATCTTGAACCTCATTAAGACCTAGAAAATAAGCAAGTTGGGTTTGTATCAACAGATCATTACATGAACATGATTCATCTTTAAAATTTTGCACAGTTAACTTAAAGAAATCAGAGAAGGCATTTGAGTCTTTAAGTTGTTCAACATGCACCTTGAGATCAGCTAAGCTAGTATCTTGTTCAATTACTTTGGCCTCTGAAATCACCTTATGTTGTGTTAACTGTTGAATTTTCACTTGCAAATTTTGCACTATTGACTCATGTTGGGATTTGAGGTCCTCTACCTGTTTAGTCCAAGTGATTTGAATGGAGTCCTTTTCATCTTGTAATTCCAAATTCTTGGCCTTCTCTTCTTCTAGTGGTTGATTGAGGGTAGAGACAGAGTCAAAATTGGCTCCAGCAAAGGCTCCCACTGCTTATGTTGCTTTTCTCCATACATCAATGCAAATTGTAATGATCCATCAACTCCTGGATCCTATTACCACTGCTGCATGTCTCCCAATAGAGTTGTTGCTTGTGGAAAACTATCATCCCAAATAATTCCAGGGTCCCATTGTCTTAATTGCATCCTCCCAAACATCGGTATCAACAAAAAGAATATATCATCGTGGAGGATGTCTAGATCACTCCACCATACTGGAAGTTCATCACTTCCAATGAAAAACCAAACCAACTCTATGAGTCTCTCCACCCATGTATGAAAATTCTTATGTGCCATGTGAAAACTAGAACTGCAAATGCTATCCATAAGGCATAGGTGACAATTCCATGTCCATCTAGATATACTAAAAACATCACATAGTAGCCACAAATACCTATACAACTACTCACAAAAGACGAGTGATATGTCCATAAACTTTCCATTGATGCAAGCAATAAACCTACCTCTTGGAGTACTCAACTCCCTCATGTATCTCTCTACCCAATCAGTGGATGAATGCATACTCCAACATAGTGATCTATATGGAAAGCTTGTAGCTTCCCCATGTACCATCTTCACTCTAGTGCAACAACTCTTTACTCTACTACTTGTTCCACCTAACTGGCTCAAGTGGATCTCCCCTGCACTTCTATGCATGATGGAGACATAAGATAGATGCCTCTACTGCTGCTCATCAAACTGCTAAGGGATAGGTGCGCTTTTCAAACCCCAAGGTCTAACCATCAAACCATCAACAAAGTGCGTGGGAGCCTCCTTCTCCTTATGTGGCACCAAAAGAAAACATCTATTTACCCAATATTCATCCCTTTGTGTGATAGCTACCATATGTGTGTGGGATTGAGAATGGTGAACCAACTCTCTATAATATTCGTCCATCGTAGTTGGCTCAACCGAAGTGAGATCATGTGCCTCCTCCAAAAATGTACAACCACCACCTAGAGGAAACTCATGATCTCTTTGGAAATGAACCCATGCTTGCTCTTCATTCTCCTTGACCTCAAACTCCCCAAGCACATGCAAATTAGATTGTACTTCATATTCCCAATGCACACAAGTACCAAAAATCAAAACATTATTGTTCTAATGACAAGGGTGAAAGTCCCATGTCTAATCGCAAAGAAAGTAGGCATCATCAAAATTCTATGGATGCCCATGTTTCTCACAAAAAGTGTAAGATGTATCCACTAAGTCTCCATAGATGAAATCAATAATATCACTCATGTATCTTTACTCCCAAATAGGAAAAAAAGAGGCACTCCAGAACAATGATCCAATTGGAAAGAAAGGTGCTTCCCTATGTGAGTAATCCCAATGGCTCAACTCTCTGCCAGTGGTCCAAGGATGAACCAAATCTCTACAAAAAGTATCCACCAAATATGTGGATGCATCAACTCCATCAAAGGTTGTTCCATCAAACATGATCTCTTCTAACTCCTCAATGGAGTAATGACTCACTCCAGGAAGAAGCTCAATTTCACTCTACATAGTATGTACTTGGAACTTATAATCTGCATCCAAAAACTCCTCAAACACATGCTGATCATTATGCACATCATGAACCACCATCTCATGAGATTCCTCCACATAACTATAAATGTCATCAACCGAAAGAGAATGGCTAATTGGAATGTAGGAGGGAATGTGTGATCTCTGCAACTCTTGGTGAAGTTGTTCTATCTCCATCTGGGATTCCAAGAGGGCACTTTGAGTGCTTCTCAAAGAATCTTGGGTGGCCATAAAATCATCATTGAGATTGCAAATCTCCTCATCATACTTCAAGGATTCTCCCTGCAACATATGAACAAGCTCATACACGTAATCTATTTTAGAAAGTATATGTGAAAAATTACCTTGGATTATACTCACTGCTTTATGGATCTTCTCCATGGATTCAAGGAAAGATGAATCTTCCAATGAAGCAGCTCGCCAACAAGATTGTGACAATGAAAAATGTGTGTTATGGAGAATGTGTATGGCCTCCTTGATCTCCTTGTTAAGGACTTTTTTCCTTATGCACACGTACTCTATTATGATCGTCATCTTCACTAGGCCCATAATAAATGCAAGAGGACTTAGTTTGATGTGTCTCTAGTCAAAGGAACTCTTGATGTCCCTTTAATTTCCCTCCTTGAACCCTTTCAAATGATTTTAACAAAATATATTGATGGATTGAACATCCATCCTCAAGTCAGCCTTATGCTTCTTCACCTTGTCAGGTGGTCTACCCGGTGGGATACCTTCCAATCCCTTCTCATGCATTCGTAGAAAACCTTTAATGCCTCTAAAATGAGAAGGCATGTTCATGGATGTGCCTTGAATGGTCATGAGGAACTTTGCATCCCTCTCAATGTACTCAGACCTCATAAAAATATCAAGTTAGAAACTTGGTAGTGCAAAATAGGCTCCCCAATGGATAGCATCCATTGAACTCCAAACTTTCTACAAGATACACCCACCAAAATGGTGAATCGAAATACTCTATTGTTGGCTGATCCAATATTCATGCATCCATCTAATCCCTTCATTTGCAGATCTGAATTCCCCTCATGCATATGACATGCATGTGTATTTTCTTGTTCACTAGGTAGCTATTTGAGAGACATGCCAATTTTCCTTCTTCCAAAGTATGCAAGCTATATAGTGCACCCTTGGATCTCCATCTCTGCTATGTCCTTATATATCCAATCCTTGTACAAACAAGTGCCTTTGCTTGTAGATATTAATGGTATGTCCTCCTTTGGAATCAAGAAAAGTGATTGTTCCATATCCTCCATGTCATCCCTCTCCTCATACACAAGCAACTCTGAATCTCCTCCATGCACATGTAGATCTTCATGCTCCATCAACTCAAGAAGCTTCTCCTTCTCCTTGGGAACACATTCAGCCATGTGTTGATGCCCATGCTCAATGCAAGATGGAAAATTTGGCATGCTCAACTCCTCATGAAGCTCACCTTCCTCAGCCAAATCTGATCCACAGGTCATCCAATCTTCATCTTCGAAATCTCTTTCATTTTTGACCTTTTCATACCCCATCATCAAATGAGGTTATTTCTCATGATCCTATGTGCATTTGGCCTTCTATGGTTGGCCATCAAATAGGAGCAAATCTGGTGGTATGGCTTCTTCTTGGGAACAAGATGACTGATTGAATCCTTCTTCATGCTCAAGTGGATCGGCTTCCTCTCTATCCTCCATCGTGCAACCTGAAGCCTCTCCATCTTGTGTAATATGAGGATTTTCATTATGAGTAGGCTGATTTGTAGGTTGTTCTATGATTGTAGTTTCCCTCTTCCTTGAAACATCTTCTTCACAATATTTTTTGGTACCCTTGGTTGTAAATAGTCTCATGAATCTCCAATAGATAGATGATTTTTTCTTCTTGAGAGAATTTGAATTTTGAGCAGACCTTCTTGATTAAATATGGTCTTGAAAAACACAATACTCTATGAAAGACAATCCCTTTCTACAATCAAAGCTCAAATCCATGTAGTCATTAAACCTTTTCATAGATTTGATCATCTCATCTCTATTCCTCCCATTAGAAAAACCAAGGAAATCCATGGTGGTGATTTCTTCAATAAATTAAAGAAGCTTGGCCTTGCTGCAAAGATTAACCCAAGTAGGTGTGAGTATCATGGCTGCAAATTATTCAAATTGAGAGATTACTTTCCACAAGAGTAGAGGGAATTTCTCTGATACCATTGTAATGTACCAATCAGATTTGATTGTACACTAACTGACTCTCCTGCAAGAGTGAAGGAAAAACAATGAACACTAGTGACTTGACTGGCTATAGGAAAGCAATTTCAAACAAATATGGAAGGAATTAGGATCATGATAGCTGAGAGATCCTTTGAAAAATTTATTGGTACCATTAATGTTTCAAACATCATCTAGGCTGAAGTCTAATCCAAGGCTCTTGGTCACCCTAGCATATGCAAACTAGAACTTCAACTTGGCACTACCTGAAAACCAGTGGTGAAGGATTTCGACTCGGAAAGGATTAAAAAAATCAATATACTGTCAAATATCAGTTTGGGTTTGCTCCATAAATTTTGAGGAAGTCTTGGTGAGGTTTACAAAGAAAACAAGCAAAATTTTCTCCCGAGACTGCACAACTAGTTGAACTTTAGGATTCCCCAAACATGGGGAGAAGGCTACGAATTCTTGGTTTCATACATGAAATGATGTTTTTGACGTGTTAAGTGATAGAATCAACTGAAATAAATCATTTTGGAGTTGTATAAGTTCATATATTGCTCAAATACTGAAAACTAGTCATTTTCCATGGCAATCTAGACTAGGTGCAAGAAATTGATATGAAACTTAGACTTCTATTTATTGAATCTGCAGAATGGACTTCAGAGGTTTAAAACTACATTAATGAAATCCATCATAATATGAAATACATCTCATAGAAGTCTCAGGAAAAACTCTCCATCATAGAAAGACTAGGAATCATCATGATTTCAAATGGGAGACTTCTCAATCTTTGCAAACAAGATCGAACTTCACCAGATCAGACTTCAGGACCTACAATAAAATCAATGATGAATATTGGATATCATAATCCTCTCAAAAGAAGCAGGGGCACATCTCCCGAGTCAAAGAGGAAAAATTGCACTCAATCCAATTCTCAAACTGTCAAAAGATGGGAAAGTAGTGTGCACTCCTTCTTTTATAGATTTAATGTGACTTGTGGAGCAAGGAAAGTAGACTAAAGCGCCCTCATGGAGTGGATAAGGATAGCTTGCTTTCAAGCTTTTATTTTTTTCTTTGCTTTTTGCCTTTGCTTTATGCTGCTTTTGCTTTTCTATCTTGTTTTTGCTTTTCTATCTTTCTTTTTTATTTTGACTGTTTTTTCTTGCTTTTATGTCTTATCCTACTTTTTCATGCTTTTCTTCCTTATCCTACTTTCTACTTTTGTTTGATTTTCTGCTTTATTCTACTTTTTTTTAGCTTTGCTGCTTTTTTGCCTTGTGCCAGCTTTTCCTTTCTTTTTCCTGCTTTCCTAGCTTTAACTGCTTTCATATTTTCTTCGTGTGCAAGCTATCTCTTGGTCAAATATTATCCTCTAATGCGCCCTTGTGGATCATTATCCACTTTATTTCATTAAGATAAATATTTATTAATGAAAAATTATTTTATCAAATGCATCTCAAACTTAAGGAAGTAAAATTAAATACTTTGGCAATTAATGCCTCAAAACTTAACCCCTCATTAATTAATTAATTCCAAACTATCCTTAGGATCCATGGGGTTTGAAGTGACATTGGCTGCTCCATGGTGCTGACCAAAATGGGAACATGACAGAAAGGGACCTATGGCTAATTCAAATATGATTGGAAAACATGTGGTTGGGGTTGTAATAGGAGGACGCTCATCTAGAGAGGAACCACTCCTGACTTGAAGCTACTTGACACATTGGATTTGGTGGGTTCATTATGGAGACAATTGTGATCATAGACCATTTCTTCGCATAAGATTTGGATAGAGAATGTATCCAAGACACTCAACAAATCCAAGAATTAATGAGATAGGTGGAACCATTGGTAGATCAAGGACAACACATCTAAGAATTATTGTAGTAGGCCTCGAAGGATAATATAACTATCCATATCATAGTATAAGAATAGATGGGGTTATTGCATCAATGGGAGCAACCCATTTAAGATTTGTGGGAGAGGATAAAGTAGATGTGTTTTGAAGCTTCTGCAATTACTGCTCCTTAAGATCATATAGATGCACTAGATTAAATTGAGTAGGAAGATGACTGGATTGTGGCACTTAATGATGTTAAATTAGCTGCAAGGTTTACACTTAGAGAATTATATTGGACTAACCAATTTAAGTACCTAAGACTGTAGTAGCTCAAGTTCTTTATAGACATGGAGTCACAAACTACTTTGCAAATGTGACCTTCATCACTAGACATCATGCAAGCCCAAGTGTGGGTACTTGATTTGGGGCCCCTTCATTTTTGGTGTAGAACAATATGGTAGAAAAACATCAACGTGAGGACACTTATAGTTGCACCATGTGAAGTAGAGGAAATAATTCAATCAACCTTGCTACATCCTATCATAACAATAAATAATCCTGATTTTTATGGCTTATATAAGCTATATTTTTATAGTTCATGATTAATTGTAGTTATGTAGCTAAATAAGTTAGTTAAATTAGGGTTTTTACATAGTTAGAAATGGCCATGGATCAAAATTGTATAAATAGCCTCTAGGGGCTATGGGAAAGGGTGGGTTGTGATTATTTTTATGGTTAGGTATAGTGCTATGGTTATGATTGTTTTTGTAGTTGGTTAATGGTTTATAGGTCCATAAACTTTGTTGCATACAATATTTTGTATTTGTTGATAGTGTTGATTCAAAGTAATTAAATACCTCCTATTATTTTCACTATGTTTGTACTTTGCTATATGGATGATTGGTATGTTGTTTCATCTTGATATTCCATATTACCTTTAGTATGAATGTTTGGTATGGTGTTCTGAGTCGTGAATAAATAAAGGAAATGAACTAGTTATAGCTTCAGCACAAGTCTAAATGGACAATCTCCTCGGAAAACCTAATCCACCTAAGTCTAAATGAACTTCTTATATTTTGGTAATGGAACAATCTGTATTCCCTCAAGTCTTGTTGAGTCAACCCTTCCTTCTTTATATACAATGTGGCTCATCAATTTACCTTCATTTTACCAAGACAATATTTTTTGGGGTTTAAAGAAATACCATATTCCTTGTACCTCTCAATGACCTACTTGATATGCTACACAACTTCATATCTCTATTTAAAAAAAATAGTTAGACCATCCTAATAGACCATAGACCATTATTAATAAATTTACCCATAATTTTTTTAAATCATAATCCAAAGCTCTTCGAAAACTAGAGCCAACACTTAACAATCCAAAAGGCATTCTAATGTACACAATAGTTCCCCGAGGAGTGGTGAATGGAATCTTATGATAATGTTCTTCCTTGATTGTCAATTTATTATAACCTAAAAACCTATCAAGGATGGACATAATTCGTATACCACTCACCTTTTGCAAGACATGATCCATATTGATTCTTACATTAGTCACCATTTGCAAGATATGGCCCATATTGGGGCATTTTGTTCAAATTCAAAAAATCCATGTATAAAATAATCTTTGTACTTTTCTTTCTTACACCAATCACCTTTTGCAAGATATGATTCATATTGGACATTTCGTTCAAATTCAAAATATCTGTGTATAATATAATCTCTCTACTTTTATTTCTTATAGGAACTAGATTTGCAACCCATTATGAGTGTTTAGATTTGCAACCCATTATGAGTGTTTAACAAAGGAAATAATTTTAGCTTCAAGTATATTTTATTAATCCCTTTGTATAATTGGTGCCAATTTAGGATTTATGGACCCAAAGTTTTTCCAACTAAATGAATTATAAAATATGAGTCCCTAATGCCCTTCAAACCCTTTACACCCATTTATTTTTCTGATTATAGACCCAACAACAATGCTTCACATTCTTTTACATTATTCATAAAATAATATTATGGACTATATGGGAAAGGGAAAATCTTACCATGTGGACATGAGAAAACAATTCTAGCTTTGGTTCTTGCTCTAGATATGGTTCGATCAAAATCCACAGTCCATAAATTCTGCATTCTTTATCTAGGGCTATGGTACTTTCATACTTTGTCACTACATTATGTGCCATGGTTGCATAATTTCCAAAATCCTCTATCACACATACCAACTTTTACATGTAATCTTACATATATTTAACATGATATCATAGCATAGGCTCTTTTACAACTTAAAATTAGTGTTTTCAAGTGTTGAGATGATAACATATGATAAATCCAACTTATCCTTCCACCTGTTAGGATATTTAGACACTTAGGAGTTAGTTAAGATCAACTTGTGTAATATATCCGTTAGGGAAAGTGTGTTTCTTTAATATGCATTAGTATGCATTTGTAAATACTTAATCCGATGGTCACGATATGTTCCCGACATAGAGTGATCTGACGGCTCAACTTCTCTTAGATCATACCTAACCTTGATCCGTGGCTTAACACCCGATTGGTCCATGATCTCTATTTAAAGAGCATGGAGAGTCATTGTTTAGTTGATCGATTATGAGAAGCTCATTTGTAACTTTCTTTCTTTACATAATAAATTGTCTCGTAGAAGTTATTTGGACGGGACCGTGAAGTGTTTCCCTCAAGAGGGTTTAAACCATGTCAAAACATCGGTGTTTTGATCTATGATTTGTTTGTGTGAAGTGGTTGCTCTTGGTGTCTAGTCCTTTGGTAGTACACTGTGTACCCGAACATGGTATCAGAGCTTTTATGAAGAGCCGCTTCCGGTTATGATCTAGATCTTGAACTGTTGTTGTCGAAACTCGAAAGGATTTCTGGTTCTGGTATTTCTGTACATTTTTGGGCCATGGGAGGTGTTCCATTGCATCCGGAGCGTTGTTTCCATTGGGAAATAGTTTTCATTTGATAAAAAACGGTTCTCGGTTGCTCCAGAAACGCGTATTTCATCAGATCTGAAGGTATAATGTTATAGTGACACATTTTTTTATTTTTTCTGTTTTAAAAGGAAAAAAATCTCATATTTCATCAATTTTTTACTATTAGATTTTTTTTGTTTCGGATTGTTGCTTTCATTTTCTGCGTATGCTCTTTGCCGTGCACCTTGAGCGATCTCGGCAAATCAGAAACAGAAAGGAAAAGGGTTTTTCTCGGCTGCGTATGCTCTTTGCCATGCACCTTGCGCGATCTCAGCAAATCAGAAACAGAGAGAAAACATAGACTTTCCAGGCAAGCTAACAAGATCTAAGTCCACAAGTGTGGAATTTTTTTTTTGTTTCAGTTTGTGGTTTGATTTGCAGAAAAAAAGGCAAGCACGGAAACCGAGGAAAAAAAAACTCCTTTCCTCATTCCCATATTTTACATACCTTTTAATCTAGCTCACTTGGTTCAAAGTTGTTTTATTCCTTAATAGGTCTTGAGTTCAAGTCTTAGGAAGTTACTTTTAAAATAAAAAGTGCATGTAATTTCTATTTTCAAGTTACTTTATTGTAAAAGTGCATCTCACTTAAATAATAAAAATAAATAAAAAGTGAGTCACTTAAGTTCTTTTTTATTGTTGCACTATTTAAAAGTAATATCATTATAAAAGTGAAATCACTCATTTTACAAAAGTGATTCACTTAAAGCAACTTTCTTGTAAAGTGATTGTAAAAGGTTCATCTTGGGAAGAGGGCGGTCATTTTTTTTAGTTGGTCATTCTCTATGTGTCACATCACTATTGGAGACATTTTCAACAGCTTCTTTGTTCAAGCATAACTTCATCATCCGAAGTCCGTTTTCAGTGCTGTTTTTTTTTAAACAGCCTATTTTTTTTAGCTCTTTACATCCAGATTATTAGTTTCTACTTTTACAGTCATTAATTTATAAATATGGCCACCCCTTCTGATATTCTACTTAACAGTTCCAACTATTTCTCATGGAAATCTCATATGGAGGATGTTCTACGAAGTAGAGGACTTTTCAAAATTAACCCAAGAAAAGAAACATAACCCACTAATGATGATAAAAAAATAAAATGGGCAAATAGATGTGATGAATCTTGTGGATTGATTGGGATGTCAATCTCTACTGATTTGCGATTCCACATATATGGAATTGATGAACCTGATGCTGCTTGGGACAAGTTGGAATATGTGTTTAGTAAACACAATGAAATTCAAGGTCACCAATTCGAAAATGAGTTGATTTCTTTAAATCCAAGTGATTTTTCATGCACTCAAGATTATTTATCTAAGTACAAAACTCTTAAACTCTTATGTGCAGAATGTAAGATTAAGAGAGAAGACAAGCAATGCACCTATCATATTCTTTCAAAAATTGGACTTGCATATTCTGTTTTTGTATCTACATTTTACTCCATGAAAGAATCCTTGAATGCATCTAGCTATCAAGAGCCTAGTCTTGAATCCTTTTGTGATTCCCTGATTAGAGAGCAAGATAAGATCATTCATCTTGGAATGATCAACAATGCAGATACATCTTGGAATAATCAACAATGCAGATACATCTGGGAAAGCCTTATTGTCCCAACAGAAAGAAAAGTCCAAGCCTCCCAAGAAACAAAATTTTCGCAATAATAAGTCAAACAAGGGTCCCAAATCCTCTAAGTCAGCTCCTTCTTTAAAAAATGACAAAGGATCCAAGCCAAAAGGAAAGAAGACTGAGCGTCATTGCAACTATTGCAGGAAAGATAATCATGATGAATCTAAGTGTTTCAAGAAGATGGCAGCCTTGGAAGCAGCAATGAAGAAGCACCAC
Organism: Larix kaempferi; assembly: GCA_027924585.1. NCBI lineage: Eukaryota > Viridiplantae > Streptophyta > Pinopsida > Pinales > Pinaceae > Larix > Larix kaempferi. The sequence continues at coordinate 11,189,422 of BSBM01000660.1, forward strand.
ATCAGCTTAGATTCGCCTTCAGAATCTACCTCTCATGGACATGCACTTTGTGCTTCTGGTTATTCTTATAATGCATCTTCTTCTTTTACTTCAAATGAATGGCTCATTGATTCTGGAGCATCTTATCATATGGCTAAGGATCAAGCCATCTTTTCTACTATGCATGAATGTAACACCAAACAAATATTTGTTGGTGATGACAGATCTCTAAGTGTTGTAGGAGCTGGAACAGTTCTAGGAGATAATGGTCATTTTAGTGATGTACTATGTGTTCCAAGAATTTTCTACAATTTGTTATCAGTCTATCAGATCACTATGTCTGGTGAAGGTAAAACTGTGACCTTTACACCTCACCAAGTTGTAATCAAGGATTTTAAAGATCCTCAACAGGTCCTAGCTACCGGAATTGTTGATGATATTACCAAGTTGTACAAGTTTAACAACTTTGGGTCATCACCTTTTCCTTTAGTTTTTGTTGCTCATATTGATAACTTGAGCAAACTTTGGCATGAGCAATTTGGTCACTTAAATTATCGCTCATTGCAACAACTATGTAAAGAAAATATGGTGACAGGTCTTCCGATGGTATCTTGCAGAGATGGTGTTTGTTCCGGTTGTGTACTTGGAAAACATCATCGGGACAGTTTTGACAAACGTGCCTCTTGGCACGCCTCGGTTCCCTTGGATCTTGTGCATAGTGACTTGTGTGGTCCTCTTTCATCTGCTTCATTTTCTAGTTTGAAATATTTCTTAACTTTCATTGATGATTACACCAGACGCACTTGGGTTTATTTCCTAAAACTTAAGAGCGAAGTATTTAACATGTTCTTGGCCTACAAGGCCCTTGTTGAAAAACAATCTGGTCATCAAATTATTAAGTTAAGATCTGACAATGGAGGAGACTATGTTAACAAAAAGTTCACTACTTTTTGCACTGAACAAGGCATCCAACAACAGCACACTGTTACATATACACCACAACAAAATGGTGTAGCTGAGTGGAAGAACCGCACTTTAAAAGAAATGGCTAATTGTATAATCCAATCTAAGGGACTAAGTCTTCAATTTTGGGCTGAAGACATTAATTGTGCAAATTACATAGTGAATCGCACCCCCACTAAAGCATTACAAGGTATCACACCGGAAGAAGCATGGAGTAAAACTAAACCTGATGTAAGTTACTTCTGTGTGTTTGGTAGTGAAGCGTGGGCTCACATTTCGAATGAAAAACGGAAAGCATTGCAGCCTAAAAGTGAAAAATGCATATTTGTTGGATATTCTGAAGATGTAAAAGGTTATAGACTTCTTCAACCACATTCTCATGATATAATCATTAGAAGAGATGTTAAATTTGATGAAAATCTCTTGGCCTGCGAGCCTAACTCGATGATTGTGACATCTTTGGCCTGCAAGCCTGATTCGGCGTTTGTGCCTTCTTCTTCTTCTTCCAACTTCCTTGACAGGTTTCCAACTCCAGTTTCTGATGATGACAGTGAGGATCAAAATCCACCTCCGCCTGCTCATGTTCCTCCAATTGCACCAGCACAAGTGCTTCCTCGATGGGTCCGTTCAACATGTGAAGCAGCTGGTGATCTTGGTGGTGATCCTAGAGATCAATGATGAACACGTTCTCATTTTCAGCGAGCCTCTTCTCTTTTGGCTCAAGTTTCTGAGAATCATGATCCAGAAACCTTTGCAGAAGCTTCAGGAAATCCAAATTGGGATGCAGCTATGGATGAAGAATATCGTTCCTTAATGGCGAACGATACTTGGGATCTTGTACCTCTTCCAAAAGGAAGAAAACTTGTCAGATGTAAATGGGTCTACAGAACTAAGTATGTATCAGATGGAAGTGTTGAAAAACTTAAGGCAAGGTTGGTTTCCAAAGGTTTTTTCCAAGTTGAAGGGATTGACTATAATGAAACCTTTGCTCTTGTCGCCAAATTGAACTCCATCTGCCTTGTTCTTTCCCTTGCAGCCTTACACAACTGGGAATTCCATCAAATGGATGTTAAGTCTGCCTTCTTACATAGTGATTTACAGGAGAAAATTTACATGGAACAACCTCCTGGATATGTTCAGAATAACACTAGCCTTGTCTGCAGCCTTAAGAAATCCTTATATGGCCTTAAGCAAGCTCCTAGAGCTTGGTATGCCAAAATGGATAACTTTCTCCTTAACACTGGTTTTTCTAGATGCCATTCTGACCCCAATGTCTATACCAAGAAAGTAGGAAACCATCTCATCATACTTATTCTATATGTTGATGACCTTATTCTTACTAGTAGTGACGCTAAGCTTATAACCCATGTGAAATCCAGTCTTAAGCAAAATTTTGAAATGTCAGACTTAGGACATTTGCATTATTTTCTTGGTCTCCAAGTCCTGCAAACCAAAGAAGGAATCTTTCTTTCTCAATCTAAGTATGCTTGTGACCTTCTTCGTCTCTTTCACATGGAAGATTGTACACCAGCCCCTTCTCCCTTCCAGTCTGGAGTCAAACTTTCTACCACTTGTACTTCACCTGAAGTCGATGCCACCTTGTATCGTCAGCTTGTTGGTAGTCTCTTATACTTGACTCATTCCCGTCCTGACCTTTCCTTTGTCGTTGGTCGTGTTTCCCGTTATATGCAGACACCTCATGAAAGTCACTAGAAAGCAGCTAAAAGAATACTTCAATATATTCGAGGTACAGTTCAGTTTGGGATTCATTACAGTACAGGGGGGAAACCTTTGTTCGTTGGTTTCACTGATTCAGATTGGGCCGGCAATCCTGATGATCGAAAGTCTACTGCAGGTTATGTTTTAAGTCTGAGATCTGGACCTATCACTTGGGCTTGTAAGAAACAACAAGCTCTTGCTCTTTCTTCAGCAGAAGCAGAATATCGAGCCGCAGTTAATGCCAGTCAGGAAGCTTTATGGCTTCGACAGAACCTTTTAGAGTTCGGATTCGAGCAGCAGCAGCCTACTCCACTTTGGTGCGACAATCAAAGTGCCATCAAGCTTGCCAAAGATCCAATTCTACATCAATGCAGCAAACACATTGAGCTACATATGCACTTCATCAGAAATCTTGTTCATGATCATGTTCTTGAAGTGTTGTTTTTCCCTACAGATAATCAAGTTGCAGACATCTTCACCAAGTCTCTTACAGAAGCGAAGTTTTCTAAACTTCGATCTATGTTAGGAGTTCAGGAACTTGTCATTAAGGGGGGATGGGCTCTAATGCCTCCTTCCTTCTCCTAATAGTGTCATTTTTGTAAATCCTTCAATCCTATCCCAAGTTGTTCTTAAGGGGGGATGTTAGGATATTTAGACACTTAGGAGTTAGTTAAGATCAACTTGTGTAATATATCTGTTAGGGAAAGTGTGTTTCTTTAGTATGCATTAGTATGCATTTGTAAATACTTAATCCGACGGTCACGATATGTTCCCGACATAAAGTGATCTGACGGCTCAACTTCTCTTAGATCATACCTAACCTTGATTCGTGGCTTAACACCCGATTGGTCCATGATCTATATTTAAAGAGCATGGAGGGTCATTGTTTAGTTGATCGATTATGAGAAGCTCATTTGTAACTTTCTTTCTTTGCATAATAAATTGTCCCATAGAAGCTATTTGGTCGGGCCCATGGAGTGTTTCCCTCAAGAGGGTTTAAACCACGTCAACATCGGTGTGTTGATCTGTGATTTGTTTGTGTGAAGTGGTTGCTCTTGGTGTTCGGTCCTTTGGTAGTACCCTATGTACCCGAACACCACGTCGGTTTGCAACCCATTTTTTTCGTAAGTAAGAGAGTTCTTATATTACTAATAGTTGATGATCTACATATAATATAAAATGTGGCTCATGCTGACCCTCCAAGATTGGAAAACATGCCAGATCATGAGTGTTGATTAAAGACAATTTTATCATCTAGGATCCTAGTAAATAAAACCAACTTCAAATAGTTTAGAGCTACTAGATGTCTTGGAGAGCAACACAAAAATTACTCTAATTGTATTCAGACCTATTATTCCTAGATTAAGACTATAGAATATTACTCTATTACAACATCAGTTATAGGCTAACCAAAATAGAAATATGTAAATAAATTGCATATCCTTCAAAATAATCAAGTTGGAGGAACCTCAAGGGGGTCTTTGTCTCCTTCGTTAATGATGTGGGGTGATTCTTGAGTGCTTCTCATCAAAGGGTACTTGGTATCCAATTCAATCTCCAATCGTTAAGTGATGATGTCCATATTGGATTCTGAAAACTTCAGTTCCAACCTCATGCACTTCATTGGTGCAAGTTCCTCTTTCAATTATACAATTTTCTTGTCCCTATCCTCCATTGAAATGCCAAACATCGACTTAGTGGTCCAATAGAAGAAGAGTGCCCTGTGGTATAGATCCATCAAAGATCTAGTATCCCCAAGGTCTATAATCCATTCAGCTAAGACCTTAAACTCCATTCCTTCTCCCTGGGTCGAGGACCCTGCTTGAATTCTCTTCTTTGCTTCTCCAATCTCCCATTTAATTAGCAACATTATATGCATGTAGTAGAAATAGGTCGCTTCTATGGCATTGGATAATTCCTTGGATGGGACTAGATCTTTTGCCACTACCTTCCCTTTCATTGCTTTCCTCTTCCTATCAATGGCATTTCCCCTCATCCTGCAATACTTCTGTCCTTGCAACCCAGCTGAATGATACACCCTCAAACTTTGGATTGTCAATGTTCATAGCACAAAATCGGGTCGAGATGTAGAGAAGAGGGATCGAGATTTTGATTGCCTCCACCACATTCTCTGATAATGGTATTCAACTTGAGGTGCCATTATGGCCATCTCCACCACGTACTGAGAACCCTCATCTCCACAGGTGCAAGCATCCTTCATCTTCCTTAGCCCCCACTTGGATGTAATTTCCCTATTCATTTTTTTATTGAGTTGTATGGCATATTTGCAGTCCACATGCATATACCTCGATCATACTTCCATCCATTTCCTGGGGCTGTGATCCCACTTCCCCGTCCCTTTGTCGTCCTGTGGTCATATATGCACTCAGCGTGGGGATAACCCATATTCTTGGTAACGACATGCCCCAATAATTAGAGACATCTATCAACACAACATCCATAGGGAGGTGCTTGTTAGGGTAATCAAAAGGTTAACATGAAATCCTTAATCACACCATATACATTGTCCTTTCTAGAGTCAATGGCACATACATTCTTGTAAGGCCTTGTCACTTCCAATCCCAACTGCTTCATTTCATTTAAAGACATTGTCACATTATTTGATGGCCCTAATTCAAGAATCAAGCATACAATTCTGAAGAAGAAGGACATTAATCATTAAAGTAATATATAAAGGTGAGTGACTACCATTCTTGTTGCATTTATCCATTCCAAAATAAATATCATGACCTTCTTCATATCTATATTTTATATATTCTAGATTCAATTTTAAACCTTATCTTTTTGTGATGGTATCTTCATAAGTTCCATTAGTGGCATTTGAATTTTTACTTTTACAATTTTATGGGAAAATTCAAACTCAAGAGCCTCCAAATATTCCATACCTTTCCTTTTTGTGGCTTTTGAATTTGATTATTTTGGGGCATTGATGTGATTTCCGTTCCTTAAGAATAATGCCCACTTCATATTTTTGGCACAATAGCTTACCTGCATCTCTTCTTGATAATCTAAATATATGTGCTCATTTCTAGCTAAGAAACTAAATCAATAGCGGTAACCAAAATTTCTTCAACATAAGATATTCCCTCAAACTAGATTTTAGAGATGTTAGAATGGATACTAACCTTATTCATTGTAGCCATTTGTATGTTTAGCCATAGATATCGAGAAATTGCATTAGTATTTTTTTTATAAGTGTTGTCAGTATTTGCTAGCTAGGCCCTTTAATTGTAATGGTACCCTTTAGCTCCTCTATATACCAAGGAGACCTAGTTTAAGAGATCATCTCATCCATTGCATTTGTTATATTGTAAAAGGAGGTTGTCCCCTCAAAGAGGCTTATTATACATTCATTATCTTTCACTCCCAATGTATGATGTTACTTTTTCTTTCTATTTTAATGTTATTTAGGGCATTTTGTACATAAAATTTGGTATACGAGCATATGGTCCTTGATTGGGCTCCCTCAAATGAGGCATCTTAACATTTTCACTATAAAAAAATTCAATAATTTTTAGGGTGAATCTTTTGGGGGTACTGAGAGGACATATCTAAGTAAATTGAATGAATTTTTTTATTTTTATTTTGGTTCACTTCTTTTTTCAAGTTATAGGTTGTGGAAGTTATGGATTTTTACGAGTTCTAAAACTAGTCTAAAATATGTTTTCTTGGTAAAACAATGATATCTAAAGCTAGACAGCTCCAAATTTCGAATTCCATTAGTGGAGTTGGAAAGAAGACTGAGCATAATAACTTAGATTAAAATTTCATAATCATATTTGCAAAATTGAATTCATGGCATACCATACGAGTTATTGTTAAATTTTCAGAATTTACTTCAATCTGATCTAGGATCTTAACTGATAGAACAACATGTACATCATATCAATCATGGAGACAATAATGCAAGCACACAAGAGACACAAAGATTTACTTGGGGAAAACCATAAAGGTGAAAAACCCCAATAACTTCCTCAGAGATAGATAGAGCAATGATACAACCAACCATAAGAGATAGACACAACCTAGCAGCAGATCCTCCTCCTCCATAAGTGCACCACTCCTCCTTGAGTGCATGTGTGAGAAGTGTGTAAATAGAGTGCCTCCCGCACTCTATTTATACTTGACTTGACTTGCCTTTTTACCTAACTCATGTAGGCTCGAACTTAACCACATAACATAATGCTGAGTGGGCCGACCCCCAATAGGGTGGTCTAATAACCCTTTGACCCACATGACTTATACAGGGCCGACCCCAAATAAGGTGGTCTAATAACCCATCAAGTCTAAGTTACGATACTTACAATATAAATGACGACACTTCCTTATAGAGGAATAATACCATCTCTATAGGAATACAATATACATATATGTGAAATACATTCCGAAGTTACATATACATCAACACTCCCTCTTAACTAGGAAGGTATTTCTCAGCACAGTTCTTCTAGCACAAGTCATCTTCTCTGGATCATCGTCACTAGATAATCGTCATCGAGTCATCATCATCGTCACTGCTGCTGCTATCTCAATCAATCTCTGAATCTACTCGTCATAGGAAGTTCTATAGAGCCAGTCCTTTTTCATACTGGATGTAGGCCCACCACCTGCAGGTCTTCATCATCACTGGCCATACTGTGGAATCCTCAGGACTTATTACGTGCGTCACAAAACCTGGCTGCAGCATCCCATGCTGTTACGAGCACACAGCTCTACCTGTAGGATCTCCCAGGAGCACATTACATGTGACCCATCACAAAACCTGGCTGAAGCATCCCAGGCTGTTACGAGCATGCGGCTCTACCTGTCGGATCTCCCAGGAGCACATTACATGTGATCTCACCACAAAACCTGGCTGAAGCATCCCAGGCTGTTACGAGCACACATCTCTACCTGTCGGATCTCCCAGGAGCACATTACATGTGGTCCACCACAAAACCTGGCTAAAGCATCTGAGGCCTTTTTCATCCTGTCCAGATCTCCCAGGAGCAAATTACATGTGGTCATGGCAAAACCTGGTTGAAGCATCTGAGGCCTTTTTCATCCTGTCCAGATCTCCCAGGAGCAAATTACATGCCATAAGACAAAACCTCGCAAGAGCATCTGCCAGATATCCCAGGGCACCGAATTACATGCCATAGGCAAAACCTCGAAAGACTATCTGCAGATCTCCCAGGGCACAAATTACATGTCCTCCCAAGCAAAACCTCGCAAGAGCATTTGCCAGATGTCCCAGGGCACCGAATTACATGCCATAGGCAAAACCTCGAAAGACCATCTGCAAATCTCCCAGGGCACAAATTACATGCTTTCCTGCACAACCTGATCCACGACCATAAAGTATCATCCGATACTCATCAAACATCATCCTAATGTACACATGATCAACCTGATCATCATCACTGCAACATCCTGCTGCATGTCATCTGGAGAAGCTCGTCATCCACGATCATCCAAGTATCCACCTGATACATACATAGATACATGATCCACACAATGTATCCATCAGCATACATGATCCACCTGATCATACAAAGATACACGATCCACACAATGTATCCATCAGCATACATGATCTACCTGATCATACAAAGATACATGATCCACACAATGTATCCATCAGCATACATGATCTACCTGATCATACAAAGATACATGATCCACACAATGTATCCATCAACATACATGATTTGCCTAATCATATAAAGATACATGATCCACACAATGTATCCATCAGCATCCAACATGATGCGTTCAAAATACATACACATGATCCATCCGATCATATCCAGCATCCAACATGAAGCATATACAAAATACATATAATGATCCAACTGATCATATCTAAGCAGAAACCAGAACATCCTCCTGATGTTCATCATTCAGCGCTTACATCCACAGCCATGTGAAGGATCCTCCTTCCAACATGCTTGGAATGGCTTCAGCAAATGTGTCCATCACTTCTTCCTCGAAGTGTCCTCGATCTGAAGAACGCCAAGCCTCTCTCTGAAGTACTCGAACTTCACCCTGGCTAGTGGCTTCGTCAGCACATCTGCAATCTGCTCGTCCGTCGCAACATACAGGAGCTTCACAGCTCCTCTCTGCACCATATCCCTGATATAGTCATATTTGATCTCTATGTGTTTCGACCTGTCATGAAACACTGGGTTCTCGGATAGCTTCACACAACTCTGGTTATCACAGAAGATACCAGTAGCATCCAGCGGGAGATCAAATAACTCAGACAGTAGCTTCCGTAGCCATACTACCTCACAACTAGCTGAACAGGTTGCAACATACTCTGCCTCAGCTGTACTCAGTGCTACGCAGGACTGCTTCCTGCTAAACCAAGAGATCACACCTGATCCCATACTGAAGCAGCACCCAGATGTGCTCTTCCTATCTGCAGCACTACCAGCCCAATCTGAATCAACATAACCCTACAGTTTAAACTTTTGATTCGCCTCATACCTAAGCCCATAATCCACTGTACCCTTCAGGTACCTCAGAATATGCTTTACAGCAACCAGGTGAACACTCCTCGGATCCGTCAGGAACTGGCTCAATGTGTTTACAGCAAAGCAAATGTCTGGTCTCGTGTTCGTCAGGCACATCAAGGACCCAATCATCTGGCAATACATAGAGACATCAATCGGCTCAGATGAAGCATCACATAGAAGCTTCAGATTTGATGCCATAGGTGTGGCCATGGTCTTGCAATCCATCATCCCGAACCTCTTTGGGATCTCTACTGCATACTTCCCTTGTCCAAGGAAGATTCTATCTGCACTCTGCCACACCTCCATGCCAAAAACAAATAGTGCATCATCCCGAAAGTTCTTCATCTTGAACTCGGTAGTAAGCTTCCGCTGCGTGTCGGCAATCAATCTATCTTCACCATACCAAGTTCTGCACATATATGATTTCCTATCATGTGTCTCAGAACCAAGTGGCTGCTCTACATACACTTCTTCTTCAACTACACCATTCAAGGAAGCTGTCTTGAATCCATCTGGTGTATCTTCTATTTCATCACTTTTATATTTCTCAATGTTGCCATCTGCAACATGCTTGATCTGATAGTTCCATTTGGAAGTCATAGAAAACTTCCCTTCATGTCTTGGGATTACATCCCAAACATCATTCTTCATGATCGACGGATCATGGCATTTCATTTCTTCATCCCAGATCCTGGGAACTTCAATATCTTCAATAGATATCTTTGTTGCTGGAACAAAATGTTGTAGTTCTTCTTTTGTAGGAGATGGCATACGATCTTTCCTACACAGCAAGTTAAATTGCATGATTAGAAAACATCTCATAGTTTTCAGAACAAATTCTTACACATAAAGAAATATGCCATACAGTCATGCAATTATCTTAGCCAATGCTTCAATACAACATTTATCCATATTCTGTAACTTTCTAGATGCCTTCCAATCTCTACCAGAACATTGTTCAGAGTGTGCACAACTCCCAACATGTCAGCAAAGAGGTTTCATTCTAGATAAGTAGCAATGGAATGTTGTACAGTGCCATAGGCCACTTACCCATGTATATTAGTAGTATACTGTTCATCAATGTAACTATTCTAATATGCACAATACATATCCTAAGTCTAGGAACATGAGCATATACATCATTGAACAATTTTATTTAAACAGACACATATGCAAGAAATGATAATTAAAATACTTATCTTTGTTTGTTCGTTGGGTGGACTCCCTCTGAGTCTTCGCTTTCTTGCAGGAGCTACTGGAGTCCTAATCTGCAGTAGCTTCTTCTACACCTTTCTATTGTGGAATGTAGAGAGATGGTCAACTCCCTCTGAATATCTACATCATTTCATAAACCACTGGAGTGTACTCCCTCTTGATCTTTTCTCCCTGGATTACCTGTCGTTGAACTTATATACATTCTCAATCCCTATGCATGCTTGTTAGTATCATCATTGTGTTATCCTCTAGGTCTAATATAAAATCATACATACTATTAAAACACAATAATCTCAAGCATGTATAGTCATGATCATTTCAAACAGAAATAATAAGCATTATCATTCAAGGTTTATGTAGGATTCTTATGGTTAGTCAAATCATAAGAAGCATAACATGTCTAAACCCATAATTACTCAAACCTATGACTCTTTAGTTGAATCATCACTCAAGATAAGAGATATATTATGCATAAAACATGTGATTATTCAAACCTATACCTTCATGATTCTTCTGGTTAGTCATATCATCAATTAAGGTAAGAAACATAATATGCATACAACCATGATTATTCAAACCTATGACTTCATGAATAATCATTATCAACAACAGTATAAGATCCTAACACAAGGTAGGATTCTAACCTGATATAGGAAAAACATACCTGGATTAGCATGCTAGCTATTTATGTCTAACATACTCACATGATGTCTTCTTGTTCTTCTTCAATGACTTGTGCTAGTAACCTGTATATCTCATAGGTTAACTATTACAAAACCAAGTTATACATACCTCGTAAATGGTTCTTCTATGAGATCCATGACAATGGATGAATCTTTGTCCTCATGTTATCATGATCATATGTTCTTGGACCAGAACATGATTTGTCTTTCTTGGTGTACCTTTCATGTTAGTAGACAACATAAACCTCATACAACACCATAATGCATTAGTACAATCCTAACCAATGAATATCTTCTATCATGCATTCATAATTTTGTTAAGGTGATACGACAAATCTAAAATCAAAATTGTACTAACCGTAATAACATGAAGACAAACATACCATAAACTTAATCATGGACAAATATCGAAACATACCTCGATGAGTCATACCTGTCGAGATCGCTTGTAATCTTCTTATATAAGGCCTTAGCCTCATCTCCCTCTGAAACATGAACTTCTTCACTCATGCAGATGATCAATCCATCTTCTTCTAGGATTAACCCAATCCACTTGATTTGCAAGAACTGGACCTTGAGCTGGATATGGGTTTGTCAGAGAAACCCCAAAAATTCAAACTTTGAATTTCAAACTTCTGACAGGATAGAAATATGTGCCTTGATGAGCTGATCAAGTTGGTATATTCAGAATTTGAAAACTGCAAAGTTTCACTCCTCAATTTTGCTTTTGAAACTTCTGGATTCACTGGACGTGACCCTGAACTGGGGTTTGATGAAGCCCACTCTTCCGCCCAATCAAAATTTTTGATCCAAAGCTCTAAGCTTCTATTTTTCTGAGGAGCTTCCAGCCGTGGTCACAGATTTCAAAAATTCCCATTTTTACAGAAGCCCTAATTTTCCACTTTTCTGATCAAAGTCCCGAACTAGGGTCTAATCAAGCCCATCCTTCTGCCCAACCAAAAATTCTGATCTTGGTCTCTAAATTTCTATTTTGATGAGTATCATCCATCCGTGGTCTCCGATTACAAAAATTCCAACTTTCTCCAAAGCCCTAAATTCCGGAAGCCATGAATGAAGGTACTCAAAAATAATTCTGTTTTGACAAAAATATGTACCTGATTGTTTCTGGTGTAACTTTGAACTTTTTGATCCACAGGGTCTGAAAACGTTTCCTGAGATAGCCTGACTTGTTATCTTTCCATCCTGACAGGTCTGACCTCAATTGGATTCTCTGAGAGAGAGTTATTCCAAATGTCGCAACGTGACCTGTTTTGGGATAATTCAGGAGAGCAAACTTGTACGGCGTGCCATGTGTCACTATTTGAACTTCGGCCTCTGAAAACGTTTTCTGAGATAGCTCGGCCTGTTATCTTTCTATCCTGACAGGTCTGACCTCAATTGGACTCTCTGAGAGAGAGTTATGCCAAGTGTCGCAACGTGACCTATTTATGGGATAATACAGGAGAGCAAACTTGTACGGCGTGCTACGTGTCACTGGTTCAACTTCGGCCTCTGAAAACGTTTTCTGAGATAGTACAGACTGTGTACTACCTTTCACTTTTTACGAAATTTCATTTGGAGCTTCATAGCCCAAGATATGACATTTTTCCCAAGGTCACCTGATTTTGACTCAGATCTGGAAGAGGCAGAAACCCTATATTGTACAGATCATAAATCACAAAGTACAACGAATTAGAGGTTTTCCTTTGGACACAAGGTACCTGGAGACCTTAGCTTCGTCCTGTAACAATTTCAGATCCGAAAACTTCGCTAAACCGGATTTATAGCGAAAGTGCTACGATGACTGGTTTTTGCTATATCAAGCCCTAGCATCGTAAGTGCAACAAGTGTCATACATGCCATATCATGCCTTCTTTCAGGCTAGCTCTGATACCATGTTAAATTTTCAGAATTTACTTCAATCTGATCTAGGATCTTAACTGATAGAACAACATGTACAGCATATCAATCATGGAGACAATAATGCAAGCACACAAGAGACACAAAGATTTACTTGGGGAAAACCATAAAGGTGAAAAACCCCAATAACTTCCTCAGAAATAGATAGAGCAATGATACAACCAACCATAAGAGATAGACACAACCTAGCAGCAGATCCTCCTCCTCCATAAGTGCACCACTCCTCCTTGAGTGCATGTGTGAGAAGTGAGTGTGTAAATAGAGTGCCTCCCGCACTCTATTTATACTTGACTTGACTTGCCTTTTTACCTAACTCATGTAGGCTCGAACTTAACCACATAACATAATGCTGAGTGGGCCGATCCCCAATAGGGTGGTCTAATAACCCTTTGACCCACATGACTTATACAGGGCCGACCCCAAATAAGGTGGTCTAATAACCCATCAAGTATAAGTTACGATACTTACAATATAAATGACGACACTTCCTTATAGAGGAATAATACCATCTCTATAGGAATACAATATACATATATGTGAAATACATTCCGAAGTTACATATACATCAACAGTTATGTCTCTTGAAAAGTGTGAAAATCAACAAGTTTGGGGAATTTTATTGTAATTTTTTCTTGGCACGTCAGAATTTAGTGGGATCTATGTCATTGTAGAGAAAACAATAGATATTACATGCCAAAATTTCAGACTCGAAAGTGTAGAAAATTTAGATTTACATTAAGTGCAAGGTTGGCTTGTATGGTAGTCTCCAAATTAGGGTTATACAAGGTATGCTAACTTGAAAATTGTTTGAGGTGACTCAAAAGGTGTGGTAAGAGAAAATACAAGAGAAATCTAGGTTAACATTATATGTGGGTCACATGGAAAAAGGTGGTGGGAAAAAAATTTACACCCGCTAAACCTCTAAAGAGCTCATCCATGGATCTTGAAGAATGTGAAGACTTGAGGCACTTTGAAATTGAGATCTAATGTGGGTGTACATAGTACATTTTAAGAGAAAATTCTTTCATTCGACGTCATTTAAGAAATTGTCCAAATTGACACCTTGTTTTCCTATGGATCTCATGAGAGTTCATTCATATTTTAGCAATGTTGATTTTTTTCTTTACGGTGGTTAGTATATAAATATATTTTTGACCTTCAAGATTAGGGCTAATGACCTCTTTATACTAATCAATTTTCTCTTGTCCTCTAATTATTTAATGCACCATAGTTTCTCTTTAGATTTAGATGTAATAATACATTTAATGGTATCAATATTTTGTAAAGTGACCTAATCCTCTATTCTCCAATGATTTAGCCAAGACTTGATATATCTTTATGCCAACACATCTTGAGTCATAGGTGGCTTTAACTGGGGTTTGAAGCAATCTTAGGAAGCCTCTTGTCTCTCAAGCTAGTTTTTTTGTGCTTGTACATTAGGTACCTAGATATAGACATATTCTCAATGGGGGAAAGACCCACTTCTTCGAGGAGGATAGAATGGGTCGTATTACTTCTAATCTTAAGATCATAAATTATTAAATGTTTTTAGATTTGCTTGATCTTTCTACATGATTCTCTAGAGATGTTGCAGCCTCAAAATTCACATCCATATAAGATAATAGGAGTGATGAGAGTCTCAAAGAGAAATTTCTTTTTTTTTTCCCACATCCAATGGTTAGTTGATTTACGATTGTTTTCAAGACCAAAAAAGACTTTAAGCCCTCCATTAAATTTTTTCTCAATGCTATGGTTCTAGTTAAGCTTGTGATGAAAGTTGACTATGAGATGTTTGTATAAAGTAATTTCCTCTAAGTTGTTTATCAAATACAAAATTAGTGTAAGTGATCTCTTTTGGATTTGATAATGATAAGCTTTGATTTGTTAGCATTCATTGTCATACTCATGTTAAAACAAAATTCTTTGAAAATTCTTAATTACTTGTTGAGATAAATATATATATATATACATAAGAAGTTCAAGGCTCGTTTAACTCATTTAGTTTTCATTATTTTTGTTCGGTATTTGTCTAGTTCCATGCTAATAGGTACCTGATTTGAATCCCCCTAATTGAGGGAGACTAGTTTGGGTTGATGGTTTAGTAAGGATGCCTTCCATGGATGTGAGGAAGCATCCCTTGGGCCAGAATGATTTCCTTGGAAACATACATACATACATATAAATGGTTTATATATTTTTCCTACATATAATCCTTATAGTACACACACGCGCGCAATCATAAGCCAAATGTGAGATGTATGCCCCAAGTTGGGAAGGTCATGGGTTTGACTCTCTTGATCCCCTTAAGGTTAGATGCTTGGAACTTAGGTACCAATGATCTACACCATATACTATCCTTGGATCACATGGAAGTACTCGAAAGGATTTTTGAGAGGTTTTTATGTTATATATATATATATATAAGTCGAGAGAATATGTGTGTGTGTGTGTGTGTCTATCGGAAAGCAGTGAGGTGATCCATCTTGTATTAACGTGGAGACCTAGGTTCAAATCCATGAATGGGTATGATTATAAATATGTCTTGTAAATATAAGAAGTATCTCTTAAAAAAAAAATGGTGTGTTTGCACGCGCTTACACACACAAGACCTCTCTCTCTCTCTCTCTCTCTCTCTCTCTCTCTCTATATATATATATATATATATATATATATATATATATATATATGCTCACTCTTAGGATTCAAGATTGATATGTGTGTGTGCGTGTTAAGTGGTTTGACTTTCCATGCTGGTGATGGTGTTGGAAAATGAGGTCACGAAGTTGAATTACTTGGATCCCTCTCAGGTGAACATGTCGTCTACTAACAAAATTTACCTTCGGTACCATTCATAGAATGTGAGGAAATACTAGAATATTTTCCCGTGGAAATGTTCCTTCGAAAAAAAATATACAACCCAAGGGGTTAGCTCAACTAGTTGTACCAATGTTGTTGGGAATTTGGCTAATTCCATGCTAGCATGTGCTTGGCTTGAATCCCTTGGATGAGCGACACTAGTCCAATTTGGCAGGTTTACTACGGATGCGATAAACAAATGTGAGAAAACATCCCTTGGGTTTTCTTAAGAGGTTTTCCTTGGATACACACATACACATAGCACTTTTAAGTGTGGTGTTAATGATGAGAAATGATAAATCACATTGTTGTGAGGAAAATTTATGTGAATATTATTCCCTGTGTATAGATGATTGTGAAAATATGTACAATGGTGGAACCTTGACTACCATAAAGAACTTTGATGATATGGATTTGGATTTCCTTCAAATGGTGCAACTTTAACCTACATGCTTGCAAGGAGATTGCCACTCGTCGAGTCATTCATACGGTCATGGTACTAACATTCCCATCGATCAACCAAAAGTTAAGATAACTATCCTCATGTTTGTATGATGTAGGTATAGATATATATTCATTATAAGTTATTAATATTAAATTAATAGTAATTTAATATATTATTCAATGTAATTAAAAAAATGAACTAGTTTCCCCTTATCAAAACTATAATAATACACCAAATTAGCATTATGGAAACCATTAACATCGTGCAATTTGGTTGTCTTTGGCTAGCAACCGTGAATAGAGAGTATCTACTTCTCTAAAGTCACATAAGACTCAAATGATCAACCAAAAGTGAAGATAACTATCCTCATGTTTGTATGATGTAGGTATAGATATATATTCATTATAAGTTATTAATATTAAATTAATAGTAATTAATTATATTATTCAATGTAATTAAAAAAATGAACTAGTTTCCCCTTATCAAAACTATAATAACACACCAAATTAGCATGATGGAAACAATTAACATCATGCAATTTGGTTGTCTTTGGCTAGCAACTGTGAATAGAGAGTATCTACTTCTCTAAAGTCACCTAAGACTCAAACTTAGCCCCAACCACCATTATGTGTGCTAATGTGCAAGCACAAACCTTGGTAATCTTAGTGAGGCTATATTAACATAGTGAATTAAGAATTAAACAAACTCATTTTTTTTTTTGTTAATTTTGATTTTTTTTTCAAAAATTTTGGATTTTATTAAAATTGATAAAACTCTTAAATGGAAAGTTTTATAATCAAAATTATCATCAATCAAATGGAATTATATATTTTTTTATAAAAATCTAAACTAATTTGAAAAAAAAAATTATCTACTATTTAACTTAATGAAAATTATTTTTACATAAAATATAAAATATAACTATAAAAATATATATATGATTGTGAGAACAATTTAGTTTGATTTGACTTATATAAATTACATAAATGGTGAGAAAATTTTAGTTTGATTTGACTTATGAATAAGATAATAATGATAGGTGACATTACTTAACCACTAAAACACAAAATAACATCAACAATTCACATGTTGTTATTCCACTATTCTACATAATAATTAGTACATACAAATGACCATTACCTTTTCAAGTGGAGATACCCTGAAAAGGCTTCAGTACTGCCCATTTTCTCTGATCATTTTAGAAAATGAAGAGATTCAAACACCTTCTTCATTTAGGATCCATTTTCTTTGACAGTACTGCCCATTTTCCCTGAATCATTTTAGAAAATGAAGAGATTCAAGCACCTTCTTCATTTAGGATCCATTTTGGCAGTGAGTACGATTCAAATTTCCATTTGGGTTCTCACGTATCCTTTAAATCTCGTTTGGGTACTCCAGTATCCATTCTGTGACAGTTTACTGTTCTCCTATTTAGTTTGAAAAGAGAAAGGGCCAATATGAGACTTAAAAAGGGCGATACAGTGGAGGTTTCAAGTGATGAGGAAGGCTTCAGTGGAGCCTGGTTTCCTGCAACCATACTCAGGAAGGTGGGCAATGTCAAGGCCAAAACATTCTGGGTTGAATTCAGGGACCTGATGACTGATGATGAAAAATCAAAATGGAAGGAAAAAGTAAAAGCCCATATGATAAGGCCTGAACCTCCAGCTTTGAATAGACAATGTTTTTTCCTTAATGAAGAAGTCGATGCATATGATCAAGATGGTTGGTGGAGGGGAGTTGTTTATGGCATTCTGCCTCAAAATAAATATGTTGTTTACTTCAACCAGACTTTGGAGAAATTGGAGTATGATATAACACAGCTCCGCCTTCATCAGGATTGGACCCATAACAAGTGGGTTACGAATTCAGAGGTATGTGTTTGAACATATTTTGAATTGGTTTTAAACAGATTTTCACTTTCAATTGGTGGTTTAGATATCCTGATTGTCCTGGTTGTTGGTAAAGCTTTCAGTGTATTGGATCATTCATTTTTAAAGCTTATTTGTCGTAATTTTGGAGTTTCATGTTCAATCCTGTGACTGTAAGAGATATCAGATGTTCTTTTCTAGCGGTTGGTATTATATTTTTTCTGTGCATGAACTGTAGAAGCTCTGGATTTCCTTGTTTATACTTCTAATTTATTTGTTAGAAGGAAGGACTTCAGACTAGTGGGTTTAGAGGCTGGCATTGTTCAATCGGTTGTCCCGAGTTATATTTTGGTAAAGTCTGTTGGGTGTGCGGTGACACAATGTAGCCTTCAATGTTAAAAGTGAATTGCATCAAGTAATAGCATTGGAGGCCTTGCACTGGTTTGTTATGGAGCCCTGTTTAGTTTCACTTAATTGCATGGCAGAATGGATTGGACTTACGAGAATGTCCTTTCGCAAAACTGAAAGTGTTGGTTGCCCCCTTCAAATGTTCCTGGAAGCAAGGTCTCTGTTATAACAATGATCACGGTTTGCACATGGTCCTCTTCTTTTAGGATGGTAGTCCTAGATTACTTTTTCTAAGAATGGCTTTTTTCTGAGAGGCCTTCTATGCTTTTGGGGGGCATTTGAGTCTTCAAGTTCAGTCCTTGAGAGTTGTGTGCCATCTTCTATTGGACTTGAGCAGAAAAGGAGCAATCTCTCAAGGTAAAGTTCTAGAGAATGATTGGTTGTCTTTTGTTATGATGTTCTACTGACAGAGCTGGGATATACCATGTTCATTTCTTCCAGAGTTGTATAGACAGGAAAAACCCTGACTTTTGAATCATTAAATATTGTAGAGATGTTGCCAGTATCTATTGTTTGTCTGATATTTTTCAACGTTTACTGTTTTCTCACTTTTTCAGCAACTTAGTCTATCACATCATTTTTTATTGTTCAAACTTCATTGATTCCAATCAGTTTACACAAAGACATCAGTTTTAACACTGGGTACACTAACTTGAGACGAAATGAGGCTTCATAACATCTACCATGAATTTTCATTCACAAGATAAGGTCCACCTTCTCTGTAAAGCTCCTGAGTTCCAACGCAGAAACATGCCACAAGAAATATTCTGAGTTCCAACGCAGAAACATGCCACAAGAAATATCAAGTGGCAAAGCGTGTTTACATATTCATCAATGTTCTAACCTGAACACATATCTATAATGCAATCATAGTTGGCATGCTTCATGTCAATCTCTAATTAAGATAAGCTTCCATGGTGGTGTCTTACGGCCGGTGGCTAATTTTCTGATGGGTAGCAATGCATTATGATTATAGGTGAGTAGCCTAACTTTAATATTCGTCAAATACTTTGTTTGTATGCTTTTAATTGACTTGATGTTGTGATATAGCAATTTGGAAATCAACGTCAAAATTAAATTGCATAAAGTAATAGCATAGAAGGCCTTGGACTGTTTTCTTTTTCATCGAAAAAACAGCTTTATATTCGATATTTCAAGTTCGAAATTAGAATATACATACAACTGCCCTTGAAGGCTCAAAAGATAAACTGTCTTATTACTACTTATTACAATCTTCCAAGAAACTTTTGCGTCCTTTCAGCCCAAAGGCTCTATCACGGACATCAAAAAAACACAGAGATAAACAGAAAGCAAGGACTTTATAAACCCCTGCATTAGTACAAAGATCTTTCAGAAGCTGAAACTTGGGTCTCTCTTCTGAACTCTTGCTCAGAAAGGTACACCTCCTGCAGTAAAAGAGCTTGTTTAGATAACTGATCAGCAATTACTTAGGCCTTGTGCCGGCTTGTTATGGACCCCTGTTTAGTTTAACTTTATTGCATGGTAGAATGGATTTGACTTATGAGAAGTAGAACGGCTTTTTGCAAAACTGACGTGTTAGTTAACCCCCTTCAAGTGCCCCTGGAAGTAAGGCTCGTTTTATAAAAATGATAGCAGTGTGCACATGGTCCCCTTCTTTTGAAATGGTAGTCTGAGATTACTTTTCCTCACAGAGGAGTCCTTTTATTCTCTTTTAGGGGCATTTGAGTCTTCATGTTCAATCACATCCTGGCGAGTTGTGGCATCTTCCATTGGATTTGAACAACAAAGCAGCACTCTTTCAAGGTAAGGGCTCTAGAGAATGAATGATTATCTTTTGTAACGATGTTCTTCTGAAAATCTAGGACATACCATGGGAGATTTTTCCAGAGGTGTATAGACAGGAGAAAACCTGACCTTTGAATCATGAAGTCTCGTAGAGTTGCTGTCAATGTCTAATGTTTGTCTGATACTTAGAGTCTATGACATCATTTTTAATTGTCCAGACTCCATTGATTCAGATCAATTTACACAGACATCAGTTCCAACCATGGGCACACTGCACCTTGAAACAGGATAGGGTTTTAATAAACACCTACCACTGTTTTCCATTCACAAGATAATGTCCACCTTCTATGTAAAGCTCCTGGGTCTTAATACAGAACCATGCCTCAAGAAATATCATGTGGCAAAGCTTGGTTTAGAGATTCATAATTTTTCTAACCTGTATGCACACTTATAACGCAAGCACAGTTGACATGCTTTATGTCTATCTCCACTTAAGGTAAGCTTCCATGTAAGTTACCAGGGTAAGAATATTAGGAAACGGGGTGTAGGTATGAGTATGACACTTTCGAAACAGGAGATGGGGTATGTCAAGGGTACATATATCAAATTTTATATATTATATATACAATAATATAGGGAAAAAATGAGAACTGACATTAATGTAAATCAACAATGATTCAAATTCATTTTTAAATTCAAATCATTCCAATGACATTTATGATTGAACATTGAACATTGACATTCCTTCCCTTTAAGAAATGACAAATTACAAGCAGAAAAATATGGTACTTGAAACTTGATGAAACTGAAATATGGGGACTCAGGGAGAGAAGAATGCTTCACGGTGAACTGCTGGCCTGGACACTAATTCCTACAATTAAAACAGTGAAGAACGCCCTACTTCCTCTGTTCTTCTCAGTTGGTCTCTTCCAAGCTCACATAACCAAACTGAAAATGCAAAAGTGAGCATGAAACTAGGGTTTAATGTCGTTAAAGGGGCCAGGGCTTGATTGTTATAGGGTTTCCTGCTGGGGCCACCCTAAACGAAACCTTATTGGGGATTTTTAATGACTAAAAGACTTTTCATGCTAAAAGGAGTGTTGATGTGCCCAAAATCAGGGTATGCCTCTGAATTATGCCAAGGGTATGGCAGGATAAGTGAAGGTGTTGAAGGGTACAGTCGGGTAGGTGTGCGTTTCCTGTACATAGGTATGGCTATGGCTACTGGTATGAAGAATGCTACCCCTGGGTACACACACCCATGCTACTTAGTTTCCATGGTGGTGTCTTATAACTGGTTGTAAATTTTTTGATGGGTAGCAATGCATTCTGATTATAGGTCAGAAAAGAGATTTATTATGTAACAAATACTTTGTTGGTATGCTTTTGATTGACTCAATGTAGCAGGGTCTTCATTCTCAGTTGCAATTTGGCAATTCACAAATTAGTTAAGGTCTCTCAACACCATTGTTAATGAATTGGACATGAAGCCATGAAAAGTATATATAATTAAATTTTGAACATTAGTTTTTTATTTTTTCGAGAGAATATTCACCTTGCGGGTTCCCCCCTCTTCCCTTGAATATCCAGCCTAATAGCGACTGGTAACCCCGAGGGACTCAACTGGATTTAAACCTGTGACCTATGGCCTACCTGTCAGCAACTTGCCTTTGACAGATGGTTCAACCGCTTAAGCTATCCCTTGGTGCTTAAATTGTGGACATTAGTTATGTAATACTAGTCACTATGGAGTCATGGACAAATAAAAAAGGCTTTCCATGTTATGTTAATGGACATTGAAGCACATGCGATGTGTGTGGTCTATGCATATGGTTTCCTGATGAGAGAGTAATTAGAAAAAATTTATCTGCCCTTGGCAACTTAGTTACAAATACTCGTTACTATACTATGCCTGTGTGCAAATGGAAGGAAAAAATCATCTGCAAATTGTTTTAGTAATTAGTATTAAGTATTATCTAATTACTACTATTAACCTTTGAAGTTACCCTCTTTTCATTAAACTTTTATATCTATCATCTATAGTTATTAGATTTCATATATGATGGCCCCATATATTGTCATAAACATAAATGAAATGCTTACCTCTAACATCAGAAAATATTTCTCATGTTTCTTGAATTCTTTGTCAAATTGGTTTTGAGTCTTGACATGCTTCTCTTTATTTTCTACTCCATCAGAATGTGGGAATGAACGAATCAAATCCACAGTGGCCACTGCTCTCTGCCAGAAATGTGGAGAATACTCCTTCAAAATCAGTGAAAAGATCTAATAAAACCAATAAAAAGTTAAGTGAAGCCAAGGTTTCTGAATTCTCAGGAGAGAGTAAGGCAGACAGGCAGTCGGAGACCTTGAAAGATGGAAGTAATCAGCCAACCAAAAAATCTTCCAAAAGAAAGCGGGGAACTAAGGATCAGTCCAATAATGGTTCAGCCTGCAGAAGGAAAATCCTGGGTGAAGAAAATGTGGATGGTACTGAGACGCAAGATGATGAAAATCTTCTTAACTCTCATGCTAAGGTTGTGAAAATAGACCTGCTTAAAGGTCTCGGTTCCCCTACTGAATCTGAGAAGACAATTCCAATCTCTATTCCTTATCTGGAAATTGTTGACCAAAAAATCTGTCATCTGGGTAATACCTCTGAAATACCTGGAAAAACAACTTTAAAACAGATGTACCTCCTGGCTTATCATTTTGTACTTAAGGTACTCTATCTCCAAGGAACTCATAATTGGAAAAATGAAACTCTCCTCACAGATCTACGGGAAGCGCTCCACATTAGTAATGAGGAGCATGCAAATGAGTTGAGGAGCATAACATCTGGTCAATATAAGTAAGAATTGCTTGTGACATCTAGGCAATATAACTGAGACTTGACTAGTAATCTTTTTTTTCGTATTAACAGCTTTGGCAAATTGTCTGTGCCAAAGTTGCAGAGACTGACTACTGACTGCATGAATTTATTTTGGGATGATAGAATCAAGGAACTGATCTATGTTTATGGAATATAACGGTTTTAGATTGAGTGGCTCATTGGCAATGGCACTTTTTATATAAGTTTCGTGTATATAATGCATTACGTTTTTGCTGCTATAATTGGTCCCTTTTGATACTTGAGATCTAAAACAGAATGATTATAATCATTACTAACTGTATAAATCAATTTACTGTGGTATAGAAACAACGCACAGAAGACCCAAGTTAAGAATGTTGTGGATTTTTGTTTGCATAAGCTAAGCCAGTGTTATCCTATTGGAGGTGTTTCTTGTGAAGAATCCCATCAAATCACGCTTATCTGTTCAATTGTTTTAGAAATATTCTCATTAATTTGTGAATTTGATATGCTTGTTGAGCAATTATCCCGAGTACTATGTTCTATGCCCACAGGCATTTATTGTTTCTTTATAATCAGTTCTGTGGCTGTAGGTTGGTGCTATAAATTATATATCGAGATTTATGTTTCTGTCATTTATATTTAAAGTTTACTTCCATGGTCTCAGGTAAATACTTATAGTAATGTTTATTTACTTCTCTATGGTTATAGGCTTATCGTTTGAGTTATGCAGGAGTACATCCCCATGCCTTGTTTTCACTCTAACAATGTCACATTTAATCCATTCATTTCTCTATCCATGTCTATGGTTTTGTTGTTTGTATTAAAAAAATGGTCCCACAGTTATCTCACTTCTGTTGTTTATGACCCGCAAACTGATCTTTATGTTGCTTGGGTCTCATTGCAAGGAATGTTATGGTAGAATTAATATATCTAGTCTACGGTTCATGTTTAAATACAAATTTTCAAGTTAGTTGGTAATTTAAGATTATGCATAATTTTGTCAAAGTTGCTCACTCTGCGGAAAAGTAACTTATGTCCTAATTGTCAATTCCATCTTAACCAATTGGCTTAGCTTCTCTTAGTCAAATGCCCAATTCAATTCTCTTCTGTTCTTGCTTATTTTCAATGTTGATTATCTTAGATTTTACCTCTGCATTTCACTGTATTAAAATGTAGGTTATTTATTTCATATTAATATTTGGTGTTATATCTTTGGAATATACATCGAAATATAACATTGAAATTATTTTTTATATCGAGCATATCTTTTTAATGTTTATATAAAGTTGGTTTGTCCATATAGTGTCCTGAATTGTTCATATGGCACAAAAATTTCAGTTGAATGTTAAAGATCATTGGAAGGACTTAATATCTGCTTGATTCTGGTAGTCAAATAAGGTTTCTTACCTATGTTGCACGGGGACCCGTCCCCCCCAAAATTCCTTCCGTTCCCTGCGTTTCCGAGTTCCGGGGACTTTGGAACTCCTCGGAAACGTCCCCAATTCATCGGGGACTCCATTGGGGACTCGGGGACTTATCGGCCGTTCCCTAACCGTACCCGGAAATTTTGGGAACTTTTTAGTGAAGTCCCTCGACCAATCGGGGACTCCTGGACGTCCCTCGACCCGCACACAAAAAATTAAACATTTAATTAGTAATTACTAAAATTTTATTTAAAACTAAAACTAAAACCAAAAATTGAATACCTAAAAACTAAAACTACGTTACCCTATCCTCTAACCCGCGGGCTTTCACTCTGCGAGCTCCCTGTTTGCACAACGTTGTACAACAAACAGCGGCAGGGGTCGTGGCTCTCCTATTCCCCTGTGGTCGCAGCACGCAGCAGGTCGTGTCCCTGTGGTCGCGGCTCCCCTCTCGAGTCTCAGCTCGTGGCTCTTTGCAGAGCTCATTTCACAGCCAACTCCTAAGTATTCCATTGTTGCACAGCTCGTGGCTCTTTGGTCCGAACTGCTACAGCTACAGGGTACGTAAATAAAAAAATTATTTTGATTGTGTTTTACTGTTTTTAAAATTTTTAAATTTCCTTATTAAGTATGATTTTTTTTGTGCAAAACTCAGAAACTGTCACTGAATATCAGACAGATATTGAATTTAAAAAATTAAATTTCAGAGACTATGATGATCGTTTAAGTTTTAACTTTTTTTTGTTAAAAAAAATAAATTTTAAAACATAATTTACTCATGGATGATAGTCCAAATGGGAAAATGCCCAAAAACATAATTTTTGGGCATTTTGTAGTTTTTGGGCTTATGTTTCATGAATGATTCATATGCTCTAGAGTCTAGACTTTTAAATTTAAATTTAAATCTTTAAGTTTACTATTTTTCTGATATAGTTTGCATGGAAGTTGTTTTAATCTTGTTATGTTATGTACACTACAATGATTGTTAATTTGTTATGATAATTGTTATTATTGAGATAATAATTGAGATTGCATGTAGATCATTCATGGATAATTGATAAATATAATGATTATGGATACATTTTATTTTTTAATATAATCTGAAGCACTATTATTAATTATATAATAATAATTTTTTAATTTATATTTTTTAATTTTTATATTATATAATTGCCGTCCCCAACCTGCCGTCCCCTGAAAAATTGGGGGTGCGCTCTAGCCGTTCCGGAAACTCGTCCCCACGTCCCCCGCGTTCCCCCGTCCCCCAGGCCAGTGCAACATAGTTTCTTACAGTGATCTATGGCTTGTGTGATAGGTCAAGCTTGCTTTCTACAACGTTCAATTACCAAGTTTCTGAATTCCTTAAGTAGGAATCAGGGTTGTAGTTTTGGCAAAGTGAATAGTATCCATGCTTTTTAAGCTAGCCATGCATTGATTTCTTCATGGCACAAGTATTTGGGGCAGCAGTTCAGTTACCAATATTAAACACAAGACACATTCTCATCAAATGGATATCGGCAAGAATATATTTCTTTGATAGAAGACAATAATTTTTTCGAGAAAGACAAATTACTAGGATAATTATAAATTAATCTCGAATGAATCGATGCCATTATAGTCTTGAGATGGATAGCTATTTTTTCTTGCGTGTTTGTGGTACCCAAACTATGTTTCTAATGAACCAACACTGAATGTTCTTTTTCTAAATAGTTTGTTTCACTTAATAAAGAGTCAGTTCGATCTAAAGGGATAGTTCGGGAGAGACAATATTTGTTAAGGTTTTGCAAATGGGCTAGCAAGCTAAGTGGGCTTGATTATGGGGGAAAATGGTTAAATGAGCTTGAGCCAAAGGAGTCCTAGGATGGGTGATCTCCTGGGAAGCCCTGGTTACTAGGTGCAAGCTCTCGAGGTGATGATTGATGTTAAAATTCATTTCACTAGTTCCATCCCATTTCTTTACCCTTGTGAGAATCACCCAATGCAATGAGTGTTAAGTTGACTATTCAATACCTTGAAAAACTAGTCATTATGTAATGCTCATGAGATACAAGTCATGTATAATGACTTACTCTATGTAAATAATCCCAAAAATGGTATTTCATATGTTCGACTGCAAAAGCCCCGCAAATTACTTGATTAAATTTTTGGTTAAAGTCAACTACAAGGCATATATGAAATATTTAATCCAAAAATAAAAGAATGCTTCATACGAAAACTGTCTGCACCTACTAACAAGGACATTTTGGGTCACTGCTGAAAGGTAGAGTAGATGTCCTTGTTATCCTCGACTTCTTAATTGGTTTGAAATTCTCGTTGAATGATTTAGCTGAGTTCACAGCTTCAAATAAAGGTCTGGCTCTATGTGTAAAGAAAAATATTGGGAGGTCCAAGGGAACTGGATGATTGGTGATTCCTGTAATCAGGACTATGTGGAAGGAAGTGAAGGACTTATTACTACAATTCCAATAGAAAATACTTTCATTTAAAAATAAGATATAAAAATTAATAGGCTGGAAAATGCTTTAGTCTACTAGGGGTTTCGATTGGAACCAAGTCAATTAGATGTGGAGTAGTTTTATTAAAAAACCAAAGAGGATGATTTCGTGAGTTGGAAGGAACATATGGACATACAAGATCATCCCTACTATAGTCCTGCGATCTAGTTTGTCCATAAATTTTAATGAATGAAGGGAAGATGCTATTGTTGTCATTAACAAAGATTGGTACTAGGGTGAGGTGACCTACTTCCTTTTGCAAGTTTATGTCCATCTTTGGCAATGTAGAGTTTTTGGGATTGTAGATATAAATGATAAGAAGGGGGATAGGTAGTGCAAGAGGAAGAGGCGAACACTGTTGGTATGGGCTGTTAAGCCGAAGGTGTAGATGGAAGATCCAAAAAACTACTAGAGTGGGAGGATTGTATTTATTTTGCGAAGGAGTTGAAAGTTGGACCTAGGTCCATTTTGGCAAGTGCAACTGAAAATACCTAAAATATGCATTGTGTTGTCAATCATCTCAGTAGCATATTCCATTTGATAGGCCATTTTCAAATTTTCCTGAAAGTTTTGTAGAATGTGATGGAGTTAGTGGTCGAAAACTATAAACTACAATAAACTATAAACTACAATAAACTATAAACGACAATAATAGGTTGAACATATCAATAGAATGAAGGTGAGATTGGAGGAAATGGAATAAGGGGAGTAGCATTGGTGCATGGTGTCATGGCAATCAGGATTAGACAAAGGGCAATGTATAGGTTCTTCATCCAATTGGTTCGATGGAGACTTAAGACACACGCAACAAAGGACTCAGGTTCAATCTGGTTGCAAGGATTGGTAGGTGGTGTAATCGATTGTGGGTGGCATCTAATAATCAGTTTCCCTACCTCTACTAAGAAACCCTAAGGTATAATTGCTGAAGAAAGATTAGCAAGCAATGCAACCTGCTTAGACTCTGCAGGGAAAGTGTTAACACATAGGTTTCGGCTTCATTATATACCTCAATTGAGGGAATATAATATGGCCCAATAACAAACATTCCAGGCTATCAAAACTCGTTTTTAGAGTCACTTGATGTTCATTGCCATTCTCTTGGGCAGCCGAAATGAACATGGTCTTGGCTAACTAATTTGTGGTTAGCTTACCCTAGTTGTGAACAGTTTTTACGGGCTATCATTGCAAGATCATCTTGGGAAATTGGTAATCAGAAAATGATATTGAGGGCTAATGGTGCCTACGCGATAATAAATAACATCTGCAAAAAAAGTATAAATGAAAAGGTGCTTCGTTACCAAAATTCCTCCAAATTGACTTGAGATTGGGCACGAATGAGGTTTGTTACTGCTCTGAGATCTTAGTAGCATAACAAAGAAGAAAAAATATTAGAAGTTGTGGATCTTTATTCAGAGCTCAGACACAAGTTGCAGGAAGTTTAGAAGGTGTGACAAGGACAAAACTTAATCGTTGCTTCTCTTTTTTTCAGTAGTGCACTCCCTGCCCTTCAAATTCGATCATTGGAACTGGCACAAGCCGATCGTGTGACTAGCCTAATGCTGGCATAAGATGCCGAGGTGCCTGTCCTTGAGAAGATGCTGGTGTTCCTGTACACAAGATGCTGGCGTGCCTGTGCCTTATGCCGGTAGAAGATGTGCACCATATCATCTTGTAAATAATCTTGTCCACAAATTGGTGGTTTAATTAATGCTTGAACTCCTCGAGGCGCTATAAAAGCTCCTCCTCTTAGCTTGACTTTGCCACTCGATCCTCTATGAGTATCAGGGATTGTTAGAAGCTCCTCGTGTATTGAGTATCAAATAGAAGCTCCTCGCGTATTGAGTATCACGAACTGTTAGAAGCTCCTCGTGAGAATAAACAACACAGGTATGTTTGTGTACGTAACGTACTTTGTGAGTCAGTTTATGGTTTAAGAGTAAGAGTTGTAATGTAATTATTGAAATACAAATTTTCTTCTATGGTTTATATGTTATCCCTCCCACGATTAAAATATCTGTTACTGTGATAATACTCATCTTCTTGATCACTGTCTTATCACTATGAATTTTATTAAAATCAGGTTACGATGGCACCTAGCCTCCTCCGAGCAATTGGGCTACGGTTAGCAGATCGTACGCTGGATGAATTAATTGAGAATACTTCAGGTCCCGATATTACAGCAGCAACAAGCAGAAAAGCAAAAGCAGATTTTATAAAAAAGAAGGATTTGAAGATTTTATAGAAAAGAAGTATTTGAAGGACAATCTGGGGATTGTTAAACACACATAATGAGATCTTCAGAGAAGCAAATGTGTTGCTCTACTTTAAGAGGATACTTTAAGAGGATAGGAGGTTTCATTAAAATGGGTGGTGTTATAGCAATTAGCAAATTATACAACTTACCCAAATATCCATAAGTTCTGGGAAATGTTAGTAGGGAATAAAATCTTCTCTTCTCAGTGGAAAGAATCCCACCTAGATGTAAGAGCGTTATTAAAAACCCAAATGATTCTATTAATAGAATGTGTGGGATTCAAGAGACAGACTGCTGTAGACATGTTAGAAACCCACTGAAAGGAAGAATTAAGGATGGAAAGCAATTATAATTATGGACATTACTGGGAACAAAATGTTGTTTCTTAATCCCTTGAAAGATTTCAATGCTCCTAATCAGACATGGAAGAATTTGGGATGGAGCAGAAGGAAATTGGTATGCTAGAATAAGGAAAATCTATAAGGAGGAAATATTTGATAAAGCAAAGTATAAAGCTCTAGATCCCAGTCCCAGAGAATTAGAATTCCATTTCGAACCTCCTATAGAATATGAAGCAGGTAGAATAGATGTAAATGGAGATTGGTTCAATGAAGATGTAGGAAGAAGTGCAGAAGAATTCTAGCATCAACAAACATAAATAAATATGCAACTTAAAATGCAAGACAAAACGAAGAAATTAGATATTGAAGATTATGAAAGAGCCTAATTTAAAATAGCACAATGAAAAACAACACGGAAAACAAGAGAGAAGTTTTTATTCAGACATAGGAAAAGAAAACCTTGGGTTATTTATCTCCCATTGATCTTTAGACTTGCACAGCTACATACTTATATAGATTACATTGCATAGAAATAAAGGCATTATTTACATGCTGTAAAATCAGCTGTAGGTTGATGTATAATTCTGCAAATTATTTTATTCTTCACATGCATTAGCATGTAGTGAAGTTTGTTGCAAATTTATTTAATAAACAACTGCAGCCTAAAATAGACACTATCAAATTCTACACAGCATCAGTTATCAACATACTCCCCCTTGATGCTGAGAGGGCTCACAATAAGATCTCTGAGTTTCAAAAACTGGGCCTTTGAGACTGCCTTAGTGAAGATGTTTGCTAGTTGTTTTTGAGTGTTGATGTATTTCAATTCAACTTGCTTCTTTTGCACCACATCTCGAATAAAATGATACTTCATGTCAAAATGTTTTGTCCTGCTATGGTGTACCGGATTCTTGGCCAATTTGATGGCACTCAAATTATCACAAAAAATTACTGTAGGTTGATTTTGTTTTTCTTCAATTTCTTCAAGAACTTTTCTAAGCCATAATGTTTGTGTGCCTGCTGAGGTGACTGCAACATATTCTGCTTCTGTAGAAGAAAGAGAAACTATACTTTGCTTCTTTGAGCTCCAACTGATCAAACCAGAACCAAAAGAAAAACAGTTACCAGATGTAGACTTTCTATCATCCAAACTACCTCCCCAATCAGAATCACTGAATCCAACCAGTTCAAAACTTTTAGAAGTATAGTAATGAATGCCAAAATTTAGAGTGCATTTCACATACCTCAGAATTCTTTTAGCTGCATTCATATGCATTTCAGATGGCATAGTCATATACCTAGAAACAAGTGAAACTGAATAAGCAATATCAGGCCTTGTGTGTGTTAGAAACATTAAGCTTCTTACAATACTTCTGTAAACTGTCTCATCAACTATTTCAGCACCATCATCTCTACACAACACAACTCCATGAGCATTTGGAGTAGGAGATGGTTTGCAATCAACCATATCAAATTTCTTCAACATATCCTTTCCATACTTTGTCTGACAAACAAAAATTTCATCTTCACTTTGATAAACTTCCATTCCAAGAAAATATTGCATGAGGTTTAAATCTTTTATCTCAAAATCACTCATCATAGCAAATTGAATTCATCCTTCATCTTAGAACTGCTACCCATATACAACAAATCATCAACATATAAACTGACAATAAGAATATCATTACCTTCTTGTTTATAGTAAAGGGTAGATTCACTCTTACTTCTTTTGAAGCCATTCTCTTGAAAATATCCATCAATCCTGGCATACCAAGCTCTTGGTGCTTGCTTTAGGCCATACAAAGCCTTCTTCAACTTGTAGACTTGATGTTCTTTTCCTTGCACTTCAAAACACTGTGGTTGTTCCACAAAGACTTCCTCTTCTAAGTACCCATTCAAGAAGGCACTTTTCACATCCATGTGATGAATGCTCCATTTCTTTTGTGCTTCCAGTGAAATCAACATTCTGATAGTCTCTTTCCTTGCTATAGGTGCAAAGGTCTCTTCATAATCAATGCCATACTTCTGTGTGAATCCCTTAGCAACTAACCTTGCTTGTGTCTTTCAACAGTCCCATCACTGTTATACTTTGTCTTGTAGACCCATTTAGTACCAATTTTTTTCTTGTCATGTGGAAGATCTGTAAGCTCCCAAGTATCATTCCTATGAATTGAATCTATCTCTTCTTGCATAGCTTGCACCCAAACCTCATTAGTAGAAGCTTCTTCAAAACTTGATGGCTCAAAATCAACTTGTGAAAATAAAGCAAAATTTACAGTCTCACCTCTTGGATTTTCTTCATGAGCCAGACTTGTACTTCTCTGATAAATTTCATTCAAGCTTCTCACCTTCCTTGCAGTACTTGGACTTGAATATGGACAACTAGATGAGGGGCTACTTGGTGGATTTGTAGCATTTGATATTGAAACATTAGTGGGATTCTCATTATTAATATCATCAATAATATTACCATCCAAAGCAGATTTTGACTTCTCAACATGGTCTTTTTGATGACCATAAACTCCCCCTTCATAAAAAATTACATCTCTTGACACAACAATGCGATTGGTGAGAGGATTATACAACCTGTAAGCCTTACTTTGCTCACTATATCCAACAAAAATGCATGCTTGACTTTTTGGATCTAACTTTTGTCTCTTTTGATCAGCTACATGAACAAAGGTTAAACAACCAAAAAATTTGAAATGATTAACATTAGGCTTTTTCTCATACCAGGCCTCATAGGCTTTTTCTCATACCAGGCTTCATAAGGAGTCATCATGTGAAGTGCACTAGTGGGACTTCTATTGAGAATGTACACTACTGTAGCAACTGCATCACCCCAAAAGGAATTGTTTAATCCTTTGGTATGTAGCATACTCCTTGCCATTTCCACCACTGTATGGTTCTTCCTTTCAACTACCCCATTTTGTTGAGGTGTAGAAGCAGTGGTGAGTTGTCTTCTAATGCCATTCATATCACAAAAATTTTGGAAACCTCTTGAACAAAATTCTCCTCCACGATCAGTCCTTAAGCATTTTATTTGGTAACCACTTTCATTTTCTACAAGGGATTTAAACCTCTTGAATGTATCAAATGCTTCACCCTTGCTCTTCAAAAAATAAAACCAACACATTCTTGAGTAATCATCAATAAAAGTAATGAAATATGATGACTTACCCAAACTTTTTGTCTGCATAGGACCAAAAATATCAGAATGAACAACTGAAGTGGATAATGGGCCCTCCATGCCTTGCCTCTAGGAAATTTCTCTCTTGCATGTTTTCCTTTAGCACATCCTTCATAAACCTCCTTGTGCTCTTCAACCTTAGGCAAACCATAAACTAATTCTTTTGATGTTAGAAGCTTCAAACTATGAAAATTCAAATGACTATACATGAGATGCCACAACCAACCTTTGTCCTCATATGCCATATTAGCAAGGTTGATGCTAGTTTCTCCAAACTTCAATGGGAACATCCTATTCTTTGACATAGGCACAACTGTAACCACCCTATTTCCTTGATTCTTATCATAAATTGTGCATTGTCTATCATCAAACACTACTTTGTAATTATTTTCACACAGCTTTCCAACACTTAATAAATTATGCTTTAACTGTGGAGTGTAATAAACATCTTTGACACTTTTCATACCTTCTTTTGTATGGACTGCCATATCTCCTTTTGCAGAAACATCTAAGGTTTTTTCATCACCAAGTTTGATATTAGATTTGAAACTTTCATCCATTGTAGAGAAAAGCTTGCAATTTCCTGTCATGTGGTTAGAACAACCTGAATCTAAATACCAAACATCTTTAACTATATTTTCAGTTTTGCCATAAGATAAAAATAAATTATTTGGAGAAGCGTCATCACCCTCTTGAGCATAATTAACACTTTTGTTTTCTTTTAATCTGCAATCCCTTTCAAAATGACCATACCTTTGACAATGATAACACTAGATGTTTCTCTTATCAAATCTGCCTCTACCTCTTCCTCTGAAACCACCTCTTCTTCCTCTATCTCCTCTTGGAAAAAATTGATACTGACCTTTACCTTGGGCTTGGTTTCTTCTGGAGCTAGAACTAGCATATGCATTCTTTGTAATCTGTAGCTTTGTGGAAAAAGCTTTCTCATCACTTTCTTCAAATGAATCTCTCACTCTATCTTCATGAGAAATAAGAGATCCAACTAGGTGATCAAAGTGAAGGTTAATTAAATCCTTGCTTTCTTCAATGACTATAGCAACATGGTTCCATCTTGGTGTTAGAGACCTCAACACCTTTTTAATCACAACTTCTTTATCAATAGTTTCTCCTAGAGTAACCAATTTATTGACAACATCATTTACTCTTACACAATAATCACTCACCTTCTCACCTTCTTGCATCTTCAAATTCT
This sequence comes from Larix kaempferi, assembly GCA_027924585.1. Classification (NCBI taxonomy): domain Eukaryota; kingdom Viridiplantae; phylum Streptophyta; class Pinopsida; order Pinales; family Pinaceae; genus Larix; species Larix kaempferi. Next base: position 11,223,537 of record BSBM01000660.1, read on the forward strand.
CGAATTCTGTCCTCAGTGTCTGTAACTTGATAACCTTAACTTGATCACTGTCTTGGTAAGCTTCTTGTAGAGTCTTCCAAGCATTCTTAGCTGACTTTGCTCCTACAATTCTTGAAAATAAGCTCTTATCTAGAGCTATTTGAATATGAAATAAAGCTTGGGCATTCCTCTTCTTGGATTCTCTCTTAGTGGTTCTATCATTGGCTGTAAGAGTGTTCCAATCTTCTAGCTCTTCATAACTTGATTCTACAATCTCCCACAAATATTTTCCTGTCAAAAAGGTCATCATCTTGATGCACCAATAATCATAATCACTTCCATCAAATTTTGGAATGGGAAAAGAGTTAGAATTTGACATTATGAACTTAATCCAAACAAAATACCTGCTCTGATACCAAATGAAGATTATGAAAAATCCTAATTTAAAATAGCACAATGAAAACAACATAGAAAACAAGAGAGGAGATTTTATTTAGACACGGGAAAAGAAAACCTTGGATTATTTATCTCCCATTGATCTTTAGACTTGCACAGCTACGTACTTATATAGATTACATTGCATAGAAATAAAGACATTATTTACATGCCGTAAAATCAACTATAGGTTGATGTATAATTCTGCAAATTATTTTATTCTTCACATGCATTAGCATACAGTGAAGTTTGCTGCAAATTTATTTACTAAACACCTGCAACCTAAACTAGACACTGTCAAATTTTGCACAGCATCAGATATCAACAGATATACGGTGGCTACTTACAACATTTTTTTGCAAATTATTATTGCTTGAATATGTAGAAGGAGAACTGGAGGGGCTGCCTCCATAATCCTGTTGTTGGATGAAAAACCGGTTTAGGGTTTGGGCTTGTGTAAGCCATGTCCAGCTTGTTCATAGTAGTGTAGAATGTGAGGATATTTCATGACTGAAAATTCGCAGGAGCTTTAAGCGCGCCGGGAAGCTACACTGGTGGAATTGATATTTTGTTGGAGGCTAGAAATCCTTCCAGTTCGAGGTCCAGCAAATCCGGCGGCAAGGTGTTTGTAACAAATAAAAAATTGCATAGTTGTAAATTTAAAATTTCAAAAAAATAAATTCAATTTATCAAAAACTAAGTTTATTATTACATGTTTATTTTTACACGGATAGATGAGAGAAGTGTACTCTCCAGATTGATGTTATGGCAGTCATTAAAATTCAAAATAAACAAAATATAAAAGAAAAAAAATATAAAAAATCATTGGTAGCTGACTTGTAGATGATGCATGGATAAGTCTACAACTCATTTAATTAGAAGAAGGCTAGAGATAACATGTAGCTAACTTGTGGCCTATATGTGTTCACCGACATCCAGGGGAGAAAGCTCATACTCTGGATGAAGAATTTCGCAAAATGGTGAATTTGATGAAACCGCCTCCGCAAGGGAATCCACGCGGTTTGTGAAGAGATCGGCTACCCTTGAGGTTAAAATCTCTTCAGCCTCTATAAAAATGAAGGCTCTCTAGATTACAGAACAAGAGCTAGTGGGACTCTTTACTGTGGCCCTCCCTCTCCAAGGGCTATGGAGGTTTGGTTGGATAAAAATTGGAGACCTCTTCTATTAGGAAGATTGTAGTAGCGTTTTTGTGGAAAAGGATGCTATGCTTTCCTATTTAAGAAAACGAAAGATAGAGATATAATCTTTCGAAATGGCCCTTACTTCATAGGCCCTCATGGAATGTATCTGAATAGATGGACCATGTCTTTCAATTAGGATAGTGGCGTTCCCTTCGTTGTGCCCCTGTAGGTGAAACTCTTACATCTGCCCCTTCATCGTTGGTTAGATGAAGACCTAGAAACCATTGGAAATTCATTGGGTTAGTATATAGACAGATCTGAGCCAAAACCCCCTATGTTTGCTTGTGCCAAGATCTATGTGGAGGTTGACTTGGAAAAAGGACTGCCCAAATCAATCAATCTCGATATCAATAGATGGAATCACGAGCAAAAACTAGATTTTGAACAAATCCCTTTCAAATGCAAGATCTTGTCATGAATACGAACATTTTGCCCAGAATTTTCCAAAGAATATAGAAAAAAACCTGTAAAAGAACAATAAGTTGAATGGAAGCAAATGACAAAGAAAGGGAAAATAACCTCACAAGAAGTTGTACCAACAAAATCCTCTGGACCTTATTGTCCCTCCTCACCTAATAAGTTTCAGGTGCTTGTGCAAGAAGCAGAAGGATATAGTGGAGAGGAACCATCTCCCTTGGAGGAGGTGTTTCCAAGAGGCTCAATTCATATTATATCTTCATTGTAGCTGGTAGTTGAGCAGGTGGGCCTAGAAAATTACATTTATGTTCTCCCTCCCAGGCCAATTGAAGAAATTAACTCCATCCAAAGTAGTGAGCAAAACTCAGTAGTGGTTTTAACCAGAACCCAAGCAAAGCATTCGAGAGAAGACTCCTCAAAATATTTGGAAGAGGTTAGGTCTCCATAGAAGAAAGTGGGTAGAAAATCTATGAAGCAGGTTCATAAAGAGGAGGTTGCTAGGGATAAACTGCTAGGAAAACATGCCTCATTGGACAAAAATTTGAAGAGTATCAGCTCTCATCAATCTACGTGGGATCAAAACAGTGAACCAAGTGGTAAGTTCGGTCCTCAATCTAAGAAATAATGAAACTCGTCTCCTCAAATTGTAGAGGATTAGGGGGTAAGTAAAATATCAAAGTAGTAAAAGATATGGTGTACAAAGAAAAACTCTCATTGCATCTAATTCAAGAGACAAAAATGGAAGTGGAAGAAGTCTATTCTTTGGTTCACTCGGTGTGGAAAAATGGAAAAGGTAGGGCTACTAGCGCCAAGGGTTCCTTTGGTAGTATATTAAGCTTCTCGAATTCTAGGAATTTTAATCAGTTGTAAGAATACTTCCAATTGGCTATTAGTTAGTCTTGCAAGGTGTGAACTCGCAAGAAATTATTTCGTTATGTAATGTGTTATGGTCTTGTATTATATGGAGACCAAATTAATTTACGACATTCTTTCATGTTGATTAGGGATGTCGATTAGGGAGGAACAATGTCATATGGTGGCTGGGGGACTTTAATGCTACCATCTCAGCCAAGGAGTGAAAAGGTGGGACTCTCCTGAGAGAACCTTTTGGAGCAGCTGGATGACCTTTTTGGAGATATGGATTTGATGGATATCCCTCCAAAAAGGGGTATCTACACATGTTCAAACAAATGGATCGGGTCAGGGCATATAGCTGCTAGGTTGGATAGGTTTTTAGTATATATATATTTTCTTTATAAAGGATTCTCGATACAAACCATTATCCTTCCTTTGCGATCTCTAAGCATAAGCCAATCTTCCTTTCCTTGGATATACCAGACAATCAGGGGCTTATACCTTTCAATTTCAACCCTCTTTGGCTCAAGCAGGAAGAGGCTCATAAGATTATTAAAGACTGTTGGGAAACATTTTTTCGTGGACCCCCTCCTTTGTTTGGGAAACAAATCTCAGAATTGTTTAAGACGACGTTAAAAGAATGGGATAAAAAGAATTGCTTCTCTGAGGATAAACGAAGGAGTACATTACATTCTGAATTGGGTTCTCTTCAATATCATATGGAAATGACCAAGATCACCCTTGAGCTTCTTCAAAAGGAAAGGATTCTTAATAATCAACTTCATGAAGTGTACAGGCTTGAAGAGGAAGCATGGAAGCTAAAATCCTATGTTATCTAGCTCAAGGCAGGAGATTGCAACACCTTGTTTTTCCTTCATCAAGCAAAATGTTAGTTTAAACAAAAAAGCCATTTGTGAAATCCAGGATCGGAAGGGTAATAAAATCTCAGGTGCGGATGAGATTCGGGAAGAAGCTTGTAGGTTCTTTAAAGATCCATACTCTAAGCAGGGGGAACAAATGGATTGGAAAAATAAGAAATGTTGGCAAACATCACGCAGCTAGTATCGAATGCCGAAAAATCGCTCCTTTGATCAGTCCATATTTGACGGAGAAGTGTTGGAGTTTCACCCAAATAAAGCCCCTCAACCGGATGGATTTTCCATATGCTTCTATTGAGAATGTTGGAGTACTATAAAGGATCTATGAAAAATGTTGAAATGGACACGAGGTAAGGATAATATTAGAGGAGCCATCGATTCCTCCTTCATTGCTCTTATTCCCAAAAAAGAATTGCCCCTTCCTCTTTTTTCCAAATTATGGCCTATCTCACTATGCAATTTAGCGTGCAAAATTCTAAATAAGGTTTTAGCAATGCACATCAACCCTCTTCTCCATAGAATCATTTATAAAGGATAGGTTTTGTTTTCCCCAAAAATGACAAATTGTGGACAATATCGTTATTATCTAGGAAGCTATTCATTCTAGTGTTTTGAGAAAGGAACCTAGTATGGTGATTAAATTAGATATGGTGAATTCCTTTTGATCGTGTCATTCACAGTTTCATCTATGTTGTTATGGAAAAGATGAGATTCTCCCTTTCTTCCATATGTTGGATACGAGCTTGCATCAATTCTCCATGAATAGTTTCATCTATGTTGTTATGGAAAATATGCGATTCTCCCTTTCTTTCAATATGTTGGATACAAGCTTGCATCAATTCTCCTTGAATATTCCCTCTGGTCAATGGAAGGCCTTAAGAATTCTTTCAAGCTTCGAGGGGCATTAGGTAGGGTTGTCCCTCTCTCTCCATTTTTATGGTTGAAACCTTGGGCATAAGCTTAACAAAAGAATGAGAAGTGGCAATCTAACAAGGATCTCTATAGCTCTTGGTGTCAAAGTTGTAAACCAAGCACAGTTCACTGATGATGCTATTCTTTTGGGAGGAGCTTCAGTCATCAATACTAGGATATTTAAATAAAAACTATATGCGTTCCTGTAGGATTTGGGAGGAAAAATAAATGAAGAGAAAAGAAAAATATATGGGTGGAATGTTTCCACCTATGATCCTCCAACGAATTTCACAAGTCTTCGGATTCACTGGAATCGGAAGATGGTCTTTATTCAAGTATTTAGGCATTCTAATTTCACTGGAGAGAGCTAAAGCCACATAATGGTATAGAATTGGTTATAAAATCAAGGAAAGAATTCAGTCATGCGGTATGTGATAGTTAAATCCAACAAGAAAATTACTCTAATTAGGTATGTTCTCTTCTCCCTTCGATTATTTCAATTTTCTTCCCTTATGGCCCTGGTAAGAATTATGTGTGGCCTATGTCGAGAAATCCAATAATTCCTATGGCAAGGAGGGCAATAAAATGATAGGAAATTCATCTTCGTTTCATTTGAGACATCGTCAAAGGGTTAAAGGACTTTGGCAGTTTAGGAATCAAAGATCCAAAATTATCGCAATGGGAGCAAAGTTGTTATGGCGTCTCGTTTCAGGGGAAAATGCTTGGTGGAAAGATATCCTTGGAAAATATTACTTTAAGAAACCACAACTCAAATGTCTGGACAAATACGAGTTGTAGGATTCTAGATTAGTGATTTAGCATCTTTCTAGATTAGTGATTTAGCATCTTTGCAAGGAGGCTCAGAATCTAATTCAACATGGGATCTATTGGATTCTTGGTAATAGCAAAAGGATCAACCTATGGGAAGATAGTATCCTCGGAAGGGTCCCCTTTTCGCACAAATAAAAAATTTCCAGACATTAAAGAATGGCTTTGCACTCAAGGAATCAAACATTTATTTGATATTGCAATTTGGGATCAAGATGGAATATGGTATGGATGGTGAAGAATGGAGCTCCTAGAGCATGTATCTCCTAAATATGACCTTCTTCTTACACATTTGCATGAGTTGCTTCGATTAGTCATGGAAAAAAATACAATAGGGGTTAGAGGAAAGTGTGGTAGATATACTATTAAGGAGGGATATGAGAAACTCATTTTGGATCATCCTCATGCCCCATTTTCTCTACTTTGGGGCTAAGGTTTGGAATCCAAAACGGTTTTCCCAAAATCAATGCTTTTTGTTGGGTGTTGGTTCATGGGAAAATTATTACGGAAAATAAATTAAAGAAGCATTAGATCTTGGGACCCTCTAGGTGTGTGTTGTGAAAATGTGAGGAGGAATCCATACATCACCTCTTCTTTGAATGTGAGTTCATCAATTAGGTATGGGGGATTCTCTTGCAATATCTTCATCAAAGCTGTACTTTTCCTTCTTTTTGGAGCATTTATTTTATTCATTGGAAGGACAAATACCCAGGATATGTTGGGATGAAATTTTGGCTCATTATACACTATCAGATGGACCCATTTTCACCCTATCCTTACACCTATCCACTACCCTTTCATCATGTTTCTTCATATTTTGATGTCAAGTTCCAATGCAAGCTTAAAGAGGTATTTTATTATTAATTTCATTAATTATCCTGATTCTTTGATAAATTGGATGAATAATGAAGGTTTCCACTATTGACGATGTCATGCATAGTTCATTTCTAGTACCTTAACCTAGTTATTGTACTCCAACTCGAATCTGATACCTATCCTCCAAGTTGGTTAGCATGGTTGTGTGCACCGAGTCAAAATTCCAGCACATGGGTTTTGAATTTGAGGATCTCGTTTCAGTTTTATGTTGCTTAAACGGGTTTGCATGGGTACCAAGGATCACAAGTATCAATGGTTAAAGAATAGGCCAGCCCAATGCCAACCGCATGCTAGATTCCTGGAATCACACAAACAATAGAGGCCATTCCCTTTCATTTCATGTCATGGGAATGGAGTGAATATGGAATTAGACCTCTTCTATTGAACCATAAAACCATATTCATCATGTTGTAAACGTAGTGGCTATTTCTCATTAGTCAGGCGGTTTGGACAGAGGTGATTTAGTTATTCAAACCTATATATAAATATGTATGCACTTGGGAGGAAGATTAATTAGAATATGTATAGAATTGATGTGTGATCGAGACTCTATAGCTATAGATTCAAACTTTATTCTTTTGTTAATAGAATGTTGGGTTAGTGTTGATAAATTCTATGTTGCGTTTAATCTTTTGAGTATTCCATAGCACACCATCTCACTCGTGAGGGCCCCTCAGGAAAATGTGCATTGATTTATCGTTGTAAGTGGTTTGTATTTCCAATTTGCTTATGTTTTAGGTCATAAATGTGTGTTGTTTATTGACAATATTATTGTGTATGAGACACTGTGTTCTATGTGTTTTAATTCTACTATGTGCATGATATAAATCAAAGGGTGACGTTTTCTCAATGGCATCGTGAACTATGTTTGCATGATTTACTATGTTTAATATGCATCCAATTATGTTATGTGCACTATAGTTTGTTGATGTAGACGTAGTGTGTTGTTGGTATGAAATCTCTCTTATCGAAGTACTTCATAAACTTATCATAGATGAGATCTCAAGTATTAAATTTTTCCTTGATCTATGAATGGTTAAAAGAGTGACAGAGTATAGGATATATACTTAAAATTATTCATTATTTAAAGTTCCCATAACCTATACGATCCCAGGAAATTTTTTTTATTAACAAGTGCATGATGAAAGACGAAGTTCTGGTGCCTTAATAGTTTTGTAAGAAATGATGCAATAAATTACAATAATCCAATACATCTAATTTAGAACATTATAGTTCTTCAGCTCTGTGAATGTAATAAACTATACTCTATTTTCATGATCTGAGTTTAAATTCGTTTTCAAAGTCATATAAAAATCATCCACCACTGAATTTGAGTGTAGATTTCCATTAAGGATTAATTCCACATTGGATGGAGTAGTGAGCACTAGCTTAAGTCTATGTTTATTAAGCATTCATAAGAGTACCAATATTTTCATTTCAGTTACAAATCGAGCAAGTCTGATTTTGAGTTTTGTTAATGCATAGTCCTTATTTCCAAGGGATCAAGAAAGCTAGGAATCAATTGGTCACTTTGCACATATTGTGTCAACAATTTACAAGCTTATGCCCCCAGATTGATAAATTAAATGTAGCAGGGTTTATTAAATGACGAATAAATTGACTGACATTTTTGGCACCGTTTTCTGGGATTTGTTAAAGGGTGATTGATTAATTCACAAATCTTGATTGCATAGAAGTAGCAGATTTTTCTTGTTTGTGTGCTGTTTTTTTAGTGCAAACATATTTTGATGGAGGGGGAGTGGAAACTGTACAACAAAAATACAACCTCACTTAAATATTTATGTAAGTGTAATATCCCACCACATTCACTATAGTGAGTTTTTACATAGCTCCATCATGTTTTGTATTTAATGAATAGGATTAGGGACGATAGAAGTAGATTTATATCAAAAATTCCAAAACCCCCTACTAACTCAATGGTTGGAAGAATGTCATGATCAAAATACACGGGTATAATTCCCACTCCTTCAATGATAAGAGGAGGAGGACCAAGCATAGGCACAACCATAGAACCAATCATCGCTCCTACTTTTGAAGAAGGAATTGAGACTTCGGAAGAAAATCCAATAGTTGAACCAACACCGTCAAAATCTAGTTTGTAAAGATTCAAACTTTGTGGAAACATGGTAGGTGAAGAAGAATGAGCATCAAATGCAATAGAAAATGAAGAGGTAACTTTTGGGTTGCTGATCTTAGAATTAACATTGAATGTGGCCATAAAAAATATTCCACCATCAATCTTGCCACATTTTCATAGTATGATTACTAAGGACACTGACTCTTTCCTCTTTGAATTTGATATTTTATGTCATAGTTACAATTATGTCAGTGATGCTCTAAAGCTTAAGCTATTCCTTGCAAATTTGAAGGATGTTGCTTGGGTGTTGATCTAAGATGGTTTATGGGCTTAGAAAAGGGTAGCATTAGATCTTGGGATGACATGAAGAAATCTTTCCTCAAAAAGTATCAAGACTATTGTAAAACTAGAAACTCAAAAGAGGATGTCTTTAAAATGGTCCAATGGGAGGATGAGATCCTGGAGGAGTAGGTTGGAAGGTTCTCTTCCAACCTCCAAAAGTATAAACAACATGGGTTACATAGCGATACAATAAGAACCATTTTTTTAAGGGAATACATGAAGAATTCATAGAAGTGCTTAACTTAATGGGATCAAGTGATATTGTTGCTTACCTTCTGATAGGATTTGTGAATTATGCAGAAAATATTCCAACAGTCAAGCAAAATTTGGTAAGAGCCTTCGAGATCCTATTTCAACGGTAACTAAGTTGGCCATAGGTGGAGTAAAAAGGACAAAATTAGGCAATCTCCTTGAGAATTTTAAAATTGATATTATGAGCACCTTAAGCACACAATTGGATATATTGAAAATCAAGAAAATATAAGAAGAAGAGAATGCAACCTTGTCCATTTTTTTCTAGGTGTAGACAAAAGCATCCCGTGAAAGATTGTTAACTAAATAAAGCTCATATTTTTGCTTTGTGTGCACATGATCATCCTATTGAGAAGTGCCCTTCATTCCCTAAACATAAAGCTATATACAAAGGAGAAAGTGGGGAAGCTAAATCACTTTGTTTAATATCTCAAAATAGGCCATGGAAACCAAGAGCACCAGGTATGTCACAAGATCCCGCATATAATTTTTTTTCAAATAATTCATATCCTCAATGTTGGAGTTCCCCTATTCCTTGGCAGACATGGCATCCTCAGCAAAATCAGAACCAACCTTAGCAATAAGGTTGGCGAGGGAATGCTTATGGAAACATTCATTATCACCACAACAATTTCTAGTGCCTTATACAATGCATCAAGCATACCCTTCACTACAAGCACCCATGGGGGCATCACAACCTTACATCACACAACCCCCCCCATCTTGTAATTCCTTGGCCTCAATTGCAACTTCCTCCAAATGAAAACCCTCCTTGGCCTACTCAAATACATACCCAACCAATTCCTAACCCTAATAATAAAGTATCTCAACATGTTATCAACAATGAGTTACATACTTTCGCAACCTATTTTATCTCTCCGGTACCATTGCAAGATATTTAGTTGAGATTGGGAAAAGTCCTCCAGAAGAAAGACTCTTTTGTCGTCACTGAAGAAGAACCCGAGCAGAAAATTTCTACTTATCCATCCAATGATGACCTCCACAATAATATTATTGTCCCAACCAAACAAACTTCTTCTTCTCCACATTCACAACAACCCCAACCATCCAAGGATCCTCCATACCTAAAAAGATTTTCTTTAGAGAGGCCTCTCCAATCCACTCTTAATTTGACCTAGAAGTCGAGTTGAAGAATATTTGCATGAAAATTCCCTTGTTGCAAGCTATTAAATACATACTAATCTATGTAAATACTATTAGGGAATTGTGGAATAAGAAACCAAGAAGGAAAATGAAAGATCCCCCTATAGTCCAAATTGTTGGTAACTAGCTGACCTTATGTCTAGAAAAACAGTTATGGAAAAATATGTTGGCCCGGGCAATCCCGTGTTTACCATCTATATCAACAACATTCTCATTGAAAATACCTTAATTGACTTAGGGGATTCCATTAACGTTATGACCACTAATATCTTGAAGAAATTGAATTTGAACAGTCTTTGATCCACACCCATCATAATAGAACTAGCAGACAGACCTCAAGTCAAACTTGTAGGTGTGTTAGATGGCATTGCAATAACCTTATATTCTTGGGATTATCCTACAGACTTTGTGGTTATGCAACCTAATTCTAGCATGGGTGGTCATCCCTTAATCTTAGGAAGACCTTGGCTAATCACAACTAATTTTTTTATTGGTTGTAGGTTCGATGAAATCATCATCTCTGATGGATTATCCATGAATAAATTCAACCTATATCCACCTGCAAAACCTTTAGTGGAAGAACCTTCATGGATAGAAGATCCTTATGAAGAAGAAAAAATAATACAACCCATCTTGACCATTGAGCAATCTAGAGAATTTAAGGATCAAACTGAAGAGGATTTTCTTATCCATTTCATTTCAAGCTCGGATTGCACTCAATCCTTCAACTCACCTTATCCATGAGCATATCATGAGCACTGATTTTCAGTAGAATTGTGATCTAACTAGATCTCCATCATCCCTAAAATATGCATTACCCATCAATGCCATTTCAAAATCCTATAGCACTTCCATTAGGATCAACCCAAGAAAATCCTTCAACATTAATTCCCAACTGGATCAAAATTAGAGGAAATTTGAGGTCTAAAATGGGCCTTATAAGAAAATGAGCCATCATATAAGAAAATGAGCCAACCATAATTTCTTGATGATTTGGAATTCAAGAACCAATAGAATTTCAATAAAATGAGTCAACCATAATGGTTGACTTGAGATATTTGACATAAAAAAACTACTTTTATGTTTGTATTTTCAACATATCTCCCTGTGTTTTTACTCAAATTTCGAGCGGGAGCACTCATTGGATGCGTAATTTAATTATGCATGCAACGAGCACCCACACTGCATACTTTTGATGGACCTCGCTTCCCCATAAACAAGGAATACCTGAAAAAATGTCATGATGATGTCATCATGACGGGTTTGTGTTTTTGTTTGCTTTTTATTTTATTTTTAATATAATATTATTGTTTAAAATTTAAAATTTTGATATAATTTTAATTTAAAAAAATATTGTTTACTAATTTTTAATTTTATTTATTTTTAAGTTTTTTTTATTAATTTATTTTTAAAGTTTTAAAAAAAAATTGTTGATTTTGAATGTGTTTAAAAAAATGTATATTTTTTTTAAATGATTTGTTTTAAAAAACATTGGTTCATAGGTTTTTATATTTTTTTAAATGTTAATTTTTTTTTAAAACAAATTGTTTTTTTTGTTTTTTAAATTTTAAATTTGTAATTCATTTTTTTTTACAATTTTTTTTTTTCATTTTTTTCTTTGATTTATTTTTTAAACTGTTTTGTTTATAAATTTTCTTCTATTGTTGTTATTTTTATTTTTATTTTTTTTATTTTGCTTTTTTGTATTTTTAATTTTTTAAAATTATGTTTCTTTAAAGTTATTGTTTTTAAAATTTGAACCTTGAATAAAAATGACAATGATTCTAGAAGGTCCACTTTTCAATCCAAGAGTTGATTTAGGGTTTCGATTGCATCGATACCATCCATGGTTTCCATAAAATTGTAATTTTACTTCCCTAAAAAACTGGTGACATTGTGTTTCCTCTCTTGTGCGTCCAAATATCGTAACTTCTACATTTTATGGTTTAATACATGGTTTTATTATGAATAATATCATAAATTCTTTTATTTTAGATGGAAAGAGTGGCGAAATAATTTCCTGAATAATTTGTGTTTGACTTAGTGCTAATTTTATATAGTGTTACTAACAGTTTTAATAAATCCAATTTGAAATTATGATACAATGATATAATAATGCCATTTTGTGAAAAAGTGTGCTACCGGTAGCATTAGTTTTCAATTCAGGGCTTGATTTTAAGATTTTTGTAAACACCAATAAGGATTGTTTTGGTCTATGTCTATATTTTTTGGTGTTTTTAATGCAAAAATATGAGTTTTTATGGCTAGAGTTATTGTTTTGAGTATAAAGTTCTCGTCAAGTTGTATAACTTGTTATGCACCTGATGTCATGGTAATGGCTCGAATACGAAATTAGACCTCTTCTATTGAACTAAAAAACTAGATGCATCATATCATAACTATAGTTGTTTTTTTCTCATTAACTAGTTGGTTTGGACAGAGACGATTTCGTTATTTGAACCTCTGTATAAATATGTATGCACTTGGGAGGCAGATCAATTAGAATTGATCGAGACTCTGTAGTTGTAGACTCAAACTCTATTCTTTTGTTAATAGAATATTGGGTTAGTATTGATGAATTCTCCATTACATTTAATCTTGTGAGGATTCCATAGCATGCCATCTCACTTGGGAGGGCCTCTCGGGCAGATGCGTGTTTCTTTATCTTTGTAATTAGTTTGTGTTTCCAATTTGTTTATGTTTTAGATCGTAAATGTGTGTTGTTTATTGATAGTATTCATGTGTATGAGATGCTATGTTCTATGTGTTTTAGTTTAATTATGCTCCGTGCATGATATAAATCAAAGAGTGACATGTTGTTCACTGACATCATGAACTATGTTTGTGTGATATACTATGTTCGATATACATTCAATTTTGTTATGTGTGTGAGTGACATGTTTGCAGATGTAGAAGTAGTGTATTGTTCGTATGAAATCTCTCTTTTCGAAGTACTTCATAAACTAATCATAGCTAAGATCTCAAGTATTAGATTAGTCTTTGATTTGTGAATGGTTAAAAGTGCGACAGGGTACAAGATATATACTTAGAAATATTCATTATTTAAATCCCCCACAACCTATACAATTTCATGAACATGTTGTGATTAATAAGTGTAGGAGGAAAGACTAAGGTTCAATAGCTTAATAGTTGTGATACCGAATGATGCAATAACTAATAATAATATGGTATATCTAAATTAGAACATCATAGTTCTTCATCTCTGTGAATGAAATAAACTATACTCTGTTTTCATGATATGAGTTTAAGTTCCTTTTTAGAGACAAATAAAAATCAACCACCACTAAATTTGAGTATGCATAATTTCCATTAAGGATTAATTCACCATTGAATGTAGCAGTGAGCATTAGATTAAGTCTAAGTTTATTAAGAATTCATAAGAGTATTGGTATTTTCATTTGAGTTGCAAATAGAGAAGTTGTGAGTTTGATATTTGTTAATGCACAGTCCTTGTTTCCAATAGATCAAGAAAGCTAGGACTCAGTTGGTCACTTTGCACATACTGTGTCAACAATTCAGAAGATTATGCCCACAGATTGATAAATTAAATGTAGCAAGGTTTGTTAAACAACAAATATATTGACTGACCCCCAAATGCAAGTGACAAAAGTGGTAGGGACACCCGGGCACCAGATCCTGTGACACCTGGGCATAAGAGACGGATCCGTGGAAACGCTGCATACGAGGGTATAAGGGACACAATGCCTCAATGCCCGGCTCATTAAGCCCAACACTGGAGATGTCATCTCGTCCAGGCTGGTTTTGGTCTCTTTGCACCACCTCCATGTTTCTCCTGCGTGCGGCATTAAGGATTGCAGTTGGTCGTTACTCCAGCATGTATAAGGGAATGACCTCTCGGACCTGGCGCGATATTGCGATGATCAACACTCTGTGCTGGGAAGTGACTTGGTCTCCCCCCGCTTCTATTGTACACTGGCTTCTGTGGTTCACTGACATTCACCAGCTTGCTCCTCACACTCCCTCAATCCTCTGGTTTGACTCTATGGGTTTCCCAAAAGGCTCGCGGGGAAAAAGCAGGAAGAACGATACCCCGTGAGATGCAAATCCCGTAGAGAACGGATATGGCGAGGAGGTCACCATACCTATTCGTCTGCTCATCAAAAATTGGGAAGCTCGTTTAATGGACGACTGTCTCTCCACTAGACGCCATGGCCAACAAATTGATCCATACTGGAGTGTGAAGAACATGCTTGGGGTGTTTATGGAGGACATGCTCACCAATTGGACCACTGCCTGGCATGCTACCTAGACCATGAAGGCCACCCTGCCCAATATGGAAGCCACGCTAAGAATCCTAGAGAACACCTTCTATTGGCAGTCTTAATCCCCTAGCAGACACCTTCAGCGGGTTATTAGAATGGGAGGAAGTACGCACAGATACATCCCCACCACTACGGCAGCAAGCGATCCTGTTGGGAACACTGTCAAGTTGAAAGGTAAGGAGCCGATGAAGGTTAAATTCCCAATTCCCACCATTGCAGGCCCTGTTCTGTCCAAATGGGTCTATAGAAAACAAGAGAGTATTGCTCCCACTTGCCGGAAGACAGCGCCACTTCCTGTGAAGATACCGGTAAAGGACTCGACGGAAGAGGAGTACTATGGTTGTCCAATCCTGGAAGAAACTCCCTCTGATGCAAACACACCTACAACACCCTGTTAAGGAGGTTCCAGTTATTCCTTGTGTTTTCCATCTTTTCTATCTTAATTTGATTTAAAATTTGCTACGTAGTTCACCAGTTTACTGTTTAATAGGATTATATAGACAGATCTATTCTATTGGTATACCATGGTCTCCCTATTTAGGTTAGGGTTTTTGTAATTTTGATCAGAATCATTATGATCCTTTTGAGTTCCTTGGGTGGTGGCTTCACTCTCTTAGACCACCACAGACTGTACCTACATATGTATTTCTGACTTTTTACGATTAATAGAATGTTGTAGCTTAACAAAAAAAAACAAATATATTGACTAACAAGATCTCTGGCTCTCAAACCATCTTTGACTCGGATCTGGAATGCATATCCTAAATATGTCTTTTGGAAAGCTTATATAGCCAGAAACTGTAATGTCCCCTCCCATCATACCAGCATGGGAGAGGACATCACTCTAATTCCGGGAATCTAGCCCCATATCCATTAAGTAAGACTCATTGATAAAAAGACATATACATGTGCATATTGTAATTAAACACAACGGAATTAAACTCATGTTAATATCTAACATACATTCAACATTTTCATGACATCCATTAAATAAAGACATTGCAGAATTATAAAAGAGAGTACTTATCTTAAAACAAAGTGGCCCTAAGCAACCAGCTATGCATCTACAACGTTCCACCCAACCATAGGTCAGTTGTGCTTATCAATCCCTTGATACAACTTCCACCCCCGAGCTGGGCATGATTTCTACAAGGAACCAGGGAACAACAGACTCACACATAGCCAAACATACACCAAAATGAGCCAAGCCAACCTGCAATTGGGTTTATCAGGCTGCTAGGAGATGGAAAGGAAGACTTGCTAAGCTAGTGAGCTCAAGCACAGATCCATGCATACCTCTACAAGATCTATCTAGCTTGGCACCCACAATGCCTACACACCCCACTCAAGGAAGTATTCCCTTCACCAATACACAGTCCCTCAGGCCATACCTTCCAATCTAGAGTGTCCAAGGTGTGAATAGAAGAGTAGCCAGCCCTCTTGATCTTCTTGAGAGGTTATTTTCCCCACTAGGTTTATCAAGCTAATTCTGTCCACTACCACTCCAAATTTCTTGCTCACAAGTTCAAACCAAAACAGGGATGCACATAACAGTAAAACTATAAGTGCTGGGCATGAAGAAACGTTTTACAGTGAGATGTCCAAAGATAGAGTTTTGTAACGTCCCCTCCTATCATACCAGCATGATAGAGAGGATCGTGATGCTAGAACTGGGCAGTTAGCCCCATAAACTTTTAACTAAGCATTCACATAATTGAAAGAACATATGGAAATGCATAATATATGAAAAAAACATAGCGGAAGTAGTATCAATTACACATTCATCATACATTCAAGATATTTATCAAATAAATAATTGCAAGTTAACATAAGAGAATGCTTATCTTATAACAAGGTAGTCCCAAGCAACTGGCTATGCAACTGCAATGTTCCACCCAACCATAGGCCAGTTGTGCTCATCAATATCTCAACACACTGCCACCCCCGAGCTGGACATGATCTCTACAAGGAATCAGGGAACAACAGACTCACACATAGCCAAGCATACACCAAGATGAGCCAAGCCAATCTACAAATTGGGTTTATCAGGCTGCTAGGAAATGGAAAGGAAGAGTGGCTAAGCTAGTGAGCTCAAATACAGAGCCAGGGGTAACCTTACAAGATCTATCTAGCTTGGCACCCACAATACCTACACACCCAGCACAAGGAAGTATTATTTTCACTGTTGTACAGTACCTCAAGCCATACCTTCCCCATCTAGTGCTCTTAGGGTGTGCATAGAAGAGTAGCCACAGCCCTCTTGATCTTCTTGAGAGGTTATCTCCCCCACTAGGTTTATCAAGCCCTCTCTGTCCACTACCACTCCAATATCTTGCTCATAGATTCAAACCAAGACAAGGATGTACATAACAGCAGAAGTATAAGTGCTGGGCATGATCAAAACGTTTTTACAGTGAGATGCCCAAAGATGGGGTTTCTACCAGCCTAGAAAAACGTGGGAAAGATTAAAAACGAAAATGGCAATTGGGGAACAACCCTGGAGAGCATAAATCATTTTTAGAGAAACGTACATGGACATTCTAGGGCAAAAACGGCCTCCATAACAGTCCCAAATCGTGGCCCTTCTCTCCCAGCTACTGTCCAATGCAAAAATGAGCTCCCAAGCATGGAAAATGCAGGAAAATGGTGAAAAACATGATGGGAAAAGGCCCAGTAGTTCAGACTGCGTGTGAGAGGAGAGACTGTGGGTTCATAATGGCTTTGGGCACCATTTCGTGGGTGTTTTCTTGCCCAAGAAGCAAAAACACGAATTTCCAGGTTGATGGCTTGCCCATGCACGAAATTGGCTGCCATACCTCTTCATTCCCAAGGCATTAACTACCTCAACCAATTTATGGAAGAATTAAATGATTGGGTCCCTAACCCAAAATGGGTAGTTGGTGGTTTATGGGTTTTCTCATTGACACATGTATTAACACCATTGGCTCAAGGGTTTGAATAATTTCCCTCCCTATTCCTTGTAGAATCATGCCCCCATCTCTTTGTTGCATAGCATAGCCAGTTGTGGGTTTTCTTTTCATTAAAATTCGTACTTACATAATGTCTCATTTACATTGTGCCTATCTAGCATAAGAACCATAGGCATCTATTTTTAATTGCCGATACATGAAACGCTAAATCAATGGTGGGGCCTTGGCCTTGATCTCCTCACCATGATTAAATTACAATATTTACATCATTTACGATTTAATGCAAAGGGGGTCGAAATGGGGACATTACAAGTTTCTACCAGTTCAGAAAAACGTAGGCAACCAAAATGAAATGGAGAAATGGGAAGTCAACCCCAGGAGAGCAGAATCGTTTTCAAAAAACGCTCATGGGCAATTCATGGACAGAAACAGCCTCCATAACCCCAAAAAATCGTGGCTCCCTTCCTCCCAACCACTGTGCAGTATAAAAACGAGCTCCCAGGCATGGAAAAATGCAGGAAATGGTGAAAAACGGGATGGATAAAGTCCCAGCTAGCTCAGCCTGCGTGAGAGGGAAAATGCCATGGGTTCAGAATGGCTTTGGGCACAATTTTTTGGGTGTTTTCTTGCCCATGAAGTAAAAATAGGATTTTCCAGGTTGATGGATTTCCCATACATGAAATTGGCTACCATACCTCCCCATTCCCAAGGCATTAATTGCCTCAACCAACTCTTGGAAGAATTTAATGATTGGGTGCATAAGCCAAAATGGATAGTTGAGGGTTTATGGGTTTTCTCATTGACACATAGATTAATGTTAAAATTCAATATGCTAAGACAGACAATAGCAGCATTACATTCCATTTCACAATAATAGCATATACAAGATCACTGAAGAAACAACAAGCATAGCATAAACACAAGAGACACAGATTTATCCTGGGAAACCCTCATGGGGTAGAAAACCCAGTAAAGCTTCCTCAATATAGATGACCAGCAATATACAAAGATGCAAACCAAAGACATGATCTCCTCCTCCACCATAGCAGACCTCTCCTCCACAAGTGCGCCTCTCTTAAGTGAGTGAGTGTATCAAATGAGGAACATACCTCCTCTATTTATACACTACATTGACATGTATTTTACACAAGTACATGTAGGCTCGTATTTAACCATTAGGTTAAATACCCTATTATAACTGACTAGACCGACCCCCACATGGTGGGTCTAATAATCCTAGTTACCACAACCAATTCGGAGGAATAAACATCTCCGGATTCATAGTATAATCACATCGGAGGTATGGAACATCTCCGGAATAAATAATATACACATATAATATTCTTAGAAGTTACAATATTCAACACTCCCCCTTAACGAGAAGGATATTATAACAACATACGCAAGAGCAACGAGTCATACATCATACATGATACATCTATAAATCATTGGAAGCTTTCTCAACATCATCAGTAACTCAACCAGTTACGGGAACATCTTCAATACTGGAACATCAACATCTTCAGTACTGAGTCTTTATCTTCTGCAGTACTCAAACAACTACAGCAACATCAATATCTGAATCCTCATGATCGTCAGCATCGTCATCACACGATCATCAGCATCGTCATCACACGATCATCAGCATCGTCATCATATGAATATCAGCATCGTCATCATACGATCAACAGCATCGTCATCAGCATCGTCATCACACGATCATCAGCATCGTCATCACACGATCATCAACATCATCATCAGCATCGTCATCACACGATCATCAGCATCGCCATCACATGATCAGCATCGCCATCACACGATCATCAACATCGACATCACACGATCATCAGCGTCGATCATCATCATCGTCATCACACGATCATATTACAGGATGATCAATCCTGCTCTCTTTAGGACATAGGTCCATGGATGATACAATCCAGATCAAGTTCCAGGATGATCAATCCTTATCTCTTTAAGACAAGTCTCATGTCTAGGGACTATCTAATCCCAACCATAGTGCCAGTCCTTTTTCATACTGGATGTGACCTAGATCAGATCTAGGATTTACCGCCACAGAGCCAATCCTCTTTCATACTGGATGTGTAACGTCTACAGAGCCAGCCCTGTTTCATGCTGGATGTATCACATCTACAGAGCCAGCCATGTTTCATGTTGGATGTATCACATCTACAGAGCCAGCCCTGTTTCATGCTGGATGTATCACATCTACAGATCCAGCCCCGTTTCATGCTGGATGTAACCTAGAACAATTCTAGGATTTGTCACGTACATTTTGAACCGAGGTCCAGGGACGATCCAGTCCTATCATGTACCTTTTGAACCGAAGTCCAGGGATGATCCAGTCCTATCATGTACCTTTTGAACCGAAGTCCAGGGATGATCCAGTCCTATCATGTACCTTTTGAACCGAAGTTCAGGGACGATCCAGTCCTATCATTCAATTCTCGGAGACCTCATGTCTACGGCTCAATTCAAAGGACCATAGTCCGAGGACGATCCAATCCCCTTACCTGTTCATTCAGGATTTAGTTCTCGGAGACATCATGTCTACGGCTCAATTCAAAGGACTAATAGTCCGAGGACGATCCAATCCCCTTACCTGTTCATTCAGGATTTTGTTCTCGGAGACATCATGTCTACGACTCTCTTTAGGACTGAAGTCCAGGGATGATCCAATCCCCTCAAGTCCACCAAGGACTTCATTCTCGAATACATACGTCTACGGATCTCTTTAGGACTGAAGTCCAGGGATGATCCAATCCCCTCAAGTCCACCAAGGACTTCATTCTCGAAGACATACGTCTACGGCTCTCTTTAGGACTGAATTCCAGGGATGATCCAATCCCCTCAAGTCCACTAAGGACTTCATTCTCGAAGACATATGTCTACGGCTCTCTTTAGGACTGAAGTCCAGGGATGATCCAATCCCCTCAAGTTCACCAAGGACTTCATTCTCGAAGACATACGTCTACAGCTCTCTTTAGGACTAAAGTCCAGGGATGATCCAATCCCCTCAAGTCCACCAAAGACTTCATTCTCGAAGACATACGTCTATGGATCTCTTTAGGACTGAAGTCCAGGGATGATCCAATCCCCTCAAGTCCACCAAGGACTTCATTCTCGAAGACATACGTCTACGGCTCTCTTTAGGACTAAAGTCCAGGGATGATCCAATCCCCTCATCACTATGGGTACAAGTATCTTCATCCATACAAGTACAAACACGTATCAATACATCAAGGCATCATGTAACCTCATCATCAAAACATGTATATCATCATCAAAACATGTATATCAAAACATGTATATCATCATCAAAACATGTATATCACTAATACATCTATCATCAAAAGCATGTATTCTCACTAATACATCTATCATCAAAAGCATGTATTCTCACATCAAAGCATGTATTCTCACTAATACATCTATCATCAAAAGCATGTATTCTCACTAATACATCTATCATCAAAAGTAAAAAATATAAGAGTCCTAAATCTAAATAATTCTAGGTAACTAAGTGTAGTGAATAGGTAACCTCATCATTGATGAGGCAGACTTGTTATCAGATACTATGCTACTCCCCCTTTCGAGGAGAGTTCTTTTGAACTATACCAAGCTTGTCTCGAAAGTATTCAAACTTCACTCGAGACAGAGGTTTAGTCAATATATCAGCAATCTGATCCTCAGTGCTTATATATTCGAGCTTGATAACTCCTCTTTGCACCATATCTCGTATATAGAAGTATCGAATCTCTATGTGTTTTGACTTATCATGGAACATAGGATTTGCAGCTTTGATTGTCACACATAATCATAGTGGGATCCATTTCTAAGTCAAACACTCCATATAAAAGCTTCTGAAGCCATACTGCTTCACAATTGGCAAAGCAGACAGCCATATATTCTGCTTCAGCAGTACTGAGAGCCACACTAGATTGTTTCTTGCTGAACCATGAGATCATGGCAGATTCAGGACTATAACATCTACCTGATGTACTTTTTTATGTCTGAGACACTTCCTGCCCAATCAGAATCTGAGTAACCATGTAAACGGAGTTCATGACCTCCAAGATAATATAGACCAAAAATCTAATGTACCTTTTAGGTACCTCACTACATGCTTTGTAGCTATTAAGTGAACCTTTCTAGGTTCTACTAGATACTGACTTAGGGTATTTACAGCAAAGCATATATCTGGCCTAGTATTTGTTAAATACATCAATGACCCAATGATTTGTCTATATAGGGTTAGGTCCACTAAATACGATGAGTCATTAACTAATAACTTCAAGTTGGAGTCCATGGGAGTGGTCATGGATTTATACTCCAACATATCACATCTTTTTTTTTTTTTTTGGAAACTTCACAGCAAACTTACCTTGATTTAAAAGATTCCTTTTGGATCTTGCCATACTTCTAGACCTAAGAAGTAGTGCATTAATCCGAGATCTTTCATTTTCATTTATGCAGCCATTTTCATGACCTGTTTCTCATTCCTTGTCAGAAAGAGATCATCGTCATACAATAATGGTATGATAGGTTCATCATCCACAACCTTAAGGTAAAGGTTAGGAAGAACTTTACTTCTGGTAAAGCCCGAGCTTTGTCATGAAGCTGTCAATTGTCCATTATTCACACTCTGCATTGAGTGATCTTCTGCATATCTATCTGTGCCATCTCTCGTTAGATGGGTCTACTAATATGAGCCTCAAAATCATTCAAACTTTGTGGTGAGTTCCTTCTTGCATCCATGTCATATGTGTATAGAAACCATATTCAACCTTGTAGCAAAGGTTGAGATCCACATCACCCATGATGATCATTAAGCTCATCAATTGACTACCGATCCTGGGTACCCATACAGAACCTGATTCACACTTCTTCTTTAATTACATCATTAAGAGAATGGTCTTATCTAGTCCCTTGGAGCAAAACATCTCATCATGATTCTCTTCCTACAAATCAAAATTAAGTACATGATTAGTAATACTTCATAATCATCAAATCTTATTGACATGATAACCTATTATGCATATTTACATAGTTATGCAACTATTTTGACCAATAATTTGGCACAACACTTTCCCATATCCTGTATGCATACAGTAGCTATCTAGATGCCTTCCATCTTTACCAGAACATACTATCGAGAGCGTGCACAGCTCTCAGCATGTCAGCAAAGAGGTTTCATTCTAGACAAGCAACAATGGAATGTTTGTCCAACTTACCAATCATATGCATATTAGTAGTATACTGTTCAATGCTTTATGAATGTTTACACTCAGCATGATATATTCTAGGAATACAAATATGCATACAAGCAATATCATTTACTATTTCTAATAACAACTCAAATACTTATCTTTTATGTTTGTGTGGTTGCCTCCCGCTTGATCTTTTGTATGTCTCCTGAACTTCTATTCATTTTGTACCATTGTGCATGCTCAAGTGTACACTACTGTCATCCTCATGATCTCATGCACAAACATACATTCATTAGTATATTCTCAATATTATCAAAACATTCTAATTCTAAATAATCTTGAATATGTACAGTCATGATCATTAGTATTCAGGGTTTCAAGGAAGTCTTCTTTTACTCATGCATATTCTTGTTTGATCTAGTTAGTTAAATCATCAACCAAGATAAGAGACATAATATGCATAAACCCTTGATTACTCACCAATCATACCAAGTATACTTATATAAGGGATCCTAACACAAGGTAAGATTCTAACATGACATAGGAAAACATACCTGGATTAGTATACCTACTTAGTTATGTACAACATACCTAAACAATCTCTTCAATGATTTAGAGATCCTGAGCTAGAACCTGCATGTCTCGTAGGTTAAACATAATATAACAAAGTCATACATACCTCGTGAGTCTTTGTATTCATGTTGTCATGGTCATGGAACTTGATGTACCTGTATCTTGTTAGCAGACAACATCAACCTCACACAACACCATAATGCATTAGTACAATCATATAGCCCTAATCAATGAATGTCTTCATGCATTCATACTGTTACTAGGGTGATAAGACAATTCTAACATTAATCAAGATTGTACTAATAAATAATATGAAGACAAACACATCATGAACTTAATCAAGAATAAGATTTCAAGACATACCTAAACCTCCTTAAGTCATACCTATCAAGACTTCTTATAGTCTTCTTATGTAAGGCCTTAGCCTCAACTCCCCCTGAAACTTGATATGGAGATTGATTAGGGTTTGCTAGAGAAACCCTAAAAATTCAATCTTTGACTTTCACACTTCCGAATGAATGGAAGGATGTGTCTTGTTGAGCTGATCAAACTAGCATACTTCAATTCCAAAATTTGACCCCTCAAAATTTTCTTTGAAACTTCTGGATCTTCTGGACAGGATCCCGAACTAGGGTTTGATGAATCCCACTCTTCTGCTCAATCAAAAGGTTTGATCCAAGGCTCTAAACTCTTATTTTTCTGAGGAGCTTCCAGCCGTGGATTCAGATTCCAAAAATTCTAACTTTCTCCGAAACCCTAAATTCCGGAAGCCATGAATAAAGGTGCTCCAAAAATAATTCTGTTTTGACAGAAATATGTGCCTGATTGTTTCTGCTATAACTTCGAAATGTTCACTCCACAGGGTCTGAAAACTTTTTCTACAGTATCCTGACCTGTCATCTTTCCATCCTGATAGGTCTGACCTCAATTGGATTTTCTGAGAGAGAGTTATGCCAAATGTCGCAACGTGACCTGTTTTGGGATAATACAGGAGAGAGAACTTGTACGGCATGCCACGTGTCACTTTTTGAACTTCGGCCTCTGAAAACTTTTCCTGAGATATCTTTCCCTGTTATATTTCCATCCTGACAGGTCTGACCTCAATTGGACTCTCTGAGAGAGAGTTATGCCAAGTGTCGCAACGTGACCTGTTTATGGGATAAAACAGGAGAGCGAACTTGTACGACATGCCATGTGTCACTGGTTCAGTTTCGGCCTCTGAAAAAGTTTCTTGAGATAGTACAGTCTGTTTAATACCTGTCACTTTTTACGAAATTTCATTTGGAGCTTCCTAGCCCAAGTTATGACTTTTTTTCCTAGGTCACCTGATTTTGACTGAGATCTGGAAGAGGCAGAAACCCTAACTTGTACTGATCATAACTTACAAAGTACAATGAATCTGAGGGTACCCTTTGGACACAAGATACCTGGAGATGTTATCTACGACCTGTAAAGGTTTTCGATCCTGAACCTTCGCCAAAATGGAGTTATAGCGAAAGTTCCACAATGACTGGTTTTTGCTATATAAAACCCTAACCTTCAAATTGTCGTAAGTAAAGCAAGTGTCGTAAGTGCCATACCTTGCCTTCCTTCAGTTTAGCTCTGATACCATGTTAAAATTCAATATGCTAAGACAGAAAATAGCAGCATTACATTTCATTTCACAATAATAGCATATACAGGATCACTGAAGAAACAACAAGCATAGCATAAACACAAGAGACACAGATTTATCCTGGGAAATCCTCATGGGGTAGAAAACCCAGTAAAGCTTCCTCAATATAGATGACCAGCAATATACAAAGATGCAAACCAAAGACATGATCTCATCCTCCACCATAGCAGACCTCTCCTCCACAAGTGCGCCTCTCTTAAGTGAGTGAGTGTATCAAATGAGGAACATACCTCCTCTATTTATACACTACATTGACATGTATTTTACACAAGTACATGTAGGCTCGTATTTAACCATTAGGTTAAATACCCTATTATAACTGACTGGGCCGACCCCCACATGGTGGGTCTAATAACCCTAGTTACCACAACCAATTCGGAGGAATAAACATCTCCGGATTCATAGTATAATCACATCGGAGGTATGGAACATCTCCAGAATAAATAATATACAAATATAATATTCTTAGAAGTTACAATATTCAACAATTAACACCATTGGCTCATGGGTTTGAATAATTTCCCTCCCTATTCCTTGTAAAAATCATGCCCCCATCTCTTTGTTGCATTGCATAGTTGGTTGTGGGTATTTCATTAAAATTTGTTTTTACATGATGTCTGAATTTACATTGTGCCGGTCTAGCACAAGAACCATAGGCATCTATTTTTAATTGCCGATACATACAAAGCTAAATCAATGGCGGGGCCTTGGCCTTGAGCTCCTCACCATGATTAATAACAATATTTACATCATTTACAATTTTAATGCAATAGGGTCAAAATCGGGATATTACATTCCCCTCCCCCTTACATTAGCACTGTCCTTAGTGCTCATCAAAATTGAACAAAAATGGATATTCCACTCTCATGGCATCCTCCAACTCCCATGTAGCCTCATCGGGACCGTAGTGCTTCCATTGCACCTTTACCTGTCCGATGGCTCGATTCCAGAGCAATCTTACCCTCTTGTCTAGGATGCGTAATGGATCGGTTTGGAACTCTCCCTCGGGTTCCACCTGGATCACATCCCAATTAATCACATGGTTAGGATCATGTACATATTTATTAAGCAAAGAGACATGAAAAACATTATTAGCTCTAATGCTAGCAGGCAATGCAAGTCTATATGCAACTGGCCCTGTTCTTTCAAGCACTTCAAATGGCCCACAATATCTAGGTGATAGCTTGGAACAGCCCCCAAGCTTCAAGGAACTCTTCCTTGGCTTCACTCTAAGATACACATGATCCCCAACATTGAATTCCCTATGCACTCTAAGCTTATCTGCATAGCTTTTCTGTCTATCCTGGGTTGCTTTTAAATTCTGCCTGATCTTTGCAAACTCTTGTTCCATTTCCTCAAGCAATTTCGGCCCAAGTACAATTCTGTTCACTGGATTATCCCAAGTCACTGGTGTCCTACACCTTCTGCCATACAAAGCCTCATATGGACTTATTCCCAATGATGCTTGTTTCCCATTGTTATATGCAAACTCTACCAAGTGTAGATAATCCTCCCACTTGGATGGTTTGTCCATTACATACATACGGAGCATGTCTTCAAGCACCTGATTTACTCTTTCCGTTTGCCCATCTGTTTGAGGATGGTATGCGGTACTAAAGTTCAACTGTGTACCCAAATCTGCAAAGAGACTTTTCCAAAAATTGGAAGTGAACTTGGTATCCCTGTCATAAATTATTGCCTTAGGCAATCCATATAATCTGAAAATTTTCCTCATGAAAATATTTGCAATGGCATCGGCTTTGTGCGTGGACTTAACCGGTATAAAATGTGTTGCCTTTGTTAACTTGTCCATCACCACCATGATGGAATCATGTTGTCTCACAGTCATTGGCAATCCTATAATAAAATCCATGGAAATTACTTCTCATTTCCATTCTGGGATTGGCAATGGATGCAATAAACCTGCTGGGTGTTGGTGTTCAACATTCACTTGTTGACATTTCATACATCTAGAAATGTATTCAGCGACATCCTTCTTCATCCCTGGCCAGAAATAATATTTTCTTGCTGTAGCAATAGTCTTTTGATATCCAGGGTGACCGGAGTATGGAGCTTTATGGATTTCATCCATAACAATCCCCCTCAAATCTGCCACATTTGGAATATAGGCTCTATTCTTATAGGTTAGAAGTCCGTCTTCTTCCAAATGGTAGCCTTCATACTTCTTTTCAAGGTTTTGCTGCTGCAATTTGTCCTTTATCTGCACATACACTTCATCCGCAGCAATGTGGTTAACAATCTCCTGTCTCAAATCTAGTTGGCAAGTGCTAAGTGCTGCCACATGCATTTCCTGTACTTTCCTGCTGAGTGCATCTGCTATCTTATTTTCTTTCCCTTTTATGTGTTTGATTTCAAAATCAAATTCACACAAAAATTCCAACCATCTAGCTTGCCTAGCATTTAAAGTTGGCTGATCAAACAAGTATTTCAGACCACAATGGTCTGTCCTTAGCTCAAATTTCCTGCCCATTAAGTAATGCCTCCACATATTTAAAGCATCCACTATGGTTGCAAGTTCTAAATCATGAATAGCATAGTTTTTATCATGCTCCTTCAACTTTCTTGACTCATAGCATACAACGTGGTTGTCTTGCATAAGAACTCCTCCAAGTCCTTGGTTGCATGCATCGGTACACACCACAAAGTCTTCTTCCGGGTCTGCAATTTTCAAAATTGGTGCACTCGTAAGAAGATTCTTCAACCGCTGGAAACTTTCCTCACATCTTGGCGACCATTCAAACTTTATCCCCTTCTTTTGCAAAGAAGTGATCGGGTTTGCGACCTTGGAGAATCCTTCAATGAACCTCCTATAGTACCCAGCAAGGCCCATAAAAGATCTCACATCTATCACATTCCTTGGAGTTGTCCAATTCATAATGGCTTCAATCTTCTCAAGGTCCACCAATATTCCTTCGTTTGATATAATGTGACCCAAATAATGAATTCTATCTTTATAAAAGTCACATTTGCTCAACTTTGCATACAGTTTATGCTCCCTTAGAAATTGCAATGTCATTCTCAAATGTTCTTCATGCTCTTCTTCATTCTTAGGATAGATGAGAATGTCGTCTAGAAATACAAGAACGAACTTGTCCAAATACTTGCTATAAACACTATTCATGAGACACATGAATGTAGCTGGTGCATTTGTGAGACCAAATGGTGCCACTACAAACTCATAGTGTCCATACCTTGTTCTAAAGGCTGTCTTATGAATATATTCCTCTTTGATTCTTACCTGATGGTAACCAGACCTTAAGTCAATCTTTGAAAATACCCTTGCTCCTCTTATTTGATAAAAAAGGTCATTAATTCGGGGCAATGGGTATTTGTTCTTCACAGTGACCTTGTTCAACTGCCTGTAGTCAATACATAACCTAAGTGTTCCATCTTTCTTTTTCACAAATAGAACAGGTGCTCCCCATGGGGACACACTTGGCCTGATATATTTCTTTTCCAACAACTCTTGTAATTGCATTTTCAATTCTAGCAATTCTGGTGTACTCATCCTGTATGGTGTCTTAGACACTGGTGCTGCTCTTGGCACAAGTTCAATTGTAAAATCAATGTCTCTCTTTGGAGGAAGTCCAAGAATCTCATCAAGAAAGACATCCTTGAATTGCTGCAATACATGATAGTCCTCTAACATAGGAGTTTCATTTTTTGTTGCCTCCAAAACATGGGCTGCGTACAATTGACAACCCTTTCTACATAACTTCTTTAGCTGCATGGCTGAAACCTGCCTAACAGAAGTTACCTTTGGAATGCCTTTTACAACCCTTGGGTTTCCTTCTTCGTCCATGCATTCAAAAGTTGTATTGTAGCAGTCAATTTTAACCTTGTATGCCTCTAACCAATCCATTCCAATGAGAATATCATAGGAACCAAGTGGCAAAACGTTCATATTTGCATAAGTGAACATCTCATCCATTTCTAAGGGACATTCCTCTACAATTTCACTAACTTTTCTCTTGGTTCCAGTGGCTAGTTGAACTAACCATGATTTACTATGCTTTGACTTCTTAAAAGCACAAATCTCAACAATTTTAGGAGTGATATAACCGTGAGTAGATCCAGGATCAATCAAAATAGAAACAGATTGCTTAGCAATCTTACCTTCAACTTCAACAACAGTTGATTGATGATCTTCCTGGCGGTCATCTAGTGCTGCATAGATACTAGGAATTGTCCTTGCCACTTGATCCACAGTTTCAGCTCCTTGGATGTTGTGAGCTTGATTTGCATTCCCATTCCGGTGTGGATAGTTCCTAAGCATGTGGTCTCCTCCACAACCCCAATATTGAAGTGGTTCTCTCGGCTCCTTTGGATCTCTTGGCTTGTCTCCCATCATCCTAGTTGGCTTAGTCACAACCTGTGATGGCTTCCTTTGCTGATTTCTTATATGAGGAGGTTTGAAACCTTTCTTCCTTTGGTCAAACTTCTCATTTTTCTTGTCCTTCCATGCCTTATGGAAATCAGGTTTTCTTTTGTTTTGATCATAGCAATACTTGGCCTTCCTTATTGCCTCCTCTAGAGTCCGGGGCTTATCAAATTCAATCCTATCTTTATATGACTGAGGTAGCCCACTTAGAAAATGCTGAATTTTCACCTTATCATCTCGAATATACTTGACATACCTCAGCAGTTCCAAGAACTTGTTTGCATACTCTTCCATGGTCAATTGTCCCAATCTCAGCTCATGGAACTCTTTGATCTTGTCATCATAGTACCTATCAGAGAGGTACTTCTGCTTGAAGTATTTCTTGAACTACTTCCACACAATATTTCTTTCATTGATCTTCTTCACTTGCCTGATGTGTTCCCACCATATAGATGCTCGTCCATTCAAGTTGAAGATGGCGACCCTTGCCTTCATATTTCCAAAGTAGTCTTGGACTTGGAAATACTTTCTCATCCCAAGAAGCCAAGCTTCGGATTCTTGAACAGACTTTACCTCTCCATCAAATGTAGGAGGTTTTTCCTTCTTAAATTCCCCATGTGAATTGTTCTTGTAATGCCTCTTCCTCTTACTCTTGCGAGATGAAGAGCTTGAACCCTCAATGGATCCTTCAGAGTCAGATGATCTGCTAGAAGAGATTTCTGGAGTATAGGTTCTGTCTCTAGAAACTCTTCTTGAGCTATTGGTCCTCTTGCGGGAATTCCTCCTTGAACTACTGCCACTCCTTTTTGGATTTGATGTCTGATGCCCAGAGTTTATTTGCCTTTGGATATCTGTCAAACTCTGCAGCATGGTTGCATTCAATTGATTTTGTTCTTCCTGAGCTTTTATCATCCTTTCATTATCTTCTCTGCAACTTTGCAACTCCACCCTTCGGCTTTTCATGGTGGCTGCAATATCTGGGGGAGTCTCTCGATTTCTTCTCCCATTGGATTATGTTTCAGCATTCTCAACATGTATATTTTCCGCCATGGCATCTGTCTCAAGCTCATAGGGATCTTGTGAATCATCCATGATGTTGATATTTTGGGCCCAACCAAGACCAGAACTTTCCAACTGCACTTATCTAGAATGTTGCCTTGATGTGACTATAATTCTGCAAAATGTGTTTATAAACACAACTATTAGCTGCATTATAATGCTATAAATTATTTGCATGTATGTGAAAAATCCCATATTAACAACTTTGTCCAATCATAGACGTTCCCCGCTGCCGCAAATGTTAAGGCTAAAATGGTTGCCATTGCGCGGATGTTGAGATTAAAATTGTCATCATTAGCGCAGATGTTGAGATTAAAATTGCCGCCGCGCATCGCGCACGTTGCAGAAGATTAGTCTAACTTTTGCCGCCATGCGCGCATAAAGTTAGCCTAACTTTCGTCGCCGCGCGCGCAGAAAGTTAGCCTAACTTTCGCCGCCGCGCGCGTAGAAAGTTGGATTAACTTTCGTCGCCGTGTCACGCAAAGTTAACCTTAACTTCGCCGACACAGCCTTCGGCAAATTTCAAAACACTTGGAAAAATTTGGAATTTTCTCTTCCTTCCGGTGCAGATTTACCAACATCTCCGCCGATCGTACTACAAAAGATAAGGGTAAAATATCCAACCGCCAACCCTGTGACTGCCGACCACTTCCCTTCGGCGCAAAGTTA
This sequence comes from Larix kaempferi, assembly GCA_027924585.1. NCBI lineage: Eukaryota > Viridiplantae > Streptophyta > Pinopsida > Pinales > Pinaceae > Larix > Larix kaempferi. The sequence continues at coordinate 11,254,618 of BSBM01000660.1, forward strand.
ACAGTTATTTCGCCAACCATTGCGGTGCTTTTGGGCTTATCTTTGCCGACAAAGTCGCAAGAGTTAGCCTAATTTTCACTGCCGTGCGCGCAGAAGATTAGTCTAACTTTCGCCGCCGCGCGCGCAGAAAGTTAGCCTAACCCTCGCCGCCGCGCATGCAGAAAGTTAGCCTAGCCCTCGCTGCCGCGCGCGCAAAAATTTGGCCTAACTTCCGCCGCTGCGTGCGCATAAAGTTGGCCTAACTTCCGCCATTACGCGTGCAGAAAGTTGGCTTATTTTTCGCTGCCACCACAGCCCTTAGGAAAAATTTTGAAAAAAAATTCTATCTTTCGGCGTCAAATTAACAACTTTTTCGTCGACTCAATTTTTCACCACCGCGTGTGCAGAAAGTTGGCCTAACTTTCACCGCCACGCACGTAGAAAGTTGGCCTAATTGCCGCCGCCACGCGCGCAGAAAGTTGGCTTAACTTTTGCCGCCACAGCCTTAGCAGAAACTCAGAAAAAACAGTTAGAAAAATTTTGCAAAATTTTCAAAGACAGTTAAAGTTCTCTTCTTGAAATATGTCCTTCGTTCCCTTACAGAGGTGAGCTACTTACAGATCCTAGTTCGCATTAAGCAGAACAGTGAAAGGATGCCAAGAACTTGCATCTCTGAAAAGGGATTTTCTTTTCATTTCAAATTCAACAATCCAACCAATGGATTCACAATCAATCTTCAAGCACCCAACAAGCATGGGCAAGGAAAACTCATGAGCATAAGGGCATAATTCGCAAGCTTTCCTCGCTTCCGAAAACCATCAATCGGCCACATAAATGTTGGTTCATTGTAATTAACAAACATCATTAAGATATGGGGCTATAACAACCAACTGTTCAGGATTTCAATCATGAAATTAACACACAAAAACTCATACCAACCATGCCCAACATTCAATTTCATGCATTCAAAGCATCATGGACATCCAAGGGACAAGGAGTCACAATTAATCAAGGCCTCAAGCACATGATGCGTTATCTCATATGCATAGCAATTAGCAACAAACAACAACCAACACACAACAACATGCCCCATGCACAACACACAAAATCATATTTTCCTAATCTGTTGTGTGGATGTCAGACCAACAGCCTCAGTGTTGTAACCATGGGCTTTGATACCAATCTGTAATGTCCCCTCCCATCATACCAGCATGGGAGAGGACATCACTCTAATTCCAGGAATCTAGCCCCATATCCATTAAGTAAGACTCATTGATAAAAAGACATATACATGTGCATATTGTAATTAAACACAGCGGAATTAAACTCATGTTAATATCTAACATACATTCAGCATTTTCATGACATCCATTAAATAAAGACATTGCAGAATTATAAAAGAGAGTACTTATCTTAAAACAAAGTGGCCCTAAGCAACCAGCTATGCATCTGCAACGTTCCACCCAACCATAGGCCAGTTGTTCTTATCAATCCCTTGATACAACTGCCACCCCCGAGCTGGGCATGATTTCTACAAGGAACCAGGGAACATCAGACTCACACATAGCCAAACATACACCAAAATGAGCCAAGCCAACCTGCAATTGGGGTTATCAGGCTGCTAGGAGATGGAAAGGAAGAATTGCTAAGCTAGTGAGCTCAAGCACAGATCCATGCATACCTCTACAAGATCTATCTAGCTTGGCACCCACAATGCCTACACACCCCACTCAAGGAAGTATTCCCTTCACCAATACACAGTCCCTCAGGCCATACCTTCCAATCTAGAGTGTCCAAGGTGTGAATAGAAGAGTAACCAGCCCTCTTGATCTTCTTGAGAGGTTATTTTCCCCACTAGGTTTATCAAGCTAATTCTGTCCACTACCACTCCAAAATTTCTTGCTCACAGGTTCAAACCAAAACAGGGATGCACATAACAACAAAAGTATAAGTGTTGGGCATGAAGAAACATTTTTACAGTGAGATGCCCAAAGATGGAGTTTCTACTAGTTCACAAAAACGTAGGCAACCAAAACGAAATGGAGAAATGGGAAGTCAACCCAAGGAGAGCAGAATCGTTTTCAGAAAACGCTCATGGGAAATTCGTGGACAGAAACGGCCTCCATAACCCCCAAAAATCGTGGCTCCCTTCTCCCAGCCATTGTGCAGTATAAAAACGAGCTCCCAGACATGGAAAAATGCAGGAAATGGTGAAAAACAGGATGGATAAAGTCCCAGCTAGCTCAGCCTGTGTGAGAGGGCAAAGGCCATGGGTTCAGAATTGCTTTGGGAACAATTGTCTGGGTGTTTTCTTGCCCATGAAGTAAAAATACGATTTTCCAGGTTGATGGCTTTCCCATACACGAAATTGGTTGCCATACCTCCCCATTCCCAAGGCATTAACTACCTCAACCAACTCTTGGAAGAATTTAATGATTGGGTGCATAAGCCAAAATGGATAGTTGAGGGTTTATGGGTTTTCTCATTGACACATGGATTAACACCATTGGATCATGGGTTTGAATAATTTCCCTCCCTATTCCTTGTAAAAATCATGCCCCCATCTCTTTGTTGCATTGCGTAGCTGGTTGTGGGTATTTCATTAAAATTTGCATTTACATGATGTCTGAATTTACATTGTGCCGGTCTAGCACAAGAACCATAGGCATCTATTTTTAATTGCCGATACATACAAAGCTAAATCGGTGGCGGGGCCTTGGCCTTGAGCTCCTCACCATGATTAATAACAATATTTACATCATTTACAATTTTAATGCAATAGGGTCAAAATCGGGATATTACAGAAACAAAGCAATTTTTTACTTAATCCTTTCTTCTCTCGTGCATACTGCTTTAAATGTGAGGGATATATTATCCGATGCCCTCATTAGCATAGGACTCTAGAGTCTTCCTCAAGAACCTCTTTCACCCTTAGAAAGAAAATGGTTTGAGGATTTCCTTCCATTGAGTTCCCTTCAATCCAATGACACTATGATCAGGTCTCCTTCTCCATCCTCCTAGAAAATTGATATGGCACTCAAAGAATTTCAGGAATGGATAGCTCAACAACAAAGTTATGTTCTTTTCTTTGATGGTTCCTCAAAAGGAGATCTTGGGGCAGTAGGAGTGGGGGGGATCCTACTTGATTATGACATAAATCAAGTTATCAAGTTTTACTGGGGCTTGGGGAAATCCATCAATATTCAGGTGGAAAGGTATGCTTTGTTCATGGGTTTGGGTTTCATTGTTTCCCTTGGAATTCAAAATGTATCGGTCATAAAAGACTCTCTCTTGATCATTTCTCAAACTAGAAAAGTTTCACTGCTTGAAGAAAGAATAGTTGAAAGATTGCAATATCGAATTATTGGTCTCACATGGTGCATCTATAGAATTAACTCGGTACATGTCCGTAGATCTAAAAATTAGGTAGTTGATCGCTTAGCAAATCTTGCTACGAATCTAGGTAAAGGGAACTAAGCAAAAATGGGGTCAAGATTTTACTTGATGGCTCCTAACTATTTAGGCATGAAAGTAATTCAAAGGTTCATGACCCATCGAGTATGCATGCTCCCCACATGGTGGTGGATCATGCTTCAAAGCATGAGCATTAAAGGATCCTTAACTCAAGATCAAAGGAAGGATCGAGGTATCATAATATGTAGTTGCAAGTTGTTTCCAGGAATCAATATGGTACTATGCATGTTTTCATTGTTTGGTTGGAAGATGGTAATGGCATGATTTGGGTGACAAAACATTCCCTTGCTGGATTTGCTCTCTTTTCTGAAAAGGAGGTTGGTCTTGGGTTGGTGAAATTTGTTTTCCCTCCATTATGGTTCGGGGATTGTCTAGATTTGTTCTACATTTCTAGGGTTAGTCCCTTTGGTATTTCCTTGGTGGTTTTTAGCTTTGGGTGGGTGGATCTTGTGTGCATCATTGTCCTTATTTGACATGGACAAGATAGCACTCTATTGTAGTTTGTTTTATGGGAAGACATGGAGAATGGAAACATGCAGTTTGATGAGGGTGCCATGGTGAATATCTTTGAAATGGTTTCTAAATTTCGAGGCATGAAGGAGGATATTAGGGACCTTTAGTCGACATTGCATAGATCGAATTCGCATATGAAAGGTGTCCTCTTGGCCATTTATGTAACCGCTCATGTTTCCTTACTTGATCATAGATTTGAATACTTTGAACACGAGGCTTAGGTGCAGAGTGCTCAGCTTGCAAAACTATCTATATTATGGATGTTCATCAAGAATTGATTGATGGAAGCCATTCCATGCTTACAAAGAATGTCGGATCCAAGACTATTGAAGAGGATTCACTATACAAACCGAAAGATGTCATAGTCGAAATCTCTAGATCTCCTACACCACAAGAGGAATTTGGAAATTTGTAGGGTCATTGTGTTTTTATGTTTGCTAGATGTTATGTTTGCGTGTTTTTTTTCTCAGACAATATGTAAGGGTCTATAGTAGTAAATCCCTCTTAATGATATATGTAGCAGTCTCGAGGCTACCTGTAGAAGCCATAATGTTGGAAATAGTCTTGTGGGTTGCTGAATTGGGATATTTTTTGCAAATTTTTTACTTTCTTGGTTGTTTTTAGAAAAAAAAATTAATATAAAATTTACCTGCTTTGTTAAAGAAAAATATTTTAACACTCTTAAGTGTTTATATGGTAATGTCTAAGCTTTAACTATGTATAAAAGTGTCATGGCTAGATTTTAAGTATGAACATGTAAAAATTCCATGTCAAAGTATTCTAAGAGACTCTAACAGGATTTTTGGCAAGTGAAGATGATGGGTGGAGGAATTATGAGCATCTAAAAGCGTTGGAAGGAGCAAAAGAGAAGCTTCAACTTCTCAATTACCAAAGCTTGATTACTGTCATCTAAGGTTGCCATAGTGTCTTTTTCACATGGCTTCCATTCTTAGTGATAACCCTATAGTTACTTCATAATTCACCACTTATTTCAACTCTATTCAGAATTCCAATTCCATGTAGTTAGTTGGAGCTTAAGCTGCAATTTAAATCAACCATGGACCATTTTGATACCTTTAAAAATTGTTAAGCATTAACGTTTTTTATAGAATAGTGATGGATATAGTTAATATTGAATGCAAGAGCAAGTGATAGAGCCAGGGGTTAAAGGGACAAGGAATGTGATGGAGGCCTACACAAAAACAAGAGTCAAACGTGTTGCCTTTACATCTTCTATCAATGTGGTTTACATGGATCCTCACAGAGACCCACTTGAAATAGTCTTGGATGATTGCTAGAGCTAACTGGACTACTACATACAATCCAAGGTACTAATTAACAACACTACTCATATCAACTATATAGAAATATCTAAATATAGGTTGAATCAGCTTGTCCATACCATGGACTAATGTTATAATTACTAATTGGTTTGGCTCATGTATTGCAAAATTGGTATTGTTATGGAAAAGCTTTGGCAGAGAAATTTGCATTGGATAATGCCGAGATAAGGAGTACACACAGACATATTGCAATGGAAAAACTTTGGTAGATAAATCTGCATGGGATATTGCCAAGATGAGTGTGTGTGTGTGTATGTGTTAAGCACTTATAAGAGTGTGAGTATGTGTTAAGCACTTATAGTAGTTTACTTTTATATATATATATATATATATATATATTACTATTATTGATCACTTCTAGTAGTTTACTTTCATTAGTTTAAAAGTTGAATTTTGCAATAGGTATAAACTTTAAATTTTTGTCCTTTAAAAAATGAGTTTGTATAGTGATGTTAATATAGATGACTCGAATGTGCAAAAGTTAAAAAGTTTGGATTTAAATTTATGAAAAACATGTTTAAAGAATATTTGCAATTGTGTCTCTCATTCAGTTTGGTATATCAATTAAGTGATTTTCCCCGTAATTGAAATTACATTTAAAATTGTAATGTAGCATTAATGTTGTTTGGTATGTTAAAGAACACATTACTTTCATTGAAATCTATATGTGCTTTAACATTATCGTAGCGATAGATATTCTAGATTAATGTGACAATTAAAATGTGAACACAACAAGGTGTCGACTCTATGGAATTTATGTAGCATACACATGAGACTATATTTTTTTTTGTGATAGCAGTTATGGATTTTCCACATATTCATATTAGATCTAGACCTGCAATACTGATAACAAAAGATATATATTGCGTATAATGTCATTTCTGAACTTACCAATCACTATTATTAACATACATTCATATCCAATCCAAATCCATAACGATCTTTACAGATTTGAACATGACCTAGTAATTCAAAGCTCCAATCTGCTAGTGGTTGTCACATTGGGTCTCTAGTTTCATATATGTGTGTGTTTTGTGGGGGGCAACATATTCTCCATAAATCAAGTCGGTAATAAAAATTAAATGTTTTTTAAAATATAATATATTATGAATTGAGGATGAACTGCAGTGATTGATTTTACAAAAAAAATCAAAGTCTTTACTCCTCAAATAGTTTCATTTTTTAAGTATTCTCAATACAACTCCTTTATTTTCAACCACCCCTTCTTGAAAGTTATACAGCTCCACACTTCTTTAAAGTTACATAGCTTCACCATTGTTGATACCCACTTTTTCTATAAATAAGAAATTGTAATTCAACATTTTCCAACATGTTTGTGTGTCGAGAAGACACGGTTCCTGAGTTTCATCACTATTGACACCCACCTTTTGTGTAAATAAAACCCATTAATTAAACTATTTTTTGGGGGTAAGGAAGACGCAATTCACAAGTTTCTAACATATTTTGGGGCAGCTGTTACGAAGAAGTCGTCGTCCCACCTCTAGCACATTGTGGTGCCACCTGCATTGAACGAAATGAGCTCTCTCCACATGGACAAAAATGTGGCTATGTGATTCGAGGAACTGTATTACAATTCTATGGAAGCCTTGGAAATATGTAGAAGAATGGGTCATGAAATTTTCTTAATGCTTCTTAAAGAAAAGCATAAACATGAGATTCTTAGGGTTTCCTTTATTTTATGTTGTTTGCACTTCCTTTATAGTTTTCGTTTTTTTTGTCCTTCCTTGCTCTCATTTAATTCGGGAAAGAATTTCCACCTTTGATGCCTTGAATTTTTTCCACTTTAAATAAATGGTGTTGAAATAGTTTATTCATTCTTGTGTCTTATCTTGGTTTTCTGTGATGTTGGCTCACTGGCTAATCATATGAAATGAGTTGTTTCTTTTTTGGGTGGAAGTTTTAGGGTGAATAATTCCCCAACCTTAGAACATTATAGAGCAATTTATTTTCCTTCTGTGATTTGGTATGCTTCTTTTCTTCCGTAAATGTAAGGATAATCTGTCATGCTCTTGCATGCTTTTACTAGTTTTTCTTAACAACTAAATATGTTATAATTAGTAGTTCTTCTTAACAACTAAATATGTTATAATTAGTAGTTCTTTTTAACTACCAGTGTAATACTAATAGATGCATATTGCTAATTAGATAAGATCCATTTGGTCAACAAAGCTCAAGTTAGTTAGGATTTTTGTTAGTTTTATTTTATTTATATAAATGAGACACACCACATATATGAATTTCAATTATCAAGAAAGCAAATTATAAGCAAGTAATGAAGTAGACTATAAAGAACTTAAACTTGAACTAGATTTATTCGGATGTGGAAGGTACCTCTTTTTTTACTTGCATTTAGAATAAATTGAATTAGATCTTGACTAGGTGAAACTCTTGTTATATGCTAGAAAACAAATTAAGCAAATTATAAACAAGTAATGAAATAATGTGTATTTTCTTATTCTTTTTCTTTTTTAGTAAAGTAAGAGAGTTATGCTAAAGATATGAAGTGTTGTATCTCTTTATATAAAGTTTATTCTTAATTGGTCAAAGCTAGGTTTCAATCAATCACATGAATGGTGTGGCCAAGCATACGATCAATGAGTGGAGGGTGAGATACTAGGGAGTACATAAGCATAGGAACATCCTAACACAAGCCCTGGTGCTACTCCACAATAAACTACATAGTCCCTTGTGCTAGAGTAGTTGATATAGCACATGGTTGTTGCTACTCCACTAGAATCACACATGATTTTAAGAGGATAAAGGGAAACAAAAGATTTGTGCTTGCTAACCATGAATCATGGCAATCGCCTCTTGCAACAATAGTTAAAAGGCCATGAAGAAGCATAAATATTGTCAATAATTGATGGAGTAAATGCATTGATGGTTTATTGAGGCCATTGTGTCAATGCTATCATAATGCATTGATCGTGTCTAGAGACTAGTGTGGGTGGCATAAATGTAGTGAATTAAGCCAATCATAAAATTTCTTAATTTTAAAATATTTTAAAAGTCTAACAAATGTGGAAAACAAATGCACCTACGCCAGAGCTAATTAAGTCATGTCGTTCTATAAACCAATCAAAATTTACATTTATGAAATTCAAAAAATAAAAGAAATGATTTTGTTTATATTTCAAAAACATAGGGTATTGTTTGAAGAAAAAGTGAAACTAAAACCTTGCTTATTACTATACTACTTGCTTTGGTGGGTACTAGTAACCGATCGAATTACAACTTAAAATGGAGAGGATCCTAGCTACAACTTAAGATCAAATGGAGTTGGGACCCTTGATACATGAAGGGATGAAAAGTAGGTTGTTGATCCAAAATCACCTACTTGATTGGCAAGCATAGATTTGATAGTTTCTTTCTCTACCTTAAAGTCGTGTGAATTGGAAATTAACTAATGAATATGGAGCAAGACCTACTCCCTCCCATCCTGGGCTTCCATCCTGGGCTTCTATTGAGTGGGAGATAACTATGTCAGTTTTTTGTGCATTTTGTGGAATTGTGGGTGGCATTGTGATGTAAAATGATATATTAAAGGTTGCAATAAGAAACTTTGAAGAGCTATGATGAAAACATTTAACATTTTTTTATGTGTTACATCATAAATATTCAGAAATCCGAAGCATTCCCATGCCCATAATAATAAATGCACTCAATAATAGTTTTCAAAAACTATGATGACAAAACTATAGATCTATTTCCTCTTTAATACAACCCTAACACAACAATTGATACATTTTTCAAGGGACTAAAAAAACTAATCATGTGGAATTTCTCCACATCATTTGTGATCATATAGGAATGCTTTACCATGGATAATCAATCAATCAAATCCCATAAGGCCCACGAGATAATATTTCCAACATGCATGTTGCATGTTCCAAAGGTAATGAAAGATATATTCTTAAGGAAAGGATAAGAGAGATATATAAAGAGGCGAAGGGATATATTTCATAGGCTATGAAGAAATATATTATAAAATATGTGAATTAATATTCCAAAAAGATGCAAAGAGATATTTTAAAAGCATGCATTAATATTACAAAGCCTATGAATTAATATCTCTTAAAATATGTGATATCAATAAAGTTGCGAATATATATATTTTAAATGTGTAAATATGAATATGTAAAGGGCATGAACTGATGATGCAAACTATAGGGCATTGATATATTTGAAAGAAGCAAGAGGATATATTCTATAGGCAAAGGTGTCTAGTTCGAAATTGGGGTTTATTTGATATATTTGAAGGAAGCAAGAGGATATATTTTATAGGCAAAGGTGTCTAGTCCGGAATTGGGGTTTATTAAAAAATTGGAGCAGGAAAAAGTTGACAATCTTAAGGCTGAAGAATCTTTTTGGATCCTTAAAAGCAAGGCCTTATGGATCTTTCAAGGCGATAGAAACACCAAATTTTTTCACCATCATGATGACCTCCGATGGAACCACAATCGATCTGGGAAATAGAGGATTGGGAGGGTAGGAAATTCTCAACACAAGAGGGGATTGAAGGGGCTACGACTAGAAATCTTGCATATATTTTCAAGAAACCCTTTGTTAATAATATTACTTCTCAAATGCATGTATGGCCCATATATTTTATGAAGAAGATAGTGTGGATATTGGCAGTCCTGTCACACTTTTGGAAATTGATTATATCTTGAAGCATAAGGCCGAGGAAAAGAGTCCTGGGCATGATGGGTGGATTGTCAAATTTTACCTTCAGTTCTTTGATTTGTTGGGTCCAGATTTAGTGCGATTTGTTGAAGAATCTCTCATCTCGGTCTTGGTCTAGGGAGCTGTCAACACCACATTTTTGGCTCTCATCCTGAAGTGCTCAAATCCAGTCACCTTTCATGAATTCCATATGATTTCTCATTGCAATATCCTATACAATATTGTTTCAAAAGTGATTGATAACAGGTTGAAAGCTGGGATGCCTAGGGGGATCTTTAAAGAGCAGTTCAGGTTCCTTCATTAGAGACATATTTTCGACGCTATTGGTGTGGTGCAAGAGACAATCCACTCAATAAAATTCAAGCGATTAAATTCTATGGTGCTGAAGATGGACCTTGTGAAAGCATACAACAATGTGGACTAGTCCTTTTTTTGAAGCTACTTCTTCTTAATGTAGGACTGGGTTATGAGGTTACACAATGGATCATGGGGTGTGTTTCATTAGCCATTTTTTTGTATTAGTGAATGGAATTCCAACAAAAATTTTCAAGAGCTCTAGCAGTTTAAGACAGGGGTGTTTCCTGTCGCCCCTTTTATTTCTACTTGTCATTGAAACGTTGAGTCTGTTGATTGATTAGGCCAAATAAGAAGGTAAGATTTCCGGTATTAAAGTTTCTGCTTCCCACTCTATAACTCACATTTTGTTCATAGATGATGTACTATTATTTGTGTTGGTGGGTGAAGCCAAATTAAGCACCGACCTGCTGTTTTGACTTTTTGCTGCCCAGCTCCGATACGAGCACTGTTTCAACTACCCAGCCGCATAAACTTAAGAACGAAGAATCCAGAAATCCATCCCTCCTATAATTAATAACTTGCATTGAATTTTGTGTTGGTTTTAGATGCTTCTCGATGAAGTCGTGGTTATCCTCTTTTCTGAAAAATTCTAGAGGCCTCAAGAAAAATCTCCACTTTATAATTTTTTGCATATATATATCTGTGGCGAGGAATAAACAAAACACACAGTTCAGAAATGCTCTGTTTTCTCTTTTGCATTTGTGTCCCCTGTTCTTCATAATAACTTGCCCCTGTTTTATTTGATCCATCTTGTATTCTGGTTTTGTTTCTTCTTGTTATGGCTGTTCAGATTGCAGATTGATAAAGTAGAGCTTCTAGCTGCTCAGAAAGAAGGATACAAGATTTTCTGTTTTTCAATTTGTTTTCTCTCACAGCCTTTGCTGGTGGAAACAGTAATGAAGAAGCTGCTGTGTACATTACAGCATTCAGCCAATTCGTTTTAATACCCAACAATTTGGCATTTGCTCAGTTTCAGAGTGGCAATATTTGGCATTTGCTCAGTTTCAGAGTGGCAATATTACAAGGATATTATTGATTCTTATGCTTGGCATCAGTCATGGAGATCAACTACCCGAAATCCAATTTTCATTGGTTTAATATTGATGCGAGGGTCTTGGGCCAGATTCAGTCCTTTATTCCATTTTTTAGCAGGATCTTGATGTCAGGTTTAAGTATCTTGGCTAGTTTCTGAAGCCAAATAGGTATGTCAATGAGGAGTGGTTATGGTTGGTAAAGAAGGTCAAAAAAATGATCAATACTTGGTGCAATATATGGCTTACTTTGGGTGGAAGGTTGACCCTGGTCAGCTACGTCCTGCCTAATATCCCGGTATTTTGGCTATTATTGGAAAAGGTTCCTCAGTTTATCTTAAATCTCATTAGACATAAAATTTTCAATTTTCTGTGGTATGGATCCCAGTCGAGGGCTGGTATGCATCTTGTGTCTTGAGAAAACTTAACGATTCCTAAGGATTTCGAGGGTTGGGGCATTAAGAATATATTTAGTTCAATTCAATAACGCTTTAGCGTTGAAGAGCTTGTGGATGGCGCTTATGGATTGTGGAATTTGGAGTCAATTCATTAAAATTAAATATATGAATAATTTGACAGTGATCAAATGGATTAGAAAGGGAAATAAAAAGTCCAGTGTTGTTTCTAACATTTGGAGTGGATTGATTGATTCCTTTCCTGCATTGAATCAATGGCTTGCATGGAAGGTGGGATATGGCTACTAGGTGAGGCTCAGAGTCGATCTTTATATAGGTGGAGCTAATAATCATTTGCTTTCTCCTCCAACATACAAGAATTACACTCAAAGGGTCTCTTTTTCTTAAATCGTGCTAGGAGAGTTGTTTTTGTTATGGATGGAGCTGCATATTAGCAATCAAATGAGGATCTAAATTTAGGTGATCAAAGTGCTGTGGAGTGGGGAATATATGTTGCTGCTCCGTGACATGCTGGTATTAGATTGGAAAAATCAGAAGATAAGATTTATTGGTCTTGGAATGTAGTGAATGGTCAAATTGATACTAAATCAACTTATCCTCCATTTCTATTGATAATATTGATATTAGACCAACATGGTGGAATTACATGATTTGGAAGTGGTCGTCTCCTATTAAGATTCTCTGCTTTACTTGGTGGATTTGGATAATAAGATCATGATAGGTGAGAATTATATGAGTCACGGTGGCATGGGTCCATATTGCTGTCCTTTATGTTTTCACGTGGCTGAAATTGTTGATCACCTGTTGGTCTCTTGTCATTCTTTGTTATAGATTTGGGAGGAAATTTCGTGCAGGCTTAATTTTTCTAACAAGTGAGATGACAGTTCATTCGAGGCTAGCATGCACCATTGGTTCTCAAAGGGATCTAACACATCACCCCTCCCTCTCTTTTGCATTTGAGGAATTTGGAGGTGTTGAAATCTGGTTCTTTTTTAAGATGTCCAGTTCCATTTAGATAGAGCGTGCAGGTTCATTATCAAACTATTTTCGAAATTCTTCAAGGGTGCGGTGAACATCAGAGTGAAGCCTAGGGCTCCTCCCATGCTTTCTAGTGCGGGCCTGATTGGATTTTCGATGGGGCTGGACAAGGAGGGGAATGTGGAGCACATATCCACTTCCTCATTAACAAGGATTACGGTTCTACTCTCTGGCTTGGTTGTGGAGCCAGAACCAACACTCGAGCGGAGCTTATAGCTCCTTGGGGTCTCCTCTTCTATGTATTTCATAAAGGAATCACTTCTCTTGTTTTTTTGGAGACTCTAGAGTTGTGATCGATTAGATAAATGACTGCGGAAATATCTATATCTTAGACCATTGGAAATCCCGAATCCTTGAACTCCATAAAAAAAAATTCATCGATCAACTACAGGAGCATATACCAGAATTTCAATCAACAAGCGGATCTACTGTCTAAAAAGGGAATTGGGCTATAGGAAGGTCAGTTGCACTATAAAAAAATACCTCTGCAACCAATTGGTCTATGAAGGCAGTTATATTATATATTAGTAGTACTTGTTCCCTCTGAAATATCACTTTTTGTATATTAGGAATTGAAATTGTTGCTTGTCTGAGAACACTCTGCTTATCTTAGATAAATCGAGCCTCAAGTATGTTTTTGTGGTTTATACTAGTTACTAAGGCTCTCAGGCCTCTTCATGTATTTATAGTACTTACCTCACTGGCGATTTTTGGGTTTAGTAGTGGTCTCCTTCGGAAGTAAGTTTGTCTGTGGTTGTTTATATAAGCTTGATATTTTAGTTTTTAGGTATGTTTTTATAGGATCTAGAAATTCATCATGAACTCAATTTTCATAGAACATAAATGCTATATAGTTTCTTTGATTCACTTCATAAATAGAATGAAACTTTTTTTTTTCTGTTGTAAAAAAAGAAAAGTTAAGAAATATGTTCACCAAATGTGACATAAATATTTTAAAAACCTACAAAATATATATCTTAAAGGATGAGAAGGAGACTATGTAATCGAAAAGGAATTTATTTTCAATTTCAAATGACAAGGATATGAAATATTGCTTTAATTAGAAGGTGACCACATTTGAGAACCAACTAAACCATCTTTATTTGATAGTTATAACTTACATTATATATACATCATAAAGAGCAAGAATCCCCACCAAAATGGGATCTTCTCAATTATCGCTCTAATCATACATATGCTTACCCATCTACAAATCAAAACATTATAATCATGTAAAAATAATGAAATTTCCATCTAACAAATATATTTTGCAGATATAATTCATGTATACTAAGAGTGCTTGGTTGGCATAGATACAAAATTTATAATTTCTACCCACTCATTTGTTATGTCCCTGAAATATAGGGATGGGTTTGACCATATTATTTTGTTCGTACATTCCATCAATTTTTCAAAATTCTAATGTTTTCAATTGTTTTAAAATTTTATTATTAAAATAATTTTTTTAAAATGTTTTATTTGTTTTGTAATTGGTTTTGTGATACTGATGTCTATCCTCCTCATAATGTGGAGTGCGTATTGTTAGTTTTTTAGGTCAACCTAACAATCACATAGTTTATATGTTACCTTTATTTATATTGTTGATTTAGGATATTAGTCATTTATCCTAAATGATGACTAGGTGATATGGACAAAATTTCCTAGAGAAAATCTCTCCATAAGGTGGCATTTTTCTTTGTACTATATAATGGTACTATTTGTGTGAATACAATTGATTAAGGATTTTTCTTTTTTCATCATATTTTTCCTATGTATGTTATTCATTTGGTATCAGAGCCCTTATGGTCCTAAGAGTCTGGTAGCTTAGAGATCCATTGTAGTTTTCCATGAAAGGCTTAATATGGCCATTGTAGTTATGCATAGCTTCTTGGTTTAAGGAGATAAGAATAATCTGGCATGTTGTTGACAGTGCAAACATTTAATCAACGATATTAATATGCGGATCTACCTAGCTATCTTGAATCTGGTATCAATATCGTAGGTGACTTCTCTGTGATCAAGTAGGGCCTCCACCCAATCCAAAAGTGCACCAATATGACTCCGTGAAGTAGTTGCAGTTTCTCCCTTTCCAATCATCAATGCAAAACAAATTAGATCTGCACTTCTCTTTGAGTGACCTGTCAAATTATTAAATTTGACAAAGAAGTCATGTTGCCTACAAGCCAATCGACAAGCATTCACTCATCCTCAAAATTCACCCATCCCATGATCCTAAAATCTTGAGTACTTAGAGAAATTGTACCACATTTTTTAATAAAAAATAATATTTTTGTGTGGTAGGTGTGTCCTTGACCTATCCTGAAATTTGAATAAGGAGGTCTAAGGATTTGAACTTATGTATGATGGTGAATACTTTCATGGTTTCTTTATGATGATTTATGTCTAGTTTCAACACTACAAATGTATTATTTCATTCAATTCATCGCATATGTGGAGAAAAATTCAACTTAATACAATCAAGCACAAGCAAGAGATCAATCAAATTAATCAAAGGAACAATTCTCATTCAAGTTGTTGAAGTAATGGACACATCAAGCTCCTAATATTCAAGGACTCATAACGTCATCAAAGTAGACAAATTTGAAGATCAAGTTCAACTTTAGAATCACAATCAATTGTAACTTACAAGTAGTTTTATTTGCAAGTTTACTTGTCTTTTTGAAATCAAGTCAAGTTGAATTTGTAATTTTCGGGTGCATTCTCGGTTGAAGTTGACACCCTCCAATTTCTAAGTCTTAATTGAAATTTTTGTATCAAACAAAGTGTCAATCAATCATTGTAAAAAAACATTTTGGGATGTATGATTGGTTGTGCCCAACACCCCAAAATTGGCATATAAGCAAGTGAGCGTAACATAAATGCAAGTGTGAGAAATACAAGCAAGCAACAAATTACAAGAAAGCGTGAAATCAAGCAAGTGCAAGTGAGTGGGTTCAAGAGAGCATAATAATGGGTAAAGGTGGAAAATGATTACAAAATGCTAATCAGGAGTCAAAGAACTTTAAGAAACCTTAGAAAAAATTGAAAATCAAATTGTTGAATTTCAAGAGAAAATTGGAATGAAGGAGCAAGTGTTTACTTTTCTTCAACTAAAATTGCTTAGAAAGGAAATGATCGATCAAATCTTTTTCCTTTTCTATCATATTTTTCCCATTCATGTTTTTAATTTGGTATTAGAGCTCTTGTTTGTTATCTAGTCAAATTGTAATCATTACCTACCTGCATAAAGAAGAGTCATTCAAGATGTTCAAATGGAGCGAAGTCTTGAATTATTAGAGTTACTAACACTCTAATAATTACTACCGAAGACAACACTACCATACTCAATATTAAATTAACCCTTGAATCAGTGTTAACCTATTTGCAAGTGATGCAAACAAAGTTAGACATCCTACATATGCAATCATAACTCTTAAACAATGAGTTAAGAATAATGAAGAATTGTGAGGAAACTAAGAATTATGAACTAGTCCTTGTTCAACACAACTCTCTATTCAATGATGACGACGATGATGATTTTTATCAAAATTCAATGCATAAGCAACTTGATGAAGCTCGTGACACAAGTGATCTAATTCAGCATGTTGATGCAAGTTGTCATAGAGTTAATATACTTCAAAAGGTCGATGCTACTTGTGATACAGATGACCTAGTACAACTTGGTGAAATAGAGACTATGACTGATGATTCCTTATCTACTGATGAGAAGGAATCCTTGATAAACCGTTATGAATATGATGATTTCAATCATCTCCAGTATCAACAGCATTATGAACTAGTTTTTGTTCAGAACAACACTCTCTATGATGATAATGACGATGATGATGTTTCAAATCAACAAAGAGTGTAGGAGAAACTCAGTGGGCCAAATCCAAAAGCAGTATCCAATGAAGATGAATATACCTATGAACCTATAGTTCAAGCGTTTTCTTTTGAGTTCAATTAAGAAAACCTTTTGATGATTCAATGACATGCAATAAATCAAATTCCACAGATTTCAATGCGTCAAGTTGAGAATAGTCTTTGCAAACCCGTCATCAGACCTTGGGAAGAAATGATAACCAACAAGCACAGAACATGACTTGGATATGAAAAGGATGTGACTTTTCATATTCCATACTATTCCAAACCAATTCAGTTTGTGAGTGTAGGATTCATTCATGAAAATTTGAAGGCTCTAGAATTTAATGAAGAAAGTTATAAAAATCACATGGAAGAAATTCTTGAATGTCAACATTGTTATCGTGTTGGTCATTTGGAGACAAAGTGTTTTGATCTCCAGTCTTGTCAGCATTGTGGACAGCATAATCATTCATAAGAAAAATGTTCCAAGAGAAGCAAGTCTACAAGATTAAAGATTCACTATTGTTGGATCAATCCTTGGAAATGGACATCAATAGCCAAGAAATTAGATCGGTCTTACCGAAGAATTCAATATCGAGTAAAGACTCATCTTGTAACACATAATATTTTTCATACCTGATAGAATATAACTGCAGTGATCCTCTTATGGCATAGCTTTCGAGCATGGCGCTCATGGTATGAGATAACATGTGGTTGTTTCCACTTTCCCACTTTGAGTTGAAATCTAAATTGTACTCTCTTGTATATTAGGGAGGGGGTACATTAGAAAAAATCTCTTTCAAGTTAAGGGGGGGAGTACTTAAATCAAATGGACAAAGTTTGTAAATGGAAGACTCTGAAACAAAACTCTAAATATGGACACAATTATGTAGATGGCAGACTTCGATATAATACTATGACTCGATGGACAAAACTCTATAGATGAAAGACTCCAAATTCCCAAATGGGAAAAAAATAGTATGAAGATGCCATAGTCAATTACATAATGCATTGGGATGCTTATCGACACATAACAATGTTGAAATATTCAGAGAGCAATTCAATGATTCATTGATTGTAGAATGGTGATACTATATGTTCATCAATTAGCAGAAGACACCAACATATTATAGATAAATCCTTTGGAAAATGATGGAATTGTCAAGCAAACATAGAATGTTTAGACATGGCAGTTGTTCACTCCAGAGTTTCATCTCTCTTCCAGTTCCTTTCAGATGAACTATTCATCATCCAATTTGACAGTTTTTCATACATATTTTTCATTGAAGCACAAGTGAAGATTTCTGAAAGATCCATCATATCAACTTCAACGTTAGTGTTTATTGTTTAGTTGATACATATACATAAACTTGTGATTGAAGGGGAGAATGTTAGCCTTATGGCTTAACCTAACAATCACATAGTTTATATGTCACTTTTATCTATATTTTTATTTAGGATATTAGTCATTTATCCTAAATGATGACTAGGTGATATGGATAAGATTGCCTAGAGATTCAAACAAAATCTCTCCATGAAATGGCATTCTTCTTTGTACTATATAATAATACTATTTGTGTGAATACAATTGATTAAGGATTTTTCATTTTCCGGCATGTTTTTAAGGGATATGGTGGCAAGGTGACGTCAACAACACTAATGATGGGAATGAATTATATGTAGTTGGCTTTGCAATTTCCCCATTCTACTGTTGAACTTTCAAGTTGTAAGTATGCTTTCTACTGTTGAACTTTCAAGTTGTAAGTATGCTTTTCACCTATGTGTATGTCAAGTCTACTTCATATGGAATGCCAAGGCTCATTCATTTCATTTCCTTCTTTAATTGTTTGTATGACTCTTTCCTATGATTTGAAGGATATAGCTGAGTCGAAGCTGTTTTTCTCACCTACAAAATTCAATGAATTTTACTGTGAAGAAGCTGGGGAAATTTATAACACGACACACCCTCCCCACATTGCATATGGTAATTATGACTTCGCCAGACTACTTCGACGTTACAGGTATGATTGTACTCTTTTATCCCCGCATAATTTTTGCTAGAATGCTTCCAGAATACTAAGTTCCGAGAATTGACTCTGTTGAAGTTTTCTCGTCTTAAGTTTTTTTTAATGTAATCTATCAAAATAATTATTCGTGGGTTGTATTATTTTTGGGTAGAGGAAGGGCATTGACCTGACCTCAATACTTCTTGAAACATTTGCTTTTGTATGGGGTTTTTCTCTTTGACTCTCGTGATTGTTATATAATGAACAATATGTCTATAACTATATATTTACATTCGACATCCCCATCCGATATTAAATAATGGTTTAATGACTATATTTACCGTTCTTATATCTTTTTATTTATTTATATATATCTTGTATTTACAAAAATTCAAATGGGTCATCAACCTTAAAGTCTTTGTTCTTGGTTAAGGTAATTCTTATTAATGAGTTTTTATTTATGTTCTATTTTATAGAAAAATTCTACACATATGAAACCTTATGTAGGATTAACCCTTAGGGATATCGAATTTATTGAAGTCCATGTTTGAGATTTATATTCTTATTACGCAGTTGCTAACATTAGATAAGTTGCTAACATTAGATAGGGTTTCGATTACTCAATTCCTAAAGTGAAAAAAAGCTTTATTTGAATGAGATGAAAATATACATGATTGCATAAATTTCCTATTATGTTTTTTTACGAGTTGAAATGACTTGGTAATATGTTCATATTTCTTTTCATATTATCTAGTAAAGAAAAACAAAATTTCTTCCTTACATTACATTTGCATCTATCCTTAGAAAACAATAAACATGTTGAAATTTAGGAATATGTGTTCTTCTCTATAATAATTACTGTAGGAAACTATAATCCTATTAAACAGATTAGTATCTAACAAAGTATTAACCTCGGTATTTTTTCATGATTCCCTGCTTTCAAACAAAATATATTATTTACCTATTTGTAATCTGTAGTAAAATAACGAGTACATTAAAAGAAAATTAATAGAACAAAATATTCCTTTCACCAGGTATGGGTCAACTACAATACCCTAATGAGGATAATTGCACACTTTGAGGATAAGGAATGGTAAATTTCTATAACTTTAATGTTAAAATTACTATATAAAATAGAAAAACAAATTAAAGCTCCAAATATTATAAATTGTTCAAGGTTGTTGAATATTGTAACATTAAATATGTCAAGTAATGATGTAGGGACATTGTCACCTTAGTGGATATTGTCACCTTATGGATTTCATGCTAATCTACTGCTAAAAACAAGTCAACAAAGTAGGTTTTTTCTTTTCTTGAACATTTGTGCCTACACCAAGCCTTTCCCTTCTAACTGGGTGACATGAACCCCAACTGTTAATTTTATAGTGGTTCAATTTTTGAAATTTTGTTTATGATTATTGTTATCTATGTTTCCTATTATTAAGTGTTGGGGACGTTTCCACCTAGTAGATCTTGTTATTATTAGTGCCCTAATTGTCACTTTAGTTATTTCTCACTAACTTCGAAAATATTATGAAAATATTCATGGATATTTAAGTATGGAAGCATGGTAATATCATTAACATGGATGTGTTAACTTGCAGCATTTTTTCTAAACCTTATGAATTATGTTGATTTGAATCTGATTGGAAATCTCTTTATGCAATTAATTTAGGAGGAAAGAAGATGAAGGCATTACCAATGGAAGTACTTGTAGCTGGATTATAGGATTGGAGCTTAAATGGTCTCGAAACTAAGTTTCCAAAGTCATAGAAAAAGAGAATGTTAACCAAACCATTAGAATCCTACATATGTACAACATCAAACTCCAAACGGAAATATATGGATTCATTATTGTTTTTGGAAATATGTTTCTCTTTGTTATGGAATTTCACTCTTGTAAACAAATAATTGTAACCTATTGTAATCTATGGGATTATAAAATAAACAATTAACAGTAGTGCACATAACCAAACATATTATACAACAAAGTACTATACAAGCAAGCATACATAGAGAGTGAAAAGAAATAGAAAAGTAGTAGTGAAACTAGAAACAAGTAATCTTTTTTATATGATTAATCCAATTTCTTTACATCACAAAATCATGTCCTTATATATGGATACAATCATGAAAGGTAGTTACAACTTCATTAACTACCTCGGTCGGTCAACCTAACTAAGAAGTCAAATGACCTGACTATTAGTTGAATACATTCCCTAGTTGGCTCCTCCAGCATCTCCCCCACCCTCAAACTCTTCTTCTCCCTGAAGAAGGGAGGACATGAAAAATATACCATTAAAAATTTCCAACAAGTCTTCAATCCTTTATGTTTATGGTCCATCAAGTTGTACACTACTGGTCTCACCCAAGTGAAGTGAAATCAATTGCTAATTCACTAATCCACTTGGACTGAAGAAATGGAATCTTGAGTGAGGTGGCGAAGCATATTACGAGGGTGGTTGTGGCTGGTCCTTAACAACACTATATATGTTTTAAAAATGTGGGTGCAATTTTATTTAATCTAATTTAAAAATACGTCCACTCTCAAAAGGCTTGTTCTATTGTGATATTCATTTTCCTCATTTCTGGTAAATATATCAATTTTTATTTTATAGGTGTATCTTGAACCGTCGCAAGGTCAAGATTGTACTCTTCTAGCATTTTAACGACTCATCGATGCACACTCCATACTAGTTTTATTTATTTGGTTGGCTCTTGTTGTGCACTTCTTCCCTCATAAAACCATTCATGTTCCTAAGTGTCAGAGATATGGATCTAACTAAACTAGCTTACCTATCTATGCAAACAATAACATATCACATTAAATAAGAACATAAAGAGAACAAGAGAAAATAGTACACCAGATATATGTGGTTCACCCAATTGGACTACGTCCACGGGAAGGTAGTCTTCTATTATCTCCAGAATATCTCCTCTAACCTTACAGAGAGCAATGCCAATAACCCCAATACAATATAGAAAGATCATGATGAGTGATCCATAAATGGATGATCCACACTGGATGAATAGAAGATTCACGAATGAATAAATATGATCCACACAAGGATGAATGAGAAAGACTCCCTTGACTTTATTATATACTAAGAGATGAGGAGGAATTACTCTCACATATTACATGTGGGATAATATAATTCTCCATAATAACATATCTTTATATAATAATGAATATCAAGAGTATATTTGACCATAGTGAATATGGGATATAATGTATTACTCTTTTACATAAGATTGTGGATATCTTCCGACATAATATAAAGACATTATTACCTTCCAACGAATGTAAAATATTCCAACACTCCCCCTTAATAATGGCAGAGAGAAAATCTCACTAACAAAGGAAGGAAGGAGTCATTACTGCCCCCCTTTGATGACAACTTCCAGAAGAACCAAAGCTGCAAATAAGAAGAACACTTCGGCTGATGGAATTTGATGAAGAACAACCATTTCTCACTGAATCATGAAATTGCACACGAACCGGGTTGTATGATGAAACACCAACAATAAGATGCCCAAATCTAAAGAGAAGCCTTTATGGCTACTAGATCCAATAGATGTCGAGAACATGTGACGTAATCAGACAATAAGGTGCCCAGATATAAAGAGAAGCCGACATGGATACTAGATCCACAAGATGCATAGATCACCATAAGAATCATCACAACCATAACTGATAGCTGAAGAACTATGATATAACATCCACACCAGTGTACAGATACCTTCTGACGGCTGATACAACAAAACATGTGGCTAAGAACACCACAACAGTGTACAAAAATACCCAGATGGCCAATACGCATGTAGATAGTAGACATTCTTCCAATCAAGGTGCAATAGAAATATCTGTAAAAGACCTAAAACATCGAAGGAACGAGACCCCAATGGTATACACATTGAAACTAATATCATACAAATGAACATCATGACTTTAACAATAGAAGATGGTGCTTCATTATTTCTAGAATAAGATGGAAATATAAACAAAGAACTTATCTGCTCAAGAAATTCCAAGATTAAAGCATATAAAGATCATAAAATAAAGGTGCTCATACATAAATGAAAATGCTTATACACCAAAGGTAAGCAAACATCATATAAAAACATGGCAACTGATAATATCATCAAATAAAAGATTAACTTGCTCATTAAGGAAAATGAAGTTACTTTTACACATTAAGTGTTAGCCACAACATATAAATAGTGAGCCCAAGATTTCACTTAAATATATGAAAATTTAGCCATCAAGCAACTAATCTTAAGCATAGGTGCATTTCTTATTAGTATGATGTTAATATGCAAGAGGTGAATGCCCTAAAAATGTCAATGCTTCCATATAGGAATGTTAGAGACAAGAAACACATGTCAATGCTTCCATATAGGAACTTTAGATACAAGTAAGAACAAGATAATCTCTGCAATCATAAAAATAGAAATCCTATTGCAGCAAGAACAAGGTGCCCATGACAAATATTTCAAGATTATAAGATTGCTCAAATCCATATAAATATTGAGTAAAAGATGATCGAAATAAACATGACATGATATAGATAAATTAAAATGTTAAATATGATCAACATATAGCAAATTATGTTCAATGCATGATATCACTTAAAATAAATTATGAAATGACAAGTCACTAATGGTCTTAATCATGGGTTCATTTCTTGTTAACACTATGTAAATATGAAAGAGATGAAATGCCCTGGAAATGTCAATGCTTTTATATAGGAATGTTAGAGACAAACAACACATGTCAATGCTTCTGTATAGGAATGTTAGAGACAAATAGCACATGAACTATATACAATCTCTGCAATTCATGAAAAAGAAACTATATCCCAATTAAATAACTTATGACAAGCCAAAAAATTATGATATCACATAGATTCAAAAATTGACTTTACTCAAGAATTTAATTAGCAAGAGCATATAATGATCATAAAGAGATTGCTTATAGAACCATGAAATTGATTTTACACAAAGGTAAGCAATAACATATAAATAAAGCAAATAATGATCAAAAGATAACACATATGAGATTGTTCTTATAAAATTGCTTTTATAAACATGACATGATTAGAAATCAACATGATTAAACAAAGAAAAGAACAAATTAGTTATTAAGTGTCTTGTTAACATATTAAGCATTATATGGTTTATAGCTATCATCATGACAAAATACTAAAGATCCATGCCCTTAAAAGATGCCAATGTTTCCATATAGAAATGTTAGACAAATATATATCAAGAACAAGAATAAATCTCTTAATAAACATGATTAGAAGCAAAACCTAAATGCAAAAAATGAATAACAAAAGACTTAAATATTTTACCGTACTAATCTGAATTTGCAAAAAACATAGTTAGAAAAACATAAAGGAAAGAGAAACTTTTACTTATAACCCTTTTGATTGAGTGCCCATACTTGCCCATAATTCTATTATGTCCACCTGATGGATCCAGAACAGTTTTTCCAGTTCCAAAAACAGGCTATAATAAAAATTCTGATAAAAATTGACCACGTTATGAGGCCGAAAATAATGTCTAATCTATTGAAGATGGAAACTTGCACAAAGTCTCCCAAAATTGGACGAAAGTTGTCGTTTTGGCAACCGGAAGGCCCAGAATTTTGTTCTGTCCGCGTAGGTGGATCCAAAACAACTTTTTTAGTTCCAAAAACAAGTTATAATAAAAAATACGATAAAAATTGACCGAGTTATGAGGCCGAAAACAGTGTCGAATCTACCGAAGACGGAAACCTGCACAAAGTCTACCAAACTTGGACAAAAAATTTCCGTTTTGAAAACCAAAAGATAGATCTCCTTGAAGAGAATCAGAAAATCATATAGATCTACAAAAACAACATCAAGAAACCCTTGAAAAAATTCTGCAAAAATCTACACAACAAGGTTAGGGTTAGAAATAAAAAAACTGCAGAAATATGCCCAGATCTGAAGAGAAGCCTAATGGCTACAAAATAGAAAGGAAATCTACAAGAAATAATCAATGCCCAAATGATAAAATATTGTTTGAAAGCAATAAAAGGTGCTAGATCATAGCAACAAGCTCTGATACCATGTCAAAGATATGGATCTAACTAAACTAGCTTACCTATCTATGCAAACAATAACATATTAGAGTAAATAAGAACAAAAAGAGAACAAGAGAAAAGAGTACACCATATATATGTGGTTCACCCAATTGGGCTACATCCACGGGAAGGTAGTCTTCTATTATCGCCAGAATATATCCTCCAAACTTACAGAGAGCAATTCTAATAACCTCAATACAATACAAAAAGATCATGATGAGTGATCCACAAACAGATGATCCACACTGGATGAATGGATGATTCACGAATGAATAAATATGATCCACACAGGGATGAATGAGAAAGAATCCCTTGACTCTATTATATACTAAGAGATGAGGAGGAATTACTCTCACATATTACATGTGGGATAATATAAATATCCATAATAACATCTCTTTATATAATAATGAATATCAAGAGTATATTTTACCATAATGAATATGGGATATAATGTATTACTCTTTTACATAAAATTTTGGATATCTTCTGACATAATACAAAGACATTATTATCTTCCCAGGAATATAGCAGCCTAGATCCAAATCCTAGGCTCTATCAAGCGCCGAGAGGGATCAAATCTCCCGAGGTGCAAACCTCTCCTTGAATAGTTCCTTGAGTGCAATACCTAAGCCACCTAATCCTAAGATCTAAAGTCTCTAGTTTAAGTCTCATATTTACTTTTTACTTTGTATTATTCTTTTTTGTTTATGGCCAACATAATATTTATTACTTTTTACTTTGTATTATTATTTTTTGTTTACTTTGTTACTAGACAAACACTCTAAAGTCTCATATTTACTTTTTACTTTGTATTAAAAGTAAAATGTAAAGTCTCTAGTTTAAGTCTCATATTTACTTTTTACTTTGTATTATCCTTTTTAGTTTATGGCCAACATAATATTTATTACTTTTTACTTTGTATTATTCTCTTTTTGTTTACTTTGTATTATTTTGTTACTCGACAAACTCGACAAACACTCGACTCTCAAGATCTCCCCCATACTGGGCTGTAGAGTGCCTCTCGGCGCAAAAATATTCCAACACTAAGCTTGTAATTTTGCTTCTTTATGTTCTTCCTGGGATCCCAATGTATCCCAACTTCTCGCATCTATTATGGATTCATGTCAACTATTCATTTCTATAATAAATTCTTATGTTACATTCAACTTGTTGCAATTATGTGCAAAGTAAGTAGGCTGGTTGTTTAATGCAGTGCCCAACATTTGAGCGACATTCCATGTAGCTTTGAGCTTTTTCTTAGTGTCTTCAAACTTTTCATGCTCAATCTTTGTAGGACCCCTCATTTAGGGTCCCCTTGAAATGAACCTGAAACTTTAACAACTTCATACAAACAAATTAGTCATCATAGTTATTGGAAAAATAAAATAAAAAGCGTGAATAACTTAACAAAAATAAGCAAAACCTTAACCTGTCAACCCGATCCAGTTAGTCCATTGTCGCCTTCTTCTTCCGTAGGATCCCTCCAGCAAAGCTCGTTTAACCATTGGCGAAGCAACCGTTAGCTTCGCCACCCAACCATAGGCTCATGCTTTCAGTCGCATGGCCTCCCCCGAGCTTTGGGTCGTAGAGCTCACACAAGTATTTCAGAAATTCAGCTTGGGCTTCCCTTCCCACCAGGATTTCTAGGCCAAACCCTTAGATAGCAGCAAGTCTTTGAGGCATTCGAAAATTACGACAATCGTCCAAATTATGGGCCCCTTACCCATTCCTTAAGCCTTCCTTATAAAGGGAAATCTCCTGCGACACATGTCGCTTCATGCATAAATAAATATTTTTAATTATTTATTTAATTAAAACACTCACCCATCCAAGTGTCAGTTTCTCTGGGAAGTGCACCTACATCCCTAAGTTTGCTCTAGTTTGTCCCCCATATATTTTAATCAACTCCTAGCTTTTAGTTGACTAGGTGTCTAATCTATTTTGCTCCTAAATAATAATTTATATTATTTTAAATGCTTAACAAAATAAATATTCATGTGCAAATGTCTAAGCTATTGTTATGCATTTGTTAAGTAATAATCTAGAGTTATTCTCCTAAGTTTTTATGCAGTTTAATTTAACAATCAAACTCACTAGGATCACGGTGCCGCATCGTTGGGCTCCTGGTTCCTTAATTTTTTTTATCCCCTGACATGGCACCACTCTGTCGGGTCCAATCATCCATGGTTTCCATTCCTTGGCATGGTACCACCTCATTGGGTCCTTGCGTCCATTCTTTCCGTTCTCGACAGGGTACCGCATCGTTGGGCCCTTCTGCCACCATCTTTCCGTTTTGACTTGCGGGAACTCTTGTAGGGATTTTAGGAATCGTTACCATCCATCCTCCGTCTACATGCTATCTAGGGACTAATGGTGCTGAGGAGTGAGTCCGTTCTCACTGCGCGCCCCTCAACTCGTACGTGACCAGCTCCGTCGTGGCCCACCTCGTACGCCCTCACGCATTCCTCTTGAGCAAGCGGATCAATGCTTATCTGCTCATGCGTGGTATTCTTGTCGGAAGTTGACATCATCGTCGCTTCCCCTGTGTGTGATTTACCCGTACTCTACGACCCTCCATGTTCCTTTGTGTGTCCGTTGGTGAACCGTCTCACTTGTTTCTACACACACTTCTCACAACAAATTATCAGTAGCACTGTTCTCAACAATCATCATCTGGTTTCTAACTCTAGCATTGTTAAACATTTATGATTTATTCAAACTGCTCATTCATCTTATCAAATATACATTTCGTCGCCAAATACATAATCACCATATAGCTAGTCGTTAAGCATTATTCATGTGTACAATTTTCATATCAAAGTTAATCGTTAAACAACATGAAATCGTCCATTCACAATAACTACCCAAATGCACATATATCAATCAATCGTAATCATAAATATACTCAAAATAAAATCATAGGGTTATTTTATTAATGTTTCAAACAGTCGGGTGACTCAGTAGGTGCCCTCAATGTCTACAGTAGTCTAGGGGCACTACAATCTTCAATATGGAATTCATCTAGTCAGTTTTCAACTTTATTTTTTTTGCTTGTAATTTTTTTTTGTTATGGACGAGTTTCATCATTAATATTTCCATGCAATCGACTAGTTTTTTTGGAGGATCAATAACTGAGAACCCCAAGGATTTTTCCGCATGCCCTACATGCCTGCCATACACTTGCTTCTTTTTCTCTTATTTTCTTTAACTTCTTCATTGAATTGCTCCATAGTCGGTCCTTTCTTTTCTTATTTCTTTGTATAATTCTTATATTTTTTATTTAGATGCATCCTTTGGATAAAATTCAACTATTGTCTTATATTGTTTGTCTCCTTGCATTCTCAAGGTGGAAAATATTTTCTTAGCTTTGTTGTTCTTTTCATTTACTTTATTTTCATCCTTCTGTATTTTCCCCTTTTTGGTTTGATTAGTATCATTCGACTGTTATCTTGATGATTGGCTTGATCTTGATTATTGGGTTGACACTCTTGTTGCTATTTTTTTGTGCTCTTCCTCTGTTTTGATTTTAGTTTATTGTTGTGATTATGTGTAGTTGTTGCCATCGCTAAAATGTGGTCTACATTGGTACTTTAACAAGTATATTCTCTGTCAATGGAGTCATTATATGCATGTTTTGGTCTAAAATCTACTGATACATCAATAGAGGTTGACTCAATTGATATACAAGTGGTGGTTGACTTGACTAATTTGTCACTACATAAGTTTTTCTTATGGCCGACTTATCTTTAGTTGACCACTCCTCTATTGACTATTCTCCCATTGGTTTTCCTCCGATTAGCTAATCCATATTTGATTGTTCCTCTATTCATGGTTCTTGGTTGACTTAATATATTTTTTTTCAATTGTATCACCCAATTCTAAAGGGTTATCATACATTTCTTATATGCCTCCCCAAGTCTTGGTTTCTTACACAATTAGTGTAGTTTTTGGTTGGGAAGGAGGCTTTGTCAAGTTGATCAGGATTTGTTGTGCTCTCATTTTTGTTTCTCTCGACTAAGTTGGTACCTTAATTGTGAACTCTGTACCTTTAGTAATTTTCTCCTTTGTTTGTTTCATTTCCTCTTCTATTGCTTGAGCCTTCCATTGTTGCATGGCTTCTATATTTTCTTGTATTTGTTTCTCAATAGTGATCATGTTTTTCAAGGCCTTGACTATAATTTATTTTTCTCTGCCAAGTGCTTTTGGGTACTTTGGGCCCACACTTGACTTGAACACTTACTTTCCATTCTTTTCCTACAACCTTGTGAAATTTCATTTTCCTTCCTTGTATCTTAATAGAACTTGTTGATCCATTTCTTCCAATTTTTCCTTAAACCAAGGTTTTTCAAAGTCTAGTTATGAATTTCCCTACACCAAGGCTTCCAAGTCATCCTCTGACTTTTGAGTAGCTAGTTGATTCAGTATGGAATTATTCTATTTTCGACCTAGGTTTTGTCTCGATTGTTTTCTTTGTTGTAGAAATAGTGAAAGTGACTAACTATGCTACAAAAGTAATTGTGAAGAATATGTCCTTGTTTTCTTATTTTAGTTCTCCATTCAATAACAATGTGATTATTTGGGAAAGCATTTGCACGAAAGAAGGTGGTACTAGGTACACAATATTGAAATATCACATACCTTGACAAAAAATTCTTCCACCATTGGATAATACTCCAATTCCTATGGCTCACCTCTTGTTCCTTGTGCATACCAGACATTTGGTGAAGTTTGGAATGAGCTAAATATGTACTATTGGTGGTAAATTTATTCATACACATTGTGGGACTCTTCATCTATTGCAAGTAGACTCCATCAAATTTACCCTTTCCTCAAACATATATTGTGGTGTGAGGCCTTTTGTTCTACCTTTTCACTTTGATGAGAAACATTAGAAATTACACATGGTCGGTTTTTTTGGGAGTGTGAAGGTTGACACTCTAACCCAAATAAGATGTGACATAGCAATCCAAATGAGTAACATGGGATATCTAATAGCCTTGATTAACCCTTGGAATTATTCACAATTGGTATTTAGGATATATGTCATGTGCTTTGATCAGTTATATGCATTCCCTTCTTCGATTGTCTTCTCAGTGGCCTACATCATATTGAGTTTCACATCTAATATTTGACCAAAGATGTTTATGAACATAGTGATTACGTTGCATGTCCAATTGATGTGGTATTATTTTACTTGGACTACTACCAACCCTTTCGAGTTCTTTGTGTTCATTCTCATAGTGATTTTTTTAATCCATTCTAATGCATCTGTCGTCTTGGGTATTGGGTCTCCAATGCTTGATAAGCTAGTTATTCTATGAATTAGGATTGGGGTTATGGCCACTAATCATATCTTCTCTTTATTGTACCAACTAATGATGAACTTGGTTACTTCTTCCTTCCATCCTTGGAACCCTGCAATTTGTAGAGCACTTAAATACAAGCATATTTTGGCTTTCTCCAGTTTAAGTGTTTCCTCTCTCCAACTACCTTCTTCGACATTCCATTGTTTGTAATTTTTCCAATGTTTAAACTAGTTGAATTATTCCATAGTTGCTTGTTAGATCATATCCATTCCTGCTTCTAATTATGTCATAAGTTGTTTTCCATGCCTTTTATTGGTTCTATGTTCAACTATCTTAAACTTCTAGGTAACTCCAAGTAAAATATCTCCTCTCATATTTGGCGCCATGTATTATTTGGA
The DNA here is from genome assembly GCA_027924585.1 of Larix kaempferi. NCBI lineage: Eukaryota > Viridiplantae > Streptophyta > Pinopsida > Pinales > Pinaceae > Larix > Larix kaempferi. Next base: position 11,285,165 of record BSBM01000660.1, read on the forward strand.
ATGTTGTTTGATTCAAGTCGACTATGCTCTAATTTCTCCTTTTGTAGGTGATTGTTTTCCATTAGAGAAAATTTGGTAAAAGAAATGGTCTTCTAAAAAAATTGTCACATCACAACAATATACGCCACATCGCATTTCCATGTAAGCTATGTTATTCTAGAATTACGATCTATAATAGTTAAAAATAAGAATGGAAAATTTAGATTCTTGTGCATACACAATAAATCATAACATATCATACAACTAATAATGCATTACTAATGGGGTACAATAATAAGATGTGTGTGGGTGGGGTCTAATTTGTTAAAGTAATAAAGTGACCACCCAACTTATGATAGCATAATTTGTATCAATACTAATTTACTATATTATATTAATGGTGATTTGTTATTATATTATATCAATAGTAATTTGTTATATATTTACCTCCATAGGTGTTAGAACTTTTCATGTTTCTTACATATATAGGTGTTAGAATAACACCTCTCAACTTTTGGTTCATGATTAAGGTTGATTAAAACAAATCCTAGATTCAAGGATATTCTACTAATCCTTTTTACTACAAGTTTATAATGTAGGTTTTTATTGGGAATGAGTTGTTACTGCAAGTTTTATTTTATTGCTAGTGGGGTTTATTTTACTCTCAAGAGCGTTTCATGGTCCTCAAACTTATATCCATTGAGAAGACTCATGGAACTTCTGAATTTTTCTTCGTATATCCACAGCATGCAAAACATAGAGATAGAAGCTGAGAGCAAGCGGTGTTTTTGGTTGACACCAAAAATCAATGGTGCAACATGCACAACATTTTGGAGAATAACATGTCTGTAGTGGCATTATAATGTTAAGATAACAAAATGCTTAAAATTTCCATGGTGGTCGTCATCATTGAAATGCAAAGATGTTATTTAATGTTTTTGTATGTGTGTCATATACCTCCATTTCCATGTGAAGGATACTTATAAATATTACAACAAACTTAATTGGAATTTTTCCATTGAAATTAACAAAAAGATTAATTGGATTTTTTCCAGTGAAATTAACAAAAAGCTTAATTGGATTTTTTCCAGTGAAATTTTAAAGTTTCAATGACACTTTTAATTTTCAATAGTTTTATTTTATCTTTTTTGACAATTACTCAAAAACTTGTTAAATTATTACTAAACATATAAAAAATATGTACAAGATGACTACTCGAGAACAACTTATATAACAATTACACAAGTAAAAAATAACTAGCAATTGCACCTAATGGGAAAAAAAGAAGGCCATAATAAGGAGGCAAGGTGAAAGTGATGCACTTAAGAGAGAAATTGAGAATTGGAAAGTGTGAAGTTTAAGGAAGTGCAGGAATGGGTAAATGTGGAAATTTTACAAAATATGTAAGCAATTAGTGTATAAGAAAATGTAAGTGTACTTATACAAGAAAGATGTTTTTGGAAAGTAGATACAATTGAGTGTACATGTAAAATAGAGAACATTAAATGTGTAAAATGTAAGAAAATAGAACATCTATAAGAAAATAACAAGAAATATACATACTGTGAGTGTTTTTTTTCATGCCTGAGTGCTATTAGAAATGCATTGGTAGCATTTATAATTTAGAAAACATAGCACACGCATGGAATTGCGATTAGAAATACTCGACCCAAGTCAAGAAAATCCCCCAAATTCAGACCAATCTGCTACGTCGCATCGATTACTATCGCAGAGATCTTCTTGGTGTGATCAGACGACACTTGTATAGTTGGATGAGATATTTTGAGATAGATTAAACCGAATTAAAGTAAACTTATGAGGACATAGGATAAAAAGGATAGTTTATTGGTCTTCGTTAGTTAATATAAATACTACATCAAGTGGAATCCTTCATTTAACCCTTAGAATTTAATTCCATAATGGTTTGATTAAGGATTTTACACCAAAAAAAAACCATCAATTTATCAATGCTAGACAAACAAACATGATCTAAACTTGAAACTGAACTCAACAATTTGTTACAAATCTATAAACAAATAATGTGAAACTGAATAACTTCTGATGGTAATCTAACACCAGCTAACGATTGATATTCGTCTACAAGATTTAGAAAAACATAAGCTTCACCAGAGAGAAAACGCCTTATGACGTAATTAATGACAAAATTGGAGCCTTGTATTATTAGTGATAAAGTATTATTAGTGACAAAATGGTCTTGTGGACAATTTTTTATTTGTAGTTTTTACTATGTGATTTGCATTTTTGTAATGTCTAATATTTATTTTTTATATATTAATTGTTATTAATAAAATAAAAGATGCAAATTATTATGAGTATTTAATAAAATAAATTACAATTTGTTTTAATGTACAACTTGAGCGGGCTTAAAAATTAAGAATATGTGTTGCATCCTAGGAGGTCATAAGTAAAATTCTAGAGAGGGAGTAGAGCATATACACCTTTGTAGAATTAATCATTCAAATCGCTACATGGAGGGGGTCCCTTGACCCACAAATAATGGGGTCTCATACACCAATACGGTGTCTGGGTTGGTCATGAACTTAAAATTAGACTATTATTATATAAAATATAATATAAGAAAAATAGAAAAGTAAAATGTAAATACTCTTCAAGAAAATTTATAAATGTTTATAAATTAATACAAAACTTTATTTATTCTCATTAATTTTTGTATATTATTTACATCATAAAAACTCACTAAAAATTCATGTTAAGATTTTATAAATCTGCAACCCTTTGAGTGGCTCATTACTCATCCCCATATTTGTGTTTTTTAGTTTGTTTCCTCTCTTCAAGCTAATTACCCATGACTTTTTATTTGCAATGGTTCCAAATCTACAACTTCTCTTGTCGACCTCTAACAACCAATGTTTCAATGCTCAAAGTCACTCTTTAAAAGTGAACCTTATGATATGTAGGAACATACTTGTTTTCCTTTGCACTTCATCATATTCTACTTATTGGTCACAATGATGTATCTTCCTTCAATCTTTTTCATCCATTCTCACTGTAATCCAACTCAACCATCACATTATAATGTTCTAACTCCTTTTTGGGTTTTTCTCATTCAACCTTTCAACTTCTCATGTACACTACTTTATGCATGTTAGACATGCCAACATTCGCATTCTACCCATATTTTGTCTCACTTCATGCACACTCCATTCCTCCGCCAATTGCTTGGCATTCATTTCATTATCTTTGTAGATTCTCTTGCATGAGTGCATGTGGCATTGTATTGTTATTATTGTTGAAAGAAAATGATAATTAAACAAAATGTACTCACATATAAAGTTAATAAGATAGAGAGTGAACATCACATACCTCAAAGGAAAGTTAATTCCAAAGAGATCTTCTTCAAAAGACTCTTACAAAATTTTTATAAGGTGAATTAAATTTCAGTTCATGTTTTTATAAATTCCATAAATGTTTTTAAATCTTAATTTATTTATTTTTACTATAAAGTAATGATTCTTTAATTTATCATCTATAGATTAAACAATCATGGGCAATAAGAGAAAACGTAAAAAAAAAGGTGATCGTAAACGTGATGATGATGGTAATAGAGAGAAACAAAAACTCAGATATATTGCCAAAAAACAAAGGGTTGCCGAAACGGAAGAAACAACTATTGAAGATATAAATACAGATTTACATGATAATGTTGAAGAGATGGAAATTGAAAATAGAGTACAAGAAGAACAAATTGAAGTTGAAAAGACCATTGTAGAAGATATAAATAGTGATTTACATGCTAATGTCGATGAAGTCAATATTGAAGATCAAGTTCAAAATCCAGAAATTGGACCTGGTATGTATATATCATATATTTTTCAAATTCATTTTTTTATAATGAATTTTATTTTTGGATATATGTTAAATTAAATTTAACTTGATGTATAGGTACTTTTACCATTGATAATGATGATGAAATGTTAGAAGACATTGATTGCAACAAATATGGAGAAAAACTACCAATACATGTTGCACGATATCGTGCTACAAAATTTTATGATGAAGTTCTCAAGGATTACTCAATAGCAGGACACGCACAAATTTTGAGATGTTTATTAGTGTCCAAGAAGCTAGAAGGTGCTACATCATTATTGGGTATTCACAAAGCGACAAAAGAGTCGAAATTGAAACAAAATGTGATGGAAAATATAGGTGATGCAATAAAAAAATTTGGAAAATCCAAGAAGAAAGATATCAGTGCTGCACGTAAAGCAATTCATATAGCAATTCTTTCAGCTAGTACTAAACAAAAGCGTTTGACAACAGAACTAGCAAAAGCAGTTGGAACATCAAGAAAGACATTATACAAACATAGCAAATTCAAAATGCAAATAGATGAAAATAATGAACTTGCTTGCTGGGCAATTATTTGTAGACAACCTTACAAAGATAGATTGAGAGCAGGTGTTAAATATATTGTACGAGAATATTGGTTGGAACATGCTCGAGTTTCACCAAATTCAAGAGATGTGATACACAAAAGAATATCACGAAATGTATATGAAAGCCAACCAAAACATATAATGGACATGACACAAGTACAATTGTTCAATTGTTCAATAAATTCAAGGAAGATCATCGTGGAATTAATATATCAATCACTACATTTGTGCAACAAAAACCATGGTATGTTAGACCTATTACTATACGTGATACATGTTGTTGCCGTTATCATGTGCAATTTCAGTTATATTATGACACGTTTCTTGAATTTGGTAAAAAAAATTGGACAAATTCACCACCTCCGCCCACAATACATGAATTCATATCTCAAATTTTATGTGAGAGAAATCACGATGAAGTATTTTATTCAAAGAAATGTGTCAATGAAAAACATTGTCATCATTGTGGAAATTTGGTGCTATTCCACAATAAATATCCTATCGATAATGATCAATCATTGTCAAATGTAAATGTTGATTGGAGGAGATACGAATACATCAATTATAGTACAAGTTCTAGTGATTCACATTCCAAAAGAATTGATTTGCTAGAAGACAAGATATGCGTAACAAATTTTCTCAAAAAATTTTGAAAGCGAAATTTATAAATGCACCCAGCATTCACATAGAGCACGATGGCAAGATCTTCAATTCAATCAGTCTCGTGAAATTTTTCCACCCGGAACAATTTTGTCCGTGGTTGATTTTGCTGAAAACTATACATTTGCTGCACAAAAAGAGATACAGAGTGAATACTATCACTCTGACCAAGTTTCGATATTTGTCCATGTTGTATATAGACATTCTCAACAGGATGTTGATGGCATTGAAAGCACATGTGACAATCGAGATGTGATTAAAGAATATCTCTTCTATATCAGCGATGATCGTACACACGATACACATTTTGTTCAACATTGTATAGAAAATATTTTCTATGACTCACTGAAAAAACGTGAAGTTAAATTCAATGAGCATTGGATATGGTCTGATGGATGTGCGGGTCAATTTAAATCTTCACGACCATTTTTTTGGCTATGTCGACTTCATAAGCGTTGAACATTAAACATCGCTGAAATTTCTTTGAAACAGGGCATGAAAAAGGTGAACATGATGGTGCAGGAGCATGCATAAAAAGGGCACTTCGAAGATGGAAAATGAACTATTCTTCTGCACGGTTTCATTCAGCTGCAGAGGTTGTCCAATGGTGTCAATTAAATCTAAGCTATGATTATAATCAACAATCAAAAGATGTGCGCAGGTATGTACACTATTTTTTTAATTTATATTATTTCTTGAAATTTAAAAAAATGTACACTAACATTTAAGTACACGTACACTAACATTAAAAGTTGTTCTTTGAAAGTGATTCATCATTTATTGTGTAGGTTTCTTTGGCTTGTTGGGGTCCAAGATATAAATAGATCAATACCATATGACGCTAGCACCATACATGGGACTAGAGATCTTCACTCTATTCAAACAAAATCATTTCAAAACGTGTTTGCATTTGACAGTAGAAAGAAATCATGCTTTTGTCATATTTGCATTGAAAATGTTGAATCTACAGAAGTTTGTGAAAACATAACAAACAACTACGTCAAAACTTGGAAACACACAGAGATTAATCCAAAAGGAAAAATGTCACTGGCAAGTGTAGAAGAGTTAGAATCAGAAGAAATAGCAATATTATTTGATGGCAATAGAATTTCAGATCTTGTTAGAGAAGGTAATAAACTTACTTGACTTTTAAGTTAATTGGTCATTCTAGTCCATCGCCATAAGTATAGTCAATTTAATTCATTTAAAAACGCTAACACTAGTTATAATTTGCGCAGGAGATGTTTTCGTTGTGATTGCACATTTAGACAACAACGAAAATGTCAAATATTATTTGATGTGATGCACTGAAGGAAAAATGAAATTATTGGAGGACTACAATGACAACGGATTTACATACGAAAGAGGATCCATCATTTTAAAAGGTTATTTTTTTCAGGAGACGCATATGACTAAAAATTATGTCTACTTTCAAGATTATGAGCCCGATGTTATATGTTGTCAATATAGTCATTCAGTATGTGCATCTCGAATAAGGTTGGTACAAGTTCCATAAAAAAAACAGTTAAAAACCAAAAAATGGAAACTATCCATATATGACCATGAACGGATAATTGAAGATGGCATTCCATTGCGATGTTTTTAACTATATATCAAAAATGAATTGATCTATGTTTTTGTCCATGTCAATTGTTGTGTACAATATATTTTTTGTCCATGTGTCACAACTGTTGTGCACAGTATATTTTTTCATTGAATTTTTATGAATATTATCTTGAATGACAACTAACATAAGAGTTTAAATGGTTGTAATTTAACATGCTTAAAAATGAATTCAAAAATTATTTGGGAATTCAAAAGTACTTTATTCGGGTCTCCATATGTCTATTAGACCACTTAAGGGATGAGATAACGGATGTGGCTATCCCCACACTCCGCCCCGAATTTTTACTTTCGATTGATTGATGCCAATGAGAAATCACCAAAAAACCTACTAAATTTTGTATTCTTTTAATCCATTGAACATGTTTCTTTAATATACTTCACCATAAATATGATCTGAATGAGTTTTTTAAAACAAGTTGTTAATCTATATAGTTTTTAAATAAATGATTGTTGCACAAAGATAATATATCTCTCACATGTAAGTTCACATAACTGAAATCATGGCAAATGAAGATAACAATCATTTGATTTTTAATCACAAACAAGAATTCCTGGATTGTGAAGCTTATGCTAAATTAGAGCAATGATTATTTACAACAAATCGATAAAAATTCATCGAATTGTTGTCTAAAATTCATTGCTCTAACTTAGCATAAGCTTCACAATCTGGAAATCCTCACTTGTGATTAAAAAACAAAAAATCATTATCCTCATTTGCCATGATTTCAACATTTAGAAATTCATGAACTACAAAGTACCTGAACAATGAACATATGAATAACATTAGTTAAAATTTGAAATTTACATATGCAATGTATCATATCAAACAATGAACATATGAAAAACATTAATTAAAATTTAAAATTTACATATGAATCAAACAACCAAAAGATTGAAACTTTTATCAAACAATTCATAGATTTTCATTCAAAACATTAGAATATTGAACCTATTAAAACTTCATATTTCTATCAAAAATTTCTATTATTTCATTTCTTAACATTTTAACATCATTTCTTAACATTTTAAACCTTCATTTTTATGATTCAACACTTTCTCAACATTCATTCCATAACATTTCTCAACATAACAAATTGAAAAAAATTTACAAATTCAACATTTTCAAACTTTAAATTGCACCTATCAAATGTTCCAAACATTCATTCTTAACATTTTAATAACATTTATTCTCAACATAACAGATTGAATTTTTTTTACAAATTTAACATTTCCTAACTTTAAATTGCACCTATCAAATGTTCCATTCACTCTTAACATTTTAAACATTTTTGACACCTCCTATTCATTTTTTCCCAACATTGATTCTTACCATAACATTCATTCTCAACATTGAACATTTCCTAACTTTAGATTAACATTTTAAACATTCCTAACACCTCCCATTCATTCTTTCCCAACATTCATTCTTCCATAACATTCATTCTCAACATTCAACATTTCATAACTTTAAATTGCACCTATCAAATGTTCCATTCACTCTTAACATTTTAAAGATTTTTGACACCTCCCATTCATTTTTTCCCAACATTGATTCTTACCATAACATTCATTCTCAACATTGAACATTTCCTAACTTTAGATTAACATTTTAAACATTCCTAACACCTCCCCATTCATTCTTTCCCAACATTCATTCTTCCATAACATTCATTCTCAACATTCAACATTTCCTAACTATAGATTGCACCTATCAAAACATTTTAACCATTCATGCAAAACATATTCTAAACATTATCAAAACATTTTAAACATTCATACAAAACATATTCTAAACATTTTACCAAATGAAAAATAATTAACATGTACTCATATATAATCCAAAAAAAAGTTCATGAACATGTGAGTTCAATGTACATATATGTATAATCAAAAAATAAATACCCTTCATGTTCAAAACAACTACAATATATATATCAACAAAAATAAAAATAAAAGTTTGAACCACTATCCATCTGGACCAATATCTTTCCACTATCTTCCACTAGGACCTTCCCCGGGACTCAACTCGACCTACAACACGCATAAAAACAAATTATAAATATCATAAATTATTTAAACAATTTTAAACTAAATTCAAGATATTAAGATATTAAACTTATACATAAAAAAACAATTCAATTATTAAAAAAGTCGTACATCAAATTCTTTGAATGCATGTCCACTACTTTTTTCCACCAGAGCCTTCCCTTTGGCTCCAAAGGATCTAAGAGAGCCAAGCTGCAACATGTACAAAAGTAATTTATGAATCCTAAAACATGCAAACAATTTTCAAATAAATCCAAAAAATATTAAATATTAAACTTATATCAAAGATCATTTCAAGTTCAACAAAATTACCTCGGTGCCAATATCCGCATTCATCAGAGAACTTACATCTTCACCCCCAATTTCCATATGGTCTCTTCCCTAAAATTTAAATTTTGTTAATGAATTAAACATAGTAGATATATATAATAAATTAAGCAATTAATTTAAAACCAAAACAAAAAAATTAAAATTATTAGCTCACAAGAGATGGTAAATCATCTAAAAAGTTCGATTCTAAAGAAACCTGCATGGATAAGTCAAATTAACAATAAGATACATTGATATTTATTAAAATTCAAAAAAACAAAAATATCAAGTTCAATCATAAATATTATAATTAATATACCTCTCCAAAACGCTCTTCATTTTGACTAGTTGAGACTCGAAAATTATGTGCATTCAACATTCTAGAAAACTGCAAACAAAATACATTTGCTTAATATACTTATTACTATGTAACAAAAAATTCAATTCAAAATGAATAATACAAAATCAAATAGATTGTCATAGCATAATCAACAAACCTCTCCCATACTTGATGTGTCATTGGATAACACATCTGAAGCTATATCACAATAAGACTTGGCATAAGCCCTCAGATCGTCGATGCTCAATCCATCTACCTCATCATTCGTCTTGTAAACAAACTTTTGATGAATAGTAGCACGAGCCCTCTCTCGACCTAATCCCACTTCTACTCCAACAAGAGCTGACGCTAAACCATCACCTACAGAATCTCTTGCAGTTGCCCCAAGTTGGGATGTGGGCTCCATCTCTGATCTTAAAGCCACAACCCTAGGTGGATGAGGTATCTCGGGTGGAGGCCGAAGAGTCGTAGGGTCTCTAAGAGCACCTTTCCGATTATATATTCGACCATTTCCAACTCCATAAAATTCATAAGGAACATCAGTATAATTTGGCTTCATACCTAAAAAAACTCCGCATAGAAAAATCTAGCAAAATAATTAGGAACCTCATCGTTCCATGGCAATCGACCATAAGCTGCAAGAAACTGATCATATATTAGATGTGCAATTTGAGGATGCTTGAAATATTGCACTTTCAACATTTTTCGCTTAAGGCCTTCTTTGAAATTAAACATTGAATTGGCCTGTTCTTTGGTCACTCTCTCCTTCACAACCTCCCACTTGTCTGGACCCATAACTTGGTCCCTTCGCCTCCGCATCAAATGAACAAAACCATTCGTAGTTGGTCCGAGTTCCTCATATGCATCAATGAATTTTTGCAATGACCCCAAAACAATCTCTAGACTTTGTCGGCTCTCTGGAGGGAGATCCAAAGAACAAAGATCATTGTTCAACCTGTCATAGTGGGATCTACAACTTTCAAGGATAGTTTGTTGCACAACACCTTCCCGTGGAAGCTCATCCGATAAATCAGACGGATAAGTTGATATGGGTGTACAACCCTCAGCTAGTGGAACATATGTCGTCCTAGCTCTAGGAGGATCTTCAGGACCCTGCTCTTCACCCACACTTATTCCATCATCTACAATCCTATCTTGATCTTCCTCTCGCTCTGTCGAATTACGCACATCTTCTGAACCTCGCTCTGCTTCAAATATAGCCTTAGTCAAGAGTTAACCTTGTCCAAAAATACAGATTATACATGATTAAACATTAATGTTCATACCAACAGAAGGTTGAGATCGACGCTCTCCCACAGAAGATAAAGGAGAATCATTTGTACCCCTATCAACTTGTTGGTGATCAGATGACTGTGACCCATACAATAAACTCGAACCCCGAGGTGAATTCGACAACCTTTGACTACCAATTGGAACACCAATTCCCGATGAATGTGATGACCGCCTACGCTTTCGCTTCGAAGACTCCACTCTTTCTATTTGATATGATTTCTAAATTTACACAAATGTCAACTCATAACATATTGAAATTGTACATGTTAATTCTACAAGCTTAAAGACATATCTAATAAAGAACTACATACCAAATGTAAGGGTGTCTAAAGTAGTATAAGTGAGTATTTTTTTGTAAGTCCCTCTCCTAACTCTAGCATAATTAATTAACTAAAATTCCTTACCATCACTACTATTGCAACGTAAAGATATATTTAATAATCATTTCATAATCAAATATAAGTTATAACGCAGTTAATTGTAGTAGTATAGTAAACTTAAAAACTTTTCATCCATCAAATATGATTGAATTATATATCTTAATGAACAAACATCTCACGAAATATATATATATATATATCCACTTATTATAAGATTTGTACTTTATATTTATGATAAAAAAATTTACACAAATGTCAACTCATAACATATTGAAGTTGTACATGTTAATTCTATAGATTTAAAGACATATCTCATAAAGAACTGCATACCAAATGTAGAGGTGCCTAAAGTAGTATAAGTCATTTTTTTTTGTAAGTTCCTCTCCTAACTCTAGGAGCACTACTATTGCACCATAAAGATAAAATTAATAATCATCTCATAATCAGATAAAAAGTATAATGCAGTTAATTGTAGTAGTATAGTAATCTTACAAATTTTTCATCCATCACATATGATTCCATTATATTTCTCAATAAACAAACATTCCTTAATATTTATTAAAAAAAAAAAAATTAAGGACTTACAACAGTATGACTTTTTAAGTGACTTTCTATATGAACAGAATCTTCAAACTCTGTTCAAGAACATAGTTCAAGAACTCTGTTTAAGGGTAAAAAGGATGACAACATGAACATAAAATTAAATGTAAAAAAACTAAACAATCTAATTTTAAACCTGAATGCAAATAATTTTTTTAATTTTCTTCTAATGACAACAATATTTCTTGTCAATACAAAAGATTGGGAAACGATAGATACCTGTAAACCAAACTCTGCTCAAGAGCAGAGTTCCGAACTCTGCTCAAGAGCAGAGTTCCAGAACTCTGCTCAAGAGCATAAAATTAAATGTAAAAAAACTAAACATTCTAATTTTAATCCTGAATGCAACTATTTTTTTTAATTATATTCAAATGACATCATTTTTTGTCAATACAAAAGATCGGGAAACGATACATACCTGTAAACCAAACACGCAGTGAAGAGATTGTCAATCCACAACACCGCACCGGTTAAGACCTCCAACTCGCCGAACGACAAATATTTCCTTCACACAACAACAAATTATGTTAGCAACTAAAAACTATAAAAATACGAAAACAAAATCAAAACGACACAACTCATCGTGAAAACGTACCTTCAAATTACAAACTATCAACCCTGCGCAGAAAACCAAAACACCAACGAAGCACCGATAACAGCCCCAGCTCAACAAACGAACTAACCTGCACACACTACCACATTTCAGCAAGAGATTAAAAGACGAAAACGTGTGCATACATCAAACATAAAATTTGAAAACCAAAATAAGATGATCAGACTAATTTACCCTCGCCCGGCAGCCGTTTACTCCACGCAGATCCGTCAAGCAGCAACCAAACGCAAATTTTGAACTCGTGGATCCGCCAGGCACCCTCGTCGACGAACACAGCCTCCAACTGCTGCAACGGGAAGTAATGATAGAGAAAGCAGGGGATCGGCGAAGGGGTGGAGCAACAGCAGACGAGCGTCGTCGACGCAAGCGTCATCGACTAGACCATGCAGGGTGGCGAGGAACGACAACGGACCCGCTTGTGGGGTCCAGAAATTTCTCGACAGCTACTGCGAAATGGCAGACGAGGCCGGGCTTTTATGCAGAAATCGTGTTCGACCGAAGAGTTGTTCGGCCGAATACTTGTTCGGCCGAATAATTCTTCGGCCGAACAATTGTTCCGCCGAACAATTGTTCGGCCGAACAAGTATTCGGCCGAATAAACTACCATCCAAAAAAATTTCCCATCCGGCAGTGCTTTTCACACATTTCAAGGATCCCCGTTAAACTAAACGGAGAACTGTTAGTAGGTATTCGGCCGAATAACGTCTACATTATGCGGTCGAATAATATTTGTTATTCGACTGAATAATAAATATTAATCGGCCGAATAACCTCCGCTAAGACGATTTTGCACTGGTTTCTCACGAAAGTGTTACCCACCTTCACGTTTTTACCCATAATAAATGTTTTTCTTAAACTCCTAATATAATAATGTTTGAAATTTCAATATGTTTATCATCTCACATCCCTAGATTCTATGCAAACTTTTACTCAAAACACTATGCATCTATTATGTACTACCTTTACTGAAAGCATTATGCATCAATTGTCTAATAGCATTGTTGGCATTGTAGTACAACACCCTCTAAGATTAACACTTCATCCACATATGCACATTGATTTATTGCATTTTACTCCTCAAGTATATACAAACAAAATATGGTATTGATCAAAGTCATCATTTATGTATTATTATTATAGGCCAATATATCAACTATCAACTACAAGTCTAATAAGTTTAGTACTCAATTTAGATGTTTAAGCAAGGACATTTAAAAACTAATAAAGCCTTAATAGTGTCCAACCGTAAGAGTAGAAACTTTGACATAAAAAATTATGTAAAAAAAGAAAATGACAAGATCTTGAGAAACATGGTTCTTATTTGGAATTAAAAAATTTAAACCTTGATTTTGATGTTGAGATAAAAAATTCACATGGTTAGTAAATGAATCCAAAATTTTCAAACATAACACAATAAACTCTAATAAATTAGTGTTGATCATAAACATGTACATATGTTAAAAAGTAAATAAAGAATCTTCGTGATTTCAAAAGACATCTAAATATTGAGGAAACAACAATTTCATGATTTGAAAATACATCCAAATCTTGAGGAAAAAACAACCATAAAAGCTAACTATCATGATGCATGTGAATCTAGTGTTAGAAGCTACCTATCATCATGATGCATGTGAATAGATAGTGTTACATAAGTCACAAGTACAAAGACATTCATATTCAATCTTGAATATTTTTTACACTTAAGCATGACAAATTTGTGAGTTTAATTTATGGAGCAAGGTTGCTAAAATAATTGAATAATATATAATTATCATTTTAAAATCAAATTTCAATAATTAATATGTGTTGATATTTTGCAGATCAATCTTATTCATCTATTGTTATGGTGGTAAAGTACATATACACAAGGAGGCTAGAAAGTTTGCTTATCGTACTAGCATTAGGTAGTGGTTGCTTATGGAGGGGCCCTATAGGTTTGTGATTTTTCTTGTATTTGGTTATTCAATGTTTGCATTTCTATTTCTATATAATGTGTTCGATTATTATGTATAGTGATAATATTTAACATTATTCATCTATGTTCTTGTATTTTTAATAGAATATATGGAAGGCCACAAAAGAAGTGTGGTTATGATTATGATATGAAATGTTGAGAAATGTCAATATTTGGAGGTTTATTTATTTTTAAATGATACACAAAATTTTGACATGCTGTAAACTAATAAAGTCTCTTTAATAAAAATGGATATAATATTTTAGCTTATAAAAATTTGACTATAATATTTTAGCTAATAAAAATTAATCAACCAAAAAAACATACAATTTTTAGATTTTTATAAGCATATTCAATATAATTTTCATATTTTTATAAACATGTATATAATTTTTAGATTTTTATAAACATATTCAATATAATTTTCATATTTTTATAAACATGCATACAATTTTTAGATTTTTATAAACATATTTAATATAATTTTCATATTTTTATAAACATATTTATGTAGATTCACGTTAATCCAAATCATCAAAAACGAATATACAAAATTTCCTTAAATATATAACAATGATGCATATAACCAAAACAAGATTAAGCAACAAAGGGCTCTGCATATTCCCTGCCTTTAGGTTTGAAAGCTTGAAGGGAGATATGAAAAATTGGACAATGAAAATATGGACATCTTGATTTCTAGGCATTAAACCTCATGCCGGAAAATACATCCGTTTCAGTCAACTCACATGTTTATTATCTTTCCGTATTGCTGCATGCATATATACTAAAAATAAATACACCATACATAAGCCACAGAAGTTTACAACACATTAACATGACACGCATGAAAGGAATTTGTTGATGTTCTTATGATTGCATCCTTTAACAGTAGCGTTAAAGTGTTCATCACCATAATGGGATCATATGATATAATCTGTGAAGAATCCGAGGACCCACCAATAATCTGAGGTTTCCATTGTACTGTTTTGGTGGCTCTCGAATGCAATATTTAATTTTAAAGGATCAAGAATCAAAATCTTTTGTTGTCTCTTAAAATGTTTAAAAGGGTCAAGAATCGAAATCATTTTAGAGCATTAGTTATTACTTATCAAAGGCCAGTGAGAGTTGAATGTTCAGTTAGCGTGCTTAGTGCTCCTATATCGTCTACACTATGATCTCCACGGAAATAATAAAACCATCAGATTAGATTAGAATGAAATCCATGTCATAAGAAATTCCCACGTTTTTATGACAACACAATCTTATATCCAATATAAAGTTCAACCCCAAATTATTATATTACGTTAAGTTTAAAATATTACAATTTTGGAAAAATGTACAAAGGTGATTTTCCCACAAAGAAAGTTAATGTGGTGGTCAGTATTTTAAATGGTTAATGATGATCTCCATGGAAATAATAAAACATGTATATTCCAACCATAAGACCTCAAAAGGCGTACAGATGCAAATAACTCCTACTTCAATATATGAAAAAAAGGGACACAAATCAGAATCTATGTTCTAAAATGTTTGTAGCCACTTTGCCTCCCACTTTCACATTGTTTAATTGACCAAAATATTTCAAATTTACGGGTTCATGAGTACTGCGCTTCCTCTATTGTATTCCTATTAAATATGTTCTTTATACGATATGGAGGCCTCGAAATGTGTGCAGATCGCACATGAAGGTTGTGCACGATCCACAGCTGCAAAGCATCGGGCGGTTGTCACATTGCACAAAGCTTCAATAACTAAATATTTCCATGTTCCTTACAACTTTGAGCTTAGCAGCCTTGATTTTGTTTTAGCCATGTTATGGAAGTGACTTATTTGACCAAATCCTCTCTTATGAAACTCATACATCAATTGTATTGTAGTAGTTGTATGTGCTTTCCTTGTAAAAGCACAAGTACCAACTAACACTTACGCCGCCCTGTGTGAGGGAAAGAGAGAAAATAAATTCAGGCAGGGAACATCGAAGCATCAGATTTTTTTATGAGTCTAGCCGTATATATGCGACATAAATTGGGCAATGGGCATTGTATGAGTGGAAACTCATTGAACTCTCTTATATCAGGAACGATATAAGATTGTGCTTTAGGAGATTCGTACAAATCCATGATAACAAAGGAAAACTATAACCATACAATCAAACAAATAACCATATAATCAAGTAGATCCTTCCTACCATATAGTTAGTGGAGAAAGAGAATGAAATTTAAAAATATATTCCACAAAAATGAATAAAAGTTTATAAGATGGTGCCATACATTGTCAATAAGATAATTATGAATTTTAAACATTCAATTAAAAACATGGATATAAAAATTATAGAATAGTGTTGCAAGCCACTTACACTGATGCTGACGATGATGATGGTGGGAGGAAAATGAAAGAAAAATAAATTAGCGCCCCTATGCTTATGCTTAACGCAATGAAATAATGTTAAAGGAATTTGTCATACCATGCGAAACTAATGACGTCAGGTAAGTCAATGCAGATCAACTATTGTTTTTAGATTAAGAAAATTATTCATATGCATTCTCTACAACAATTGTTTCTTTTCCTTTGAACAAAAAATTCAGCTTGAAAACATAAGTATAGAATGAATACTACAAGATAAACAACCTTATTTTATAATTCTGGAATGGGCAGGTTATAAGCTATGCCACCCTGGCTAAGAATAGAATGATTGCAGCTTAGTAATCCGAACTAAGTAAGGTACTATGACCAAGGTCAGGAGTCTTGTAATAGTATCCCACTTATTGCCAGTAGCAGGACGTATGCAAGATTCATAGAATACAGCCCAAACTTGTGACCTGTTAAGCAGAGCACTATGTGGCACAATGGTCGTCGGATACTAAGCTACGGATTCTGGTATACTAAACTTCACGAGCACTTAGGAAGGGTAAGGCATGCTTGCACGATGTTTACAATTTAATGGTTACTGTACATCCAAGAACACGGAATAGTGTAATTTATGAGTTGCATCCATCTACCAACTCAGTTTTTCTCTGGGATTCCTTTTGCTTTAAGATATAGGTTTTCTAATGTGGCCTCTAGCCCATTCCACGAATTTTAAGAAAAAATTTAGTCTAAAGGAAAAAATGCACACCTTGCCTAACATATGACCTCTGAGACTTAGGGGAGGCAAGGGAATGATCACTCATGCTAAACAAAGACACTACTCTGCATAAAATTTCAACTACACACATAGAAATATAAGGTATGATGTGAAATAATAACACCTACAATCCAAGTATACAGTACTTTTTAGTTTTTTTTTTAAGAAATGATTATAATTGTTCTCTAAACAGATGAAAGAAGCAATCAAAACTCAAGAAAAGGGAGAAATCCAATCTCAACCTTGATACCATGACTTGTAATTGGAAAAATCATATTAATTCAATAACTATGTTAATCAGGCAATCCATGTCGCTTCAAACGTAAAGCCTAAAACTATGTAGAATAGAAAACAAAAGAATTAGCACACAATCGAGAATATAGAATTACAAAAATGATTCCCAGGAATTCGAAAGGCCACAACAACATTTAAACATGGATTACTCCATGCTTTGTATTTAACCGCCGAAAATTCCCTTTGTCTGGAACTAGAATCGTAACCCTAACATGGAATTTTTTGATATTCCAAAAAAATCTAGAATCAAGTATTGGCTTTTGTTGGTTTGCTAAATCCATTTAGTTTCTTATATCATTGGTATTGATCCAAACGGGGAGATATGATAGCTTGTAACCCTACATCTCGTGCTTTGGATCACCCTAATCAAATATTTAGCAAAGAGAAGAAACACTTACAAATATCCCCTCGTTCTACTGGAGAGAAAACACAAAAAATGAAACTCAAAGAACAAAATCATTCAAAGAGAAAATGCATTCCTGAATCCCTAATCAAACATAGGGTATTAAGTGTTGTGCCTCGGAGGTAGTGACAAAAAGCATCCAACATGCATTTTTCTGATGATACATGCTACATTAACACATCACTGGCACAACATTACAAAACATAGGGGCATTCAAGAGATATGTTAACCACGCAACCCCTGCCACTTAAAATATTCACACCAAACCTGTATAGAAGAAAATACAAAGAATCAACAGATCACTGATGCCAAACAATTGTGAATAAAGGATTTTGTAGATCATTACCTAACTGCCTATCCATACTAATATTCGTGTTGGGTGTGGAGTATAATTCTCACTGGACAATTTTTTCTCCTCCTCCTCCAAATACGCAAGCTGCAACAGTGTCGTGTCACGTCCCCAATGCTCTGTGTTCCCTTGGGAGCACAGGATACCATTTTTTTATTACTATACAATGTTACATATTGTCTCTGAAACCAACCCGACTGGCCTAAGACCTCGTATTTGGCTTGCTCAATTGCACTCAGGCTGTTGTAATCTCTAGTAGCCTACAACTCTTTCCACAACGTTGTACATGCCAAAACAGGTTGGTTGGATATTGTGACAGTAAGAACAAACACATATTTCCTCCCCGACCATCTCCTTTGCCCGAACTCTCAAAAACTCGTTGAAATCTTTCTGAAACTAATCATGAAAATAAGCTCTTTAAAAGCCAGAGATCTGCAACTACTGCTACAGCCACAGGACATGCAGATAACATGACATGTAGACAACATGTTTCATTAGTTTCCTCGACTGCATTGCATCGAACCCGTAAAAAACAGCTCCTCCATTGAAAAGGAAAATCCTGCATCTTGACTGTAGCTACGCCATCGAAAAGGGGAATCCCTATTAGGGCCAGTGGGGTCAGATTGTCAAAGATAAATTCCACAATAAGACGATCGACCAAGAAAACTTCAATAGTAAAGAGGAATTTCATTAGTAATTAAGATTGTAGAAGTTAATTTCCTTTCTGTCTGGCAAATTGTAGAAGTTCGTTGCCTGTGTGTTTGGCAGTCATAAATGATGGATTCCGAAGTAATTATTGACAGACATAATTAAGTGATTAAGTGGCCTAAACATGACAAGTTCAAATGGGAGAGAATGTTATATGATTTTGTAATCTCGAAGGCTACTAAATGCAACCACTATTTAGCAAACCTGTTCATCTTGATGCCTCTCAACTCAACCAGATCCCTATGCATGTTGTGAGAATCACTAGGAAGAAAATATTTAAGTGTTAACATTTGCAAGTTTAAAGTGATGTTCTATTTTCATTTTATTTTTATTTTTCTTAATCCGTGACAATGATAAAAATTGTCTTTTCAAACACTTTCCACCAATAAAACTTACACACATATTAAAATATTTTATTAAATAAATACAAATAAATAAATAAATTCTTTCAACTTTAGATAAACTATAGCCAAGTTTTAGAAATACTTTTGTGCTAGATAAATTAATAGTAAAAAGCCGGACATGGGATTAAAAATGGTATTAATTTAAGCATGTTATTTGTTGGATTTTTGAAGTTATATTTTTTTATTATGTTTTGTTGAAATCTAATCAAAATTTGAAAAGAACAATTAAAATCGCAAATATAAATTGTCAAGAGAGCACAATTAAGATGTAATAGAGGTATTTAAGGTGTTGATCCATTTATACATTAAAAATTTGTAATTTAAAAAATGAATAATCAAATTTTAAGCCTCAAATTTTATAAATCACTTAAAATATTAAATTATTTATTTATTTTTTAATTACAGTACCTCTAACCATTCAATAACTCCTCGGTCCAACTAAACATGGAAATAACAAAATGGGTATCCACTTCATTAATTAATTATAGTTTTTGGACATACCTAAACATAGAAATGGGCAAAATGGGTGTAAGTTCAATAATTTCAGAGTATTGAGCATAACAAAATAGATATCACTTCATTTATTATTGTTTTTGAAAATACCCGAACTTAGTCAAAACATAGAAATTGATAAGATAGGTGTAAGTTCAATAATTTCAGTTATGGAAAAAAAAAGGGGTGATGGCCTAATATAGGAGAGCACTACTGACTTTACTATCAAATGACTCTCCTGAGCGAGACTCTTTGTTGCTGTTATTGGAATTGGTTTCGCCTTGCTTCATTGGGTGTCGGTATCGCCCGCATCGCACAATAATGGATTGCATCACGAGTGTTTGCTTGACAAAGGCAATGAATACGAATAAACCTTTTGAATTAATGCACTGACCCGAGCTCCTCACACAATTCGGCTCTTCGACTTCACATTTTCTCTGAGCACGAAGACATCCTGCACATTGTTCATATACTTCTTCAAATGTTTAATGAAAGTTGTTTTCTCTCTTATTACACAATGCTTTAATGCGATTGTTAATCGTCCTCTAATGCATTACCGTATTAGTGCAAAACAGGAGATTAGGCCATAGCCATGGGAAGCTCAAATGTTAAATCATACTCGTCGAGATCCAGAAAGCTATACCCCTTCGTATGAAACTCTGTTGAATTGGAATTTTGCATTCTTTTTTACCACATAAAAAGTCTGTTAATGAAAAAGTCCATTGGGATTCTGAAGAATTGGATTTCTATTCTGTTAACCAGAGAGCATAATACTAATTAAATGTATAGTTTATCTAACGGCTCCAACGCCCCTAAAATTAAAAGGCACAACTAGTTGGGCAAGTTATTACTGTCTTCCTCCCCATTAATAAAATTCCATGAATGAGTAACATTGATATATAACTGTTAACCGAATCCAGTCTGCACATTGACTGTCAAAGCTTGGTTTGAACATCTGTGCCTTTGCTACAAAAGTGTGAAGCAAAGTGGTCAAGGCTATTGAAGTTGCGCTACTTATTATCTAGTCAACCCGAACAATGAATCATGCCGATTCACATTCAAGTCTCTCTGTTGCCGTTTGAACCTGCAAATCAACCAGGCTATCTATTTCAGTTTCGGATAAGTTTATCTGTTACTTGGAGTTTAACAAAAAATTGCAGTGACAATCTGTTACTTGGAGTTTAACAAAAAATTGCAGTGACAAACCTCCTTTTTCCAATTAGTGCGTGCTGTAAGAATAATGAGGACCAACGTCTGAAGTGCTACTCCAACTATTATTCCCCACCATAATCCCTGCCAATTCCCAAAGACAGTAATCATAAACAGTTCACTTAAAGTTAAAAGAGAACAATATTTATTTGAAATAATTACATCCACTCCGAGATTGGCCTTGAATGCTAAAACAACTCCAATGGGTATTCCAACACCATAATATGTTCCCAAATTCACATATGCCACCACAGCCTGCCATCCACATCCTATTGCCACACCTGTTGTCACGCCAACGTTTTATTAGTAATGAAAATATCATAAGCCTAAATCTGCCAAACGTGGAATCCTAGCTTCATAGGAGCAAGATACTATCCAAAATTATAACCTGAGAGAATGGGTTGGGTGCCATTCAAGAATACAGATATTGCAAGTAGGGGTGTCAATGCAAAAACTGCGCGCATAACCACCGGGCTGCTTGTGAATGCCATGGCAAGTTCTTTCTTCAGTACCAAAACTCCAATGGCAAGAATAACACTTATGAGGATGCCTGTGACCACCACAACTACAACTGAAAATCTAGCAGTTTTGGGGCGCTGGGCTCCCAACTCATTACCAACTCTTATACTGCACATATAGGTACAGCAATCAAGAAAACCAGCACATTGTTATACAACAAAGGAAATATCTCCTAGATATTTAGGCCAAAGGCTTATAAGTTATGAATTAAGTCTATGCAAGTCACCAAATGAAATGGCCACGGTAAAGGCCGTAGCTGAAATGTATACCTTGCAGCTGTGCCGAGGCCCAAAATTAGCGTCAAGTCCCATAGGTAATAGTTCATGCTGCACGTAGTTCCAAAGCAGATATGTAAAAGATTTTTTCAACAGTTGCTAACAGTAACAATGTTAACGGGAAATAAAATTTAAAATAAAAGTTCCCCCAATTTATGGGATAGGGCACATCCATGGAATTCAATACAAACAATTATTTTTTGCTTACCATTACTAAACACAGTACTGAAAGCATTTGCCAGTTTTCAATTTATCAATTTGAAGAATGCTGGTATATCTCTGCTATTTGGCTAAGTTACTTTTAGGTAGAAAAGATTGCCACGACATACCAAACAGAAATAGAATCCAGAGCCAGTTCTGAGTTTGGCAAATAACCCGAGATAAGCACCAGTCCTTGACTGTACCATATTTCGAGACTGTACAGTGACATTGAAGAACAAAACAGCATAGAACAAAGCTGGTCAAAACAATTTAAGGCAATATAAAAAATTTCAGAGATAATCCAGATAATCTATTGCAGACATAGTTTGGATAATATGTGTTATATTATCTGCAGCAAGTATAAAGGACATACGCTAGCATAAAAGCCGAGGCTACAGTTAACTTGAAGTAGGACCAGAGTCCTGTGAAGGCCATCGAGGTGAAGCCAGTCCATGTATACTTGCAAGATGGGCTGTAGAGTATATATAAGGCAGTAGCAATGACCATAATCCACCAAGACAGACTCAGTATTAACGCTACCCCTAGCAGGCCGAATCCCAGCTTGTCTACTCCCACCCAAGTGAGCAAAATGTGGAGTAGAAATGTGCCAACAGAAATATAAGCCAGAGGGTACACAATGTTCTGAGCCTGCAAAAACCTCTGCATCGGACAATAGATGGAAAATGCAAATAACTGAGGAATAAGGCCTCTTGAGAAAACAGCTCCAGCAGCAGCGATTTCCTTACTCTGCCTGATGGCAACTAATGCAGGATCTGCAAAAAAATAGAGGACGGACAGAAGTAATGCAGTTGCAGTCATTATTATCATCGACTTCTGGCAGATAACTCCGAGCATACTGTACTGCTTAGCACCGTAAGCTTGTCCACACATAGTCTGCACTGCGCTCGCCATTCCAAGCTGCATCATAAGAGAAGGAAAACACACAACTGAGACAAATATTCACAACTAGAATTAATTTGAACAGATGAAACAAGATATAGTAATACAGATACTAACCATAATTCCATAAGCCAATCCTTGAATTCCCACGCTGGCTATGGATGCTCCTGCCAGTTCCAACTCTCCCAGGTGACCTGCAAACATTCTAGATATGGCACTGATCAAAAAATTTAAAATGCCGACAATTATAGAAGGGCTTGACAGGATCCATAGTTTCTTGGATTCGATTATGACAGCTTTTGCAACTCCGGCCCAGGGAATAGTTTCTTGAGATAACACGAATTCAATGAAGTCGGATTCCTTCTCAGACTGTAGCTGCGTGTGAATCAATGGGTCGACAAGATGATTAGCTCCATTGTGCTCCATTGCGAAATGTCAAATAACTACAAAGTCCACAAATGGTAGAAATTAGAAATCTCTTTAGGCCCGCAGAAAAGGCAGCAAAATTAATAATCCGACAAACAACTTGAGGGGAGTTTGAAGCCTAATCCTAGCACTTGAAGGGACTCTTGCGCCTGAACAACCATTCTTCTCAAATTTATCACTGAAGCTTTCGAAAACCTTCTACTAATAGGCCCTGAAAAGGCTTTGCACATGGAGATCAGAGGGCCTCTCGCAGACGCTGTCTACCCCTCCTGTGCACATCTCGAGACGGAGCTTCAACGGACAATATCCTTATCCACAGGACATATGGAAAGACTAAATATTTAATTCAAAAAATTAATTAGGAGTTAGGCACTGATTAATCAGTGTCAATGTCAATTCAGAAATTTCATTTCACATTTTAATCGTCCGGCGACAATGTCAATCTGGAAGAATGGCAAACATGGTGTGAGTATCATAAACAAAAAATTACAATCTCTCTCTAAAAATTACAAAGTGACGAAATAATTGTAATATATAATTAGTACAGCTACTTAAATTGTGTAAGAATTACAAAGTGACGAAATTATTGTAATATATAATTAGTGCAGCTACTTAACTTATAGTTAGTGATAATTAGCACAGTCAAGCCAAGTGTTATGAACAATTTATTTTTTAATTGTCCTCCATGGGTTGTTGTAATCACATGTTGTATATACCTCATCTACGTATTAAAAGGTTCTTGTTGTTATTACTAATCTTATTTTAGTTAGAAATGTAATTGTCTCCCACTCCTTGTTATCCATGCATCAACTACCAGCTATCCATGCATCAAGGACAAGTTATCCATACATAAGCTACCAATTATCCATGCATAAGCTACTTTTAGTGAAACATGTTGTCTCCCACTCCTTGGTATCCATGCATCAACTACCAGTTAACCATGCATCAACTACAAGTTATCCATGCCCATGCATAAGCTACCAGTTATCCATGCATAAGCTATGAGTTATCATAAGCTACCAGTTATCCATGCATCAGTTACCAACTATTTTTTACTCAATTGTTTTAGGTGTAATGGTATTTAAAAGGAGAAAAAAATATGAAAAGTAAAGTAAATATAATGAAGTGAAAAAAGAAAACAATAAAATAAATGTGACGAAGAGTTTCCTCCTTATCATAAAATGTTTTTAGTTCACTAAAACATCATGGAAAATACAAAAGAAAAAGTTAAAATTGAAGTGAATTAATATAAGGTAATAATTAACCATAATACATTAATGCATTGTATTTAGTAAATCTTATAACTAAAGTTCATAAAAGCATTGATGGAAAAGTACATTACAATTTGAATTAAATTGATGGAAAAGTACATTACAATTTGAATTAAATTGATGGAAATGATTAGCAACCAAGTAATGTGTTTTAATCTAATAAATGTATGTATTTTTTTTGTTTAAAGCCATATATATATAAAGTATTTGTAATATTGATGACTTGTTATTAGGATATAAGTTTGTATAGGTAGGTAGATACAACTCTCAATACCCCATCATCCCACTATAATTATAAAATATAAAAGGCTAGAACAAAGACCTACATTCAATAGAAGATAAATGCATTATTTACAATAAACTAAAGTCAACATACAAATCAATTGTAGATATTAAAAATAGAGAATATAGCTTATATGTACATCCATATATCTTCTAAAAGGAGTAAAATCCATACATTATTACCTAATAAAAAGGAAAGAAAATTTGTGATGGTGTACATCTCAATTTCTAATTTTCTAATTGCATCTTATAAGTACAGGCATTTTCCTAAATAAACTCTAATACTTCTTAACAACAAAATATAGTTATTTCAAGGTTGAAATTTCCTTTAAGTTAAAACCATACAGTTTATCCTCTTTATTGTGGAAGCACATTGTGGTAACTATTACCACAAGGGCTTGTATCCAATAGAGGATAAATGCATTATTTACAATAAACTAAAGTTAATATACAAATCATTTGTAGATATTAAAAATAGAGAATATAGCTTATGTGTAGATCCATCTACCTTGGAAAAGATAGTAAAATATATACATGATTATCTAATAAAAAGGGAAGAAAATGTAATTGCATAATAAAAAGGGAAGAATATGTGTGATGGTATACCTGTGTATCAAGTTACATCTCAATTTATAATTGCATCTTATAAGTACAAGCATATTCCTAAATAAACTCTAATACTTTTTAACAACAAAATATAGTTATTTCAAGATTGAAATTTCTTTTAATTTAAAGCTTTTTTTTCCAGGAAAAAAAATCATATTCATTGATCATAAAGAGCTCCGAATACATTCCTTAGGTACTTTTCAGTACTGTTAAAAGTTCAAAATACTGCATATTTAACATTACAAAAATTTATCAACAAGTCTGTATTGCCGGGATATATATCTAAGAAATATGTCTAATATAAGATTGAGTCCAAATGACTCCAAATGTGCTCCTGTGTTCCATGAAAGCAAGTTGTAATTTTGCAGTAGCCATCTTCCTCCAGTAATCCATCTCTAGAGAGCCTGTCAGCCCTTTCATTTTGTTCTTTGTAGATATGGATGAACTCCACCTTTCGAAACTTTTGTACATAAAGATCAATCCTCTCTCCTAGATTTTGCAATGAAGGAGTCTGAAAGGTGATTTCCCTGTTCATTATTTTTATCCATATATCAGAGTCCCCATATATTCTGAGAAATTCCACCTTAAGCAGATCAACCTGCTGTAGAAGGAGGAGAAGTGTACATCCTTCTACTCGTTTGTTTGTCCCATTACCTCCATTTTCTTGAAATGAGACTTCCTTCCCACTATGGATAATATGACCTCCCAAACCACATCCTTGATTTACATAGGCTCCATCGAAAAATCCCACTATATCCTCTTCTCCATGGTTCATCAGCTTCATAACTCTCATTTTTTTTATCTTATGATGTCCTTGAAAAAACTTGAAGGTCGAAAGAATTTGAGCAGTGACAACAAAACTTGGGAAGTCTTGATCTTCAAAAATCGCCATATTACGTGCTGTCCACACTTGCCACACCACCAAAAAAGGGAGGCTTCTAAATTTTTTAAGCACATCTTCATCAAACCACTTCTTAAAGAAGTTTTCAATGCAATTACCTTCCTTCGGCATTCCCAACTGAAGAGCAATACGAACCTCATTCCAAACCTGACGAATAAACGGACACCTTAAGAAAAGATGTCCTACATCTTCTTCCGCCTCCCTGCACAAACTACAACGGCCCGGTCCTTCCATATGCCTTCTCTTTAAACAATTCATGTAAGGACCTTATCATGCAGGATCAACCATACCAAGATCTTATTCTTATGTGGTGCTAAAGTACTCCATAGGAGTTTCCCCCACCAAGGCTTATCCTCCATTCTGTATTCAACTAATGCCTCATAAGCAGCTCGAAATGTGAACGAACCCCCGTCCTTAATTCCTTGCCATTTTAACAGATCCTGTTCCAACCCTATTTTGACAAAACCGAGCTCCAAGGCTTCAATCCAATTACTCCAAATCTCCCTCCATCTGTCTGGAATCCTCAAGTCCTCCGCTGACAACCAATGCTGAGATATACCCAAACCTGGCACAGCCACATCTGCAAGGACTAACAACCCAATCTCCTGTAGAGAAATACAAAAGTCTAGAGGAAACAAAGGTAGTTGCTTAACCCCCAAATAATAATCACAGTCAATTCTATCCATCTTGCCATCACCCACCTTCCACACTAGACGTTCCTCCACAACAGGCATAGCTGCAATAATCGACTTTCAAAACATAGATCCCCCACAACCATTCTTTCTCGGATTCCTCAACCAATCAACGACAGATCCATTGCCCAGATATTTATAACGCAGAATCGACTGCCACTTTCCTTCTTTAGATATAAAAAGCCACGCAAATTTAGAAGACAAATCCTTTCCAAACAAGAACAAGTTTTTAAATCCCCGTCCTCCAACCTCCTTTGGTCTGGAGATCGACTCCCAAGAAGTCCAATGAATCCCTTTGTCATCTTTACCCATCCAGAGAAACCTAAAAAAGAGTTTTCTGAGTGAATGAAAAATACCTTGAGGCAACTTAGCATTAATCATCCAGTAAACTGGTAATGCACAGAGAACACTTTTAATCGGGACAACTTTACCACCCCTAGAGAGGTATCGGTTACACCAAAAGTGTATATGCCTCTCCACCTTATCAAGAAGCCACTGCCAGTCTTCAATGCCATAACCATTCGGTTTCAGGTGAAACCCCAGATACTTAAACCCCAAAGAAAGAGAGCATATCTCCATAGGCAATACCTCCAAAAAATCAAGCAGATATTCAGGATCCAAGTTATTGATATAACAAGCTGATTTTTCAAGATTCACCTGCATACCAGTCGCCTTACAAAACAACCAGAAAAGGTCTTTGACCGCCCAGGATTCAACAACAGAGTTACCCAGGAAAAGTAATGCATCGTCCACAAAGAATATGTGGGTAATCCGAATAGTTCCAAAACAGAGTCCTTCAAACAAATTGTTCTCCACTGCCTTCGAAATCAATCTACTCAATCCGTCCATCATAAGCAGAAAAAGGTATGGGGATAATGGACAACCCTGACGAAGAGCACGAACCGGCTTGAAAAAACTAGAAGTAGATCCGTTGATCAGAACCACGGGTGGGTTCACTCAGTGAACTTGTTACATAACACGATCGTTCGTAGGATATTAAAGAATATCCCCAATTTCACTAAATATTGGAAAATGTCTCCTAAAATTGTATTGTTGAACCCCCCTCCCAATATACCTTTCTAATTAAGAAAACCCCTAGTTTCACCAGATATTGTAGGTATCCATTTTTATCAACCCATTTTTAATACCCTCTTTATATCATATTATCAATTTGTAACAAGCAAGAGCCCAATATAAACAAACAAAATGTTAAATAAAATAATAGTATAATGCTAATAATGATCCCATTGAGATTGCAGGGGTGAATGATCAATTTGTAGCATTAGATAGTGAAAGACCCAATGAAATAGTAATGGGGAAGGCAATGCATAAAAGGAAACCCAATCAAGAGATCAATGTAACAAAGAATGTAAAATATTGATAGTCCAATAGTCAGTGCAATGCTTAGAAAAGATGAGAATTGCATATGTTTCACACTATAGCCTGCTAATCTACCAATTTTATATCATTTAAATACAAGCATATTCATACATAGAGAGCTCATGTTTTTTATAAGCTTAATAAATTTAACTCCATAAAAATGCAAAATTGAAACCCTTTCATTGATGGACTACCCTACCTTCCTATCAAAACAATGATCATTGATGTTTCAACCTAAATGAACATAGAAAAATTCATCTTGCTTTCCAATAACACCATATGATCATGTGCATAGCTTGGATTTTGGTCATTCATAAGATGCCATGAATTGCCTCCACTTTAGTAGTTGTGGTTTCTTATTTTTGCATCTTGATGTCCAATTTATATGTCTCAAAGACTCACTAGGTTTTGAGGTTGAATTAGTTCATTTTATATTGTCAACTTGAGTGGAGAGCAAGGTATTTCAGTTTCTCTAATTATAATTCCTATAATTAGATTGTATAGTTTAAGATTTTTATTTTTATTAACTTAGTTTTTTTTTAAATTAATTATATTGTATTAACTAAATGATTTAAAGAACTAGTTTATTAAATACAAACTATTTAAAAACTTTTTTTTTTTTAAATACACTTTTGAATTAAACTAAACTATAAATAAACTATTTAAAAACTATCTTTTAAAAAAAATACACTTTTGAATCAAAGTGAACTATAAATAAACTTTTTGAAAAGTAACTAGAAATCAACTAATATGATCTTATATTCTATTAAATATAGGATAATTTGCTAAGTGTAAGGTAAACTAAATTATTTAGAAATCTTCTAGCTAATATTATATATATATATATATTCTCGTTAGTTTAACTAAGTAATTTTTATTTAACTAAGTAATTATTAACTGAGTAATTCTAAATAATTAAAATTTAAATAATTAACATGAAGATAGGATTGTAAAGGACAACCAAGAGAATAACACCTGAAGGGGATCGAGCTAAGTAAGACCTCGGCCCTCCTGGATCTGCCGCCCTCTGGCCACAACTCCCTCCTCTTCTGCGCTCTGGTCCTCCTCACGCTTGCTCGAGATTCTGACTCCAGCTCTCATTTCGTCCCTTGGCCCCTTCTAGGGTGCACCCTCTGCCCACATGGCCTCGGGAGCTAAGAGCCTCCCTCCTGAGCTCTCTGATTTCTTAAAACTTGTTTCTGCTCAAGGCAAGAAGCCAATCTCCTCCACTCAGAAAAAGTTCGTAAGGAAGTTAAATGAGATCCCCACTATTGCTCTGTCGGTGGATCTCCCATGCAAGACAACCCTGAACCTGGCGGAACGGGCACTAATCGGTCAATTCACGGGCTTATGGCCTTCCCCCAAGACCACTGAAAATTGGGTTTAGAAAAACTAGAGACCATTGATCGCCGAGGATGTTAAATCCTTCTTCCTTGGTAAGGGATATTTTGCATTCATCTTCGAATGCAAGCGGGATCGCGAGCTTATCTTCAGAAATGGCCCATACTTCATGGGGCTGCAAGGTCTCTATATGAATAGATGGAATCCGAATTTTGACCCAACCATGGATATCCCCTCTGTTGTTCCTGTTTGGGTAAGGCTGCCCCACCTTCCTCTCCATTGTTGGAATACAGAATCCCTAGAAGCAATCGGGAATGCCCTAGGAAAATACATCGATAAAGCCGACCGTAAAGATCAATATTCATGCATGAGAATATGCGTTGAACTGGATCTGGAACATGGCCTTCCGGAAGCAATAAACCTCAAAGTAGCAGACTAGTCGCACATCCAAGAACTCAATTACGAGCAAATTCCCTTCAAATGCAAGTTTTGCCAGGAATATGGGCACTTCGCATGATCATGCAAAAAGAAGCCAGTGGATACAGAGTTGAATGGGAAAAAGAGCAATGGACAACCATCCAAAAAAAAAAGAGAGCAGGCACAAAATCTCACTCAAAAAGCCCAAATCTGCAGAAAACAAACCAGCAACATCAAGATCTGACAACCCCGAATAAAGGGAACAACTTCAAAGTCCTGGAGTTAGGTGAGATCTAGGAAAACCCCGAGGCTGAAGAAGAAGGAGAAATTCGTGAACAACAGGAAATCCATGCAACTCAGCGGGACCCCGAAAATCCATTGATCCCCTCGCCCCAGAATACTCCCAGCCCCTCTAGTTCTACTATGATTAAAGAAACCCCCTCCTATGCTGAGATCACAAAAGCAAGAACCCCAATCTCACCCTCATCTTCAGAAGAACCCTTCGACAAATCCAGGAAAAAATTGGGTCGAAAATCCACCAAAGAACTGAGGGAAGAAGAAGCAGAGCGAGAGAAAGTCCAAGGCTCCCAAGCAACAATAGATATGGTTTTTAGCAGAAATACCAGAACCGAGAATGCATGTAAGAAATATGGGGACCTTTCAGGAGGAACTCCCTCCTCCATATTTAACCCTAAATGATGAAGCTGGTCTCCTGGAACTGCAGAGGGCTGGGCAATCCCTGCAAGGTAGAAGCAGTCAAAGATCTACAAAAAATTGGCATGCCTGATATCCTACTACTTCAGGAGACAAAACTCAATGATAAGACAGTTTTAGCTATTGGAAAAGAACATTGGAAGCATAACACAAGTTATGCGGTAAGTGCCCGAGGAGCATCAAGAGGCTTGGCAACCTTATGGTCCTCGGATAAATTTCATCTCCACAATCAATTTGCTACGGAACATTGGATATATACAGATCTCACCCATCTGCAGAGCAATAAGCAAATCGGCCTTTTCAATGTTTATGTGCCAAATCTTCATACTGATAAAAAAGAATGTTGGAGTCTACTTGAATATTTTTTGGATGTGTATAACCCTCAAAACATAATCTTAGCAGGTGATCTGAATATCACCCTATCCAGAGAAGAAAAGAGAGGAGGCCTTAGTGGGATTGACTACTTCAAATAGCAGGTAAAATATTATCCATAATAGGGATCTCATCGACATTAAGCCAAAGAAAGGGAAGTATACATGGTCCAACAAACGACTGGGTAAAGGGAATATCATGGCCAGGATGGACAGATTCCTCGTCCACAGCAACCTCCTGACCGATACACAAATCATCTCCGCCAGCATTCTAGCCAACCTTGCCTCTGATCATAAACCTATCCAACTCCATTTTAATGATTTGGAGGAACTCGGCCCCATCCCATTTCGGTTCAGTCCTCAGTGGTTGGATCATTCAAGTTTCTGGTCTATTATGGAAAAGGCATGGAGAATCCCCATCACAGGCTCTCCAAGCCATGTATGGGAACAAAAACTAAATAATACCAAGAAAGCTCTAAAGATATGGGCAAAAGCCAATTGCCCAGCCCCAGCTGAGCCCAGAAAGATAGCTGTGGGAGTCTTAGAAGATATTCAATGCGCTATGGATGACCATCTCATTGATGTTAAATCGATGCATGAGGAAACAACTCATAAAAGCAGAGTTTATCAATCCTTTAGAAAGGAGGAAGAGTATTGGCAGCTGAAGTCAAGGAGTACGTGGCTAAAGTCAGGGGACAATAATACCAGATATTTCCACAAGCAATTCAAAATAAGATAGACTGGCAATCACATCGATGAGATCAAATTGGAGGATGGCACAATCTACAAAGGTAATGATGATATTAAAATCGTTGCTCATGCACACTATTCTGCGTTATTTTCTAAGGATGATAGGGTCGAAGGTGAAGAGGAGTTCTCTCTTCTGGAGCATATCCAAAATAGCATCACACCTGAGGAGAACCTAAATATTCTGGAGCCATTCACTGAGCAAGAAGTGGTCAATACAATCAGCTCATTTGACTCTGATAAAGCCCCGAGCCCCGACAGTTTCTCCATACATTTTTATCAAGCTTGCTGGGAATGCATTAAAAAAGATTTTATGAGAATGGTAAAGAACTTCCATTCAAAGGCTAAGATAGGTGGAGGCACTAATAGCACCTTTCTGTCACTCATTCCTAAAGATACAAACCCAAGCTCCTTCAACAGATTTAGACCAATTTCCTTATGCAACGCCTCGTACAAGATCATAGCCAAGATGCTGGCGTCCCGGATGAAGCCCTTACTCAACAGGATGATCTCGGAGAATCAAGGCGGCTTTCTGGAAGGGAGACAAATTTTGGACAATGTCATTCTCGTTCAGGAAGCTATCCACTCAAGCAAAGAAAGAAAGGAAAAAGGTATGTTAATCAAGTTAGACATGGCCAATGCATTTGACCGGGTCAAGCACTCCTTCCTTTTCAATATTATGTCTCGTTTTGGATTCAATGAAACCTTCATTTGGTGGATTGCAGCTTGCATCAGCAATCCCTAGATTGCCCCTTTAATTAATGGTCGTCCTTCAGACTTCTTCCAAGCATCCCGGGGCATTAGGCAAGGATGCCCACTCTCCCCTTTCCTGTACATTATCTTGGCTAACTCCATTAGTTGGGAATTAAACTATGATATTCTCAATGGCACCCTCCCCGGCCTTCATTTTACCTTGGACTCCCATCCCCTCAATCACACATTGTTTGCAGATGATTCTTTATTCCTTGGAGGAGCCTCATCCTTCATAGCACGCAAATTCAAGCAGAATATGAACATGTATTGCAAGGCCTCCAGAGGAATGATTAACCTTCCAAAAAGTGTTGTTTATAGTTGGAATACAAACAACTCAGTGGCTACAAAAATCAATAGAATACTTGGCATCAAGTTTTATAATCATTGGGAAAAATTCACTTATTTGGGTCTTCCCATCACTTACGGAAACTCTAAGGCAGCAACGTGGGACGATACGATCAACAAAATTAAAAGGAAAATCATTAGATGGGGAGGACACTGGCTAAGTAAGCCTAGGAAGCTGACCCTTGTGAAGTTGATAATCTCTGCCATGCTTATATATTAGTGTTCTACACTCCTAGTGCCAAAAGGAACAACAAATCAGATTAGTAAACTAATGAGAGATTTCCTTTGGTCAGGAGGGAAAAACAATGGGGAAAAAAAAATTCCACTTAGTAAATTGGGAGACGATTAAGAAGACAAAAGTTTCGGGAGGACTACAAATACGGGATCCTCCTCATGCAAACTTGGCACTGGGTGGAAAGATATTATGGCAGATTCTCCACAACAAGCGGAACCGAATTAGCCAAGTTTTCAGGAAGAAATATCTTAATGGAGACAATCTAAGATGTTTAGATCAAAATCCTACCTCCAAAGGCTTAAGCACTTGGTCCCTTTGCAAAGAGGCCTGGGATTTTTTCTCAAAAGAACTATACTGGGTACCTGGCAACAGTAAGAAAATAGATATTTTCAAAGATAGAATTATGGAAAATGAGGCAATGCAAAATAATCATGAATTAAAGAATATTGCAGACTGGTTGGCCCAACAAGGAATCACAACTCTAAAGGATTTTAGCTGTTGGGACAGTCGTGGAAATTGGGATAGATGGAAAAAGTTAGTTGTTCCTGCAAATCTTGAGGCAGCCAAAGACATTCTTATTAAGAATCTGAAAGGATGCGCCCCTATGCACTTACTGGCCAGGGATGATCGAGGCTTGGGGCCTACAGGCTCGTATACTGCTGCCCTTGCGTACAAAGCTTTGCAGCAGAAAGAAGAAGCAAGAAATGACACATGGAAAATGGTCTGGGACACATTTGGACTCCTGAAAATCAATTTCTTTACCTGGACTTTAAATCATTGTAAAATTCTCACTGGTGAAAATTTAAGAGAGGTATACACGGGCCTTTTGGGTGCACTCTTTGCCAGAGCAACATTGAAACTTGTAAACATCTTTTTTCTGGAATGCCCCTATGCTAAGAACGTCTGGAATTATATGCTCAGGGATCTCAATATCACCATTCCCATCTTCACTACCATCACTCAGCTCTTCAGATATTGGAAATCTATCTATCCCGCTCCCCTGTCCAAGGATAAGCTTTGGTATCATCTATGGATCTCCGTCCCAAAATATGCATGCTGGAAAATCTGGATAGCCAGAAATCAGGCAATCTTCCAAGAAAAGAGTTGCAACCCCATACACACAGCAGGCCAAGATAAAGGATTACTGCTCGAATGCTTCAATCACTCTAAGTTTAGGCCAGATTCAACCCTTAGCAAAGTATAATTGGAGTGGATAGGAACTAACAGACCGCAACCCAGGAATGTGCCCCATCAGAGACTCACTCCAGCCTGGCAAATCAGACTCACTTTTAAAGACTTCCAAGAATGGAGGATAAATCAAGAGTTGGATAGCCTTCATTTCGACGGTGCCTCCAAGAACAATCTAGGTGCTGCAGGAGCAGGTGGAGTCTTGTGGACAAGAGATGGGAACATAATATTGAAGTATAGGTGGGGCCTGGGCAATAGCTCAAACAATCTCGTTGAAGCTTTAGCCTTGTTGAAAGGCTGCCAGATAGCTAGAGATCATAATATTGACAAGATTCAAGTGTTCGGGGATTCTTTGATCATTATCCACACCCTCAACACTAGCACCAATAGCAACAATCTTCCACTCAGCTGTATCATTCAGCGAACACGTCATATTTCGAGCACCTTCACCCTATTCAGGTCTTATCATATTTTAAGGATCTTAAACACCGAGGCAGACATAGAAGCTGATGCTGCTACTAGTCAACAACAAGGCATGCTCAAGCTCTCCAATTTGGAGGTTGAATCCCAACATATCCCTTGAGCTTGGAAATATTATAAGCAAAATTTCATCTGTCATCTCGATTAGATTGCTTGAATGGAATAATCATGACATTCTTCCCTTAATCTTCCAATACAGAGTATTTTTACTAAGATTAGCCATGAAGATTCACTGAATAGTGAGTCTATGCTTCCATTGTGGGTATAAACCTGTCATTTGAATTATATGGTATACTATGCGAATTCTGGGAGAAAAGAACTCATAGGAATTGGAGGATACATCTTCACGCAGAATGGAAATAGTGATAGCATAATCCCTTAAGCTCAACATTAAGTTGTCTTCGAAATTATTTGAAGTATAATCAACAGCAGAGGCAGTTTCGTGAGGCATTCTAGAGGAGGGAGATGACCATGTTTCAGTTGGCAGTTTCGTGATGAATTGGTTAATTTAGCAGCAGAGCAGAAGTCATCCTGGCGTGGACTTATGACCAATTTATTCTCAATTTCAGAAGGTAGAAGGCTCACTTAGCAACACTACGAAAGGTTTTGATTCAATTTTATCAAGCTCCTTTAGATTTAAATAAAAACTCTTCCAATATATGAAGCAGAACCTGACCCATGAGCAATTGAAATCCAGTTCTCTCTTGGCATGATTCATCAACAGAAACCTCAGCGAAGTGTCTTGGCATGTTCAACTATTTTTTCAGTATCTTCATTTTGAGCAATGGATCTCCCATCTAATAACATCACAAGCATACTTGAATTTAATTCTCTTCATGATCATAGAAAGCAGAGCATCATAATCTCATGCACCAATGCAGATCTCATAACCCTTTGCATCACAACAGAAATCTTAAACCTTTTTTCAACATTTGAAGCAGAATGATAAATTGATATGCTTATGAAGCATCAATAGCAATCCCAGCGCAGTATCTGCTAGTCTTATTCAGCATTAGCAACCTCATAAGGACACTATGAATCTTTCGAATTGCACATAGAACTATTCAGTACAACACTCAACAAATTCTTTTAGCAGCATCATTGGCATTCTAGTAATTCATTCATCCTATTTATTTGTAATAATCTTTCTCAGAATGAGATGGAAGGAATTTTAACATCCATTAGTAATTCATTCATTCTATTTATTTGTAATAATCTTTCTCAGATTGAGATGGAAGGCATTTTAACATCCATTCACATTTTTACAAAGGTGGTCTCCTCAGACTATGCAAAGCTGAAAATGATAAAAGCCAATTTGGCCTCCATGTAGTTTGTCGATTTGGATAAAAACCATGGCTCCTTTTTTTTTAATATACAATATACGTTTTTGTTAAAAAAAAAAACATGAAGATAGGAAATATAAAATATAAATTAGAACATTATCAATGCTTAATATTAAATTACATAATTAAACTATAAATATATTTTTATCAAATTGTAAAAATTATATATTTAAAAAATGATAATTCAACTCCTTAACAAAAACCTGGAATCCCCTAAAATTGGTATTAAGAAGTCCTTGCGATTGGGATTAAGCTTCTTATATTCATTTTTAATTGTTATTTCACATCTTATTATTTATTGAGGTGGTTTTACAAGAGATAACCAAGTTTTTCACAATGACATATCAATCACTTATTGTTTTATGGGTTTATTATACCTAAAATCAATTAAAGAATCTCCCACTCGATATTAAATTTAAGAGAAAAATAATAGAGAAGTGGCATAAGAGATAGGCAAAAAAAATCTCTCTTATGAAAACTAAAAAGAAAAAAAATCACTTAAAATTTATAAAAGATAATCTGTAATTAATCTTAGGAGAATTCTATGGCTATTAGTAATGTAATCCAAGAATCATAATCACACAATGATTAATCTGGTAAGTAGCTTGAGGAGTGTTCTTACCATAATCCTATTCGATGGAACCATGGATCGTTGACTTTAAACCAAAATCCATACATGGACCAAGAACAACTATTGAGCCACTACTCCATAGATTGACCACAATTCAACTCATGCTGCAAGTGTATATAATGATTATTAGCAAAGAAAGATATTACATAGCTTAGAGATTTAGTTATTGAATTCATTCATACTCTGTGTGGAGCTAGCGTAAAACAACCAAATCGAATGTTACCTATAGCGAATTGGAAGAACCCGAGTTTGACAAACGCTATAGCTGCCAAATGATAAATAATAGAGGCAATCTAGAACGCAGAGAAATGTTGTTGAGTTTAATTGAAACACCGAAATCTCCATTGTTCAGAGCAAGAAAGGCTCTCCATGTGTGTTTGAAGAGATCTTTTAACAAACAATACATATGGAATGGCGCGCAATCTGCAGCTACCTTCATTTAAGAGTTGTAGGCTCTATTATCAAGAGAAGTACTATGAAATGTGTGTTGTTTTCAATCCTCACCATCCATTATGGAGTGGGAATTCCAAGTAGATTGTATGGTTGACAACACAGGCCTGAAATTCATGTTCACTTGTGTTTTGATTAACGCATCAACCATAGCATTAATGGCATTAATGGAGAAGTTGGATATCGAATCTAAAACATAATTTTATTATGATATAATACATATATTGAACTTGATGTTTAGTGGTGTTTTGATTAACACGCCAACCATGCCATTAATAGAGTAGTTGGATATCAAATCCAAAAGAAAGTAATTATGATATAATACATCTATTGCATATTTCACGAATTCAAAGGGCATTGAAAAGAATTCCGCACTTTTCCAAAGTATTCAAAAATGTATAATATTTTCTGTAATTTGTAATATGCAAAGTAGTTATGTCTAGAATTTTTGGTTTTTATTTTAATTTTGGGTGAGTGTCTATATATATGTTTTTTTTATTAACTCACGATAATTATAGTTAATAGTCTTAAAAAAATTACACTCTCACAAAATTTAATTTACCTTCATTTAAAAATGAAAATAAATGTTAAATATTTTTTTATAAAAAATATAATTAAAAATATAAACAAAATAATAAAATTTAAATACCAACATATATTTTATACTATTTTTAAAGTATTTCATAATATAGGTACATGTAAATGTGAAATAGCTAATAAACCATTTGTTATAGAATTTTTATTTATTTATTTGTTAAAATCACATTTCTATATTTTTTTATTAAATGTTATTAAACGATTAATTATAGATTTTTATTTATTTTAATTTGTTTAAGGATGTATAATATTTGTAACATTGGCATGCTTAGTTGGGACCTGAATCCGTAACTATAGTTTACCCTTTATAATGAATTAATATTATCCGTTTGACATAGTCCTTTGATTTTAAAAAATAATGCTTTTACAATGGTTTTATAATGTCAGTGGGTATGATCCCTTTACAATAGAAATAGAGATTAGTTCTATTTTAAGAAAGAGAATTATTAAATTATTAAAACTTCATCAAGAACATCAGATCAATAATTATGTTATTATTCTAGCTATTACTTAAAAGAATAAGTAGACACAAGTTTTATAATAAGTGTGATTTCCATATATTTTATTTATGTATTTTCAAAAAAAGGAAGGAGAGGAAGAGAGAGATACAAGAGGGGGAGAGGGGAGTTACAAAAAGAGAGAGGAGGAGATAAAGAGGGAGAGAGGGGGATACATAGGGGAAGAGAGAGGGAGGGGGGGATAAAGAGAGCGGTAAAGGAGGGAGAGGATGTGATTAGAGAAAGGGGCAAATAGAGAGAGAGAAAGGGGAGGGGATGGGGTAGGACGAAACAGAGAGTAGGGGGAACATAAAGGAGGGAGTAGGGGGGAAGAGAGAGTGGGGGTAAGGGGAAACAAAGAGAAAGATAAAGAGAGGGAGGGAGAGATAAGGGGGGCATGGGGAGGGAGGGAGAGAGGGTGTAGAAATAGGGAGAGGGGGTAAGAGTGAGAGAGAGGGGGGGAGTAGGAAAGGGAGAGATAGATAGAAAGAGAGGGGGGATTAGAGAGAGGGACGTAATTGTGAAAGATATTAGTGTTAATATGCCCCTCTTCAAACCATATGGATCTAATTTTGAGCCTCCACTCGACCTCCTTTTTGTCTAAAAGTTCTTTTTTGTACTCTACTATATTTAAATATAGCAACTCTTCATCATTGGAAGACCCTCTATATTTAAATATAGCAACTCTTCATCATTGGAAGACCCTCTAACATTATTTTCAAAAAGAGTGGTTATGTTTCTTCTACCTTTTTTAGGTCTACTTGATTTTCTTCCTTTTTCATCTTTGCGCTCCCTACAACTAACTTCTTAACTTGTTTGAGATTGGATGAAAATTGAAGCCTAACTAAATTTGATTGACAAGGATTGTAAAATTTCCATTTTTTGTAATAAGAAGTCTAAAATATTCCTTAGCCAACCAATCATCATTAGATTTAAAAGGAAATGGAGTTTTTCTATCCTCCTTTTCTAGTTGTATAAGAATACGTAGATGATCATATAAGCCAATGTTTTCTACCCAATAGTTGTATTTTTCAACCTCCTCCACCAATTTTCTACCATTAAGAATATATTCATCATCTTAGAGATGCTTGTTCTTCCATGTTAGCACACGAACTAGCATCTTAAAATTGAATTCCTAAAATCAATGATAGCTTATGTACAACTAAGAGGGAGGCCATTGTCACCGCACCTAACCTTTTTTGTCTCTTTAGGTTATATCTTCTATAGCTCAAAGGTGGAGTCTTGTAGAAAAACATGATCACAGAACAATAACATAAAATAAGATGCAGAAATAAAACACATAGACACAACATAAGAGAGACACCAATATATGTGATTCACCCAATATGGGCTATGTTCACATAGAAATCACCAGTCCTTTTATTAATATATCCAACAAATGAAGGGATACAACCCGCAACACATCTGATGCAACTTCCTCTTCACTCTCTCACAGTCTCTCTTACACAATCACATAGATCTTTACAATACTACATTATGAAAGTCGTATTACAATGTCTTCCTTTTAAAGAGGGATTACCATAGGAAAATACCACGTGATACCCAATACCATGGGCCCATAAATCACCAATTATTGACCAAGTCATGACTCTAAAATTACAACATTTTACAAGGCATTTTTTTCTGAAATTTTCGCTATGAGGCGCTGCCCCCAAACCCCTTCCAAGGGGGGGCGAGGGGGCTCCCGAAATGTAGTCGTCACCCCCTCGGACCCCCGATGGAAACTATAGTGGGGGGGAAAGCCCCCTCACACCCCCCGTTATGGGATGGGATCCAAACACGACCTCTAAATCATGAAGATCAAGCTCCACAACCAACAGACTCCCTAAGGTAGG
This sequence comes from Larix kaempferi, assembly GCA_027924585.1. Lineage (NCBI taxonomy): Eukaryota > Viridiplantae > Streptophyta > Pinopsida > Pinales > Pinaceae > Larix > Larix kaempferi. The sequence continues at coordinate 11,325,784 of BSBM01000660.1, forward strand.
ATTAAACTAGAGTTTAACAATGGATCACATGGTGAAAATGAAGAGCAACTTTAGAAAAACAAAGTGTTTTGGTTTTAAAAAAATATAAAAGTCATGAAGGAATTGAAGACTAGTGTTTTATACAATGGGTAAATGGGGTCAACCAAGGATTGCATGAGGATTTATTTAGGAAGATTAGAAAGGGATAAGGTTGCAATGCACAAACCTAGATGCTCTCTAGTGGATGGGATGATTTTAGAGATCACACAAAAACAAATTTCTAGAGAAAAAAAAATTCAAATGGATTCAACGAGGAAAGTTATGTTGAAAGGCATAAAAAAACACATGATTTCTAAACATGAAATATGCACCTAAACTACACTTCCAATTGATAATAATCACATAAAAGATAGAAAGCCTAATCCTTCATTACCTCAATTCCATTAACAATTTGATGATCAATTAACCAACCAAGCACATGAGCAACATTAAAACCCTTCAATAGAGCACTAGCATCAACCATCCTACATCCCGATTGAGTAGCCCTTGTCCATCAAACTCAATACCTTGTGCGCTTGACTACTGATTTTCCCTATGCCTCCCCTCCACTACTTCTACACAAAATGTAATAAAATATACCATAAATATTTGTATTTCCATATAACATAATTAAGCCCCCTTAGCCCCTTAATACATGGCAATATATTTTCTCATTTCTGCATCATAGTTTATTCCCCAATATGAATGGACGTGATAGGATATTGCCTACCAACTGACCCCCCCGTGATCAGAACTGCAAAATTGACAGTTGTTAAACAAGACCATATCCAATTTGCCACCGTAAGACAACAACCAATATAGATAAGTACCAATCTAAGATAATGCCAGCATGTCCGACCATAAGCTTTTGATAAATCCACCTTCAGCACTTTGGCCGGGATCTTACCAGTCTTTATTGAGTGAATGACTTCCCGCGCACACCCAATAGCCTCATGAATGCTCCTATCTGGTAAGAATCCATATTGTTCTTGAGTGATATGTCTAGCCAGGATAGGTTTAAGCCGCTTAGCAATCAATTTCGAGATGATCTTATATAAAGCATTGCATAAAGAGATCGGCCTGAAATCTCCAAAGGATTTGGGCTCGTCCACTTTAGGTATGAGAACAATAAAGGTAAAATTAATACAAGGTTTAAAAAACCCCGAAGTTCTGTTCCGTTCCACCACCCTTAGCAAATCCAGCTTTACCAGCTCAAAAAAAGCTAGATAGAACTCCGAAGTCCATCCATCAGGACCAGGGTTCCTATCCTTTTTAAGTTTGGATATAGAAGACTTGAGCTCGTCCAACGTAACAGACGCATTCAAAATAGCAGAGTCTTCCTCTGTTACCCAATGATCAAACTGATTAACCGTTTCCACCATCTCAAGTAAATTAGACCCTCCCTGCGCAGCCAGGCGTTCAAACCCTTCGATTTTCACCCCACTGTTATCCTACAATTCCCAAATGGAATTAATCTATTTCCGATGATTTATGATCTTCTGAAAAAAACCTGTATTCTCGTCCCCCTGGGCTAACCAACCAACCTTGCTTTTCATCCTGAGATTTGCTTCCCTTTCCAATAAAATAGTGTTTCTGTTAGATTCCAGTTTCGTCAACTCATCTAAAGGGGCTCCCCCCTGGATCCCTCCCTGGCTCACATAGAAAACTTTTATCCCCATTTCCGTCCTTTTCAAACGATCATCCAAGGAGTTCCTCAATTTCCTTGCCCAAAGGCCAAGAAAATATATTTATCCTCTTTATAGTGGAAGCACATTGTGGTAACTATTGCATTTAACAATAGATGATCAAAAGCAATAAGAAATTATGAGCCAGTTGTTTTGTAGCTTTATGGAAATGATTAAAAATGAAAAAATTAATCATACAAAAGAAATATAAAAAATAAATAGTAACTCTATTATTTTCACCAATAAAATAATATCTATATAAATAAACTTAAGGAAGGAGTTCATTTTTTTATCTAAAAACAATGATCTAAAAGAAAAATAAAATAAAAGAGATCTAAAAGAAAAAAATAAAATAAAAGAGATGACACAAAAAATTTTATACAATTTATGTACACTGAGTGAGGTGCTACCTAACCCGTTTAGTCTCACTTCCGCTTAGGCACAATGAAATGACCCACACAAAACCAACCAATTGGTTTGAAAGAGATGAGATTGGTTTGAAAGAGATGAGAGAGCGTGCAAAACATGCCTACCTCATGTTGTGTGGCAAGGATTTCCAACTTAAACTCTACCTATATCTGCAAACCCCAAATCCGTTATTTTTGAATATTTTGATTTAAACCAACACATATTTTAACTTTTATTTTAATTCTACTCGTTACATTTGCATAAACAACCTACTTTTATATTAAAATTTTGTTATATTATTAATGAATTAAAACATTATTATTATATATATTACACCCATATCTTGCATCACATTTCTCTACATTTGATCGTCATGTTTCTTCTAAGGAACAAGCAGCATATCCAAATACTAATACTGGACATTGCTCCATACTCTTCGCTATATATTATTTTAACAGCACATGAGCGATGAAGCTAGAAAAAAAATAATTTATTATATGAACGAATATATAACTTGAAAAAAAAAATAGAATAAGAAATGAATTGATTTTTATATTTATAAGTGTTTAAATCTTGAAAGATTGAAGAAGGATGGGATAAGTGTACAGTTCATATTGATTTTATGGGAAGATTGAAGAAGAATGGGATAAATGTACTGTACATATTGGTTTTATGGATGTCCTTCAAAATTCATAATAAACAATTATATATATATATATTATATATAATAACTGGTAGTTTATGCATGGATAACTTTAGTTCATGCATGAATAACTATATATATAATAACTGGAAGTTTAGGCATGGATAACTCTAGAAGAAGGCAACACGTAGCTCAAGCATAGAAAAAATATGACTACAACTAAGCATGAAGAACAAGTAACATATAACTTGTTTATGCCACTTAACTTATAACCTAACAATGTTTAACTTGTAACCTAACAATGTTTACAGACCAAACTTAAGTGGTTGTGCTAGTATGTATATATCAATCAAATAAAAAAACAAATCTTTTAATTCAATTAATAATATTAACAAATATAATATATACTTAAAAACCAATAAAGTGAGGATTCCACCCAATAAAAATATTTATAAAATCAAACAATAACCTTAAAATATACTCTATCATTAATTAAAAATAATCTAATTACTTGAAAGAATACATTGAATCACTTGACTCAGATTATTATACTAATTACTTGAAATAAACACATTGGATGATTTGAACTCATCATTAATTACCTCATGCAAGCAGTAGAGATTGCACCACTGGCATCATGAAATAAAATACAAAGTAACCACTGTCTTGGATGTCTCACAATTCAACCCTATTCTGTATGGCTCCCAACCTCAAATCCACAAGAATTAATGACTTATGGAAACTTAACCACCACTTTTCACCAACCCACCTAATAGAAGAGTGTTACATTCATATTTACATAGTGTGTAGGAGTGGTTCTATGAGGCATGGGTATGCGGCCTCTGAAGGATGAGCACATGCATGTGTCACCTCCGACTAAATCGACCAACCACGACAGCGTATCTCATTCCAAATTATGCACTGCATCTTGAATCCGAGCAATTAATGTGTCAGTGTTTCAATGGAGGGAAGGACAAAGTGTCATGATTGGGAAGGTGGACAAACATGACACGTGGCAGGATTTGTTTGGCTAGAGGGACGACAGATCTAGTTAGAAACCCATCTCCGTAATTGACATGTTTTTTGAGTAATTATGTAGAATGTAAGATTATGACAAATAAAGAATATCATAATTGTAAACATAATGACAAACATTATGTCATTATGTAAGAATATGATAATTAAAAAAAATTGTAATTAAGATTTGGATTTTTGTAGTTATATTTTATTTTTTATTTTTTTAATTAAATCAAAATTTGAGAAAACAATCAATTGAAGAAGCATTTTGCAAACATATATGCTGACTATTACAGAAATACAAACTTCAACGAAGTTTTGATTCTTTCGAAACTCAAAGCAAAACATATACCCAGGTCGAAATTACCTCCAGACATAAATGAAAATATATGTACCTCTGTTCTTCTACAACGTTGAAGGAAGCGGGTTGAGCTACAACGTCAAAGGAAGGGCGGTTGAGCTGCTGACCGGTGTACCTCTGTTCTTCTACAACGTTGAAGGAAGGGGCCAGTTTGAGCTGCAACGTCAAAGGAAGGGTGGTTGAGCTGCTGACCGGTGTACCTCTGTTCTTCTACAACGTTGAAGGAAGGGGTTTGATTGAGCTGCAACGTCAAAGGAAGGGCGGTTGAGCTGCTGACCGGTGTACCTCTGTTCTTCTACAACGTTGAAGGAAGCGGGTTGAGCGACAACGTCAAAGGAAGGGCGGTTGAGCTGCTGACCGGTTCGTGCTCTTCCAGTCACAGTTTATCTTAATTTCAGGTACAACTTATAATTTTCTCTTAATTTTAGATACAACTTATAATTATTTATTTTGCACTCTGTTCTTCTCTGTTTTCAGTTAGCGTTGAATTAAAAGAGTACAAGTAAAATAAAATAAAATGCAATTTACTCCATAACTAAAGCTTACCTCTTCCCATTGTTTTCTTTTAATGCCCAGCATGAGAAGGATCAACACCACAGTCATTAGAAACTTTCAGATCCTCCCATCATCTCTAAAATTGCGCTAATAAATAGTGGGATAGCACCAGAGAATGTCAACAAATAGCCCAGGGGATAAAAACCTGTACAGTCTTCTCAAATCCCCTCTATGAGTACAGACCACTGAGTAAGTTAGGCGAAAGGGTTCAACCAATGGGCCAAACACCATTCTGTTGTTGCATAATAAACGGTTCAGGCCTGTAGCTTTGAACATCAGGGCTGTTGTTATGAGACAGAGCTGTCCATTTTCAGTCCTGTGGTTACAAGTGACACAAAATGCATGCCCAACTAAAATCGCCAGCAAATTCGAACAGAATGAAAGAGATGAATCCTCGTATAATTGACCCAAATTAGACAAACTAAGGAAATAAGTTATACTTACTTGAATATATACTAAAGCATGTGCATGTTCCAGCAAAGGAAATCTCATCAAACAATCAATCCTGTATGTCTCTGCACAATCTGTATACAGGTAACTTGCCCATAGACTGTATGGCCATCTATTATAATAACTTAATAAGGTTGAGGCTTAGTCATATAGAACTTGCAAATAGTAATAATAATTAAGCGCTCAGCTTTCTATGAGCTCCTTATCTTGTTGATAAGACTGGAACATGACCATCTGTATAACCATATGTTGCAATCGTTTATTTTGCTTCTCTTGCAATTTCCGTACTTCGTAGTGCTTAATCTGCAAATATTTGACTTTTACTTCTGCATCTCTCATCAACTTTGTACGTTGCTAGAATTATAACAAAAGAAGGTCATAACAAAATAAATAGCAATTTAAGCCAATTTTAAATAATTATATTGGATTCGGTATGCATTCACCATAATGTTACAGATATAAGCAGTGGCCTAATCTAGCTTAGTTGCCGAACATTCACTTCCATTGTGCCTTGAGACAAGGCTGCCAAATTATTTTGGAAGAGCTTTGAGGTCATTTTGCAAATACGAATTGTCCTCAGTATCCAGGGTTCTATGCCAACAGGGTAGAAATATGGCTTTCATTTTTATGTGCTCTCACGTTGGGCAGCAATCTATATTGTTCTTTCATTAAGGACTCGCCGCCGCCCATGTGACCGCTGCCGAATTTGCTTTATGCACGCAAGAAATCAAACTAGGAACAACATGATTACCAGTTTGTTGGCCCCCGTACTGCCATAATGGAACCATTATTCTCCTATTATGCTCGTGTTCGAATATCCACAAGTTTGTATTCTTCATTTACCATAAATAAGGAGTTTGCTAATCCATACCTTGGAGAGCTCAAGGATGTCATCTCAAAATAATGCAAAGCATTCCTTGTGAATACTGAGATCTCACTCACCCATGAGATGAGTAACTTGGAAGCAGATATCCAGCCTCTTAAGCAATTGCCTAACAAACAAATGGATGATATCTTCGATATCTTGAAGCAGGTCCAAGCAACATGTTTTTCTCCAAAAACATAGCTTTTGCTCGAACTTAAAGTTCTTCTGTGGAATGGAGACGGTGTGAAAATGCAGGCAGATCCCATCGCATGCATGTGGCAATGCCACTTAGCTGCCATGCGATCCAATTGCATGTAATTGTGATGCTACTTGGCGATGCTTTAATTGTGATGCTACTTGGGGATGCTTTAATTGTGATGTATTCGCATGTCATACTGCATGTAAGTTGAAGATCATCTTGATTTTATAGCATGGAAAATAACCAGTTTTTAAAGGGGATCTACCAAGCTTCAAAAGGAATCAAATATTTGGAAGTATAAACCTTTTTTTAAAGTGCAAATATCTGGAAGTGCAAACCCTTGTAAATGTTTTAAATAACAGAAATATTATTTTTTATAATTTTTTTTTAAATAACACTTGTCAGCTCTAGGATAAGCACATAAAGAATTACACATCCCAGATTGTAAAATACACCTTAAAACAAAATATTTACACCTTATTCACATACCCTCCATAGAAAAATTGAAAATAAAAACCTGGCATACATGCCCTCCATAGAAAAATTGAAAATAAAAACCTGGCATACATGCCCTGCATATTATTTTAGGAAACTTGAAAATGAAAACCTGACATAAGATCTAGCATTTAAAATTTTTACTATCCACGACATTAAAGTTGGGCATCGTACAAGATTTTATCATGACTCTCACATGTATACCTTGAGATTTTTACGATCCATATCATGAAAAAAGGTTGGCATAGCAGAAGTTTAATTATCATGAAATGGGATATGTAACATTTCTATTAATTTATAATATAATGCATTTATTTGGTAATTTGGTAAGGAAAAGTTTTCCCAACTTGGATATGAAGTGCAGTTTGCATCTTGAATGACAAGATAAATAATGTTTACAATCACGATGAATGTTTTGTTTTTCGTTTTTTACATTTTTTTTGTTTTTCTTTTACATTTTTTTTAATTTACATTTTTTTTTCTTTTTACATTTGTTTTTAATCATTTAGGAGTTTCGTTGCATCCATAGAAACAGTTCCAGCATACGTTCGCAGGCCTGGCATTTTATAATAGCTAATAGCCAAAGATCAGCGACGCATTGGGGCGCTGGTCTTTAAGTAAATCATGGTCTTTAAGTAAATCAAACCCTATTGCATTTGTTCATGTCCATATAACCACAGGTAATGCTACCAAGTAGCCACTTGTTTAATATAACATTTGATGAAATATAATCATGGCAATTATTTGGTATCATTTTAAATTTTAAACTTTCTTATCAGATTCAATAATTTCAATTTCAGTTACTAGACAAAAGTATGATGTGTCAGAATATTAACTCTAAATAACAAAGTTTAAGCCTCAAATTATATATATATATATGGGGTACAATACCTTGAAATTTAAGGCCTCTATCTAACCATTCAAAACTCCCCAATCCACAATGAAACATGAAAATAAAAATAAGCATCAAATTATATATATATGGTACAATATTTGAAATTTAAGGCCTCTATCTAACCATTCAAAAACTCCCCAATGAAAATAAAAAACATTCAAAAACTCCTCAATGAAAATTAAAAAACATAGATATTCTATTCATTAATTATAGTTTTTTTTGACAAATACCCTATTTGAAATAGAAAGATCTCCATACCCAAACATCCAAAAATATCCTATTTGAAATAGAAAAATCTCCATACCCAAACATCCAAAATAAAACTTTGACAAAAATAAACATTAACTCAATCATAAATGATGTTAGGTGTTAAAAATTAAATACAATGAAGAAAACTTATATTCAAACTAATTTTAGACATCACCACTAATGTGTGTGTATATATATATATATATTTGCTTGCTTGCTTGCTTGTGTTATTCAAACTATTTTTAGAAATCACCACTTGCTTGCTTGTGGTATTCAAACTATTTTTAGGCATCACCACAAGTGTGTGTATATATATATATATAACTTAACTCTATTGAAATACATGAAATATGTGTTTTGCTCATTTTTTATTCTTAAAACAAGAGCTTATTCAACCTTGTATAAAACTTCAAAAAATGGTATCATTATTCTCATTTATTTATATCAAAATTACAAATATCAGATTTTATTAACACAAACTTATTTTAAGAGACTTAAATTTAATATTATTAATTATAAAAATTATATCAATAACTTTGCAAAAATGAACATATCATAACTTTTTTTTACTAAAAGAATACATTATAGTGTATTACTTATCTTCAAATCTAAATAAAAAACAAAGAATATATCAAATATTATAACTTTTTTTACTTAAAGAACACATTATAATACATTATAGTGTATTACTTATCTTCAAATCCAAATAGAGAAAACATGGAATTTACATTGGGAAAAAAATAAAAATCTCCATGTTAGTAATATCATTTTACAAGGTGCACCCCTTAGTGGCCTCACCTCAAAAACAAGACGTGGGAGAAGATGAATGGGATTTGGAAAGCAAGATTCTAATAAAATGTTAGATACTTTGTAGCAAATGGTCTTGGAAGGGGGTCAGACAGTAAGAGCACCTTCACGTTGATGTCTTAAGGTATTGTTTGCCAATCTTTTTAGTTTGTTGGGAGCTAGGCTAGTCGCAAGTCTATTAAGAATTTCAAATCCATGGAAGATGTATCTAAGATATAATTCTTAATGTCTGTCATGTGTTAATATAGAGAAGGATGCATAACATCAAAATTCAACAATCCGATATCAAAGATTTTTTAATAGATGATGCACATATAAAAAATATGTGTACATTTAAATGAGATCGAGAAAAGTAAATGTGCCCGGATACAAAAACACTGTAAATACTGACTTTGTTTAGTTTATTCTATATGTTAACTTGTTATGTAATTTTGCTGCAAAGTGTGTAGGTGAACGAAGAAGTCTCCTTGGAAATAGAAGGAAAAACACCACCTCACATGGATACAAAAACACTATAAATACTGACTTTGTTTAGTTTATTCTATATGTTAACTTGTTATGTAATTTTGCTGCAAAGTGTGTAGGTGAACGAAGAAGTCTCCTTGGAAATAGAAGGAAAAACACCACCTCACATAGCTAGCATGTTGGGTAAACTTTTTTTTCAGAATATTTTTGTAGTGCGAGGGAATTGAACCCCACCCCGCACTTTCTGAAATGCCCGGGCTTCCTTCACTTACCAAGTGAGCTACTTACTCTTGCCTGGTAAACTTCAATGCAATATTATAAGGGTTAACGAGTTGCATTGAAAGAGGGCACTTGGACAAGGAACCACATAATAATTATTAGGACAACAACGTGAAGGTCTTCTATTTCAAAATCAAACCAAGTAAAATTTAAGAAATTCATCACTTTAACTAATTTATTAATTTAAGAGGGAATCAAGTTGAATATGCTTGAGTGGGCTCCAAGAAATGCCCCTCTATAACGGCTGATTTTGGGCATCTTTCTGCATTTTCCTCTATATCAGTGTACGGTGGTTAAGAGCGAGTGGCCTGGTCGCTAGAGGGATGGTTCAACCGCAGGGGAGGAGTAATCTCCCTCCTCTCCTTCAGAGCACTAGAAACGAGGATGATTCAACTGTGGACAGAAGAATCCAGTAGAGCGACGCTAAGAATGTGGTTGAGCCGAATGGGATAGGAGGAGAGGGTTTGGAGCCACGATTGGAGAAACAGGGATCGGCAAGGAAAGGTATAGTAGGGAGTCCGGGAAGCGGGAAAAAGGGTATTAGCATAGGAGACAGGTGGTGCGTGTATCCTGAAATCCACAAGCAGCCCGACGATTACTATTAATTCTATCAAAGTTAAGGAGCGAATTCAGTACATGACAAACCACGCATTGATCAGAAAGTTTGTGGGGATTTGGCCGACGGAAAAAGATTTGACATGGTGGATAAAAGCAACCTGGAAGCCTAAAGGTCATTTCGATCTTTTATTGGGATTGAAGGGTTTTTTCACTGTTGTGCTTCTAAGTGTGGAAGATGAGGACAGGATTTTTGAGGGGGGGGCATATTTCTATTATTCTGCAGGTCTCTTTCTGAGAATATGGAAAGACCATTTCAACCCGGATAAAGAAGATCTTTCTATTGCTCCGGTCTGGATCCGTCTCTATTCTCTTCCTGCTGAATATTGAGATCTGGAAGTCTTACAAGCTATTGGTGAAACCCTAGGACAATTCGTCAAGATATCAGATCAGACCAAACAGGGAAGGTATGTGTCTTATGCCCGAATCTGTGTTTATATGAATATAGCAAAAACTCTCCCGGAAGGGATTACTCTAAACTGGGATGATTCGGAATGGTTCCAAACCCTGGATTACAAACACATCCCTTTTCGATGTCGTCGGTGTCATGTGCATGGCCACTTGGCAAGGGATTGTCATCTCAATCTTCCTGATGAAATCCCTGGAAGTAGTACATTGGAACAGAAAGATAAGGATGGATTCATCGAAGTGGTCAATCGTAAAAAGTCGGGAAGACGTCACACAGGCATTGATCTGGGGAAAAAGATTGTGCAGACTAGCAGTTTTGAAGTCTTAAATTCCAGTCTTGTAGAAAACTCTCCTCTAGAGCAGGAAAAAGTAGACTCGACGGTTGAGGGAGGGCAACCTGAAGCAGAAATAGGGAAGGAAACATCTACTGATCTGGTGGCCAACCAACTGAAGGAGACGGAGTTTATGGATGAAGATCTGGATGATCTGCCTCTGGGAGATCTGGACTTGGACAACATAGAAGAAGCATGTAAAAACATCAAGGTTCATTCTATCCCAGACACTCAACTCCAACTGTTGAAAGCGGCCATTCTAAAAGTCAAACCGACTCCGAGTCTGGGAATTGGTCTGCTCAAACTTATGGAAAACAAGAGGAAGACGAAGGAAGGAAACTCCAAGAGGGGCAGGTGGTCCAACAGGGATAGGATCGGTGAAATTGGAGCTAGATTAGTGGACTCATGACAATATCCTACCATCCAGGAGGCGCTTCTCACAGCCAGATATAGTACTTAATGAAAGTCCTTACCTAGAATATTCGTGGGATAAACGGTCCCCAAAAAACTAGGATCCTAAAAAACAAGATTATGAAGGAAAAACCCTCTGTGGTCTTTTTGCAGGAAACCAAATGTTATGGCAATCAAGTAGCAATAAAAGTGGGCAATCTCTGGAAAAATTGTAGATGTATGGCTCTAGACGCGACTGGGTATTCGGGAGGCTTGGCCGTGTTATGGGATCCAAGGGCCATAACTTTGACAAATTTTCTATAAACTAAGTTTAGCTTAACTGGCGAATTCCATGTCATTGGGTCAAGGGTAAAAGGAGTTATCACCAATGTGCATGGTACCTGCAGTTACCCTGAAAAACGTAAGTTTCTAAGTAGTCTGGCTTACCTAAGAAGTATGTTTGATGGCTTTCATTGGATCATGGGAGGAGACTTCAATATGATCCGATCTTTAGCAAAAAAAAGGGGGGGGAGACGCTATCTCACTCCTGAGAATACATTGTTTGATGAATTCATTGAGGATAACAGTCTCATTGATGTTGATCTTGGAAGCTCGATGTGCACCTGGAACAATCGTCGGGGAGGTGAAAATCTGATGGCTGCCCGTCTGGATCATTTTCTCCTATCAAAAAGCATCATGCTCCTAGGGCGACCAATTGCATCTGCGAGTTTGGATCATTGGTCGGTGTCACTTCTATGGAGCAAGATAGGTATGAATATGTCAAAACCCTTCCGTTTTGAAAAGTTTTGGCTAACTCACGCTGATTTTGCCTCTCGGGTGGAGGAATGGTGGAATACTTCAAGTCCTCCGGAAGGAACCAAAATGTTTTGCTTTCAACAAAAGCTGAAAATGCTTAAACAAAATATTAAAAGATGGAATAAAGAAGTATTTGGAAATATTCAGCAGGAAAAAGCTAAATTGGAAGACCGTATGGAATAAATACAGGAAAGGATTATGCAGATGGGCATAACCCGAGAGCTTGTGGAGGAGGAAACAAGAATTTCGGGGGATATCAAACAAAGAGAACATCGAGAAGAAATGCTCTGGAAACAGAAATCTCGTAACCAGTGGCTGAAAGATGGGGATCAAAATACCTGGTTTTTCCATAGGGCCACGTTACAATAGAGGCACTATAACCAGATTGTTAATCTCAAGACCGATGAAGGGGTTGTATTGGAATCTCATGAGGAGATCGACAAAGAATTGATAGATCATTTTACTAAAGTTACTACAGAACCTGAGGAGGATTGCACTGGAGCTTGTAGGGTTATTAAATTGGTCATTCCTCGAATTATTTCTGATGAACAGAATGATCTACTTATTAGTCCTATATCCTTAATGGAAGTAGAGACAGCCATCTTTCAAATGGAAGAAGGGAAATCCCCTAGCCCTGACGGTTTCACCGCGAATTTCTTTCATGCTTTATGGGACTTGATTAAACTGGAGGTCTAGCAAGTTGTGGAAGAATCCCGTCGGATGAGAGGGGTTCTCCCTACTCTTAACTCTACCTTTCTTACCCTCATCCCTAAATCCCCTATGGCTGAGAATGCTAATTCTTTTCATCCAATTTCCTTATGCAATATTATTTATAAGATCATTACTAAGGTCCTGGCTAATCGGTTGAAACCCCTTCTCCCCTCTCTCATCTCCATAGAACAGACAGGTTTTGTTGAAGGACGTCAGATCATGGATGGTATTATTCTGGTGCATGAAGTGATTCACTCACTTAAAGAAACAAAAAAAGCGGGTATGTTGCTGAAACTGGATCTGTCAAAAGCATATGACAAGCTAAACTGGAAGTACATGAAAGAGATCATGAAAGCCTTTAGATTCAATGATACTTGGATCAAATGGATAGCTAATCTTACTTCATCGGCCTTTTTCTCCATTTTAGTGAATGGTCATCCCTCCAGTGTGGTGAAACCTACTAGGGGAATCAGGCAAGGGGACCCTCTGTTGCCTTTCCTTTTCGTGTTAATGACAGAAGGATTGGCGAGACTCATTTCTCATTATGTTAATCAAGGGAGTATCAAAGGTTTAAAGTTCCCTCCCTTTGAAAAGGCAATAACTCATCAATAGTTTGTAGATGATACATTAATGATGGGTCATTCCTCTGTGCAGGAAGCCCATAAGATTAAACAGGCTCTGAACATATTCCTGTAAGCCTCGGGGTTAACGATCAATATGGATAAGTCCCTTGTATTTTTCTTTAATACTCCGCCTATCTGTCAAAGAAATATCATCCGTATCCTGGGCTTTAAGAAGAGCTCCCTTCCAACCAAATATCTCAGGGCGCCCTTAACAGAAGGGATTCTCAAAAAAGCTTCCTGGGAAGATCTCCTGAATAAAATTAAGGAAAGACTTTCGAATTGGACTCTTAGGTCCTTGAATTTTCCTGGAAGAGTGGTTTTGGTCAAATCTATTTTACAAGCTATGCCTCTGTATTTATTCTCGGTCTTGTCGGCTCCTAAGACAATGCTAAGGGAAATCAGGAATTTGCAACACACCTTCCTATGGGGAGGAACTGGGGATCATAGGAAATGGCCTTTGGTGGGATGGAAGACTCTATGCAAAACTAAGAAGGAGGGGGGTCCGGGGTTACGGGATCCTGAGGAGCTTAGCAGGGTCTATGGTGCAAAAATTTGGTGGCGGTGGCTAAGTCATACGAATGAGCAATGGGCAAGCTTTTGGGGAAGGAAATATATGCCTAACATAGAACAACAAGAGTGGATTAGGGAGGAAGGACCGGATAAAGGATCCCATATTTGGAATATTGCAAGGGTTGGAAACGGAATAATAAAGAAACATAGTTTCTAGGAAATCCGTGAGGGGGCGATGACAAATCTTTGGCTTGATGCATGGCAACGGGAACCTTCAATTGCTTCGTTGGTGATCTCTGAAGGAATCAAGAATAGGAAACACCACTGGCATTCAGTTAACAATTATTGGCACGATTCTTCTAAGGACAGAGGTTTTCACATCTGGAAGCCACTAGATTGGTGGATAACCTCCTATGGGGAATAAACAGGAAGGCAGATCTATGATATTGTGAAACAAAGACAAGTTAAAATCCAGGGAGGCAGTGATGTCCTTCGGTGGGGTCATCAACCGATAGGGAGGTTTACCATTAAAGAAGCTTACCTTTTACAGACCAGTTCGGACAATTTAGAGGAGGATCAGATATGGAAACAGTTGTGGGAAGCCAAGTTGTGGCCCAAAATTTTCATACATATGGCTAACAAACTCTTAAATGGAACTCAAGCTGTGAAGGTTGCCACCTCGTGGCGTCTGGCATGGTGGATAACATGTCTGGAAACCATGATAAGAGGATTTAATTCCATTGTGTTCCGACATGTAAGAAGAAGTGCCAACTATTTGGATGATGAGTTGGCAAATCAGGGTGTCGTGCAAGTGAATGAATGATGGGATGGGCAAGTCTCGGATTTACCCTCCAATACGTGTCGTGATAAGTGCATTAAAATCGCCGAGTATGATCGTAAGGAATGGTTGGCGAAAGGTGACGGCAGATTCTGCCCCACTACCGGTGATTGATGTTTTGAGGGTACACGTCTCGTATCAAAGGGACAGATGGAACGAAGGGAAGACGTACCAAAGGACGATCGTTAAGGTTCGTGGAGATATTATATCAGATGGTGAATTCAATTCGGATAACTCGCAGCAAGCGAAAGACAAGGTGGGGAAGCCTTTGCAGGATTATGATGGAGTTTCGTGACCAGCAAAGGACGAGGGGTATGAATGATGAAGTCTGTGTTAATTATTACAGCGTCAGGATTATGATGCCGAATTCAATGGTGATAGGAGGCGGCTCATCCATAAATATGGACTGTAGAGGTGGTTACAAGAACAAAGCTTCTAGGCGAATTCTACCTTGTGAAATGTTCATCAAGTTTATTGTGGTTGTTAGTGTGCAGAGGATCTGCAAGAGTGAGAACATCATGCCGCCAAAAGGTTGGGCTATGAAGCGAGGCAGAAAAACCTCTGGTGAGACAAGCATTTTGGAGGGAGGTGCTACACCTCATACTGGTCCCAATAGGGATCAATGGAGTTCGGCGGCTACAGCTGTTTTCTTTCGCCGATTCTTTCCACCAGGTGTAAGGCAGGAGGTGGAGGAAATTGAAGCCAATTTATGGCATCTGGTGGGGGAGGTTGATTTACCGGAGGAAGTGGAGGCCATGGAAAATTGGATCCATGACCCCGGGAATACTCTGGGTCGCATGGCATTGTACAATCGAGCGATTGTTACCCTGTGGGTGACCAAAACCTTAATTGCCCAGTGTCTGGATACTCGTTGTGATGCATTATCTGGGTCTCCTCGGCTCAAGAGGCTGGAGGAGGTTAGCAAGGACACGACGGAGAACTGTAACTGGACCCATATGAAGTTGGACCTGCTGGCGGATAAACTGGGCATTACATACTTGGATGTGCTGAAGCAGCAAGCTACTCCTCGGGGACCAGTTCCTTTGGATAAAGGGAAGCTGGCAACAACTCCTGTTATGGTGCAAAGTGAGGACAAGGTGGGCCCGTCAACCTAACACTTCTTTTGCTTCCGTCTCCTGTGGAATGGTATGGCTCGGCAGTATTCTCTTCCGGCTCTAGTGCATCTCTGTCTTTTGCAGGCTTCTGGATCCTTTTTGATGGGCTTTGATAGTTGTCTGGGGCTTCAGTTCTGGGTTGGGTTAGTGTTGTCTGATGTTTTTTATGGTTTCTAGGGGAACGAATTTTGTTATCTCACGAACAGTAGTCTTCTGCGTGGTGATAGTTCTGATGATGGTCTCTAGATTTTTGGTTCGGCCGAGTGGTTTTTTAGAAACTTTGGCTCATATCTGTGTTAGAATCGTTGATGATATCAAGATAGATAATGGTTGGGTTGTTTTGTTTAAAGATGGCTCATTTAGCACCGACTTTCTGGGAGCTTAGGAGTGGCTCATTCAACACCTATTTTTCTTTGTGGTATTTTTTGGTAGCTCATGGAGCACCTGAATATTGTAAAGAAGTTAGTATGTATTCTCTGATTATGTTAATAGAATGAAAGTTACCTTTTTTGCTTTAAAAAAAAAAAAATTATTAATTTATTTATAGATGCAGCTATTGGCTCTACATATGTTCTTTAAGTTTACTTGATAGACCCAGGTTCTGCGCGGTTCAGGGAACCAACAAAACCCCTTTTCACCGGCCCTTTCGGCAACAGTCTGCGAACAGACTAAGGTCTCACCTGAGGCGAAGTTATGGGGAGGTTGCAGAATTAGGTTTCCACAACCGGGTGATGCGTGCTTCAACAGAATGGTGGACTACGTGAAGTTCCCCTGCGTGACGATTAATGCTTATACTATCGCGCATCCAAGGACTACGTGATGCGGGATGGTTGCTTATCAACAGGACAACGCAACTGAGGACTGTGCTTCCTCTTCGGCAATCACACAACTTCAATATACTTTATTTAGTATAAATTTACACATTCAACAAGCATCTTACACTGTAAACCTTGTGAACTTATACGACACGCTGAACTACACTGTAACTGTGCACTTCTGGTGCTGCGCTCAGGGAATCGCACTATACAGACTTTGTTGTCTTAAGTGTTTACCCAATCAACTTATGTATTCATCTGACTTAGAAATACTTGCATCCAACATTCACTCATATGCATTCAACACTTAGCATATTATTCTTATCATTCATTCTTCTGGGGAATATACATGAAAGAAAAAGACATTTACTCATAAACATGAATTTAACCATTCATCAAAAGTAAATACACAAATGCAAACACATATTCAATCGCATAACACAATGATTTAGCGTGGTTCACCCCCAGGATGGGAGCTACGTCCACAATAAATGTTGTTATATTATCACTGGGAAGGGTACAACAGATCCAGAATGCACACTCAGTTGTAGACTCTCTTCTCTCTTCAGTAGGTCTCTACGCACACAGCTGTAGACTCTCTTCTCTCTTCAGTAGGTCTCTGTGCACATAGCTGCAGACTCTCTTCTCTCTTCAGTAGGTCTCTTCACACACAGCTGTAGAGCCCTTTTACAACTAGTCTCTCAAAAGCTCAACAATGACAATATGACGATTAGAGATTAACCCTTTCCCTTACAAAATATGCCCTTATATAGATCGTGCCCTTAGGTCACGTCTTTACATTCATGATGGGTTCAAAACCCTAAAGTTGTTACCCAAAACTGGTGCGGTTACCCCGCTAACCAAGACTGTTAGGCTCTGATAGTGACTCATTGCCGTGGCCATCCTTCTGCGCGTGGTCACGTCGCTTTCAGCCCCTCTATCGAGTGCATGCTGATGGGTCGCTTTCATCACCATTCCTTCTCTAACGACTTTGTGCGGCCGGTTCACATAGTGTTTCCTTTGCTCGTGCGACCGGTCATTTTCCTTCTTCGCCACTCCTTACGCGCCTGCTGGGAATCACAGAGTATCTTAACCAAAATAGATCGTCGATCGGTCTCACCGGAATTTATACCGTTTTCCTTCCAAAACTCTGCCTTGTCAGATCTTCGCAGAACTGGCACTTCACGGCACTGCATATTTGTTGCGCGGTTATTATTACCTTGTTGCGCTGCATTGTATCCTCGCAGCTCCCAAAACTGACTTATCCAAAATTGGCTTACTTGGGCTAGACCCAGCAGGCCCCTAACACTTACATGTGGCTCATCCCCGAGCCACTCGCCATAAGTTCACTACGTTTCACTTGTGTTGGCCAATCTATCTTCGCAGCGAATTCTTGATAAGTTGCGGCTAGCTTCGCAACTGTGTCTTTAACGTCTTGTTCAAGTGCCTTAACAATTTCCAACACATCTGGTGTTAGATCTTCCTGAGTCTACTCCTATACTGTTTTCTCTTATTTTCAGAGTTCTATCAGCTTCTCTTCAATCTCTTGCGAGATAGCATGAGCTTCTTCCTGCAGGGGCTGTGACTTTTCCCCAGTTTTTGCTTCCTTTTCCCTTAACACTTGAAGTTCCCTCTTTAGGTCCTTGACTTCCGCAAATCGACGGAGTCTCTCTTGGTTGCAGATTCTTCATCTCTGTGTTTAGAGCGTCTAACGTTGCTTGTTTTTCCTGTAAGATGGTTTGGACCTGCAGTAGCTAAGGGTCCTCTTGTAGAGTAGTCCATACTCTAGTTGCTTCATCCAGAAAGCTCTGACACTTAGTTGTTTCGCCGGCTATGTTTTCTGCGGCAGCTTTCACTTCTGCTGCTCTAAGTTCTGTTTGATCTGGTGGTGTCTTCGGGACATTCTGTGCTTCCAAAGTGGCAAGATTCTCTTTATAGTCTATCTCCATGTCCTTCATTTCATCCTTAAGATTTCTCACTACCGAGCCTATCTTAAGGATAGTTTCTGCGAGCTCTGGCTGCTCGTCGCACTCTGGTATCTCTGCGCAGACCAAAGCGATAATCTACTCTATTCTTCTTCACTGCTCCTGTTCGCTTTCAAGTGCCTTAGCCTTCTTTGCACTTGCTTCCTGCAATTGTCTATAATTTTCTTGTAAGTCCTGGTGTTGGTTTAGAATGGCCATATCTCTATCATGTATTTCCTCCACAACCTGCAGGTGCAGATTATGTAGGCCCTCAAGGGGTAGCATCGCGATATCAATATCCACATGCTCTATCCTCTGCGTGCTCGCAACTAATTCACCGAGCAGTAAAATTACACTTAGTGGGTCAATACGGACGATGCGCTGTCTTGGTGCCATGGTCAGAGCTAAGTGTATTTTCTTTGGTTGAGAGGTGTCCCCTGACCTTCCTTCTGACTCAGATTCTCGAGCCAAGTCGCGCTGGACTTGCTCCATATTCACTGCTATGCCTTGTAAAGTTGTGAGATTTTGTTGAAGACTCGCCTGAATCTCCTCATTTTTTGTGTCTTTTAGGGCGAGCGCGTCTTCCAGGAATGCGCTGACCCTTCCTGCGATGATCTCATAATCATCATCATGTAACTGCGCTTCGGATGGCAGCTTTGTTGCTTTCTACTTCTTTTTCTGCACTTTATTTGGTACTGAGTTTCCAGGCTCCTTCCTTTTTCCTACCGGTGATTCTTTAATGACCGTTGTTGGGGATGGATCACTTTTGTCTGAGTCACTGTCGATGACCATTGGTCCTTTGACCTTCCATTCATCTAGCCATTCCTTCACGATGAGGTCAATACCTGCTTCGTCCAAGTGATAGTTCCCTGCGAACCATTATGGATTCTTCTTCTGCGCCTTTGGAGAGATGTAAATAAAATGCATGTCAGCTTTGAAATTTAAAGTGCGAATATATTTTGTTGTTAACTCTTTAGAGTTGTGCGGTGTGCGGATGATGACATCGCACCACTGCTTGTAGTATGTGAGGAATACTTCATTTGAGGCGCGCTGTCGGTCTGGTAGCATAATTTCCCAAAGATTTTCATATATGGGTCCTCGACAGTCATTGACGAGAGAAGTGAGACCAACATAATGCGTTGGATCCTTCCAGCCTACAAAGGCAATCAACACCATTAACCAACTGTAATGAAATGCAGTGCCATTGACCTGAGTTTCGCGGACATCATCCAGAAACTCGTTCAATAGATATTGACACCAATTAAATCTGACTCCCCATGTTGCCTTCGCAGCGAGGTGAATTTCTCCTGCTGGTACTTCTGTTGGTATTTCCTTCCGCAAGAATTTTCCTACAAGTAGTTGTACTACAAACCTCGTAGCATCATCTTTTAAGTCATTTGTGACAAACCCTCTTTTTCCTTTTGGAATTTGGTATTCCTCCTTCATCTGTGCGACGATCTCCTTATCTCTAGTTTTGTTGGAAAATAACTTTTTAGGGTCCTCACCTCGCTTGCTTAACCCCGTGATCCTATGGATCAGGTCTATGTTGAGGTCGACATTTTTGTCTAGCCAAAGGTAACCCTGGTGTATGCACGATATCAGTGTGCGCACCACCGCATTCAGTTCCGGACTCCAGTCAAAGTGTGGAAGCCGCAGCAGGTTTAGAAGCCCTGATTCTATGACTTCGGACAGTCAGCTCCGCGCTACCAGAAGCAGGTTGTTTTTCACATCCATTCTCCTAAACATGTATCTGTCTGGCTAAAACTGTGGGTATTTCGGCTCGTCTGGATCCTTTTGGTGTTGCAGCAATTCATAGTCCTCGAACTTGCAATCTGCAAGTTTTCCCAACAAGTTTTCTCGTGGCTTGACATGACGGGATATTGACGGCAATGGTATTTCATACTTGGCATTTCTGGAAAGCTTTACGGCTGGTGCATCTTGTGCACGCGGAGAAATATACTCTGGGGTTAAGGATAATGGCATCTCTTTATCCTCTATTGGAGCTTCTGGTATCTTGGAGCCCATTACCTTTGCCTTCACTTTCTTGGCTACGGGTTCCTTACCCTTGCTTTGCATTGGTGCAGAATGTCGTGGTGAATGGCCTGAACCCTGTCCTTTTTCTGTAACGACCTTCTTGGCAGGGGTTCTCATCAACCCTTCAATGCCGGTTTGTTTAAAATCCCTCGCAGCCTGCTCGACTTTGGATTCCTGCCCAACTGTGGAATCGTCAGACATTCATTGGAACTTGCTCTATAGACTCACAATATTACTTAGCACTCACTGTAAACAGACTGAAGATATGGCTTGAGGAAAATTTTGAAGGTTTCGGTAATGCCCGCGAGTCCAGTGTTGGCGATATTTATAGGCGCAGTTAGGCTTAGCCGCACCCATAAACGGATAGCTTAGCATTAATTGTCATGCCCGTTGGCCAAATCCGATGAGGATTTCGGTCCTTTCCTTCATTAACTGCTTCAGAACGGCTAATTTTGCGTTAAATGCTCAAATGGTCGTCAGCAAAATCACTGTATAACAACTAGTTTTCAGCTCTAACGGTTATTTTGAGGAGTTGCGTCGAACTGTGTGGACGGGTCATCATCAGTCCTGACACAGATCACTGCGCGGTGCTACTTTCTTTCATACTAGTTTCCGCACCTGTCCTATTTCTTTTGATCTATGCGGCTTCCTTTGAACTTCTCAATTGCGCGCTTCTACTTTTCTTTTCTTTTTTCTTTTTTTTCATTTCTTTTTCATATCTGCGCAGCTTCACTCACTAGTACAAAATGAGAAATTAATGACTAAAAAAATGACTAAAATTCGACTATAAACAACTATTTTTGAGTCGGTGACTAATAGTATCCGATTTCCACTATCTTATCTCTAGTCGTATTTCACTAGTCATTAATTGGTTGACTTATTAGTCATTGATTTAGTCATTGATACTCACTGATTAAGTCATTGATACTCACTGATTTAGTCACTGATTTAAACCAAATATACGACTAAATAAACTACTAGATGATAACATATTAATGACTAAGCTAAATACGACTAAACGTTAGTCGCGCTATAAGATACTGGAAATTAGCTACTAATAGTCGTATATATGCGAATTTAGTCATTTTCTTAGTCACTAATTTATGATAGGGTACGGAGGAATCAAACCACCAATCTCCTGCCTATAATTAGGCAGGTGCTCTACCATTGAGCTAGCACCCTTTAAGAAGTTGTTATTGCTTGACAATGATGATATTCAAACAAATTTTGCATGGGAACAAAATGAATGTCAAACATATTCAAGAAAAATGCTTCAAGTACTAAAAGAATTCTAAGATATAGCAGTTCAACTGTGACAATGATGAAAATTCAAAGAAGAATGATCTTACAAACTACACATGAGTACAATAACCCATGGCTGTACAAATTATCAGGAACAAAAGCAAGTTGTTGCCCTTCACAGACAGAAAAGAATACAAGATCCAACTTGCAATAAATTTGTTTTAATTGTCTATCAATTGTTGATCTCTCGACAGCTTGAGACGTTTTCCTGTCTGAGATCCAAAATACATACAATTATCTTCAACTTCACTTCTTCAAAACCAGTTGCAGTGAAAATTATTCTAGGACTTGTCTTATGAGCAACAGCCACTTTTTTGAACAATAGGTTGCCCTTTCATTTGTACAATAGCAGGTGTGCTGCTATTCATTTGTACCTACTAGAACTTTGTAAATAACAAACAAAATGCAATTTGGGCATCCTCAAAACACTATAATACTCTATACTCCCTTAAGGATAGATGTTCATACCAACTCTCTACGGACGGATGATGATCTTGGGGCATCTTTAACATACTCTTCCATTGCAGATGTTGGCTGTTCATTCAGTAATTTGATTCACAAGAACCAAAGTAAGTATCACACAAAACCATGCACATATGTAATGACTAGCTACATGCCATTACACTAAAAAGTTGCACTGAACATGATGACAAAGTTCACAAATTATCTGTACTTGTTCAAGTGTAGGAAATTTAAATCCACGTCCAAGGTCAAGACCTTTGCAAACTTCGTAGAACTCTGATAATTTTTCATCCTACCATGCCAGTGGAACAAATAATTGCAATAAAGTTATTTTGGGTGACACAAAGTAATATCCATTCCAGATTTCAGAAATGATGCTAGAAAATTTGTTTCTTTAAATTAAACATGCTAGAAAAGAATAGGAATGGTAGGTGTATACAGCGAGAGAAGGTAATGATGATAAAATTAAACACTTCAAATATGTTCGGAGGGAATGCCACTGAAGCAAATGATTTTAAAAAAAGTAACGTTGGATCACAATCATCCTAGAGAACAAAATAGTAGGAGGTATATGGGACTGTTTTGACATGGTTTGAAACTAAAGAGATCAATTAAAACACTTTTGGAACAGGAAATTTCCAACCATACCTGTTTACCAACTCGCCTATAGATATCAAGTGCCTTAATATCATCATGGCGTTGCATTTCAAAGAACTACAGATAGACAATTGCAGTTATTAGAGCTATAGATCAATTATAATTAAGATGCGATGCTAATTAAACATTTAAACTATAATATTTCCTACCTTATCAACAAGGTTGATGGTGGCATCATTAATTGCAGTGTAAAGTTTAATGTTCTCTCTAGAAACCTGCAACATTGTGCAAAAGGCAAATAAGTATACCCATCATAAAGTACGACATCAACTTTAGCAAGTGAAACTACTTTCTTTATGCAAGACAGCAAATGGACACCTTTCTTGCCCGGGATTTCACCAAAAAAACAAAGACAAGTCAATGATGCATTGATTCACTAGTGAGGTTGATGGAGAGTACTAAGTTACATTCCTGTCATGTTCTGCTATGCTTGAATGGCACAAGTTTTAGGAGGTTAGGTGTTAATTCCAACCAAATTTGGTAAACTAAATACCCCTCAGATCTAGGGAAATACATCTGTTCTTTAAGAAAGTGTAACATAGAGACACTCCTCAAATCAAGTGTTTTATATGAGAGAGATGTAATAAAATTTGTTTATAGACAACAAGAAACCAAAATCTGTAGCATGGAACTCCCAAAAACATCATCTTACATGCTATTTTTTCACAAATTTTCTATACATATAATTGCTCAGATGTATCAATGCTAATATTGAGGTAACAAAACGTTGAGAACAGTATAAAGAAGGAAGGCATGCACAAGTGGCCACCGGAAGAGGTCACACCTATCATAGGTACATGATAGAAACTAAATGTGGTCATTCAACCTCAATCCCTCATGATCAAGCTAGGGGAAGGACCGTGTACACTCATGATATGACAAGATTGCAACTATCTTGCAACCTAAGAGCACCTCTAACTTAGTTACATGTTGGTTCTCATTACTTAGGCATGGAGATGAATCATCATCTTCCAAAGGAGCATTGTATTTGCAAACTGTTCCTACAAGACCCTGAGTTGGAGGAAGATTTCATTTTCAGTTGCCCTATCTATCATGAGATCCAAGGTTGTTATAATGGAATGTTCTAAGACTCTCATGAATTCTTGTGTTCTTTGAACAGTACATGGACCAAATATGTCTAGCGTTGTTCTTTTGAGAGATGCTCCATTTTTGGTGGAGTATTCTTGGTGACAAGTCTTCCTGTATTTGATTCTTTCAAACTTATTTCCTCTTATTTTTGGCCTCTATATGTTTCTAGTCACAAGGGGCCTCAAGATCAAATCTCCATCATGAGGTCAGTCAAGCAGCGAAGTTTCCTTGGAACCCAACTGGTGGATGACAGGAATATCATCACTCACCGACTCGGCCTTGGGTGTTAGGAAGCTGCAGGATGCCAACATCCTTGGTTTAGGGCATATCTCTATTCATTCTCATTTTGTATTTGTGGTTTCTTAGTGCCTGGTCTTATCTCCTTATAACCATTTTTCTTCTCTTTCTATTGCTCTTCCAGCTTCTTATTGGAGTTGCTTTAGTAATCACGATATGTTCTCTATTACTGCATTGTTTTTGGAGATGTTTTAGCACTCCCGATGCTCACTTTATCTAACATGTCTGGCCTTTACAGTCTCATTGCCTGAGTTTGGCTGCTAGTGGAAATTAAAATTAAATCTAGTTCTTCGATATTATTGTCCCGGCAAGTACCCTTTTTTCCAACCAGCTTCCTGGACTCTGCAACACTGCAAAGTGCCAAAGAGTGGTGGATTGTGAAATGGCATTCTTATGAAAGAGAACCAACTTCCTTGAGGATTTCCGTTTACAGTTTGGATCACTTTACATATGTTCTTGTTACGAGTTTAGTTGTCTGCAATCCAATTTATGAATGGAAATTTAAAAATGAATCATAACACTATGACACCAAACATATTTCCTGAAAATTCTTGGGTGTGACATTGAACACTGGATTATAGCATTGTAGATTTATGGTCTTTTCATTTTTTTGCACAGGGTGCTAATCGTACATTGGGATTCTGTAGTGCTACTTTATAGGCTTAATGGCTCGAAATTTAGCAGTTGTCAATCCACTGCTCAGATGTTCTGTGGCCAGTTAGGGCCTAGTGAAATTCAATCTCAAATCTGCTTTTCCATTTGAAAATAATGTCAAATAATGACAGTAATGCATGGGTTCCTTTTCCTTCTTGCAGGTTGGGCTTCTGCCTCAAGTGTGGCAGGACACTCTAGCCTATCTTGTTCTTCCAGTTCTGTTAATTATTTCTTAGTATGTATCAATGCAGATCATGCAGCCTCCTCAGGTAATTTTACATTCCTTTTTCACTATCTTATATTTTTATCAAGTCTGATTATTTAACATGTATATCACTGCAATTCCATTTATTAAATGTGTTCATAACAACCACTCCAGGTAAGAATTATTCCCAGAATTCGCCAGCCCGTATAAGCATTAATTTTTTTTAAAGCCTGTATTCCTCCTTGGTTAATGCTTACAACAAACTAACACCTGGTGAATGATCACATACCTTTCGAATTCCTTTGCCACCACCCCCCCAAGATGCTTTTATCATAGAAGGATAGCCAACTATCTGGCAACTCATAATTTCTTCCTCGGTTGTATAGACACATGCTGCTTTGTAAATTTATTCAGGTATAGAATCTGAACAGCTTTCAGGTGGAATATTTAACTGCATATTTGTAGAGAATTTTAACCCCAGTAATATGAGACAGAGTACTTATATGGATTATTTCTCAAAACCAGTTTATTGTTTCGCTTTAACAGTCAAGTTCCTAGGATCTAGATGAACAATAAAAATGTCAGAGCAGATATAATGTATGTCACTCACATTAGAGCCACTCCATGGAAGGGTTGGCGCACCCGCTACTTGTGCAATTAGTGAGGATCCAATTTTATCCCCTAATGCTGCCATGGGTGCAGCAGGGGGTCCAAGAAATACTATACCCCTAGCAGCTAATGCAACAGGAAGTTCAGGATTTTCTGATGCATGACCCCAACCTGGACAAACTGCTGAAACACTGGTAATTTCTGCTATCTGTAATAGAGTTCATAAATAGATAAAAAAAAATTACCCAGTATAAGCCAAAAGGCCTGTTGCTATAACTTTAGGTGGCATCCAATTAACATGTCAATAGAAAGCTAGAATAATTTTTCAACCATTAACGGATTAAAATGTCACAAAATATGACCAGGCTCACATACCTTTTTTCCAGAAATTCCAAAAGTGCTGGACAAATGAAAAACTAGCAAATGTTGGAAAGGTTAAATTTGCAGTGCAGAGACAACTTCAGAAACTCCATAAGTTCACAATTTAGATATCAATGAAAAGACATAAATAAATTTCTATTAAACATTAAATAAGATGAAGTTCAGTTCCATACCATACCACGCAAGCATGATTGTGAACAACATGAATTCTTCGATTGGATCCTTCCAGAAGCATTTTGGAAGCAATGATATTCTCCACCCCCTACCATCCTTATTCAAGAAGCAAACATTGTGAGTTTCAATTTTCCTTGCCTAATAGAATGTCATGACATTAATTGAAATATAGATGGCATCTTGAATAGATATACAACAAGAAAGACATATCACTGTGAATATATAGGACATAAAAAAATGAAAATAAGGCATGCAAGAAGGCATACTAAACAATCCCATCTTTGCACTTTATGCCAATCACAGTTCTGCAATGATAGGTAAATATTAAAATATCAGTAGTTGATTTTTTCATTTAAGCAATTGTGAAGATTTATATCAGCAATTGTACATTCTTTCAATGGCAACATGGTTAGAAATTATAATAACACAAATTATATGGCATATATATTCATATTCCAGAATTTCCTATTTTGAACAAGATTTATATAGTCATGATTCTGCTGTAATGTTGGATGACAGGGGAAGTATTTCATGGGTTCTGAAAGTCTGTTTTACTTATTTTTATTAATCTTCCTCTCTGTGCATCTTGATGAACTAATCCTTTTAGATGGGAAATGGACTTTCAACCTGCCGGGATAGTTTAGAGATATTTTACTGTCTATGGCCAGTATGATACAATTCCTGAGATTACCAATGACAGAGATGATGTTAATAATTTTCAATTAGCATTTATGTTGTTCTTGGAATAGAAAATGCTTTCATGTTTGAAATTGGATTATTTAAGGGACTGTGATGTATCTCTCATTCCTGCTAGTGGCTAGGGCAGTCTTCATTTCAGAATTTCGACCATATGTAAAAGATGGTAGAATCCTTAAAAATTCAGGTTATCTACAAACCCTAATCGTAAAATTTGACAAGTGTCTCCAGATTTGAATTTTCTATATTTCATTTGAATGGAATTGAGATAAATTGAGGACCTCATCTCTAAAGTCACTTCTTCTGTCTCAATAAATTTGATATTGGATAATCCTCATGCGATTGGATGGTAAATTATCAATACTCCTCCCTCCCAATTTTTTAATGATGGTTAGATTATTTTAATGAAGAATCCAATTGTTAAAGGTGTCCCTGACTCCAAAACAAACAAACTATCTCGCAACATACAACAACATAAGGCAATTGAAAGAATAATTTGTTTTGAAATGTAAAAATCATTTATGAGGGATGGGATTAATGGTGCCAATGGATTTTTTTATTCTAGATTCTATAGGCTTGAAGAGACTCAAAAAATCTTATATCTGGCAGAATTCACTATGTCTTGACTTTGACCAAAGTGTCTCAACTCTTGAGTGCTTTCTTGTGGACTCAATTTTTGGCCAGACACAATTGGCTCAAACATGTTTCATCTCAAGTTACTATGCTCTCCGCCAGACCAAAAGGATTGTAGAAAATAGAAAATATCACAATAATAATATACTAAAACCCATTATCAAAAAGCATTATCTTCGTTTTCTTGAAATGATGCAGAAATGTTGAGAACACCATAGAACTTTCCTTTCAAGATTCTGGTTATGTAATCATAACATGATACATAATATATTTGCAACCAATTTGAGCATCGGACATTTTTTGGATACCATATGTATTTTCAAATATAATATTCAGTAGTCCAAAGAGCATAATCCTATGTTTAAAAGGGATCTATTTCAAGGAGCTTGATCACAACTATTTCGTGAATAAACGTGACTACAATGATAGATTTTTTTTAACTATCAATTATATCCATCAGTATGACTTTTGTTGGTGCCCTTTAAGGTTTACTGTTATCCTCTATTCTAGTCTTGCATTGGTCATTTTTATATCAAACACTCGGAATTCAATTCCTATTCCATTCCTTTAGTATATCTATGCAAAGTAATTTATAATTGGTCCTAGAATGAGCTAACAAAGACCAAACATATTTTTAGGGATGTTCCTATTTCAGTAATGTTCAAAGCATATCAACACTAATGAACTCAAGCACGTAATTGCTAGTTGTAGATAACATTTTCATGTGGTGTGCTAATTAAGAATAAGATAGAGAGAGTTACTAAACATATATAATAACATTATATACATCATGCACATAAAAATCTCAGGACTATCTTCAAGGAACACTCACAATCAATAAAACATAGAATATGATTAGTACCAGGAACTCGAATTCACTAGCATAATAGAGAACACAACAAATACAAGCATACTTGACATAATTTTGGTGTTTATATGGTATTGTTGGTAAAAGAGTGAGGAATCATTAATTGAAAACAAAACCATCCTTCTGTTTGATGAAAGTTAAGTGATAAAATTTTAGAATGATCCTTATTTCACAGTACTGAGAAGGTTGCAATTTTTAAAACACGACACAATAAAGAGAGAATTGTGGAATAATAATATCCAGGAATTTCAACTCGATTCTACCTTACTTTCACCCTACTCAGTTTTAGTTTTCAAATACTCATAACCTTCTACAACTAATCTGCTGAGATAATGAGGAACATGTTTTGGAATGGGCATATTATCCTCTATAATTTCACAATGGTAATCATCAGGAACTTTCCAGGGATTCTGTAATTTTAGAAGAAGAAAAAAATAGTTTATAAACAAGTAGCTTTTATAGAAAATATTTTAAGCATTAACAAATCTCCTCAAGGCCATCCGTAATTTTATTTTTCTTTCACTACATTTATTTTTGTCACTAAACAATAACCAGAGTGAAAATTGTACCAGACTGAAGCCTTTTGCTTGCATTTGTTAAGAATATTAATGCCATGGCAATTCTGGGACATAGATAATCTTGTATAGATTCTAAACTATCCAGTTTAGACTCAATCTAAGAAATGGAAACTTACACTAAGTAAATCACAGAACCTAGTAGAAGGAGTAAAAAAATGATATTCTAGAACCTAAAGAAATAAATAAAAAAATTAAAAAGCATACAGAAAGGAGAACATTTTTTATATATGATGGACGTCATAGATGGAAAAGTATTATCTATGACGTCCATCATATATAAAAAATGTTCTCCTTTCTGTATGCTTATTAATTTTTTATTTATTTCTTTAGGTTCTAGAATATCATTTTTTTACTCCTTCTACTAGGTTCTGTGATTTACTTAGTGTAAGTTTCCATTTCTTAGATTGAGTCTAAACTGGATAGTTTAGAATCCATACAAGATTATCTATGTCCCAGAATTATAATTATATATATATATATAAAAGTTTCTCCCTTATGTATGCTTATTAATTCTGTATTTATTTCTTCACGGTCTAGAATATCATTTTTTTACTCCTTTCTACCAGGTTCTGTGATTTACTTAGAGTAAGTTTCCATTTCTCGGATTGAGTCTAAACTGGATAGTTTAGAATCTATAAAATATTATATATATATATAGATAGATAGTACATGGAATCAATCCCTCCAATACGAGTGAAATAAAAGACCTGCTATTGTTTGGCTTGATTAATTTTGTGAAAAAATGTATACACTCTCAATTTTGTAGTAACCTTGATCTATAACGAAGACCGAGCTTTTTAAAAATGGAATCATTCTATGACACCTAAATTTACTATAATGCAAAAAGAGGGAAATATTGATGCCTCTCCCTAACTTCCTCATATTATACCCACAAATACAACGCTTCATCCACTAAGGATCCACATCACCCATTTCCCTTAGTAATTTTCCTAACAGTAGCCTACACTTGTTGTGCAAAATGACATATGACTAGCATGTGATATACTATTTATTCATTTTCTCTACACAGTGGTAAAAAAATTGAACCATGCTAGCTCCTTTTCTACAATTTTTATCAGGTTAGGACTCCATAGAAAGTAATAGCCAATGGAAATGTGCATTTTGTGTGGATCCTTTTAGTTTATACACCATTCTCCACCAACAAATGGTTTTTAACTCCTATTGTTCGAGGAAATCCACCTTATATCCCAATCTGATTATGTAGATTCTACCATTTTTAACCCTGCACAAGATATTCGTCCTCCTACCGTTTACGAATCGAGCTAAATAGAATACTCCCCCTATAATATTTCCATTCATTTTCTATGTCTTCAATTAGTCCTAGATCCTCCATCATTTTCCATCTCTAGTTCCAAGGAGCATCTTGATCTATTATGTGTATGCTTTGAAGCATATGAATGTCTTGTGAGTGTAACAACCCCAATAGCTAATCACTCATTCTGAAATATAGCCAACACCCCATACAAATTTTCAAACCATATCAAACCCATCTTCCATTCCCAACAATCCCCTAAAGATTACTTCCAAAGATGGGGTAGACCAAAATCATTTCCTTCCATACTCTCCTCGACCTTCATCCCCGATCTCTTAATTGAGTCTCTAATCCATCCATGATTGTTGTTCTGGGAAATCAATGTATTTTTCCTTATGAACTCATGCTAGAGTCCCTCTATAGAAGGCATCCTCCAAATGCTTTCACAGCTAGGGCCTGTGTGAATATCTGAATCTTTTACCCCACCATCCTCCTATAGCTTTCGGTTCATCCAGGCAAGTACAGTTTACTAGAATCAAATATCATTATTCTACTTTTGTCTAGCCCGTAGATTGTTTATACATCATCTTTTAAGAATTACTTTGGGGATAACAGAAAATGGCATCCAATAAATTAGAGTGGCTTTTGGTATCATATTGATTAAAGTTATCCTTCCCCTAACTGACATCAATCGGTTGCACCATAAGGATATATTTTGATTAATGCTCATAAAAATTCATAAATCTGACATTCGTTAGCAGTCATCTAAAAATACAGATATTGAAATCTTGGCTCTACTACATAGGGCATCAAAGGAATAAGTGTATAGATATATGGTTTCTGCAAGTTACCACAAGATGTCAACAAAGAGTTGATTTTAGAGCATTAACCTGGATACATATTCCATCATAATGCACATGTTGTAAGAATATTTCAAAACATGGGATGATTGCCACTAATTGTAGCCAATTTATGGGACACCCCATCGTTCTGGATGCTAGAACTGTGAATTTGATATAAAGAGGCAATTTCAACCCTTTAAACAGATCTTCTGAAGATGATTTGAAATAACATTGTGTTCTATGTAAAGCCAGAGTCAAATATCATATATCCATAGCTCTATTAAACAAATATATTTGATAAATGGATTTGGTGACAATGTTAGTTACCATAATTTGGGCAGAGATATCTAAAATTTATTTGTTTAACAGAATCCAGAGAATCTCTGAAAATAATCAAACTGTCGAAAATAAGGGTTTTGTGAACAAAAATGTTGATGGCTTATTATGACTTATTAGGTTTCTTTTTCATGGCACATAGATAGGACAAGAGTATCAAGGTCCAATCTAGAATTTCTGCTCTTAGTTATCCCTATTTTGAATCTACTTTCTGTATATTGAGTACCTAAATATTGTAATAAAATTTATGTATTTCCAACCCAAAAAAAAAAACCAAATTCAAAAACAACATACTAGGGTTTCCTGGATGGTGGCGGCCTCCTTCGCCGTTCCTCCTCCCCTTGATTCAGTCCCCTCTCGGCCTCTGGCCTCTCTGCTCCATGGGATTAGTTCTCCTCTGCGCATCGACGACTCCTGCATCTCTTCGACGGGAGTTCCCCCCCTTTTCTCTCAGCGGTTCCAACTGCAACTTCGAATTCTGATCTTCCTTCGAAGCAAAGGCCGGTCTCTTTCAGAGACGTGGTCTCTAAGGGTCGCGACTCCTGCTCCTCTCTCGTGGTTAAAGAAGCCCCTGCCATCGTCATCCCTGTGCCTCAGAAAGCCGTCGTTCATGAAGAGTTTTACAGTTCTAATGCTCTGTTCTGCAGATTTAATGTCTTGTAGCCTCGTCTTGCAGATTTGCATTCTTGGATCTCAGCCGAATGGAACCCCCTTCTGGAGGACGGAGCTGTTATTTTCCCTTGTGCAAAAGGGTTTTTCATCGTGGTTTTTGCTTCTTTTCATGATAGGGACTTGATCTTCAGTTCTGGGCCTTGAATCTGGGGCAGATTGGGTCTGTCTATGCAGCTTTGGACCCCTACTTTCGATCCCTCTTCAAATTCCATTCCTACGGCACCTGTTTGGGTTAGACTTCCTGCCCTGCCTCTTCATTTTTGGGGTGTTTCTTCTCTTCGTTCCATTGGAAATTCTCTTCGTTCAAGAAAGAGTTCCCAGCGCAAATCACCCTACAAGGTAATGGTTATTCTTGGACGCAGAAGCTCGATTATGAGAACCTTCATTTTAGATGCAGAAATTGTTTTGAAACAGGGCATTTAGCACTCAATTGTCAGAAATCCCAACAGAAAAATAGAACACCCAAGAGTCATCACAAGCCCACATGGTGGGATGGAGCACTCCCGAGCCACCAAAGCATAATCAAGGAACCGGCTGAAGAAACCCCAACTAACGAAGAAATCAAAGATTCCCCTCTGACGAAGGAACAAGCTCCTTTTGTTTAGGAGCATAAGGTGCCTTCCACTCCATCTAAACCCAAGAATCCAGAGCATACCCAATCTCCCAGTTGGGCTGATCAAGCAAAAGAAGAAGACCCTTCCCTTTCTTCTCCAGAAAATCAAGCAGTTGAAGAACAAAACAAGAATTGGAAAACAATGACAAAAAAGAAAAAGGCCTCTCAAGCCAGACAGGCCGTGATGACAAGAAGTCGAAGTCGAACTGGAACTTTAAAATAGAAATCTGCAATTAACATTTGATAGGTTTCCTATGTTTTATTGCATTTTGCTGAATCAGTTTGTGTGTATTAGGCGAATAGTTAGCAAGCTGGCAATAGCCATAATTTTGGAATCAAAGTATTTAGGTACCGGTATATTTAAGCTTGGACTTCTGTTATTGGAAGATGTCTTGGAGCCCTTGAGGCCTTTCTGTATATTTTCCAGTGCTTGGGCAACTGGTGTTTTCTTAATATAAAAACTCTAATTGTTTCTGTAAAAAAAATAAAAATAACCAAGTTCAAGCAAGTCTTTTTTGAAAAAAAGAAATTGCAAAGCATCATCATGTTAATAACCAAGCTTTAAAATAATTTTACAGGAAAGGAAGTAGTGAGCATACTGCAATGCAATCAACTTCCATTTCTTCAGATCAAGAATTTCCTTTGATACAACCTCCTGTGTTGTTCAAATGAGCAGAGACAACTTGGTTACTACCATTGACAATGCAATAAAGTAGGCATGACATAATATATAGAAAATAACCACAATGAGTCGAAAATGCTGAAATTTAGTTATATATGAATAAATTAAAAGCTAATTCCCCAAATTTACATTAATTGTTGGCATCATTCAGCCACAGTGAGGTGTTTACCATCTACTTCCACCAAAAACCCTCACTCGCAAGCACATCAAGCAATCAACAATAAAAACAATGCGATCTGGTTCGATTCCTGTCAGCCACATTTCATCAAATAGTTCCAAGGCTTCCCCCACAAGCCCAAGGCTTCCAGAAGCTGCAACCATGACCATCGAGGAGACAACTAAGATATTTGATAAAGACTCAAGGCCCTTTCAACCGGATTTAGTGAATGGAAAAAATTTCCCTCTTTTTTGTTTATTTTCTCTTTTGTTCTTGGTTTATTTTCTCTGTTGTTCTTTTTGTTTATTTTTGGATTTAGCAAACGGCAAATTGTTCCTCTTGTATTTTTTTTCTCTTTCTATAAATGAAACATTTTTTTCCTTTTTATTCTCTTTTTAATTTTTTAATTAAATTAATTTTTTTCTAAAATGTGGAAACTTTCCCACCAAAATATTATTTATTAATGTATATTACATAGTATAATATATTGACATATTATTTATATATTAGCATATTATATATTAATTATATGTATTATAATACTATAAATCAACTATACATATTATCAACACATTCTATGTTATATAAATTGATTTATATATAATATATGATATATGTTAATTATATTAATATATATAATAAATATAAAAAATGGAGGTGGTCGTGATCTTGTCATAAAAAGAGGTTTTTTTTAGTTTAAGGTCTTATGTAGAATTTTTTGTCACTTGGAAATTGATATAATTAATATTTTTTTTTTTGTAAACTACAGAAAGGAAATATATATTAGAGTACAAAAATTGTTACATACACAGGTGAGACTGAAGCTTTGAGATTGATCTGCAACCTGTCATTTAGAAGAAAATTCAGAAAAGAGCCCTCGTGGACCTGCCCACAAATGGGATGAGAATCATAAACATAGTTACATCTGACCATTAAAACATATGACAAACTAATTCAGAAAATCGAAACATAACATAACAATAATTATTCAGCCGAAACAAGGCTTTCAGAGATGCAAACCATTGCAAAAAGGAGTTGGGGTTGGCTAGGGCCACCTTAAGAGTGTGCGTCTGTATCCAGGGGGTTGTGCTTGTCCTCAATGATCGAGCAAGAACCAAAGAAATATTCATCCCAGTTCTAAATCAGGAGCTTGGGAGGTAGCGGTTTCGTCTTTCGCAGAGTGGCAACATCACCTTCAGATTTACGGACTCTTTTGAAATGAAGAGAGTCCATAGTGGTGGGGATAGGAAACGAGACAATAGTTACATCCGACCATTAAAACATATGACAAACCAATTCAGAAAATCAAAACAGAACATAACAGTAATTATTCAGCCGAAACAAGGCTTCCGAAGATGCAAACCACTGCAAAAAGGAGTTGGGGCTGGCTGGGTCCACCTTAAGAGTGTGCGTCTGCATCCAGGGGGCTGGGATTGTCCTCCATGATCGGGCAAGAACCAAAGAAATCTTCATCCCAGTTCTGAACCAGGAGCTTGGGAGGCAGCGGTTTCGTCTTTCGCGGGGTGGCAGCATCACCTTCAGATTTATGGACTCTTTTGAAATGCAGAGAGTCAATAGTGGTGGGGATAGGAAATAAGACCTTAGGGGGAGGGACCCCTTGAGCAGTAACGGCGGCCGGAGAGACAGTCCTTGCATGGGAGCCGTGGACCGGAACCGCAATCTCCACAGTGACAGCTCCAAGCGGATCCTGCGAATTGGAGCCCAGAGTATGGGCACTGGGGACTTTAGGCATGCTTTCCGAGGGGAGAATATCCTTACCTGCCGCAGCCTCTTTGCTGGAACCAGGAACGTCTGGACCAAAATTGCAGTGGGAGGGGCCCTTGCTGAGGAAGGAGTACTTGCCTCTGACCACATTGGATTGATCAAGAGCAGTAAGCATTTCGTCCAGGTGAACCATGTGAATTCGAGTGTCCATTATGGAGACCTTAGCCATGTTCTAGTTGTCCAACAATTCCTCTACCAAAGAACCCAGCATGTTCTTCATTAACCAATAGTAGTTAATCTGATTGCCTTGGTTGCTAAAGGCAAGGATATCAGAAACACGGTTAGCCTCCCATTCGTCGACTAACCTTCAAACTGGAGCAGTAACCTTGTCATCATAGTCATTGATGGCCTTCTTCTCAGAATCCGGAGAAGTGGTAATCCGACCCACACCATGACTTGCACCACGCCTGGAAGTTCCACGAGGATGGGTCATGGAGGAATCAACAATATCGCATGCGAGGAGAAACAGAGCAGAGCTATCCAGATCCTGAACCAACAAAGAAAACCAAATGAGGGAGTCGAGCTGTCCTTGCTGCATATCTAGAGCCTGGTAAAGGGAGCACTGAGACTTCACACGGGGGAGCATGATGAGCGGACGGCTCCAGGGAGAGCGTGAGGACATAGACAAACGGGACAACATGAATGCCAACCACCACATATCAATCAACATTAAACCAGACCACATGAAAGAGAGCCGACACATCAAGCGAAGGACATAGACTTAAATGCCCACCCTGGGCGATGACTCCTGCAGGGATCCATTGTTGGATGGGTGGTCCATGTCGCCAGGTGGATGCATGTCGCCTCCCTCCATGGCTCGATCAGAATTGACACTTGCAGCCAGGGAATGGACATAATTAATGTTTCCTATGTCTCTGAATTCATTTACAATGTCACAATTTACTAAATTTTAACACAGTAAATGGATTCAAAGAACCCCAGAAAGGGATCTCCGAATCCATCTGTAGTGTTAAAGATGGATTCAAAGACCCCCTAGAAATGGGTCTTTGAATCCATCTGTAGTGTTAAAATTTAATAAATTGTGACACTGTAATATTTAGAGACCCCTTTCTAGGGGGTCTCTGAATCCATCTACAATGTTAAAAATTACTAAATTGTAACAATTCATTGTCAAAATTTCAATTTTCAATTGTCAAAATGACAACTAAAAATTACTATCATAAACGAGTAATTCATATGCTTAATGTCGTTGTTAGCTAGTCATATTTGTATTCCCATGACTAAAATAGTCGTTTACATTAGTCATTTTTATTTTAGTCACTTATTATCTAGTCATATATTTCATCCCTGGACTAAATTAGTCGTTTATCTCAGTCGTTTTTAGTTAGCTTACTTAAAATTGCTCAATTTTAGTCATTTATCCCTTGAAAAAACTGTGGTGACTAACTTTTTTAGTCACCTAGTCACTTATCTCTCATTTTGTACTAATGACTTCTCTATTAGTATTGCGCAGTTGATGCATCCTTTCCATCATCTTCGTGTATCGTACCAAAACTGTGTACAGACTATGTTGAATTTCTAGTGTCCAATTTCAATTGTACTTGACACTTAGAATTTTCTTGCTCTTCTGATCACTGAGGGTTCTGCGAAGTAGGACTATCCCTGTAGGGTTTTAGTCTACTTCCATTAAATAGACCTTGTAAGTTGTCTCTGGCTAACGTGGCTAACTGAGTTGTGCCACCATTAGTAACATGCATAACAGTATATGGGCCAAGCCAATGCATTTTAAATTTTCCAAGAAATTTCATGAACTTGCTATCGTACAAGAGGACAAGGTCTCCTACCTGGAAAATTTTGTGCTTGATATGGCGATCATGCCAAGCCTTTTCTCTGTCCTTCTGCACTTGTTGGTTAAAGCTTGCAATGAAGCGATCCTCCTCCAATCCAACCAAGTGTAGAATCCTTTCTTGCAATGTCTCTCCATTTGCCATGTATGTGAATGCAACAATCCTTAAGCTTGTTACAATATACTCCATAGGCATCACAGCTTCCTATCCATAGACCAATCTGAAAGGTGTATGGCCTGTGAGTTTCTTACAAGTTGTTCTGTATGCTCATAATACAGCTGGAATGCACAGATCCCAATCGTCTATGTTTGTGTTGCAAACTTTTGTGAGCGCATTCTCCAACACTTTGTTAAATGCCTCAATAGTTCCATTGGCTTGTGGATGGTACGATGTACTCCTCTGATGATATATTCAAAAAATTTTAGTTAGTGCTTCAATGGTTTTGTTCAAAAAGTGAGTTCCTTGATCACTCATTAGAATTTTTGGGCATCCAAATCTGGTAAGGATGTTCTCGAAGATGAACTGCACGGTAGTGACTGCGCTACAGTCCTTCACTGCTTTAGTTTATGCCCATCTGGTGAGATAATCTGTCGCGGTGATAATGTATCTCGCACCAGTTCTTATCCTTGGTGGGTTAATTGGTCCCACGAAATCAATTGCCCATTTATCAAATGCTTGTAAAGTCAGTTGCGGTCGTAATGGCATTTCATCTCTTCGCGATGGATTTCTTGTCCTTTGGCAAACATCACAACTTTGGCAATGTTCTTTTGAAGCTTTGTGCAACGTTGGCGACCATAGCCCTGCTCTTAATATCTTCTGCGCAATAGCTCTACCTGCATAGTGACCTCTAGAGACACCTGAATGTGCCTCAGCCAGTATAAATGGCTTCTCATGCTCTAACACGCATCTTCACAGCACTTCATCTGGTCCCAACTTGTATAACTGCCCTGCAATGATAGTGAAGTCTGCTGCTTTAACTACCAATTGTTTCTTCTGTTGCGTAGTGAGCTCTGTGGGTGCCAATCCCATGGTAAAAAATTCTACAATGTCTTTGTAATAATCATCTTCTATCTGTATAGCAAATAACTGCGCATCAAGCAAATTGTCTTCAAGATTGGTGGGCTCTTCACCTGACTCAATCCTTGAGATATGGTCAGGTCCTAGGTTCAGTCTGCATGGCTTAACAATGATTTCAAATTCATACTCTTGAAAGAGTAGAAGCCATCTACATATTCTCCCCCCTAACACTGGCTTATTGACCAAGTACTTCAGAGTTGAATGGTCAGTGTACATTGAGAAGTGCGCACCCAACAAATAGTGCCAGAATTTGTGGAGTGCGTAAACCATATCTAGACCTTATCTTTCTTTGGTCATGTAGTTCTTTTCGGCTGAAGATAACTTTCGGATTGAGAATGCAATGGGGTGATAAATGCCCCCTTCACCTGGTTGAGCGAGCATAATGCCCAACACTATAGATGAAGCATCGACATGTACATGAAATGGCTTGTTCCAATCTGAAAAAACAAGGATAGGCGCAGTTACCATTTTCTCTTTTAATGTGTCTAGTCCCTTCTCGCATTCTGCATTCCAGATGAACTGTGCTTCTTTCTTCAGAAGTTTCTCCACTGGCGCAGTTATCTGGGCATAACCCTTGATGAATTTTCTGTAATATCCAGTATGTCCCAATGTTGTGTGAAGGCTTTACTGAGTTTGGTGCCAGAAGATTCACAATCACTGCGATCTTCGCAGGATCAACCATTAGACCTTGCTTGCACATAATGTGTCCCAGTAGTATACCATAGGGTACACAGAAAATATATTTCTTCAAATTCAAGGAGATTTGATGTTTCCTACACTTAGCTAACATCATTATGAGGTTTTCATAATGGTTCTTCAGTAAACCAAAGATAGTCCAATCATCGAAATAGACTTCTAACCACTTATGCTATGAAACGAGAACTCGACACAGTTCTCGTTTTTCTCTCTCCTAATTTTAGTAGCTATTTTTACCTCCGTTTCAAAAAGGGTTGATGCCTCTATCACACATTTTCATTTTGAGGCATTTTTGGGGGCCTTTGAATTATCTTTGTCGTAAAATATATTTAATTTCTATTTTCAAGTGTGTTTTTAGAAATTTAACAAAATAAAATACATTTATAAGCAATTTATAATAAAAAACATATACATTTTGCAATTTTTTTTTCTAGAAAATAAGACATTTTTATGGACAAAATAAGACATTTTTATTGACAAAATTGTAAAAAAATTCAGAAAATAAAGACATTTAAAACCATTTTCAATGAATTTTTAGAGATTTTTTCGATAAAATCGATACTATTTCATATTATTTTTCGAAAAGTGACGATTCACATAAATTCAAGAAAAACTATACCATATATTGTAAAAAACATATTAAAAATATTATATATAGAAATTTTATTTCTAAAATAAAGTCTGAAAGTCAAAACATTACTAATATATCTTATCAAAAAATTGTCAAATTTAAAATTTTCTTCAAGACATGAAACTAATCAACACTTTAAGTTATTAGGCACTTTTAGTCTCTTGTAATATTTATTGGAATGATCATAGCTGACACATACATCTATCTTCACAGATTTTTGTATGACTTTGTGGTTTACAGTATTTTACTATTTCATCCATTAATAGAATTTGGGTTTTTTTATATTACAATGTTCTTTGCAATATCTTCTTTTGTATATTTCCATTTTATCTTTCTTCCTTCATTCTATGAAAAAACTAGATCAAACATCTCTTCCCTATACCATTGATTTTTATGAACATGATACATTATAAACAGGGAAAATATATTTAATCAATTGGAACACATATGTCTAAGTGTTAAGACTCCATATGAGCCCAAATATTTGTATTTTATCAATATTAAAAAGAAAAATATATGATTATAGCAAGTGACTATAATCACAATCACATTAGAGAAAACAAATAATTGGTAGAAAGACACAAAGCCTAGTTCGTGGCTTAAAAATTTAGACATGGAATATATTTATATATCTATGTAGAAAGGTTGAACACCACAAACTTCACAAGGAGGGTTATCTTAATTGGCAATATAAAATATGCCTTTGCACCATTCTTAAAAATATATCTAGAAAGATAGAACACTTCAAACTTCGCAATGAGGGTTATCTTAATTGCCACTATATGCTTGCCCACTACTCTTATCAATTGTTTCTTTGAATATAATTTTATTGATTTTATTATAAGATATATAACAAAATTCTTAAACTATTGAAAACCTATGTACAAGACTATGGAAATGAGGTATATATGTTTGTGAAAATATCATAACATTGAGCTAAAGAGATACCTATGTACAATAAATATTATTTTTACTATTATTTATATCTAAATTAAAACCTTTTACACTTTTTATAAAAAATCAAAATCATTATTAAACATTAATAACCTAAATCTTTCTATCTTTGGAATGATGGAAATAATCTAAATCTTTAAAATGAAGATAGTTGTTGTCAATATATACATATATTTGATAATTTTTTTAAATGTAGTTACAAGTTCAAGTTCCTCTATTATAATTTATTTTTCTAAATCTTTACAAGTTCTATTTGGGGTATTAAAATGCATTTAGATCATTACAATATTAAATATGAAACCTTGTTAATAAATATGAAATATTCAATTGTCAACGATCAAGAATCTTAAACAGATCACCCCTATGCCACACACGATCAAGAAATAATATTTTTCAACAGATCACCCCTACGCCACTTCGCCACACACCATGCAGGTTTCTCAGCAGATGATAGTTTCCATTCAAACCTCTCTTTTAGAGTAGACTTGATTTCAATTGCATCGAGTCATCGTGAAAGTCACCAACCGTAC
This sequence comes from Larix kaempferi, assembly GCA_027924585.1. Classification (NCBI taxonomy): domain Eukaryota; kingdom Viridiplantae; phylum Streptophyta; class Pinopsida; order Pinales; family Pinaceae; genus Larix; species Larix kaempferi. The sequence goes on from BSBM01000660.1 coordinate 11,367,007, forward strand.
GTCATTTTCTAGAAATTAAAAACTAGTTTTCATCGAAACCTACACCAAAGCACGCCTCCTAAGATTCGAGTTAGTTACGTGTTTGTTACTTCGTCTCTATTGAAATGATCTTCTCCCCATTCAAAGTCTGCATTTCAGAAGAAGAAATTTGATTTCAGTGGAATCCGGTAGTTCTAAAAGTTATTGAGATATATGCATACCACTGGGGGCCAAATATTTGTTAATCGTTGGACCGATGGCAGAACTTGATCATTTTCCACTTCTGGCTATTATGGTGGCGGTCGTGATTGCAGTCGGTCTTGCAGCCGACGATCAAACTGTGGGAAGAGGGTGCAACCCCCACAAGTATGTGAGTGCAACATCGTTTATTAACAATCTGGATGCCGTTTTGCAATCCCTTCTTTCAAATCTATCCTCAGATGGCTTCGCTACTTCAATGCAAAACAAAGCTGGCAAAATGGATCCTGGAAGCGCTCTCTGGAATAGTTTGCGGTATTAAAATGCATTTATATCATTACAGTATTGAAATTCTTTTTAAATGTGTAATCGTGTCAAACTTCTTAGACGTGAGTGATTAGCTCCCGCTCACTTGGGCACCCAAGGGCCGTCCTCATGGCCTGCTCAATGCCCGGCATCGAGCAGGCTGTGAGGGAGGCCCTTGGGCGCCCAAGTGCGCGACTCCCACTCACTTGGGCGCCCAAGGGATGCCCGCATCGAGTAGGCAATGAGTGCGGCCTTTGGGCCCTTGGGCACCATTTTCCTTTGACTTAAATGAGTGTAATGCTTTCTCTACTCTACACTTAGAAAGTTGACCAAGTTTAGTTTTCACAAGGATCTTGCATATAGATAAAAAAATAAAATAAAAATTGTCATCTTTAGGAAGAAAGAATCCGACAAATGAGAAAGGTATTTGTCAATCACCTTGTAATTTCCTCTTTCAATTGTAGATTTTAGGTCAAGGTCATTTAATATGTGTTTTCATATGTGGAATGTATTGGTTTTTGACATAAGATATATAGTGGTATTACACAATGTCTTTCTAGCTATCAAAAATCATATGGTGTCAATATCACATGAGATATTAGTGTTGTACGAGATCACATTTCAAAATGTACATTGAAGACATTGGAGTTGTATGAAATCATGTTTCAAAATTCAACATATCAGATAATCAAAATATGTAATGGTACACAAGATAAAATGCTACTATATATTACATAATTAAAATGCATTGTAGCACATGAGAATAATTATACTATGTCAAGTATGAAAAAATTATTATTTGTATTATCATCATCCTAATCCTTTTAATTACACCAAACTCTCTATGAATTTTTTTTCACTCTTTGACTTTTAATTCCAAAACAAAAATTTCATCTCTTAACTAGAGGTTTCCCAGATCTTAACCATGTGAATTTTCAGCCTTAGGGATGTTATGAAATATAAAAAAATAATAGAAAAAATAAACAATATTTCAATCCTTGACAACCCCAATCCACTAGGCAATTTAAGATATAAGATATCAATGTGTTCCAATAAATTTCAACCTTGAAATAGGGCAATCTTGTCACACATATCACATATCCAAGAACACTTATAACACTTGGGCGCCCAAGTGAGGGGCTATAGTTATTATAAAAAATCAAAATCATTATTAAACATTAATAACCTAAATCTTAGCCTCCTCTTGGCTGTAAACAACAATTAATGTTGGGCATCGCGCCGCCCGTGAGGGTAGCCCTTGGGCGCCCAAGTGAGCAAATGAGTGTAAAACATAAGTTGGGCACAAAAAGCAAATCCTAACTTTATATTTACATTCATATATAATATGTAAAACATAAGTTGGGCACAAAAAAAATGTTGGAATTAATATATGTTTCATTTTTAAACTTGTAATGTCGGAAACAATACTTTTGATTAACTATAAAATTTAGTATTTTAACTTTTTTTAATTGATAATTTTCTTGTCATTTCAAATCTTATATTTAAAATTTGTAAAAATATAAAATGAGTTTTAACCTCTAAAGAAGTTTTAAACTCTAAATAAGTTTTTGAATATTTATATGAATTATTTGTTCTTGTATGGTCTAATATATTATTTCATTATGAATCGCATCATAATTTCTTTGGTTTTTATTTGTTAGAGTGGTGAAATTATTTATAATTTTTTTGTTTGTTTGTTTAATATGCAAGTTTAAAAAAAGTTGTAATTTATCTCTTGAAGAAGAAAAAAATTCCAATTTAGGGGGTTGATTTTAAAGTTTTTGTAAACAAGAGTATGGGATGTTTAGGCCATGGCTCTATTTTTTAACAACAAAAAAATTCGTGTATACTAGTATCGACACTTTTCTATTTGGGGGATGTTTTTGGTGTTTTTTTTGCAAAAATCAACGTTTTTATGTCTAGAGTTCTCGTTCATAGTATAAAGTTCTCGTTTCATAGTATAAGTGGTTTTCTAATAACTTATGGATAAAGTCCTTGAATGCATCTACAACAACTCTGGAAAAACTAGCAGGTGCATTCTTCAACCCAAATGGCATAACTGTATACTGATATGAGCCCCATTCAGTGGCAAAAGTGGTCTTATGCCTATCTGCTGAATCTATTCTAATCTGATGGTAGCCAGAGAATCCATCAATGAATGAGTACGCCTCATTTCCTCCAACATTATCCAATACTTCATCTATAATGGGGTAGGAAATGGGTCATGTAGCTAAGCATCATTCAACTCCCTCAGATCTACACGGATTCTTATTTCTCCTTTGGTATTTTTGTCGTGGATAACCATAGGGCTTATCCACTCTGATTCTTCCACTGGCTCAATGATCCCTGCATCAAGCATCTTGTCGAGTTCTTCCTTGACTCGTTCATTGTATATAGGATTCAGTCTATAAGGTCTCTGTCTGATAGGATTTGCGCCTGGCTTGAGAGGTATCTTCATTACTCCTAAGTCGCCCAAAAATTTTTTCATTTCGGCGAACTTTGTCAAAAACAAATCCTCATATTCATTTAGAAGATCTGCGATCTGCACGACTGTTTCATCATCCCAGTAGTCTCCAATAGATGCGAACTTTGGCTCTTCACTTGTACCAATGTTGACGTTTCTTATTTTTACAGGGCCGCTCATGTCTGGAACTTCTAATGGAGGTCCCTCTACATCGCGCACTCCATTTGATTCAGGTATATTAACATTGCACGGATCCTCCCAATCACTCTCCTCTGCATCTTCTTCATCTGTGGAAAGGTTATAACATTCAAGGGCATGTTCTATTGTTCTTGCCCATTCTGGTTGTAGGTTCATAGGTACTTTTACGTATTCAAATATATTTTCTTTGATGACCTCTAATGCATCATTTGTACTTTGGAATTCATCTCCGAATATCCTTTCTTTGATAACCTGTAGAGCCTCATTTATGCTTATATAGTCATCTTCAAAAATGAAATTTCTCTCGAAGTTCGCAGTTAAAATAGACCAATCTGTGGTTCCTCTGCGAAGCTCTGCGTGTGTGTACCAATTTTTTGGAATCTGCTCTAGTGTGTGCACAAACATATGAACCCATTCTCTTTGTGGTCTGTGTATCCATGCTTGTGAACAAGTCTCTATGTGATCCCTTGGATCTATTTGTCCATTATACTTTACCATGGTCAGCGCAGCTTTCTCTGCGAATCTTATTTGCATGATGTGTTTGCACTATTCCCATGTGGTCAAAGTCTGCTTATGCGCGGCCCACCATCTGGCAAGTGTAGCACGTAGTGCTATATCCAATGCTGGTATGTGATGTTTAGCTGAAATTCATACAGTATACTCTTGTTTGCAAAAATGTATAGACGTTAGTTGAACCATCATAAGTGGGGATTGGACTTACCTCGGTTCCAATCCAGCGCAGTGATTTGGTGACCTGCGCGCATCTTCTTGCAGATACTTCATGCAGTTGGCCTTGGCAATTCTCCAGTCCCATGTCGGAGTCCGATACGCAAGAACTATCGCCGTTGTGCAGGAAAAATACCATATAGTGAGGAGAAGACACTACCAACTTGGCTGGGGTGACAGGTAAATACATTCGTTGTATTGCATTTAGTTACTACAAATGGAAAGAGATCGAGATATCACAAGAAGTACCTTTTTATCAACGGATGGTCCTCGCTTTCGCTTGATCTTCCGCTATGATGAACCTGCAACACAAAGTAAACCTTCTTCAGCGTATCTTGACTGTAATAAATATGATGAAAGTAGAAACAACTTAACATCAAATACAATCAGGCATTAAACCAAATGAACATTCAATCCAATAGACATTCAATTTGGGACGGGAAGGGTATTTCCACCTTTTATTGTCAAAGAAATGTAGAAAAGTACAGATATACCTAATCTGTCTAGACACTTCTGCAACCGAGTCCTGGGCTCCTGCTCTTCACAATGACTTGGGAATTCCTCCAGCGTAATAGCAGTTAAAGAATTCCTTCTAGGTCCCTCTCTCATGGATCCTCCTTCTATTTATGGGACAAGGTAGGCAGTTGTAATCGAGAGGTGGTTGAATTGGGAGGTTGGGGAAGTTGCAGAACCAACTTCAACTAATCCCAATTCGTAATATTAATAAATTTTTGATTTCATCTTAAGATGTGCATGGGTTTCAGACAACCAGAGTAGCGCACAGTGAGCAACTCTTGTACCTTACAACAAGCGTTTGCAACATTTTTAAGGTGTGTGTTGGTTGTCCTTGAGAAAAGTAGCATTTGGAACGTTGGTTTACTGTACCAATAGTAGCGGACATGTTGTGAAATCAATAGAAATAGTAAGATTTTCAGCTGAAGAGTGTAGTTCCAGCAATCACTCATCTAGGTCAAGCTAGCTCTTCCATCCATAGTGTCCTTTTGTGTGATCGACAAAGCAATGTGATCACGGACGGATAAGTGCATATTTGACCTATAACAGATGCCCCCTAATGTGTGAGGTCATAGGGAAACTGTTGGTTGTGGAGCCTGATCTCCAAATTCAGAGATATTATTATTCACCCATGCCCGTACCCCAGGTTTGGTTATGATCCCAGCACGACCCTAGGGGGGTTCGAGGGAGTGTCCACTCCCCTGGCTGGGGGGAGTGGGCGCTAACGCCCCCAAGAAAGGGAGTTTGGGGGCAGTGCCCCCAAGTTACAGGGATTCGGGGGCGTAGCCCCCGAGGAAAACTTTTGGGGTTGTTTTTGCCACCAGTTTTCGGGCCCATGGTTTTGGGTAACCCATGGTATTTTCCCATTGTATTTCCCTTATAAAAGAAAGACATTGTAACACGGCTAGGGTTGATGTATTAGGTATTATGCATTGTAAAGATCTTTGAGATCAAGAAGAGAGACTGTGAGACAGTGAAGAGGAAGTGCAGCGGCTGTGATGAAGGTTGTATCCCTTCACTTTGCTGGACGGTATAATAAAAGGACTGAAAACTTCAATGTGGACGTAGCCCAAGTTGGGTGAACCACGATATATCTGTGTCTCTCTTGTAATGTGTATATGTGATTATATTTGCATTTCTGTTTATTGTTATTGCTCTACGATCCTGTTTTTCTAACAGAAACAATGGCCGAAATACATTATAATTCCAAGTCAAAGGAGGAGCAAGAAATCGCAAAACCAAGTCACAAAAGTACCTGAAACAACAATCAAGGTCAGCGATCAATTACAATCTTGACATCATATAGATATGTAGCATGATACAACATGATCTTCGATACATAACTAGGAGATGTATATATAGCATGGCCACTGAAATACAAGTGTGGATCCATGTCAAAATGAGAGATCATAGCCATAACAACAAACTGGATCTATGTCTCATGAAGAGCCAAAATGAGTGAGGCTCAGTCTTGCGCAGCTTGGGTGATAACATAAATAGGGTGATGCTATCAGAGTCCTAAGGTCTTCATCCAAACAATCCAAGGTACAAACCCTAACCATGTGAATAAATGAGTTGAGGTCGAACATGGGGGGTATCGTTTGATTACCATTCATTGATGTATACCATTAACAAACGCGAGGACTTCCATCGATAATGATAATGGGGTCCAAAACCAGTACGTTCCAACAAGTGCGAATAAGTGGACTTGAAGTCGAAAACCTAAGGAACCTGTCAAATAAGAGACATTGATGTATTCCCATTATTCAACAGTGAGGTAAACTGCCACTGATGACTGCAATCCCCAAGGTATTAACCGAAACTCTAAACTTCATTCCCAGAGCATAATGAGTTGAAGTCGATGGGAAGAAGTCCGCTGGAAGGGAGGCCTTAATGCATACTCCATCATCCAACATGAGGAACACTCAAAAGGTATGAGCAGATTTGGAGTAGGACAAGTAACATGATGAAACAAACTGACACCAGGATGGCCAACACATGAAGTCAAGGTAAACTGCAAAATGGCCAACACAGGTTGTATCCTTGAACTGTGAGCACGACAAAAAGTGACTTAGGCAGTTTTCAACATGAAGGGGAAGTGATATAAGCCTGCAATGTAGGAGACATTAACATAACCTCCATATGATTGGAAGAATAACCAACCGAGGGAGTAAAAACTCGGAGATCAGGTTCACCCTAAGGTCAAAAACTAAAACCCAACTAAAATGATAGACTCAAATAGGTGTTGTGTTCAAGGACATGACTGACTTAACTGCCTTTGAAACTGAAAAGATGTGATATACCCTTCTCATCTCTTATTCTTTTTGGTAAAAGAATGTCCTTCTTGTTGTTTTAATGAGTCCAAGAAAGAAAACTCGATAAGACCAACCTAACGAGCCCATGGGAGGAAGACTCAGGACCTTCTTCATTGTTTACATAGTTCGAAGAAGAGATAGAAAAATACTCTATAATACTGATCTCTGGATTTTAATATCGAGCCGAGATCTGTTCTTGCTCGTCGGTGTTTTCAATTTTAAAAAACTTAAACAATAACTCCATATACCTACCCATGGATTTTAGTATCGAGCTCGGGTTAGTATATGCTCGCCGGTGTTTTCCTGTTTATAGAGTCTGAAAGACTTAAACAATCCTCTATATACTCTCTCGTGGATTTCACATCGAGCCCGAGTAGGTGATTACTCGATTGGTGTTTTCATGTTTCGAGAGCCTGAAAACCCTAAAGAAGGCTCCAAAATTCATTTTTTGTACAGTTAGTCTCCTCCCCCGAAAAATTCTAAAACGATGAGAGAAGAACTCTTCTAGCCACGGATGACTAGAGTATTCCTTTTTCATAAATAATCCGCAAAAGTCCGGAAAAAGGGTTAAACTTATACTTAAGCGGATGTACCTTCAATTCCTTTAACGAGCTTGAAGTGAACAAGTTTGCTCGGCTATCTTGTTTAATTTTTAAAATAGTCAAAACAAGAGCTTAAAACGACTTAAAAGACAACTTCTAGGATTGTAAGTTCATGATCTGCCAAAGAATAGGATCTCAACAATCGAGTTAGTAACTATCGACAAATTTTCTCAATGACATAATAATAAAACAATATGATACTTATATTGGTCTTTCAATAAAGAAACTAAGTCATATCCGGTTCGAACTTCTAGTGAAAATTTGAAATACATAGGTTAAATTTAACTCACCAAAATTTGTAGGTATTAGTGATTAAATAGAACATTTTAGAGACAAAATGAAACTATACACTTTTGAAAAAAGTGGGTAAAAATCAAATTCAATTTTATATAAATAGTTTCAAATTGAAAAATCAAATATCACAATTGAAGTTTTTAGGGCAAATTGGAGCAAAACCTTGATCTTCCTCTATTCGTTATAATCAAACCAGATCACCAATCAATTTTCTACTTCCACCACGTAAGTTATTTCCCCCCATACTTGCAATTTCATGCATTTTTTGGTCAATTTTTATGGTCAAAATCATTTTCTAGCAATGTTTAAAACGTGTTTCTACGTGTGCGTTGCTGTGTGTGAGAAAAAGTAGCGCATTCTACCCAAGTGCACTGGTTTAGTTTAGACACGGCAACATTCGAGCGTGACTGTGTAGTGCAAATAGTAGCACAAACCCCTGAAAATAGGGTAAAAAATGAAAATGACTAATACTTGATTGTTTTCTTGGCAGGATGGTTCTCATATGGCGTGAAAGGGAGCATGAGGACATGGATCGAATAGCATTACAAGATCCAGTGACTCTCCATGCGCTTTGAAGATGTGGATTATTGAAATTTTATAGAACGGTCAACATGGGGGCACAGATCCGCTTGCTTGAGAGGCTTGTCCAATACTGGGATGCCAATGCATTGGTGTTTGATATCCAAGGAGAAATACTAGAACTCACCATAGATGACATCTATTTTATCACGGGTCTCTCGCTGAGGGGAGACTTGGTGAACTTGAAAGGGTCCTCTCACAATGTGGGTGCCTTGTCCATGTAGGAGTATGTCAATGCCTACTTCCTACCGGGAACTGAGAAGTCCGGTAGTCAGATCCTTATCTCGACCATTGCAAGCTTCCCTCTCAAAGTCATCGTGAGTATTCTTAACCGAATGGGAGGGAGTGCTACGCAACATATTGCTTCGAATCATTACATGCATATAAGTACTAAATGCCTGCAAGGTATAGTATATGATTGGTGTTCAAGTCTTTTGGCAAACATGAAGCTTCAACTCTCGGGGTGTAAGACCGGGAGGATGAAGAACTTTGGGTACGGAAGCATACTTTGCACCTTTTTCTTTGAAAGGGTGCCTGCTATCAGTTTGGGCATGACCTTGCCCCCAGTCAACCCTCGGGAACCAATGCTGGCCCATTAGGGTGAGATCTTCCTCTGCTAGGGTGGTGGTGAGAGCAACTTCTGTTACCATGAGGATGATTTACGGGGTTGGTAGGAATGACAAGTGCCATCTCTTAAGCAGTTTCCAAATGCAGGCCTAGACTTCCGCCACAATCCTGAGCTGATCCTTCCTCTAGGAGCATCCTGGGGAGATATAGGTATGTTTATGCTTTTGAAAAATTATTTAATTTTTATATTTTATATATATTATTTTTATGATGAGTTTGAAGTACTGAAACAAAGTGTCATATGCAGATGTTGGACCAGTACGTCCCGAGGGACACCCCTGTACTTTTGTGAAACCAGTGATAGTGGGTGCAGCTGATGCCATGCTGGGAAACATAGAGGGGAAGATGAGTCGGTTGACTCATGACATTCCTACATACAAGATCGAGCGAATGCCGCTTGACATGCAGGAGGATGTGGTTGGGGTGCCCCCAGCCTGGATTAGGCTACTGTGGAAAGTAGCTAGGCTGTTCATTTGCTATCGAGAGGCAGCAGAGATAGATGAGGTCCCACCTTCTCCATAGGAGAAGGATATTCTATGTATATTTTTTAGGCCATCGAGCCTAATGACTATGTGACAGACTTATGATCCAAACTCATACTATTTTTTGATATGGATATATATATATATATACAGTATCGGTTATTTACATGTGTGTTATTATGTTTTATGCATGAATTATTATGTGTGTGAATGATGCAAATGCCAATCTAAAACGTAGTTTGAAAATGAACCAGCTAATGCATTCAATTTCCTCAAAATATGTTGATATGTGATATAATCAAACTGTCTCTCAAGTAGCTTAACGCGCAGAAACTGACGTAGCAAAGTAGGATCTCTAACCTGATAAACACCCATTAACTGAAAAACAACTAACTGCGAGTCGAGCCGTACCTCCAAATGTGAAATGCCATGGAACAAAGCATCTTGGAGTAGCTCTATGAATGCACTGTATTCAGCCACATTGTTCGTTGTGGGACCTAAACAAGCCCCTCCCGAAGACATCAGTTGGCCAATTGGTGAGTAAATAACCCAAGCAGCTGCGACCAACTAACGGGTGTGGTGGCTAACACCATCAACAAACCCTATAAAGTGTTCAGTCGACATCTGAAACACAAAGCAATAGATGCATAAGCTGTAGCTACAACTGTAAAAAAAACTAACTCTACAAAATGTATAGCTATAATACATGAAAAAGCATAGTACTTCTTCAAGCAGGGTCGATTCCTGGAACCTCATCGTAAGACCAAGAAACTACGTCACAGAATTATTTAAAAATATTGGTATACAGAATGATCTCTTCAGGAGAACAGTCCACTCCAATAAAAATATCTTCCACGACCCCAGGTTCGGTGGAAATGTTGATCGGGATGGTTCTTGATATATTCACCATATTCCCTCCGGCATAAACAACTTGTGAAGTAGAAGGGATAGAGGACAAATCAACACTCTCACAGGGTCTCGTAGAAAACTCACCTCTCTCTATCAAGTTTAGGATGGGAAGTAAATAGGACCTGGGGTGCAAATGTTCCCAAGGATGATCCAGGCTCGTCATAGTTTCCAAAATGGCTTTCGTCAGAACAAAAAACCGTGTCTAGATAATCAAAAGAGTGGGTAGAGTCCACTGACCATGCAAAAGCATAGTCCATATCCGACTCAGCAGAGACCAACGGAGTCATGATATGTTATGTTGCAGTATGCTGTAAATCTAAGTAGGCCATCTCTGCAACCGATTGGGGCACGACTGGTTCTGATTCAGTAGGGAGAATCCGTGGATCTGTCGTTAAACCAACCGTGAAAGTCTCGGAAGATGAACATTCTTCAGAACCAACAAACAGGGTGGGAGCAGGCATGTCAAAAGTTCCCATTAATGACCCATAAAGTCCTACTCCCAAACTCTCACAAGCTGGGTGAGACTGATCAATCAATGGAATTGTCGAATCCAACGAAGTTTGGTTGTTTCTCCAAGAGAACGAAAGTTGATCGACTGTTATGATATTTCCTTCATGCGGGAACATTACAACTCGGAAAACGACTGATGGAATGGCTCGCATTGCATACGTCCAGCTCCTACCTAACAACATGTTGTAGTCAAGCGGAGCATCTAGAACTTCAACCTCTATAGCTAATGTCTTACCAGCAAGTTCGACTTCAAATGATGGTAAAACTTTGTGTGGACGGAAGGTTCTACCATCAAAAGCAGTAAGCAGTGTGTTTGAGGGGGCTAACTCAAGTGATCCCAAAGCTTTCCAACAAGAAATGGACATTACACACGTGGACGTGCCCTCATCTACAACATCTCGTCCAATGGTTTTAGGACCATCAACTACCTCTATCTGGAGAGTGACGTGATACGGCAACCGGTATTTGATATCATTCATATCAAATCGAGCAATCATGTTGGATGATTCCATGCTCCCAATCGCTACCAAAAGTGCATTGCGTTGCAATGGACAACTTTGCAAGACTTCCAAAGTGGACATGGCACAGGGGGTTTGGGCTAGATATTTGACAACATTGTAGTTGGCAACAGCTCGTGCATTAGGATTGTGCACAGCCCGTTTTAAGACACCTTTCGCGATCTTCGACAGTGGATCCACTGGTATGTGGAGAGGAGTGGAAGACTCAGGAACATCTTTATCCTTGTGCTGCAAATCCGGGGTGTAATTTCTTGCACGCGTTTGTAAAAGTGCATCCGAGTTAACCATATTAATAAAAGATTGATCGACTGAGGCACAAGAGGTTCCCCCAGCGTTGGAGGTGCCAGAAACTGAACTATGTCCGTGAGGGAAAGGGTCTTTTAAGACAGTTGGTTTCTTTTCATGGATTAGCTTCTGGGCTTCTTCCATTAGAGGGCATTGATGGGTAAGGTGGTCCTCCTGGCATAGCTTGCAAGGGAACTTTTCTTTCCTTTTTTCCTTTTTACCCTCCTCGGCATTTTGTGTGTTCTTGGGATTTTTTTGGTTTCCCTCCCTTTCCTTGCCCTTTCTTTTGTTGTTGGGCTACTGAGGGCCCTTTTGGTTTGTCTGCACTTGTTGTACAGATTTTGTTGTTGAAGGGGAGGATGCAACCGAAGTTGCTTCTGCAGCAAACTGTTTGACTGACAAGGCATGAACCTGCTTTGTTAGAGCATCAAACATTGCAGAGTCTACTGAACCCACAATGCCATCAGCATGTGGTCCAGTTTTAGGTTTACCTAAGTCAATGTTAGACCTTGGCGCATTAGGAATAATCTCGTACAAGAGCCCAGACTGAGCATATACCAAGTTAAGCTGCTAGGTTCTCAAAATGGCTTCCTCTTCGGAGGACACCGCTGAAGTTGCAACTTCCTTAGAAATATAAGGAAGGAGTGATTTAAGATACCACTCTAATAAAAATGTTGGAGGGATGTCGGCTTTAATGATCCTCTTTCTCCTTCACCACCCCTAAATGTGATCAAATAGATCAGTGGCTTTGTTCTATCAAAAGGTCGACAAAAGGTCTGTGCCGGCATCGTACCGGACAGGAAGTTGAAAGTGGTTCACAAAAACAGTAGCTAGATCCCAAAAGGTGCCATAAGCAGCCGCAGGCAATTCAATATACCATTTGGCTGCGATACTTGTCAAGGTTCTTTAAAAGAGTCTCAACCTGATGGAGTCATCGTTCAGCGAATTCGAGGAGCACCCGAGATGAAAAGTTGTGACATGGTCACCTGGGCCCTCACCAGTCTTACCTTCAAACTTTGGGATGTCTGAGGGAAACTTAGTGGGAACAGGTGGCCATGCAGGATCATGGCGCACGGGGTCGTTTGTGAGTTTTGAAATATCTGGCAAGTTCAAAGTTGCAAGAAATGGTAAACGCGGTCTTTCCAATGGCATTTGATAGACCAGAACCTAGTATTGGGTATTTCCCAGTACTATTGTTTGGGGTTTCCCCCAGCCATCGATTGTGAAGTGAATGCATTAAAATTGCTCCACCCAAAAGAAAGCGGATTACTTCCCGGGGCAATGGTCCATTGCGGTTGGGTGTTAACCCCACCATATTGTGGATTAATAAAATTACCCCCTCCTCCAGCAAACAAAGAGAAATGGATACTCCTTGTAGGTATATTTGATGGATTAACATTGTAACCTGCATAGGGGTTAAATCTAGGTGTAGTAGTAACAGACGGTTCCGTCATCGTACCCATAACAGGCATAGATGCAGAAGGGATCGATCCTACAACGGAAGTGGAAGCAATAGCTTGAGTCACACCCTGGAACTGTTGTGCAACAGGAGGTTGAGTGAAATTCACTGCAGGTATCCCTATCAAAGGGACATTATTGGGTCCAAAAGTAGGGGTAGAAACTGAGGCAGATGTCGAAGCTAGTGAGCTCGACATGCCTAGAGTACCAGCATCAAAACTAAAGGACAGAGTCGAAGCAGAAGCAATCTGTGATGAACTCGGTGTGGTAGTGTTTGTGAAACAAGGATTAACAATCCTTGTAGCCATAGAAGAAGTGGGGGTTTGAGGAACTCCCTGCTCATCCCTTGGGTTATTCATGGTGTAACCAGATGTAAACAAGTAGGCACTATACTCAGGTTGTTGGAAGCCTATAGGTACCAGTAGTGGATCATTGGGTCCAGTAAGAGGAGGGTTGAAAGGAGTATTGAACTCTCTAGAAGTTAGGTTCTCAACCTCGACAGTATCAAAGACTTATCGATCCGGGGTTATGGGCTGTGGTTCTCCAAGAACTTCTGTTTCGCCCGTAAGTTCAAATGAACCACGGGAATCCGTCCTTTGGCGTCGCAGTGGTGGTGTAGGCTCCACAGTGAGTGGGGGAAGGTTTTGCAACCTCCGAGACCTACGAAGATGTTGGTCCTCTACAACTATAAAAATAAACTAAGTAAAAAACCTAGTGGCCACTACGAATAAGGAGCAAACAACATACCACTAAAAAATTTCCTAAGTGATCAAACCAAGCAATACAATGCAAATACTCTCAAAAGCAAGTTTGGGATGATGAGGGCCCAGAACAGACTAATATAGTATCGACGGTCAGTTATGTGGCGTCCAATGAAGGTCCTCTGGGTGCAAGCATTTGAATCACGAAACCACCCTCTCAGGATTACTGCCAAAGGGTTACCTTCCACGTCTGTCCGAGGTGAAGTGGGAATATCCTTCCACTCTACCTTTTTAGAGCCCTAGGGTTATGATACTAAGGATACCACCAATACAAAATAACTTGGGGGAATAGTCATCAACCTAGTCGAAAAGCATGGGCAGGGTAGCAAATCCCGAAATCCAAAAGCACTTTAAAAAGCACTAGTGGACCCCTGTATGTGAGTCAACTCTGGTTTATGGTTGAGAGGAAAGTGAGGGGGTATCCTCAATAATTCCAATCGCCCATGGCATCGTGCTTAACTTTGGTTTGAGTAGAGCATTCCCAGGACAATTTGATAGGGTGGATTTACCTAATAGATAGTTGTACTACGATTGTTGAGTAATGAAGCTGATTTCGGGTGGTTTAAGGTGATTTAAACCCGAAATCCTAGCCTAAGCTAGTTGATGATGTGTATACCTAAAAAGAAAAATGTTGCTAGTTAATTTTATTAATATTTATTTTTAAGGGATACTTTTTACTCAATAAGGGCAGTGCAGTGTGTGGAATGGTTTCGACAGAAAGCAAAGTGCGTAAAGAAATAATGCATTCAAATTCACAAAATACTCTTTTCTTTTCGCTTATATACTTGAGAAAGACTCCACCTACCGAGTTGTTTCAATAGAAAAAACTCTAGGCTTGGAACAAAGTGTAAAAGAAGCAAGGAAAATAGATGCATGTAACGGAAAGAAAAACCTAAAAGGCTGCTCCTAAGTACCAAAACCCTAAGAAAAACACTTGCCAAACAAAGGAGTAGGTAAGCAAACCAAAAAGTGACCCTACCAACACACGAACTCAAAAGAAAAGCTAACTAGAATGCTTTAGCTCACTCAGACTAAACTGAAAAGATAACCAGGAGGTATCTAGACCAAACAACCTTTCAAAGCCACCATAAGGATTCAAACTGGGATCAAACCCTAATAAAAGGAAAAGACACAGTAAAAATGCGCTATTTTTACCACAAACAACAAACGTTAAGAAGGCAGCTCTGTATGAATGTAACAAGCTTCTAGGGCAAAAAATGTGCAGCTATGTCTAACAGAGAGTAGTGCACAGCCTTCAAAAGGGTTACAAACAGTAAAGACACCTTAAACAAGTACTCAAGCAAGTAAAGGCAAACTAAAGGACTTCAGAGAGACAAACAAGACTCAAAAGAGACATAAAAGTCTCAGGGGTCCGTTAGGGAAGCAAAGCAAAAGGATAGAAGTGAACCTAAACAGCTGGGAATCAAAACCTAACAGAGGACTGAAACCTATAGGAAAATGCACTACTATGTAGTATAGAAACTAGCGCATGCTAGGAAAGATGTGCTATTGTGTAGTGGACAAAGCAACGTTCATCACATAAAATGCGCTACTATAAGTAGGGTAAACTAGCGCACAAGGCTCAGAAGCAAACAAAAGGGCTTTGCAAAGGTGGACCGAGATGAATCGAGATAGAAATAACATGCAACAATGACCTATAAGACCTCTCAGAGAACAAAATGACTAAAATAAACTGGAATAAAAACCTAACAAGGTCTCCTACAGCAGAAAAAAAAAGAAGAAGCCAATTATGTCCCCAGTGGAGTCGCCAGTCTGTTGTGTAGGAAAAATACCTTATAGTGAGGAGAAGACACTACCAACTTGGGTGGGGTGATAGGTAAATACATTCATTGTATTGCATTTAGTTACTACAAATGGAAAGAGATCGAGATATCGAAAGAAGTACCCTTTTATCGACGGCTGGTCCTAGCTTTCGCTTGATCTTCCGCTATGATGAACCTGCAACACAAAGTAAACCTTCCTCAGCATATCTTGACTGTAATAAGTATGATGAAAGCAAAAACAACTCAACATCAAATACAATCAGACATTACACCAAATGAACATTCAATCCAATAGACATTCAATTGGGGATGGGAAGGGTATTTCCACCTTTTATTGTCAAAGAAATGTAGAAAAGTACAGATATACCTGATCTGTCCAGACATTTTTGCAACCGAGTCCTGGGCTCCTGCTCTTCACAATGACTTGGGAATTCTTCCAGCGTAATAGCAGTTAAAGCATTCCTTCTAGGTCCCTCTCTCATGTATCCTCCTTGTATTTATGGGACAAGGTAGGCAATTGTAATCGAGAGGTGGTTGAATTGGGAGGTTGGGGATGTTGCAGAACCAACTTCAACTATTCCCAATTCATAATATTAATATATTTTTTGATTTCATCTTAAGATGTGCGCGGGTTTCATACAACCAGAGTAACGCACAGTGAGCAACTCTTGTACTTTACAACAAGCGTTTGCAACATTTTTAAGGTGTGCGCTGGTTGTCCTTGAGCAAAGTAGCATTTAGAACGCTGGTTTACTGTACCAATAATAGTGCACATGTTGTGAAATCAGCAGAAACAGTAAGATTTTCAGCTGAAGAGTGTAGTTCCAGCAATCACTGATCCAAGTCAACCTAGCTCTTCCATCCATAGTGTCCTTTTGTGTGATCGACAGAGCAATGTGATCATGGACGGAGAAGTGCGGATTTGACCTATAACAGTCACAGCGCCAACTAAGTGTTCTATCGGTTGTAGGATTGATGTAGTCAGCGTGGTTTGCTGTCATCTTGTAGATGCGATCTAGATCATGAGCTCTGCATTCTTCTCTGATCGACTCAGTGTATCTTGGTCCTTGTAAAGGGTCCAAAGGTGCGATGACCCCTGATATCTGCTCCTTCAAATATCATATTTTTTTCTTTAGGTCGATGATCGCAAGGTTATCCATCGCCCAATATATCCCCAGTAATGTTGGATATGGGTTATTGTTGTCGATGATCTCAATAAACTCGAAGTCTGCTGAACTGCTTACTCCATCAATGTCCACTAGAACATTCGCTAGCCTTCCAAAGGGTATGACCTTTTGCTGATTTGCTAATCTCAACTGTATGGGTGACCATAACAACTTTGGCTTCCCCATCTGTACCCATGTCTGCTTGGTCAAGACATTCACTTCAGATCCTAAATCAAGGATGATCTCATCCATCTCATAATCTCCAATTTGTGCACTTAGACTCATTTTTCGGCATGTTCTCTTATGTATTTTTATGTGGTGAACTGCGCTATGAACATTACTCGTGCAACTGCGTTGTTCATAGTGGTTCAACAAATTTTGTATTTCCACCAAAGCATCTTCACTCTTCAGCAACTTCATACAGCTCCGTAGGAACTGCGCAACAGAAGTCAGTGTTTCTGTTGCGGTACTGTTTTGATCATATGTTGTTGGCATATCTTTCATATGTGTTGTTTCACTTCGCAATGGGATTCTTGGTGTCACAGTTGCTTTCCCAGTAGATTTTCTTACCCAGACACCATCAATAGGTGTCTTCTTAGCATGGTGTTCTCCAGAAGTCGAAGCTTGTGGTTCTTTATCTTTTCCTATCGCAACTCCACTTCGCGTCGCGGCATTGATGTTTGGATCCCTTTATCTTTCATATGTGTTGTTTCACTTCGCAATGGGATTCTTGGTGTCACAGTTGCTTTCCCAGTAGATTTTCTTACCCAGACACCATCAATAGGTGTCTTCTTAGCATGGTGTTCTCCAGAAGTCGAAGCTTGTGGTTCTTTATCTTTTCCTATCGCAACTCCACTTCGCGTCGCGGCATTGATGTTTGGATCCCTTTTCTTTGTTGCAATAATCTGAACGTTCTGGTTTGGTGCTTCTTTTCTTCTTTCTTGCATCTTCGCTTGCAATATCGGGCATGATTCAATAACATGGTCAAAATATTTACAGTATCTACATGTAGTACAAGGATTTGTAGAGTCTCTAGATAGATGACCAGGATGAGTGCAGTTATAACAAATCATCTGACCTCTTGCTCTTCCTGGGCCAGTATTTATTCCTCTTCTGCGGAATCCACCACGGCCTCTATATGCGCCTTGATCATACTGCACGTTGTCATGGTGCTGTGGTGTTTCTTCTTGAACTATGTAAACATCGTGTTTCCTTTCTATAATCATGTCATATGCTCTATAGTTGGAATCATCATTCCCAACTGATTTATAGAAATTGCAATACAAATTCTTAGGTGTTCTCACATATTTATGGATCAAATAACAATCCTCTGGTCAATGTCCTCTGCATAGACAGATTTCACACCATGGTCCTTGCTGCTGATTTAGTGGATTTGGTGCTCCACTATCAATGTAATCTTTGAAAACCGGACAATGTTCTTTCGAATGTCCCTCTGCTTGCTTTACATTTTGTACACTAGATTTCTTCTCTAACTTCTTCACCTTTCTTAATGTCTTGGAGCTGTAACGTCAGAGTTGCTAGCTGGTTCTGGATTTGGATCATTCCTTGGCTTGTTTCTCCTATCGGCGAAGCCTCTAGCTTCATCGCGATCTCTAATGATTCTGTCTGCAATGTAACCTTCTGTTGCATCAATGGCAGTCTGATATGTGGCAACAATGCAACTATGAACCACTCTTGGTGCTGTTGCGATGCAATGTCAAAGCTTACTTGGTCTAATAATGCTTTAAACTTCTGGTCAAATTCCCATACTGACTCAGTTGTTTTCTGCTTAATCTCTTTTAGCTCTGTTATACATTCTGATTCAAATTTTGGTTTCTTGAACTCTCTTAAGAGAGCATCCTTGATATCTGGTAGGGTCCTATTCTGTCCAACAAAATATTTCATGAACCAAGTTAATGCTCTGTCCCTGAATGTGGTGATGAGCTGTTTGTGCTTAACAGCATCATCCTGGGTTTACTTGATGTTCCACGCGACTTCACATAGAAACCAATGCTTCTTAGGGTCTTCTAGACCCGTACCTTTAAATATTGGCAGTTTTATGTTGACAGTCATTCTCCTTGTAGGTGGTAAAGTGTTCGACGTAGTGTTCTGAGTGGTGTTATGGATTTTACTACACAGAATGTTCTAAGTCGGTATGTTGTGAGTACTTACTCCCGTGGTGTTACTAGTATTGACACTCTGAGGTTTAGCAGTATTGACAACTGGAGGGTTCTGAGGAGTAATGGGATGATTGGTAGCTACGCAAGGAGTTTCGCTATCAGGCTCAGCTTGGAACTCAATTTCTACGTGGAGTTCATGTTCTTTAAGGTTCTTTTCTGTACTAATCTTATATATTTTACCACTTCTTAATATATGACTTTCTTCTTTTGTATCACTGTAACTATTATCGACCATTACAGACTCAAAACAACTTTGAATCTTACTGCATTCTTAAAACTCCTTTTTCAGCTAAAATAATTTTGATATATAAACTTAGATTGTTGGGTACTTACCTCTGAATCCTTTGAAGAACTCTGCTTCTGCTGCATTGTAGGACTTCAGGGTGTCCACAACGAACTCTGTCATGAAGCCTTCGAGAATACTGTCAACCCAAAAGTCAACTGCTCGCGAGAGTGGACTATCTACTGCTTTAAGTCTCTGAATAAGCTCTGGGTTCCACTCGGTAGGTGCTCCTTCTTGGAAACAGTTCTTTCGCTCGGTGAGTCTTGATAACCACTCGTGAAACTTGTTTCCAAGGGTTGCGAAGAAAATTTCATAAATGTCTGCCCACAGGTACTTCTGTAACCACTCAATGTCAGAGAGACGCGGATGTCTATTCTCCTTTATGGAAAAATCTCTTTCTATCGTGTCCACCCAGTTCCATATTTCTGTTTTCTCAGGATTCCAATTTTTGGTGCTCATCACCAGTTCAAGCACGACAACGGAACCATTTGTTGGCTCTACATATGTTCTTTAAGTTTACTTGATAGAACCAGGTTCTGGGCGGTTCAGGGAACCAACAAAACCCCTTTTCACTAGCCCTTTCAGCAACAGTCTGCGAACAGACTGAGGTCTCACCCGAGGTAAAGTTATGGGGAGGTTGCGGAATCAGGTTTCCACAACCGGGTGATGCGCACTTCAACATAATGGTGGACTACGCAAAGTTCCCCTGCTTCGCATTTAATGCTTATACTATCGTGCATCCAAGGACTGCATGATGCGGGATTGTTTCCTAGCAACAAGACAACACAACTGAGGACTGCGCTTTCTCTTCAGAAATCACACAACTTCAATATACTTTACTTAGTATAAGTTTACACATTCAACAAGCATCTTACACTGTAAACCTTGTGAACTTATACGACACAATGACCTACACTGTAATTGCACACTTCCGGTGCTGCGCTCAGGGAATCGCACTATATAGACTTTGTTGGCTTAAGTGTTTTGTTAGGAACCCATGTCTTTACTTTGTTAGTATATTGTTGTTGGACGCATATGCTTTGTAAGTCGTCCCGTAGTATTTGTTGATCCATAGTTTGTGTTATTGTTGTTGGCGCATATGATTTGTAAGTCGCCCATAGTTTTGTTGATCCATAGTTTGTACTGGACCATGGTTTTGAGTCATAGTATTGGCGCCTAGACTTAGCCCATGGTTTGTATTGATACATAGTATTGACCCGTGGTATTGGCGCCTAGACTTAGTATATAAGTGTGTGTTGAGGCCTATGAAGTCACCGTGAAGTTAATTGTATTGAGCTTGCTAAAAGGAGGTTGCCCCCTCGAAGTGGCTCGTGATCAATATAAAAGTGATTCTGAGATCTATTATTTCTGATATCTCATGTATTTGCATTAATTAATTATTGCAGGTTCTTCACATGTTTACCCAATCAACTTATGCATTCATCTGACTTAGAAATACTTGCATCCAACATTCACTCATATGCGTTCAACACTTAGCATATTATTCTTATCATTCATTCTTCTGGGGAATATACATGAAAGCAAAAGACATTTACTCATAAACAGGAATTTAACCATTCATCAAAAGTAAATACACAGATGCAAACACATATTCAATCGCATAACATAATGATTTAACGTGGTTCACCCCCAGGATGGGAGCTACGTCCACAGGAACTGTTGTTATATTATCAATGGGAAGGGTACAACAGTTCCAGTCTGTGCACTCAGCTAGAGACTCTCTTATCTCTTCAGTAGGTCTCTGCGCACACAGCTGCAGACTCTCTTCTCTCTTCAGTAGGTCTCTGCGCACACAGCTACAGAGCCTTTTTACAATCAGTCTCTCAAAATATCAACAATGACAATATGAAGATTAGAGATTAACCCTTTCCCTTACAAAATATGCCCTTATATAGATCGTGCCCTTAGGTCATGTCTTTACATTCATGATGGGCTAAAAACCCTAAAGTTGTTACCCAAAACTGGTGTGGTTACCCCGCTAACTAGGATTGTTAAGATCTGATAACGACTCATCGTCGTGGCCATCCTTTTGCGTGTGGTCACGTCGCTTTCAGCCCCTCTGTTGAGCGCATGTCAACGGGTCGTTTTCAACCCGTCATTCCTTCTCTAACGGATTTGTGTGGTCGGTTCACGTAGTGCTTCCTTTTCTCGTGCGACCAGTCGTTTTCCTTCTTCGCCACTCCTTACTTGCATGTTGGGAATCACAGAGTATCTTAACCAAAATAGACCGCTGATCGGTCTCACCGGAATTTATATCGTTTTCCTTCCAAAACTCCGCCTTGCCGGATCTTAGAAGAATTGGCACTTCGCGGCGCTGTATCTTTGTCGCGCAGTTATTCTTACCTTGCTACGCTGCACTGTATCTTTGCAGCTCCCAAAATTGACTTATCCAAAATTAGCTTACTTGGGCCAGGCCCAACAACAACCATATTTTAAAATCAAACCAGCTAAAATTTAGTGAATTCATCACTTTAGCTAATTTCTTTATAGATGGAACCCTAAGTGAAGTCCAAGTTTTAAAAATGCGTAGAATAGAGTGATAACCATGTGTTTAATAAAAATTGATTACCATTTTATTTAAAATATGTTCATACTTTCAAATACCACTCGAGTTCCTCAAGGTCTTTTTTAAATGGATTATACTAGAAAGGAAAATTCATATATCATGTGGTTGGCATTTTAACAAGTATGCTTCCTCCAAATGCAAACAAAGTTAATTTCATTTATATAGAATTGTAAATCATAATTTCATTTATATAGTAATTGTAAATCACAATGTTTATTTGCTGGTTTATTTAGTAGAAATTGGAATTTGTGTTTCTATAACCTAATTTTTCTCTATTATCTTATAATAACATGGTAAATATTATAATGTATGGATCTATAATTATTGAACACAATGAAGTTAATGGAAGTAACGAATGTGTCACCTATGTTTAGCGAAGTCAAAATTTATCGATTTTCCATTTTCCTCTCCCTTTGGTCGAGATTTCAAATTTTAGCGCAACTATTTACTACTCGCTTTGTTTTGGTCCTTTTGATGGCCAATGTCTAGTTGTCTATTCCAAGCCGTGGAAAGAACGTTGTTGATTTAAAATTAATAAAACACGTTGGAATATTTGATTTAAAATTAATAAAACACGTTGGAATATTTGATTTAAAACTAATAAAGCATGTTGAAATATTTTTAAATTAACAAGGATATGGTTGACTTTGTCCATAGATTTAAGGATTTACGGTTTTACAAGAAACCTGTTTGTGTAGGCTCCTTATGTTTTGAAATGCTTTTGCAGTACCCAACCATTCAACTAGGTTCCTTGCTATATTAGTTAATTTTAAAATCACCATTATGTCTATTATCATTTTGAATGTAATTTATAAAGTTTAAATGCGTAGTTTAGTATCAATTACATTTTCTTAAAATTATAAATGCGTATTGTTTGGATCGCTCAATCTACATTTATCCATTGTTAGGAAGAATTGAAATAAAATCCACACAATTACAAAATGCATGGTTGTCTCTTTCATCTATTTCCTTTTTAATTCAATTTGTATGCTTTTTTTGTAAGTAAGAAGACTATATATTAAAGATAAATAGGAAGGTTACATCTGACAACAGTCAGACCAAACTTTGCCTCTATCTGTCTGAGACTCCAAGACATAAACATAGAACCTACAATTGTGGAGCCACTTCAAAACTACCCGTCCCCAAAGGGAAAATAGGGCATTGGTCTGCTATAAATCTTCCTTTGTATTTAACTTCGGACTACATAAGGATGCTTTAGACAAACTATGAATTTCCATCCATCAGGCTCATACTGTAACTACCATTCTAGCTTAGCAAATTACCCAGACCGAAAAAACTAGCTTACGACACAGACTATGAATTACAATAGCAAGACCAACAAAAGGACTAACAAGCATAAGCTATACACATTTCCATTCCAACCATTTTAACGGAGGACTAAACCGAAACAGGAATTAAGGAACTTGGTTTCCCTTGAGCTGCCTCGATGAGCCAGCTAGTTGCGCTCCCCCCAGCTGCACATTGGAGTCGAAATGGCCACTTGCACCAAGAACTCGAGGCATAAAAGGAATAACCAAGTTGTGGGAAATGATGTCTATCTTCTTGTCCATCAACCATGAGTCTGCATGGTCTTCCTTCCAGTATTGGATTGGAATTTCATCTCCTTTATTCTTCTCATCTTTCTCCAAGAGATACTGAGCTAACAATCCTTTCGTGACCTAATACAATAAGACGATTCGATCATACAAAGACTTCCATTTGTAGGTGGAGCCCAAGTCAGTTATACATGGTTCCATAGCTTCATATTCCTCCTTAGGCTGAGCTTCCTCTAATTTGGCCCATAAATATTTATCCATCTAGCCAATTTCATCTTGGATGGCCTAAGGGGTCGTTGCTTTATAAATCCATGCTGTCTGGGAAGCTCTTAATTGTTCTCGATTCGCTCTATGTTTTCCCACCCTTGCATTGCTCTTTGCATGCCCACCTGGCTCCATACCTTCTCTTCCACTTCTATCTAAACACACTGCAATTGAGATTGTTTCCACCCACAACTTCCAATACTTGGTACCCTTCAAACCATAAGCTTTGTTGAGCAGACCATAAGGTAGGTTTAAAATAAACTAAAATAAATCACCATAAATGATCCAGGAGGATCTCCAAGATTGATCAGAATGAAAGTCTTCAAAAGATGCAAAGAAGCTTATAGACATGTAGATCTTGTTAGGAGCTTTCCGACAACGTTTGTTTCGTGTGAAACGTCCTCTGGACGTGTAATTTATTGAGTTTGGAAATTTTGGCAAAACGATTAAATTGATGTAAAAAAAGAAAAAAAAGGGGGCCATGTGGCACACCCACAAGGTGCCACGTGGCATATACAGTTAGCATAAAAGCGGTGACGTGGAAGCACCACAGGGTGCCACGTGGTCAGAATGGTGACTTGGCAGTGACGAGGTGGACCAATCAGGGACTGCCATTTGGTAGCCCTGTTGGCAGTTAGTTGTACTAGTTACCAAAAACTATGGAGTCAGGGAGGATCGAACCCCCGACCTCCACTCTGTCTACGCCTCCACACCTCCTGCTTAGTCATGATTCCCGCATGGTAGTTCTTAACCATATAGGTTAGAAATTTTATTTAAAGTTAAATTATGGTTTGAACGGGGCTTAGTCGTGATCCCCGCATGGTATTTCTTAACCATATAGGTTAGAAATTTTATTTAAAGTTAAATTATGGTTTGAACGGGAAAAAAGGGGGGGATTGAGGGCATTTCCCTCGACCCCTGGTCCAACATCGAGGTCATGTGGTGGAAGCCAACACAACACAAAACCGACGAAGTAACAAGCCACATCACAAAGCCAACACAAGTGTCAAGTGCCAACACCACCATAGAATCATATGCCAATGCATACAACGAAACGCCACCAACAAACATTGCAACAAGTTCACGTTAAAAGCGGAGAGGCCCGCAGGTTTGACCCCAAGACCTCTGCCCCCATATCGCAATGCTTTACCATTGAGCCAAATCACATCCATTGGATGGCTTATGGCGGTTTTTACTTAAGAATTGAAGGCGGAAAATGGGGCCAAAAAGGAAGCACGCAGCCCTCCGTCTCGACACCCAAATCCTATATAAAACCACCTTTTTTTAACCACAAAAACGAATGTACAAAGTGCCTTTTTGCACAGTTCCTGAGACAGGGTACATGGCACGATTCCTAAGGCAAGGTACATGAGCGATTCCCGAGGTGGGATTCCGTACAGATCCATACAATGCAAGCAAGGTTTTTTCTCCATTTGCCTTCCAGAGGAGGCCTCAACCAAACCAGGTCGATTTTATACTCATTCTTCTCATAATTTCGAGAGGAACGAAATGGTGTAGTTTGTTCTGGGTTTGACTTACAAAACTCAGAAGTGTTTCTAGAACTCATGTATGTAAGCTTTTGAAGACTTAATAAGATCGACCTTCTCATTGGAAGTGGCCCGGAGACGTAGCCCAAGAAGGGTGATCTCCGTTATAATCTATTGTCTCCAAATTTATGGTTTGCATACTTGTTATTTTCTTATGTGATTTATTTAAGCATTTAAAAATTATATTTGAAAAGCTTTTTTATGAGATTTTACATGCAAATTTCACATGTCATTATATGGTTAAAAAGATCCTGAAAGATTTCAGATCAATAACTTACCATAATAGTTTGACAGTTAATCCATATCACTTGTCTTCACTCCATCTCATCGTAATGATCCTCCGTACCCATTTTGCACTTGTTCATCCTCCTTCACATGATCTCTCTATTAATTAACATGACATCCTTCATACTAACCTCCGCCATCCTACTACATTTAATAATGATCTTGACCTTAGCTGAGGAAATTCAAGCATGGTATGGTTACAACATACTTGCCCACATGTTAGCACAACTTCCCCACATGGTTCAGTCAACTCATGATCACTTGCCATTACCATACTCGGATATGGGGTAATTGAATTTGTATGTTGCAATGACTATGTTATGGATAATTGAAATAAACTCTACACAATTGTAAAATACATGTTGTCTCTACCACCTATTTCCTTTTTAATTCAATTTCTATGTTGCAAGTCACTATGTTATGGAGAATTGAAATAATTTATGCAAAGTTATAAAATGCATGTTGTCTTTGCTTTCTTTTCCTTTTTAATTCAATACATAGCTCAATACTTTCATAAAAGTATTGAGCTATGTATTGAATTAAAAAGGAAAAGAAAGCAAAGACAACATGCATTTTATAACTTTGCATAAATTATTTCAATTCTCCATAACATAGTGACTTGCAACATAGAAATTGAATTAAAAAGGAAATAGGTGGTAGAGACAACATGTATTTTACAATTGTGTAGAGTTTATCTACCATGCTTATGGACTTAGCAATGTTGGCCATTGATGGAAGCGACATAAACTTTCTTAGAAAAACATGAGTCAACAACTCCACACCAACATTGATATCGACCAAACATGATGTTGAAAACCTCACTCTCTGCTCAAGTGACCAATATTAATTGCAATATAAGACTAACATTTTATTCCATGGTAGAATAAAAAATATCATCATAGCAAACCTTTAAGTCAACATCAAATGCAGGACCAAGAATTGTTGCATAAATAATTTTGTTGAGCCATCCAAACCCATATTTGAGTACCCAATTTAAAGTTGTCATAGAAGTGAGAGACCATTTTCCTTCTATTCCTATGACATGTAGTATCACCTACCTTCAATTTACACAACACCTTAGTTCCATCAATATGGGGACAATAACTCATCCTAATTTGAGTTTCATAAAAAGAAATATTTGCATATCTTGGTGTTATTTTTTAGATAGCAACCATGACAAATACATGTTATAACAAAAATGACATAAGTTTAGATCTTAAGTTCTCTTTATTCGCTAAAATACATCTGAATTTTTTCTATATATAAAGAGCTAAATTAAATAATCATACTGATATACAAAGCAACAATGGTACAGTCTTGGAACCCTGTGTTGTGGCTCACGTATTCCG
The DNA here is from genome assembly GCA_027924585.1 of Larix kaempferi. Taxonomy (NCBI): domain Eukaryota; kingdom Viridiplantae; phylum Streptophyta; class Pinopsida; order Pinales; family Pinaceae; genus Larix; species Larix kaempferi. The sequence goes on from BSBM01000660.1 coordinate 11,393,732, forward strand.
AAAGGGAATTAATATATATTTTATGGTAGTGATTTATTTGATTTTGTTTGCAGAGCCACTGTGAGAACATGAATGCTTAATAAGTATGGAGTTATATCTCAACCCTGAAATTTTCTATTTCGAAATCAAAATGGAACTCTTGCGAAGTTGTTCCAAAACATTAAAAAAAATGAAAATAGCCCACCTGAGTGGCTTGAAATTGTATTGCTGACCTGAATATGCGGTTACTTTTATAACCCTGATAAATCATAGTTGGTTTCCCTTATAGATGAAGCTTCAAGGAAGAATCAATCTTTGACGCCACTGATAGATGGAGCTAGGTGTATACATCAACATGTAAAAATGATCGACGGCCAAATTGTTCTCAATTGTCGTTCAACAGCATCCAACAACCTAGATTTCTTCATAGACTTAAGAAAAATGTAAGGTTCCATAGAATAAAAATGCCTTACTATTTAATACTATTGAATAATTTTGTTAATAAAACATAAAATATTTAACATTTCCCATAAAAGTATATGTTTGTTCTTTCACCATGGTAACATACACATACGTCACACCATCCTATTGTAGTTTATCGATGTAGGGATAAGGGAAGATGATACTATAACTATAATAACCAAGATCACTTGATCTTCAATAAAAAAAAAAATTGATATTTTTTAATGTATTTAAATAATGAATTAAGTATACTATTAACTAAAGACAATATTGAAGACTTCTATCATAATTTTACCAACGCTCTCTATACTTCCATTAACAAGTTTTCTATCATTGTGTCATATAAAAAGGAGAATAGAATGACCAACCCTTGGTATGATTAAGAGTGCAAGCATGCTAGAAAATCCATTAGGGATGCTTCTAATGAGTCCATAAAAATCAACATGATCTCTAGGTACAAATCACTAATTAAAAGGAGAAAAAGTATTATATAAATAAAAAGCAAGATAATCTCTTGCACCTCTCTAAGGTATATCCTAATAAATTATGGAAACAAATTTTGAGTCATATAACTAGGGAAAATAATATGATTCCCTTAAGGGATTGGAATTTATACCTTAAAAATATTTACAAATCCCCTAATGTCGTGGGCAACATTCAAACTCTTTCTACAAAAAAATATTTGTTCTCTGTAGAATACACAAATTTTGGGGTGGGGTTAAGAGACTCACAAAATGGAAAGTTAAGGACATTGAAGGATACCAAGAAGAAATTTTAAAAATTGGTGGGCATATCCTCATGCCTCACATCCACAATATATTCAATTTAGAACTCAAGTAGGGTTTCCCTAAACCCAGGATAGAAAGCTTGATGGACGCACTAATCGAACTATGGAGCACTTGTTTTGATTATTAATATATTATTATTTACATATTATTATAATTTAAATTAAATGACAAATGAACTAGATCATGACAAGTAGAAGTTAGACTAGGACAATTTGTAACAAAATTCATATGCTTACTTCAAATAAAAGATGGAAGAAGTCAATGTATGTATGATGCAATGGTCACTCTTCTAACAGAGATGGGTATATATTAGATGAAATTAGTTGGGTTTTGTTCTAATGAGGAATATTCCATGAGCGGTCTAAGTCGGGAAGGTTGCTTTATCTTCTAAGGCAGTGTAATCCTCTTTGTGCCTCCGCAAAGATGGGATCAACATATGAGGAAGATCATGAAAAAGGTGGCAGGGTCACAAGATAATAGAAAAATGACTGACGAAAGTAGCATATCTTGGTGGGAGATTTGAGATGAAAATAAAATTCCAGCAGGTGAACAAGCACATCAACATATTATATCTAATTGTTCGCTCTGCAAAGATAAATAGTTCCCATTGGTGGCATCACGACATATAAAATTAAGATAAAAAAGCAGGTGGACCCATTGAGGGCTCATATTATATCAAAATGCCTTACATGGTCAAATTTGAATCATTCGTAGTCGAGGAAGCACTTGACCAAAAACATAAATATCATGCCCATCAACGACTAGGATTAGATCAGGTTTGCATTGTACAGTGGATCATAACAGTGGACAGAAGATCAGTGTGTGGCAAGGGGAATATGCCTTTCAATGGCTGAGATCTAGTCAAGCATTTCCTGAAGATAGATCCAGATCATAGATGACATTAAGGCTATAATCAAAGTTAAAGCATTCAAACTTATCCATGGATGGTTCATAATGCATCATGCCGACCTTTATAGATAGATCCACACCGTTAATGATTGAGGAACCATGTTAGGGCCAGTAGGGTTTTTGGATGTAAAGTCTCTTTGTTTAAATAGATGAGAATGCTAAGCTTAGAGAATACCCAGGATTGAGGTGAGACATGGAGAACTTGAACACCACCCAACTTGAAAAACATAAAACACTGCCCACCAAATTTATGGAAATGAACGGTGGATTAGTCCATGCATTAATCAATAGCAGGTTGCATTGTTTCAATCTTAAGATGAAAGGGTCCCTTGAAGAAGAAATGCACCATAACAAGTTACTTCTGCATGGGAAATTATTCCTATTTGAGTCATTCATCAAAATAACATGATGATGTCCATGATAAAATAATGTTTTCCCCACCGACAGCTCAGATGGGATCGTGCAACTCATCGAGACAGATCCTGACCATTGGAGGCTCTGTGATCATGCACATTGAATATAAAAAGGGATATTTCCTCCGATGACCTAGATTAAAAAATTATTCCTTCTCTAATAAATATGGATCGTTGACGATGTCAAGGAACAATTCAAGGATAAAAAGGGGTTCAGAATATTCCATTCCACAACCCGGATTAGATCATGCAACTTTTCGAATGGAATTGTGACAGTCGATGGGGTTATAGTGCAAGACATGAATAATAAAGAGTTCCCCCCGTTAGGGGTTATGATCAAATCATGTTGATATTCTAATGATGGATTAGTTCCATTCACTCAAGATAGTCTTTATGTTTCCCTTTGACAGTATAAGGGATTATCATTCATGCGAAACCACAACCACCCCAAATTAGTTGGTGTTTCAATCCTGAAAAATATGCCAGTTTTGCTTCACACTTGCGTATGCAAGTTGTCATCATGAAAATCCCATTTCGGCCACCAGATCCCCAACTCATAATTTCAAGTCTAATAAACAACATGTAGATGGCCATCTCAATATCACTCTACATCTATATATGGGCATGTACCCTTCTTGGCCATCCACATTTCATTTCCTTGCTCACCATACTGATCATTGTTTCGTGTGCCCCTCAATGGTCATGCATATAGTCCCACTATCCCCTACTAGGGTTTTTCCCTTGTTGTTATATGAGACGTTCTCCCCTATAAGATTGATTCCAAATTTCTCTATGCATAACAAATCATTAATCTCTTTGAACCACTACACACGTTGAATGAACATTGCAAAGTTTAGATCTTCGTCGGAACTCAAAGTCCATGTTGAATGAAAATTGCAAGGAATCATGATGTTTGTTTAGTGAAGCAGGCCTTTGATGTGCCTGCCACATTTCACTCTCTTATGCCCCCTTCTTCTATTTATACATTTTATCGACGCCTACGAGAGTGTTTGACATCGGGGCACTTGCTTTGTCTTCGTTTCATAGTCTCTTTGATGTTTGGAACAATACCTCAGAGGGTTCAGTCACTCATCATGCACATAGACACTAGTATTTTGACTGCATTGTATCCCTTGTTGGGGAATGTGCCAAAGACTAGGTTTCATTTTCCAAGACATTTTCATACTACACCATTACAAGGCAGGATGTAGTCAATTTTGCATACAAACATTTACAGCAAAACATCAAGTAATTTCCCTTGGTGTCATACTGAAAAAAAATTACTTGCCAATTCTCTTTAGTACCATACAAGGTATACAATGTTGTTTGGTACCAGAACTAGCTTCATCCTTCAAAGGATCGATACTAGGAGGAGAATTAAAAATAAGTTCGTCGGATAACCTATACTCATGGGTGAGTTATCCATGATATCAGTTACGCCACCTCGGTGGAAAGATGCAAATTTCAGAAGCAATATAATGCCTCATATTATTGCTCAGAAGGAATACTCAACATCAAAGAGCATATTTAATCTCAACAAGATGAATCACACAAGGAGGTTCATTGATTTTTCATAAGTCTGGAAGCTATAAAAGTTGTTGGTATTTGCAACACTACCCCTTTCTTCTTCTTCTTGCCCTTCCTTCATATCATCGAATCAAAGAAATTATGTGGTTGAGAAAAAGGACGATGGGACTAGGGAAAAGATGAATGAATCTTCCTTGTTGTATACACTATTGTAATTATGAAATAAAGATGTTGTATAGTTGGAACTAGGACCAAGGAATTATTTCCACTAGTGTTTGAATTAAATGTGTCTTATATGATGTTGAAAGAACTTTTGAAACTATATGAAATATCTTTATCTACATGCCTAAATCATATGGATCTGAACTTTATTATGCATGTATGATTTTCATAGTTTCTTGAATGCATAATGGAAGGTTGTCAATTATTTATTGTTGAATGTGTTTAATGATGTTATTTCTCCCGTCAAAGAATTGGGTTATGGTTAAGGTGCTCTAGATGTTCTTCTTTTGATGCTATTTCTCGCTTCAAAGAATTGGGTTATGGTTAAGGTGCTCTTGATGTTCTTCTTTTGATGCTCTTTCTCCCTTCAAAGAATTGGGTTATGGTTAAGGCGCTCTGGATGTTCTTCTTTTAAGTCTTTATGTCTTGTGGATTAATTGTACACCCTCCTTAAATCCAACACTCACAATTATTTTCACATCTAATATCTGCCCCATTCACCTCATATTTTAGCCATAAATCCAATTAATTGTTTTGCAAAGCATATCTTCAAGGTTCCTAGGGTGATAGACTATGATTCATACCTTCCATCTCGAGGGTTCCGATACCACATGTAAGGTCCCACTATACCTTAAAAGAAAAAACTAATTCCACAACCTGAATTTACGCAAATGTAAACCCTAATATTATGTTAGCTGAACCCAATCACAACATCCAAATCTATCTCAAAAAGGGATACTTTTTTCTTAAACTTTCTAACTCTAAAGTCCCTTATTCACAATTTCAAAAGCATTTAACCTATAATGTTTTTTTCACAAGGCATTTAGCACAATACTCCTATATATATCCATAATCAACAATCCACCTAAGACTCACTCATTCCTCATGTGAGTCTCTCTTGCAATGATCCTATAACCTTCTAACTTGAAGTGTTTGAAATGCATTACACTGAGTACTCATAACTTACTCAAAGATGCAATACTACATATAACATAAAATATGTTTAATTGTAATCATATTTAACATTTTAATTAAGAGAGATTAATCTACAAGACTATTAATTCTCGTATATATGATGCATATATCAATTATTTTTTATGTGTTTTTTCATGAGGTTAACTTGAGTCTTCTAAAGGATTCCACGAGTAATGCACACATATAATTCTTAAAACACTAATGCGAACACTTGGCACACAAGGTTATATTATCAACTCTTGATTGAAAACCTCTATCAAATATTAACATATGAACAACTAACCAACTATTTCTGGTTAGATTGCTTAAATTGTAAGGATATTAGCTCTCTTAACATACTACAAATAGTGATAGAATTTCTGGTTTAATACATAGTTGTATTTCCGGTTTAGGCATTTATTAAACAATTTAATTTTACATCAACTAAGGATACCCAAATTGCAATACAAGAGCATAAATAGCTTCTACATAATGACTACTTCATAACAATTATAAAGCCATATAGGAATTCCAAACCATTCAATGGTATTCATAAAACAATTTGTAGCCTTTTTTTATTGGTAAAGAGTGAAAAGCCACATGCTCTCATGACAAGTGAAGAGGTAATTTGTAAAATGTCATGATAGGTAAAGAGAGAAAAGACACTCACTCTCATGACATTGAAAGAAATTTTAGCTTTGCACACTCTTATGAGTGTGGAAGGAAATGTTTATAACCCATGCTCATGGAAGGAATCCCTCATTCCACTCATTCTATGTGATTATCGAAGGAAGTCATGTTCTCATTGTAGGAGGCCCTATTTAGGAGTTCGCAGTCAGCAAATGAAATCCCAGGTATGAAGTTTTCCTTCATTTTTGCATTTTCTATTTCTTAACGTATTACCAATACATTACGAGAATGCATTATACACTATAATATTCAGTTGTGGAGCTCTCAAATTTTCCTCCACGCCTTCATTTCTCCTGTAACTTCCCATTATCATTTATTCCCATGAATTTGGGCATGACCCAATTGTGCCCTAGCATAGATTTTTTGCACAGTTGCAATTGTTTTTGGGTTTCCAAACACAAACCCCAGCTGGCTCCTATGTCACAAGATTCGACGAATTTCAACCTCTAGGTTTGAAATTTTCCAAAATATCAAGATGGTTCCAATCTGAAGGGGATTTTTAAGGCGATTTAAAAAAAATATAAAAAATATTCAATTTGATTTCTTGACCTAAACCCTAGTCCTAACACTTATAGTCTAGATACCTCATCCTCGACTCCCAACTCGCGTGCGAAGTTTTCTCTCTATGCTCGCCGCCTTTCGGCAAAGAAACGATGAAACTACGTCATATGGTGAAGACCCATAATGAGCTGGTATGGATTTGTATTGCATAATTCAGGTACTTGCTTCTTAATCCAGATGACATTGATTTTTCCTTGTGATGGTATTGTCAAGGCAACATTTCTTTCATAATACTCGAGCCAACGTTTCTTTAGCCAATTCTTCCTTTTTTGTAAGAGCTTCTTTTGAAATATTTTTATTTATATTTTTATGGAAAGCTAGACATCCTAAGCACGGTGCTTTTTCCCTTACATTCATTCCAAAATCCCCAACATCTGAGTTTCTGAAGATCTATCGACTCCATAAAATAGACTAAATACTCCTTGATAGTGAACTTCCCCTTTACCTTCTTTCTTCCATAAAATTATGTTGAGCCTGGGTTGGAAACTATTTTTGAATTTTCCTTTGTGTAAGAATGGTGGAGATCATATATTGTTCTCTATCTTTCAGTGGGTCGTTTCTCCACTTTTTTCCACTTGACATAGACCTCGTTGGGATGGGGCAAAGTCCAAGTAGTATGCTACCATAGTCATTGCTAGAGACTTCATTCTCTGTTTAATTTCTTTGAGTTTATTTAAATCAGAGAGAGGATGCTTCCCATTCCATGTGTCCTCCCAAAATCTCTTTGTTTTACCATTTATGATTGTCCCAAAGATATGCTTTAAAATGATTTATTGGCTCCTTACAATACTGACCAAATATTGAACCATATGACGCAGTTTCACCAAGACATTTTTTTTATATGTAGCCTTGGACCAATTTGTTGTATCTAATTTTTTTTCATACATGCGCATTGATACCATTGATGTGTATTGGTTAGGTTCTATACTTTCAAGTAGAATTTCCTCAAAAAAAAATTAAGGGCCTCACTACCTCAATATCTTTTTTTTTCCATATCCGTGGTTGCCCATATGACCATATTTTTGTCAGCCATTTTCTTGTAAAATTTATAAGCAACTCTTCCATGTTTCCACTATTGATTTTGTACAAAATGAGAGATAAGTGACCAAAATTCGCATATAAATGACCACTTTTGATTTAGCGATCATTGGTTGCTAATTTCTGATCTCTGATCACGTGACCAAAAATGTGGTCATATTTAGTTTGGTCATTTATAGCTTTTCTTGTGGTCATTAATTTGGTCATTAATTGTCACAATTAATGATCAAATATACAACAAAATTAATGACAAAAAATATTACCATATTAATGACCACAAGACAAGCTATAAATTACCAAAATAAATGTGACCACATTTTTTATCGCGTGATAAGAGACCAAAAATTAGCCACCAAAACTGCCATTTGGTCCTTTATATGCGAATTTTGGTCTTTTTTTTGTCGCTTATCTCTCATTTTTTGGCCATTAATTTAGTAACTTTTAGTCATTTTATATGCGAATATTCATTGATTTCTGTAGATCGGGTATGGAGGAATCGAACCACCAACCTCCTTCCTGTAAGGTAGGTGCTCTTCCATTGAGCTAGTACCCTTGAAGTCTTATTAATGATTAAACTATTTGTGATCCATTCCTTATATATTAATAACATAATCTTATTTTATCTTATTATCTCATATTACAAGATTTCCTAAATCCAAAGGAAAATATGTCATCTTGGTTATTGTTGGTAGACTTACCAAATATAGTTCAATCCAATGCCAAATCTATCCATATTGCAAATGTTTTCCTTCATGAATTTCCTAAGGAGATTGTATTTGAAAAGTATCATAAATTCACCAGTGATTTCTAGAAAGAGCAATTAATTTCCATAACACTCAATTAGCTATGAGCTCTACCTAACATATACAAACAAATGGTCAAATAGAGGTTTGATGTTTGAACCAACCGAAAACATGTATTTAATCCTATTTTCAATAAAAGTTGTCGAGATTGCTTCCTGAAGCTACAATTGTAGTCTAAATTCTAAACCCCTTGAAACATTAGCCACTTTTTCCATGACCATTTGAACCTTTTGACCCACCCATGCAAATCCAAGGTGCAGACAATCCTGTAATGTATTAAGAACCATGAAACATATATATGGAAGCATTGCAATTGAATCTTGCCTCCAAATTTGAATTTTATCTTAAATGTTACTTGAATAGTCTATAATACTCGAGTAAGGTCACAATTAATGACCAAATATACAAAAAAATTAATGACCAAATTAAAGACCACAAGACAAGCTATAAATTACCAAAATAAATGTGAGCACATTTTTGGTCGCGTGATAAGAGACTAGAAATTAACCACCAAAACTGCCATTTGGTCGTTTATATGCGAATTTTGGTCATTTTTTTGGTTGCTTATATCTCATTTTTGGGTCACTTATCTCTCATTTTTTGGTCAGTAATTTAGTATTTTTTAGTTATTTTATATGTGAATATTTGTTGATTTATGTATATAGGGTATGGAGGAATCGAACCACCAGCCTCCTTCCTGTAAGGTAGGTGCTCTTCCATTGAGCTAGTACCCTTGAAGTCTCATTAATGATTAAAATATTTGTGATCCATTCCTTAGATATTAATAACATAATCTTGTTTTATCTTATTATCTCATATTACAAGATTTCTTAAATCCAAAGGAAAATATGTCATCTTGGTTATTGTTGATAGACTTACCAAATATAGTTCAATCCAATGCCAAATCTAGCCAAATTGCAAATGTTTTCCTTCATTAATTTCCTAAGGAGATTGTATTTGAAAAGTATCATAAATTCACCGGTGATTTCTAGAAAGAGCAATTAACTTCCATAACACCCAATTAACTATGAGCTATACCTATCATCTACATACAAATGGTCAAATATAGTTTTGATGTTTGAACCAACCGAAAACATGTATTTAATCCTATTTTCAATAAAACCTGTAGAGATTGCTTCCTAAAGCTACAATTGTAGTCTAAATTCTAAACCTCTAAACCCCTTGAAACATTAAACACATATTTCATTAAAAATAGAATAATATAGTGGATCTAGAATTTAGAACTTACACTAAATTGAGTTTTTTCAAAATGAGGGCACACATATTTGATTAAAAATAGAATAATATAATAAAATAGAATAATAAAATAATATAGATTGAGTTTTTTCAAAATGAGTAAATCCTTATACTTGGTTTCATTGCATTATTGCAGTAAGAGGAGTGAGGTGCTCCCGTATGGGGGAGATGTTTTCATGTAAGGTAATGTATGTAACATAACACAAAATAAAAGATAAAAAAAATTCATGTTGGATGATAAAATAATTTTTTTATTAAAAGTAATTAAAAAATTTGATGTCCGTCAATAAAAATAAAAAATAAAAAATAAAAATTTAAACCGAGATCTATCAACCAAGAGAAATCAAATTTCTTGAGTTTAATTTTATTTTATAAAATTACACCTTAAGAAACTGGATCCCTTCTAGTACTTGAAAGATATAGGTTTAAGATGGGTCTATGCTAGTTTATTTTAATATTAATTATAGTTTGTATTAAAAGCTAAGTTGGTTAAATTTATTTAATGACATCAAAATTGTGCATGTTAATATGATTAACCATTTATTTATGATTTGATATTGTAACTACTATGTCTATCAATTGATTTACTATGCAGGTAGAAGGTTCGCACAATTTTAGAACGAACCACATAAAAGCTATTTAAGAACATAATACCAATGTGTTTGTTACTATAACAATTTTAATTATAGACATGGATAGTAAATATTGACTGTGTTGAGTACTATGTTTTATTGATGATGACGATGATAATGATGATGATGATGATGATGGTTGTTAATGTCCACTATTACCTACTTTGGTCTACTGGACCTTATGAGAATTTATTTGGTTTGCTTTAAATTTGTATTCATATGCTCAAAACGCTTGAGGAGAACCGTTTGGAGTTCACCATAATTATGGCTTATAAGACGGCTAGGAAGGTTTGTATTGCAACAAAGATGATGAAAGTAAAATATAATATGGTTGTACACGGGACACTCTAAGAGAAACTGATTTTCATTTTAAATGGTCGTAGTCTCACGGAGATGGAAAATTCTTTTCGCCCACATCATTTTAGGAACTATTCAACACCTTGTTTCACTATGGAGCTCATGAGAATTTGTTCTTATCTTGGATATATTAATTTATCTTGTACTTGTACATCATAAACATAGTCTCAACCATTCTCTTGATGGGGGAAAGCCACACTTCACTTAGGAGAATAGGGTAGGGCGTGTTGCTTTTATTTTTAAGTTATGGGTAAAAACGTGAAGGTGGGTAACACTTCCGTGAGAAACAAGTGTAAAAAAGATTTTGCGGAGGTTATTCGGCTGATTAATAAACGTTATTCGGCCAAATAACAAATGTTATTCGGTCGAATAACTGTCATTATTCGGTCGAATAACTACTAACAGTTCTCCGTTTAGGTTAACGGGGACCCTTGAAGTGTGTGCGAAGCACTGTCGGCTGAGAAAATTTTTCAGGTGTTAGTTTATTCGGTCGAATAATTATTCGGTCGAACAATTATTCGGCCGACTAATTATTCGGCCCAACAATTATTTGGCTGAATAATTGTTCCGCCGAATATTTGTTCGGCCGAACACGTTTCCTACATAAAATCCTGGCCTCGTCCACAGTTCGACATTAGCTGTTGGCAATTTTCTGGACCCCGCCTGTGGGCCTACTGTCCATCTGTGATGCGATTGTTCTGTTCGCCACCCTACATGGTTGCCTGCTCGACCCGCGTTTGATCTCTCGCCACCCCTTGCTCGCTTTCTCGCCACTCCTCGCTCGCTTTCTTGCCACTACTTGTCACAGCACTCTGCTTCTCTATTCGTCAACGAGGCTGCTATCTGCCAGCTTGAAATCGCCGTTTGCCATCGGAAGGTCGCTCCCTGACGGATCCACGTGGAGTTAACGGCTTTGGGGTGAGGTAAGAATTAGTTTAAATGTTTCGTTTACATGTTTGTATTTTTTTTTTCCAATTTGTTTTTGAATGTATTGATATGTATTCATCTTTTAATGTGTGTTGGAAATGTGGTAATGTGTGCAGGTCAATTCGTTTGTTGAGTTGGTGGTTGTCTTCAGTGCGACATTGGTGTTCTGGTGTTCGGCGCAGAGTTGATAGTTTGTCATTTCGTCAGGTATGTTTTGACGATAAGGTGTTTCGTTTTGTTTTCATTTTCGTATTTTTATAGTTTTTTGTTGCTAATACCACTTGTCGATGTTTGTAGGAAATTTTGTTACGTTCGGCGAGTTGGTGGTCGTATCCGGTGCGGCGTTGGTGTTCGTGTCTGGTTCGACAATCTGTTGACTACGAGTTTGGTTTACAGGTATGCTTCCTGTCTCAATTTTTTTTATTGTCAATAAATATAGTTGTCATTTAAAGAAAATTAATAAAAAATATTTGCATTCAGAATTAAAATTAGATGCTGCTAGATTAAAAATTAGATGCTGCTAGATTTATTTTCTAAGTTATTAAATGCTGCTAGATTTTCTCAATCATTCTCCAAGATTCTTTAGAGATGCTACAACCCTAAACTTCACAACCATACACGATTTTTATTTTTATTTTTCTATTAAAATTTAAGTCGATCGAGGATTACGTCAAGAATATAGATTGTGAAAAAAATTCTTACATATTATTAAAGTTATTTGATGGAATTTATTATTTAATAGTAATGAACCTTATATTTTGACTTTTTCCTAATATATATTCCTTATTATATTTGATAATAAATAGAGTTCGCTATTATTCTTATATATACGATTTAATATATAAGTTTCGTTACTATTATTAACTTGGAATTTCGTTCTAATTTTATATTATATTAATTATTGTGTCTAGGTTGAGTTTCCATAGTAAGTTTAATAGATTGACATCATTAAATTATAGTGATCTATAATGATGTGAAATTATGACATAATATAGGCATTGCATTTGTTACTACAACAACTTTAATTATTGTCATAGTAACTTATTTTGTCTTTCTTTAGTATGACGTTTTATTTTAGGAAGTTAGCACCACTTTATAGTCGAAAAAAATAAATTATAAATTATAAATAGAATAGGAACTTACCCTTTTGACGATAAAAGTAAATTATAAATTAGAATAGAAACATATTTTATTTGCATTATTATTGTTAAAAAACAGGTTGATAAATGTTTACTTCATGACCAAAGATTGTGCGAGAACTTTCATATTGCAGATCAAATATCAAAGATTAATATTAATATTCATATTCATATTAATATTAAATATTCCTTACAATATTTATATTATCATTAATATTTCTATTTCTATATTAAAACAAAGTTCATCAAGACTTGACTGACGAATAATAAATTGTGTAGAAAATTTCTTACATATAAAGTTATTTAAAAACATATTAATATTGTTTTTGTGACTATTATTAACCATTTTAATAATGACACAAGTGTTGCTTCTTTGCCCAAAAACATTTTATGAATTTATAGTCTATGTTTTACCTTTACGATGATAAAAATAAATTATAAATTAGAATAGCAACATAATGTATTTGTATTATTATTGTTAAAAATTATGTTTAGAAATGTTTACTTCATGGACAAAGATTGTGCGAGAAATTTCATATTGCAGATCAAATATCAAAGATTACTCTTGTGGTGTTTGAACATGTTAAATTGTAAATAACATATTAATATTCATCTATATTATATTCCTTACAATATTTATATTATATTAATATACATATACATATTTATATTTCTATATTAAAAAAAACTTCATCAATACTCGACTCATGAATAATAAATTGTGTAGGAAATTTCAAGTTATTTAACAACATATTAATATTGTGTTTGTGATTATTATTAACCATTTTAATAATGACAAGTGTTACTTCTTTGCCCATGTTGAGTGGAAGTTTGTATACTAGTACAATGTTGTTTTCACTTTAAAGTCTACTAGAGGAAAAAAAAACTTAGAAGACTAGTTGTGTAGTTTAATGATCAAAATCAAATTGATATGAATTAGGCATTTAACTAGTTGTAGTTTAATGAATGATTTATATCAAATATAATAAGGAATATATATTAGGAAAAAATCACTTCAAACTTTATCTCAAGTGCCTAGTATTTATTCATAGACCAAGTCTAAAAGATGTTTTTAAATGCATTATTGAATTTGATTATGAACATTTTATATATTGAGAGGATATGTTGATCTGAACAAAACATTGAAAAGTTTAATATTGTTTGGTTTTATGTATTTCTCATAAAGAAACATGACATTAATTAACATTGAAGTTAAACCCACAATTTGAATAGTTGTACTAAATAATATAATATTTCTCAAAAAATAATATGAAGAGAATATTTGATATACTACAAACATTGAAAAGTGTTTATTCTTGTATATTAATAGGTCATTCAAAGAACAAAATTACATTCTTGAATCATCTCCACCTAATCTCACTTTATCTGCTCAAATAGATCAAGTACAACTTCTACACCAAATTTATTTATCTTGGTCTTCTTGCATTGTTCTTTCTTTGTCATCCATGCCCAAATTATGGCATTAATTGGAATAGATCCAAGTTCTGTGTCATTGGGATTTGGTACCCAATATTGTTCTAAAATTTTTCCCTTGTATTTCCCTGAAGCAGGCATCCACCAATCAACCTTTACATGAAGAGTCTCAGTTTCATTATCCTCAAAGATATCTGACTGGGCTTTTGCCATCCAAATCAGCTCTCCTTTATCCTCATTTCCTGATCTAACTAGCAACATATTTCCTTTCTCAACATCATTCAAAGAATTGAATGCTAGCTTTGGCTTGTTGCACTTGGGTCCAACATATATTGGTTCATCTGTCACATTATCAAAATCCTCATCCATAATACTTGAGATTACACTGAGTGCATTACAATCAGCATTGACAATTTGTCGTGTCTTGGGCCAGAAATCCACAGAAGATGAATCACTTCCATCCATTGTTATATGATTATTGGATATTTCATCTAATGCATCAACAACTCTTTCCCAATACTCTACTTTATTTTTCCATTCCTCTTTAACAATTGGCAATTTCTCATTGCCAATAGTATCTTTCCACATTTTTATGTATGATGTTATTCCTTCCTTTAGTTCTTTTAAATGGACATCATTCTCTTTGGGACCTAAAAAATATGGGTTCCTTTTGGGCAATTTAGGTCGACCTTCATCATCTATATTCCACAACTCAATTGGTTCTGACCATGCAATATTTCTAATTGATTCTTTATACCTCATCACTGGAACATCATTGATTACAAGAAATTGGAAGTACTGGACATTAAGATGTCCAACTAGTGCATCTTTTCCCTCCTTGATGTATCCATTAAGGAAATTTTTGAAGTCATACACTTTGTCAATAAGTGTAGGTGGAAACACTATTTTTTCTTCTATTGTGCGATATGTATCCGTCATTTCGGGTAAAGAATATATATCTTTATTTTTCAAGTTGGAAGACATTCTTCCATAGGTTCCATCTATGTCTTCATGGGTGTGACCCACAAGCAAGAACCCAACCTCAATAGTGATGAAGACACCAAGTGCAGTTAAAAGTGATAGAAACATGAAAACATAACGGTTCTTATTATCACTTGTTGCATTGTCCATCTGTAACAACAAATGTGGAGGAGGAGGTTTGAAATCAACATCCTGATTTTTTGATCTTCCATGAGATAGAAAATCATCCTTGTACACTCTACAATTTGAGTAAATAGAGGTTTCAAGTAATGCATTAGAAAGTGGGTTTCTTGAACTTCCACTCTCATAAAGGAGATCGCCATACTTATCATGGTGTGGGTCTTCAAGGTCCCTCAAGCATTTTGCAAGAGATGTAATGGTAAATTGTGATCCCATGTGTACAAATGGTAGGGAGAAATGACCAAAACCTCCTGTGTTATGCCCATGTGTTAGCATACCTGTCAATGACAAACCCAAGTTTGTTCCTGCAATAGATTTTGATTTGACACGTAATCTTGGGATTGAATTCTTTGTTTTGTCCATTTTATCATGGATAATGCTCAAATACTCCTTTGGAAACTGCTTTGACATAATCCTGTGCATAGTAGCAATATCTTCCACACATAACAGTCTTGTTATGTTTGTTTAGTCTACCTCGTGCCTTTTCTTCCAACTATTTTGTAGTCGCTGACTTCATCTGTGCTTTCAACACGATACATTCACTACATTTACTAAAGTTGGTGTTCTTTGAGAATGCTACCTCTCTAAAATGAGTATTCCAGATCTTGCTCATTGCTGGTTGTGATATTGATGACTAATTGAGCTTTTTAAGACCTTCATTGATCTCCTTTAACAGAGAAATTTTTGTGTAAGTTGAAGGAAGCAATCTTAAAGGAGCAGATGTTCCATCTTCTTCAACTTGACGTGTTTGGTTTGGTGAAAAATCTGAATTATCCATGACAATTTTGTGCAATATTTCTATGGCTTCCACGGTATGTGCACGTGTTTTGGATTTGTTGGTATTACCATGAATGGCTTTGATTTGTCCTTATTGGAAATCTTTTTGGTAGTTATAGAAGGTGCTTTGAGGAATCTTGTGTATCTTGTGCCATGCTTTCTTACAAATAATATTTCCATTAAATCTCATGTCCTTTACTTTCCTAACAGTTGGAGGTAGCCCATGTCCATGACTCTTTGAAATGATTGTGTTTGCAGAGAGAGAATTCAATACAAATTCCCTAATACCATTTGTATTTATGAGTTTCATGCCCCTTCTAGAATCTGCAATGGATTTCCTATCCACATGTTGAAGACAATCTTGTTTGCAACATTCAGCTGCTGCCAAAAGTCAGATTTCTTTCTCATCATCTATCTGTGTTTCACATTTTCCAACATTTTTTGTAGCAATAGCACATTTAATCATTTTATATGGTCTCGTTACATGCATATAAATTGAATTTTTATCATTATAAAGATCCCCCTCCCATTTATTTAAGGGACTTGTGTCCTCTATAATATCCCATACCACCATTTCCATGGGGGCTCTTTGAAATTTTCTTTCACCCTTACAATCTTACCTTCATCATCCACCAACTTATTTATTGGCCATCTAAACAAACAATGTATAGACTTATCCCCAATTCTACATCTTTCACAATTTCCATATATCTCTTCCACAAAAACACCGAATTCCATTTCACCTAGAGTTTCACCCTCAACCATGTCATCCTCGCGGACATAAACTACGATCCCTTTGGCAATGCACACGCTTGCTCTTGTGCATTCATGTGTAAGAGAAACCTTTTTATATGCGAATTTAACCCTATCTTGGAGAATATTTATTGGATGATCATGACAATGTGTGACCAAATCTGATTCTGGCCAAATCTCATAAGATTCCAATGCACCCCCTAATGTATGCTCAAATCCTGTTGGATGTGGTAGCAGAGCATCATGTTTTAATGCTTTCTCTATTTTAACCACTATGCATCCTTTCTTTACCATCCTTCCATGCACCTTATGCCCAAGATCTGTATTGAATATGGATCCCTCACCCACCTTCACTCCATGTTGTGGAAGATCTACCTTGTCGCCAATAGAAAATGCAGAAGAGACATTTGCACCTGTACACCAAATTAAGGAAGTTTAGTATTTGCTAAAAAAAGCATTCAATGTAATATAAATAACATTTAACACATGCTTCAAGATTTTTATTTACCTTTGTTATGCCTCAAATCCATGATCTTCCATGGATGTGTGTCCCCTTCATCAACATCTTCCACAATCAAATGTGGTTGAGTGACATTAATTATCAAAATCATTACATAGCCTGCATTAACTCTTTCTCCGCCATAATAAGTTCCACTATCTGTAGAGTCAACCCTTCCTAGCCCAATAACTTGACCATTAATCAGGAGGTCAACATAGTCCCCTATTGTCAAATTTATGTTTTCCATTGAAACTCCTTTAAATTCTGTAACACAATTGAATTGTAACTTGTAAATAAGGTTAAACCATGTCAAGTTCCAATTTAGAATAACCCTATTATCAATGTTGACAATTATTTAAAATCCACGAATTAGCACATAAGAGGGCAATTATATTAAATAGAAAAAAAAATGTCCATGAATATATAACATTTGAATGAAATATCCAACAAATCTAGCACATTATATAGAATTAAAGCATTAGAAATAATATCCATTGTAAAGAAGGTAAAACATGAATGAAAATCCAGAAATACATTGTACTTAAAATAAACATTTCTACATTGTAGCAAACAACAAATTTGTAACAGATTTTGTTCACAAGCACAATAGATCATTTGTAGCTTACTTTAGGTTAATTAATTAAAAATCCACAAATTAGCACATCATAGGGTAATAATAATATAGCTACAAAAATTGTCCATTAATAGATAACATTTGAATGAAATATCCAACAAATCTAGCACAACATATAGAATTAAAGTATTTGGAATAATATGTTGTATTTTAAACAAGGTAAAACATGAATGAAAATCCACAAATTTAGAGTGTCATATAACATTAAATTGCGAAAAATAGAATAATCAATCACAAACATAAAGCAATAAATTGTAGAAACACACTGTACTCAAAATAAATATCTATTCTTTATAGCAAACAACAAATTTGTAACGGATTTTGTTCACAAGCCTCTATCGAAATTGACATCATTGATTTGGCATAACGTAGGAGCCAAGTTGACTCAATACCCCATCAACTTGACTAGAGACTGAAGCTTGACTATACTAAAACCTATATTACAAGAGGTCTAATGCAGGTTAGTTATTTTTTTAACAACTACGTGAAATATATATCATGTTATATTTCCTTCTGACAACAACGATGTTAGATCTCATTCTAATAACAATATTGCACAGTCAATGAAATGTAACACGTGTTACCTTTCCTTTTAACAACAACATTGCTAGGTGAAGGAAAACTACCGAAGTGTTAGCTTTCATATGATAGTTTTATTCTAGGATTGTCGTCAAAGATAACGTGTGTTAGTTTTTAGATAGTAGTTTTCCTTCTAGCACAACCACGTTGATCACTTTCACCTAATACCACTATCAAGCCTCTATCGAAATTGACAACAATGAGTAGGTTTAACGTAGTAGCCAAGTTGACTCAATACCCCATTAGAAATCATATGCATTGTAAACAAGGTAAAACATGAATGAAAACCCACAAATTTAGAGCGTCATATATTTCACTAATGTATGAAAAATAGAATAATCGAGCACAACATAAAGCAATAAAATTGTAGAAATACAATGTACTCAAAATAAACATTTCTACTTTACAACAAACAACAAATTTGTAACAGATTTTGTTCACCAGCACACGATTTATGGAGTTCCATTGGCAATGAATTGAAAACTAGATATAGAGTTCCATTGTGAATAACTTGGGAACTACTATGAAAGATCAATCCCTATGTAATTAATGCATGAAGCTAACTAAGTAGAATATGTATTTTAAACATGTTAAAACATAAATGAAAATCCACAAATTTAGAGTGTCATATAGCATTAAAGTACAATAGAATAATCTAGCACAACATAAAGCAATAAAATTGTAGAAATACACTGTACTCAAAATAAATATTTATACTTTAAAGCAAACAACAAATTTGTAACAAATTTTGTTCAGAAAGCTCTATCAAAATTGACATCATTGACTTGGCATAACGTAGGAGCCAAGTTGACTCAATAACCCATCCACTTGACGAGATAGTCATGAAATCTAACACACGTTAGCTTTCCTTCAATTAACAATATTGCATGGTCAATGAAAGCTAACACGTGTTAGCTTTCCTTTTAATGACAACATTGCACTGTGAATGATAGCTAATAGGTGCAATCTTTCATATGATAATTTTCTACTAGGACAACCACATTATCGTCAAAAATAACATTTGTTAGATTTCAAATGGCAATTTTCCTTCTAGCGCAGCCACATTGATCACTATCACCTAAGATCACTATCTAGCCTCTATCACAATTGACAACATTGACTAAGCATAACGTAGGAACCAAGTTTAATCAATACCCTATCAACTTGACTAGATACTCTAGCTATCTAGCCTCTATCACAATTGACATCATTAACTAGGTGTAACATAGGAACCAAGTTTAATCAATACCCCATCAACTTGACTAGATACTCTAGCTTGACTATACTAAAGCCTATATTACAAGAGGTCTAACGCTTGATAGCTTTTGTTATAAAAACAATGTGAAATCTATCTCAAGTTAGTTTTCATTCTAACCAACATGAATCTAACACATGTTAGCTTTCCTTCAATTAACAATATTGCATGGTCAATGAAAGCTAACATGTGTTAGCTTTCATTTTAACATCAACATTGCACTATGAATGAAAGCTAATGGGTGCAATCTTTCATACGATATTTTTCTACTATGACAACCACATTGTCGTAAAAAATAACGTTTGTTATGTTTCAAATGGAAATTTTCCTTCTAGCACAACCACATTGATCACTATCACCTAAGATCACTATCTAGCCTCTATCGCAATTAACATCATTTACT
This sequence comes from Larix kaempferi, assembly GCA_027924585.1. NCBI lineage: Eukaryota > Viridiplantae > Streptophyta > Pinopsida > Pinales > Pinaceae > Larix > Larix kaempferi. The sequence continues at coordinate 11,413,885 of BSBM01000660.1, forward strand.
AGGCATAACATAGGAGCCAAGTTTAATCAATACCCCATCAACTTGATTAGATACTCTAGCTTGACTATAGTAAACCCTATACTGCAAGAGATCTAATGCATGTTAGCTTTTGTTATAACAACAATGTGAAATCCATCTCATGTTAGCTTTCATTCTAACCAACATGAAATCTAACGCATGTTAGCTTTCCTTCAATTAACAATATTGCATGGTCAATGAAAGATAACACGTGTTAGCTTTCCTTCAATTAACAATATTGCATGGTAAATGAAAGCTAACACGTGTTAGCTTTCCTTTTAACAACAACATTGCACGATGAACAAAAGCTAATGGGTGTTAGCTTTCATATGATAGTTTTCTTCTAGGACACCCACATTGTTGTCAAAGATAATGTGTGTTAGCTTTCAGATGGCAATTTTCCTTCTACCACAACCACATTGATCACTATCAACTAATACGAAACCCTATCTTACAAGATGTCTAATCGATGTTAGCTTAAATTGTTATAACTACAACGTGAAATCTATCTCATGTTATCTTCCCTTCTAACAACAACGTGAAAGCAAACACGTGTTAGGTTTCCTTCTAATAACAAAATTGCACAGTCAATGAAAGCTAACGCGTGTTAGCTTTCCTTTTAACAACAAAATTGCACTCTGAATGAAAACTAAATGCAAGAGGGCATTCCCAAGCCTAGGAAGTAAGGGATTGTAGGTAATTTACTTGGTGGTTCTCTCTCTTCTAGTAAGTAAGAGAGAGGTAGGAAATCTACCTGTATTTTTTATAGGTATGCTTAGTTACTATGGTGAAACACATTAACTTGTTTGGCTGGAATAATGTAGAATTGTTTACATTCCAAGGAACGTAAATTTTCCAAACCAACAACCAATAGTTTAATGAAAAAAATGTTTTGAAATGAAATCTTCACCTTGGGTAGAAATATGGTGGTGATATGAATCCTTTTTGGAGGATTCAATAGGAGAATGATGTGATCATTGAGATAGGTATATTCAAGCTAACCAACACCCTTATAGCACAAAAAATGTTGACAACTAGTAATAGCCTTGTGCAATGAGTACGTATTATCTCAAATGTAACAGCCTAATTAGACTTCATGGTGTTGAAAATAAGGAATTTGTCTCGTTCATGCCCCACACAACATTATAGTTTTTTTCATAAAATATTGAAAAAATGTTGAGAATGTGCATGTGAACCTATTACTTGTTGACAAATGTCCAGTAGTGGTTCGGTGGCTTGATTTGGCCAATAATAGTTCATTGCTTTGCTTTGGAACGTGTGGGTATCACTAAGCAATCTAACAAGTGATTAGGGTTGGCACTATTACCAACTAAAGGTGCTATACATTCTCCTTTTTCAAACGTAGTCAAGAAATTATGTATTTCACATATATGGCATGCTCATACTATACTTTAACAAATGGGTTATCCACCACTGACTCTATGTTGTAGTGCTCAACTTGAAGAATAGAGTGAACTTTTGGAGGAACATGATGAGGTTGGGTTCATTGTGTGACCACCTTCAATAGTGAATCTTTGTAACTATACAATGAAAGACCTTTACTAGATGGAATGAAAGTTATTGCAAATGCAACAAATCACGTTTTTGATATATTTCAAATCTTTGTTAGTGTGCTACGATCCACTCACATACTTTTCAAGTCGATTTCTATGTGATTACTTAGATTACTAAATATTGCAAGAGAGGGGGATTTGAATTGTAATCACATGATATAAATTCAATCACATGATATAGAGCCTTAAGAGATGTATGGAATCATCAAAAAAATTCTAAATGAGCATTATATCTCCATGGTTGGACTTTTCATGCCATAATCCTTTCCATTTATACAGTATCCACATGCGTGAGTCACATTGAATCAAACATTATATTCTATGAGATATCCTGTAAGAAAAAAATGTGGATGGGAATGGTTTAGGTCTTGAGGATATTTGTAAACATGAGATAATAAACATCCATAAAATCACCTTTGCATAAATGCTCTTAAATCCAAGGCAAGTCCACTAAGAAATATATGCTACAAACATTTATACCAAATATATGCTAAAATTATTTAGATTGTGAAATTTATGTATCAAACAAAATAAATTGATGGTACAAATTAGCGCTTGAATCCACAACGGAAACCCTGTGAATGGGTCATTGGCGCCCTCTACGAGTTTGTCCATAATGAGGTGAAATAAAGATTGGGTTTATGCAAACGGAGGTTTCTGCCATGCAAGACTCATGGCTTCGACAATGGATTGTCCGAAGGTGCTAAAGATGGACATGAAGAGTATCAGTCTCCAATTAAACATGTTACCATATTGAATGTTCTCTGTCTCAATAAACTTGAACTGGGACAACGACCCTCCATTGCTGAATCCATGATATTGATTGTTCTGTCTCAATAACCTTCAACTGGGATGATGACACTCCATTGCTGAATCCATGATTTCTAATTTATCTCCTTGAAATTTTGGAGCACAAATTTTATTCAGTCGGCCACACAATTCAGGATGCACAGAGATGGTTTTTAGGAAGCCGCAGAAGCAATTATGTAATTATGCTTATCTCTGCATTCATGATAGCAGGATGGTAGAGTATACCCCTTTATTTCCATTTTGCACCCATGATGTTTAAATCCCCATAGGATTGGGACTGTGAGACCTAGCTATCATACAAAAGTAATGCGAGAACTCACCTTGAAAGATGAAGGATGTTCACTTGCTTGAAAGAATGGTGGAAGATGTGGGTTTATGTTATGAGAGGGTGATTATTCTATTTATTAAAAACTTAACGTTCTAGCTTTGCGAATTGAAGGGAAAGCAAATCTCAATCAAAGGAAACTTACATGGAAGCAACTAAATGAATTAGCTCTTTGAGATAAAAATGACTCTCTAGAACCTACTTCTTTCAAGTAATTCAATGATGATAGAAGCTAGGCGATGATAGAAGTTAGTAAGAACTATAGCCTACTCTGTTTATATAAATCACTAATGAGTAAACTCCATTACTTACTGTATAATACTACTATGATGGTATCATAACTGATCGAAAATGTTGAACATATTGCACCATTCAAAAATATGTTATAGTTTGATTAAATACAATGGATGCACAACATAGTGGCAGAGTGTTTTCCAACCATACCTTTAAGAGAGATTGTCCCAACAAGTTTGTAGATTCAGTACTGGCCTCAACTGTGCCCCCAAAACCTAGACCTCCACCAGCGATTCAGTCGACCCATAGCTTATCTTCTGCTTGTACGCGTGCTCTTTGGACAGTGTAACCAAAATAACCCACACCCACACCCAGGAACATATCCTATGATGAGCCAGAGGACAAAGAAAACATGCAGAGCGAAAAAAAAGGATATGGCAGCTCAAAAACAGCTCGGACCAGTGCTTCAGTTTGGAAATAACTTAATAAGTTAACCGTTGAATGTGGTAGCGCAAAGGCAACCCATATTTTTTTGAGCAGCAAATTTAGTTGATTTGGTATTTTTTTGGCTTTTTCCAAAAACAATATTACTAGATAAATTTAGATAATTTGTTTTTTGTTTTAAAGTAAATTTGGATAATTTGGTATTTGTTTTGGAAATTAAATTGTGATAACTTGGTTTTTTTTGGAAGGTAAATTTACATAATTTGGTATTTTTTTTTTCATATATTATGTTGTGTTCCATTAATGTTTCTAGATCTCATCCCATTTGTGTCTCCTTTACTTTTATGTCTTAGTGCATCCACAATTGCATCATAATGTGTCCATTTTAGCGTCATATGCATCCCATAATCAATTTTGTCTAGATATGTGTCATAACTTGATTTCTTATTTGCACTACAATATCATTATTTGCATCTAATATTATTCTACCTTTAGACTTGTACACACCATAAACAAACAAACCTTCCCATTTGGCTATGCTATCTCTATGAGTGACCAACCATTACCCATAGGTTCCTCTTAAGGTTACATCCAATGCCTAAACCCTTACTTCTCCTTGTATAAACTCCTCTAATTGATCAATGAAAGGTTTTATTTTAATTGTACTTGAGAGGGTTGCATTGTTTTGCAAGATCCAATGAGGAATCCACTCTTAAATTAACGGTCTCAAATCCTACTTGAGATGGAGGGTTGCATTGATTTCATCGTACTTGGGAGTGTTGCATTGTTTTTTCATTACCCCATAGATGTCTACTTCAGCATCCTTCACTCTTCTGATTGCATAGTTTTATATCTATTTTCCAATCTTATATAGATAGGTGACAATGATGTTCGAATCTTAGATAGTTCTATACTCCTTGTTTCAAGGATTTGTAGTGATCATATTCATTTATCTCTATTTCTATATCAACTATAGGCAATATGTAATCTTGTGCTCTATAATATGACAATGTCTGCACATGGATTGAGGTTTAGTGAAATTCCTCTTGATGTGCCCTAGTGAAATTCCACTATGTCCTTGACTGTTTAATCCACTATAACATTTTTGTCCTTCGTATCCACCTTCCACCCCCCATTGTGCTTGTCTTAGATGCTTGCACCATGTATGCATCCATCATGTTTTAGTGACCCTCTATGTGGCCATCATGACATAATTGTTCAAAAATAGGAATTCAATATTGTAGTGACCCTCCATCAGACATCGAGTGCTCCGCATGTTTTCTTTGTTATTTCTTTTCCTTGGACATCTCCTATCGAGTGCTCTGCATGTTTTCTTTGTTATTTCTTTTCCTTGGATATCTCCTATCTAGTCGGTTGGTTAAGGTGTCCAATTGATTTTAAACTTGTGTCAATCCTAAAGGTGATTCTATGAAACCCTTAGCAACCTACATGTGTGTGTTGATATCTAACACTTAAGGTTATCAAGATATCCTATGTTGGGTGAGATGAATTATTATATAAGGTAAACATAAGATAAGATAAATTAAGTAGGGGCTCCACTCCGTCCTTGATTGTTTAATCCACTATAACATTTTTGTCCTTTGTATCCACCTTCCACCCCCCAATTGTGCTGGTCTTAGATGCTTGCACCATGTATGCATCCATCATGTTTTAGTGACCCTCTTGTGGCCATCATGACATAATTGTTCAAAACTAGGAATTCAATATTGTAGTGACCCTCTATCAAACATCGAGTGCTCTGCATGTTTTCTTTGTTATTTCTTTTCCTTGGACATCTCCTATCGAGTGCTCCGCATGTTTTCTTTGTTATTTATTTTCCTTGGACATCTCCTATCTAGTCTGTTGGTTAAGGTGTCCAATTGATTTTAAACTTGTGTCAATCCTAAAGGTGATTCTATGAAACCCTTAGCAACCTACATGTGTGTGTTGATATCTAACACTTAAGGTTATCAAGATATCCTATGTTGGGTGAGAGGAATTATTATATAAGGTTGTAGCCCCATTCAGTGAACCACTCCATGTGTTAAACACCATATGATAGATTTCATAATAGACTTTCTACATAAATAGAACACCAAGGTTGGGAATGGAACTCGAAACCTCTTCTACATGAACTAAAAGACCATGTCACTGGTGTCTTTCAGCAAAGTACCTGCAATCATAGGGCTTGTTGTCATTCCAATAGCTTGCATTATACACTTGCTAGAATGTAGAAAAACCAATAGGGGGAACGAGACTAAAAGTTCTTACACATGGATATGGATCCTTATCCAAAAGAACAAACTGAGGCATTTTGCAAGGTACCCAGTATGACCAGACATGCCAAAATTCTTTCCATTGTGACTAGACATGCCCCACTTGAGTCTATCATTTTCCCTATACCTCCCTCATATGGAATCCCTCAACCACTCCTTATACCTCCCTCTCTTCTTGGAAACTCACCATGGTATTCTCTATGGTTCTTATACTTTCTTCATTATTTACTCTACCATCATCTAATATGACTTCTCCCCTCATTCTCAAGTCACCTAGTTGGATTTTAGGGATCACTTATCTCCATAAATTTCAACTTTAATTCATATTTTAACTTCTGAATTCATTACCCCTCCCTTAATTCCATTGGCTACATTAAGTAGGGGCTCCACTGTGTCCTTAATTGTTTAATCCACTATAACATTTTTGTCCTTTGTATCCACCTTCCACCCCCCAATTGTGCTGGTCTTAGATGCTTTCACCATGTATGCATCCATCATGTTTTAGTGACCCTCTATGTGGCCATCATGACATAATTGTTCAAAACAAGGAATTCAACATTGTAGTGACCCTCTATCAGACATCGAGTGCTCCACGTGTTTTCTTTGTTATTTCTTTTCTTTGGACATCTCCTATCTAGTCAGTTGGTTAAGGTGTCCAATTGATTTTAAACTTGTGTCAATCCTAAAGGTGATTCTATGAAACCCTTAGCAACCTACATGTGTGTGTTGATATCTAACACTTAAGGTTATCAAGATATCCTATGTTGGGTGAGATGAATTATTATATAAGGTAAACATAAGATAAGATAAATTAAGTAGGGGCTCCAATGTGTCCTTGATTGTTTAAACCACTATAACATTTTTGTCCTCTGTATCCACCTTCCACCCCCCAATTGTGCTGGTCTTAGATGCTTGCACCATGTATGCATCCATCATGTTTTAGTGACCCTCTTGTGGCCATCATGACATAATTGTTCAAAACTAGGAATTCAATATTGTAGTGACCCTTTATCAAACATTGAGTGCTCTGCATGTTTTCTTTGTTATTTCTTTTCCTTGGACATCTCCTATCGAGTGCTCCGCATGTTTTCTTTGTTATTTATTTTCCTTGGATATCTCCTATCTAGTCTGTTGGTTAAGGTGTCCAATTGATTTTAAACTTGTGTCAATCCTAAAGGTGATTCTATGAAACCCTTAGCAACCTACATGTGTGTGTTGATATCTAACACTTAAGGTTACCAAGATATCCTATGTTGGGTGAGAGGAATTATTATATAAGGTTGTAGCCCCATTCAGTGAACCACTCCATGTGTTAAACACCATATGATAGATTTCACAATAGACTTGCTACATAAATAGAACACCAAGGTTGGGAATGGAACTCGAAACCTCTTCTACATGAACTAAAAGACCATGTCACTGGTGTCTTTCAGCAAAGTACCTGCAATCATAGGGCTTGTTGTCATTCCAATAGCTTGCATTATACACTTGCTAGAATGTAGAAAAACCAACAGGGGGAACGAGACTAAAAGTTCTTACACATGGATATGGATCCTTATCCAAAAGAACAAACTGAGGCATTTTGCAAGGTACCCAGTATGACCAGACATGCCAAAATTCTTTCCATTGTGACTAGACATGCCCCACTTGAGTCTATCATTTTCCCTATACCTCCCTCATATGGAATCCCTCAACCACTCCTTATACCTCCCTCTCTTCTTGGAAACTCACCATGGTATTCTCTATGGTTCTTATACTTTCTTCATTATTTACTCTACCATCATCTAATATGACTTCTCCCCTCATTCTCAAGTCACCTAGTTGGATTTTAGGGATCACTTATCTCCATAAATTTCAACTTTAATTCATATTTTAACTTCTGAATTCGTTACCCCTCCCTTAATTCCATTGGCTACTTAACTGTGTCCTTAATTGTTTAATCCACTATAACATTTTTGTCCTTTGTATCCACCTTCCACCCCCCAATTGTGCTAGTCTTAGATGCTTTCACCATGTATGCATCCATCATGTTTTAGTGACCCTCTATGTGGCCATCATGACATAATTGTTCAAAACAAGGAATTCAACATTGTAGTGACCCTCTATCAGACATCGAGTGCTCCACATGTTTTCTTTGTTATTTCTTTTCTTTGGACATCTCCTATCTAGTCGGTTGGTTAAGGTGTCCAATTGATTTTAAACTTGTGTCAATCCTAAAGGTGATTCTATGAAACCCTTAGCAACCTACATGTGTGTGTTGATATCTAACACTTAAGGTTATCAAGATATCCTATGTTGGGTGAGATGAATTATTATATAAGGTAAACATAAGATAATATAAATTAAGTAGGGGCTCCACTGCGTCCTTGATTGTTTAATCCACTATAACATTTTTGTCCTCTGTATCCACCTTCCGCCCCCCAATTGTGCTGGTCTTAGATGCTTGCACCATGTATGCATCCATCATGTTTTAGTGACCCTCTTGTGGCCATCATGACATAATTGTTCAAAACTAGGAATTCAATATTGTAGTGACCCTTTATCAAACATCGAGTGCTCTGCATGTTTTCTTTGTTATTTCTTTTCCTTGGACATCTCCTATCGAGTGCTCCGCATGTTTTCTTTGTTATTTCTTTTCCTTGGACATCTCCTATATAGTCTGTTGGTTAAGGTGTCCAATTGATTTTAAACTTGTGTCAATCCTAAAGGTGATTCTATGAAACCCTTAGAAACCTACATGTGTGTGTTGATATCTAACACTTAAGGTTATCAAGATATCCTATGTTGGGTGAGAGGAATTATTATATAAGGTTGTATCCCCATTCACTGAACCAATCCATGTGTTAAACACCATATGATAGATTTCATAATAGACTTGCTACATAAATAGAACACCAAGGTTGGGAATGGAACTCGAAACCTCTTCTACATGAACTAAAAGACCATGTCACTGGTGTCTTTCAGCAAAGTACCTGCAATCATAGGGCTTGTTTTCATTCCAATAGCTTGCATTATACACTTGCTAGAATGTAGAAAAACCAACAGGGGGAACGAGACTAAAAGTTCTTACACATGGATATGGATCCTTATCCAAAAGAACAAACTAAAGCATTTTGCAAGGTACCTAGTATGACTAGACATGCCAGAATTCTTGCCATTGTGACTAGACATGCCCCACTTGAGTCTATAATTTTCCCTATACCTCCCTCATATGGAATCCCTCAACCACTCTTTATACCTCCCTCTTCTTGGAAACTCACCATGGTATTCTCTATGGTTCTTATACTTTCTTCATAATTTACTCTACCATCATCTAATATGACTTCTCCCCTCATTCTCAAGTCACCTAGTTGGATTTTAGGGATCACTTCTCTCCATAAATTTCAACTTTAATTCATATTTTCACTTCTGAATTCATTACCCCTCCCTTAATTTCATTGGCTCCCTCATCATGTGAAGTTTACACTTTGATTGGGTGCGGTGAAATATTCACTATTCATTTCTCTACAAACAATATTTTAAACCACAAAGTTATTAAATATTCCATCCTTCTTGGACATTCCTCAAAGTATGCTTTATCCATGTTATATTTGTTAGAAAATTCCACAATGTATTCCAAGAGCTAGGCTAGTTTGTTAGAAATTTCCATGATGTATTCCAACATCTATGCTATAATATTGTTGGAACATTTAAACCATTTAAACCTAGTTACATCTAACCATTTAAACCTAGTTACATCTAGGGTATAATATTGTTGGAACATTTAAATCATTTAAACGTAGTACGTTTAATGTGAAATTTATATTGTTAGACTACGTTTGATGTGAAATTTATATTGTTAGACTATAAATGAATCAATTAATCAATTAAAGGAATTAAAAAAAACAAAAGGAATTTAAAAAAAACAAAAGGAAATAAAAAAAAAACAAAAGTTATAATCAATCAATCAATTAAAGGAATTAAAAAAAACAAAAGGAATTAAAAAAAATAAAAGGAAAGAAAAAATAAGTTATAATCAATTAATCAATTAAAGGAATTAAAAAAAAAACAAAAGGAAAAAAAAAAAAAAACATAAAAGTTTATATTGTTAGACTAGAAATGAATCAATTAATCAATTATAAAGGAATTAATTAAAAGCAAAACAAATACATAAATGAAGGAATGTTTAAAAAAAAAAAACAAACCAAAAATCCTTGTTGCCAATTTCAAACACTGGCAAACGCTAATATGGGGATCCTTGTTGCTAATTTCAAACATTGATATGGATTTTCCATTGCTAGATCAAGCGGGAAAATGGTTTTCGTTTGGTCCAAAGAGCACGTAGCGCCAGGTGTTGATCTCGGCCCAAACAATATCCAAAGAGCACTCATTGCAGAAAGTTGATCTTTGCATTTTTCGTTTGCCGGAACTAACTGTGTGTGTGTTTGGTTAGTTAGTCTCTAGACAACACGCATGCGAGAATAGCTGAGCGAGCTTTTAATTTGGGCTTTTTTCGGCTTCCAGGACTTCTTGAGTTGATCTAGGAATTTTTCATCTGCCGAAACAGGCTGTGTGTGTTTGGCTAGTCAAAGACTCTAAAGAGCACGCATTCAGGTTTCGAATCCATTCAACAATGAAAACAGGTACTTTCTTCATATCTCACAGAAAGTTGATTGGTTGCACTTATAGAAGCATTTTCTAAGGTTCTTTCTCAGATTAAAGTTAGTTTTAGATTTTTTTCCATTTTTTCTTGACGACATTAATATTACAAAATTTACTAGTAAGATATAGGTACTTTCTCCATATCTCACAGAAAGTTGACTGGTTGCACTTATAGAAGCATTTTCTAAGGTTCTTTCTCAGATTAAAGTTAGTTTTAGATTTTTTTCCATTTTTTCTTGACGACATTAATATTACAAAATTTACTAGTAAGATAAAACATTCAGATCCAAACAAGTTTGAAACATCAATGCACTAAACATTCGTGCTAATATCTATTGAAATTAGTCCACAACAGTTTTCAAAAAACAGATAAAGGATATATATGTCCTTAGTAAGAGGCATGATTTATAAAATACATTGAGGCCAGTTAATTTGAGCTATCTCTAATTACTAGTATAATTACAATAGTTCAGCAGCAGAGGAAAAGGAATCCGGGCACTGACTTTTGGCCTTTATATTTGCAAATCTAGAAGGCAGAAGGCTTAACAAACCCTTCCAGATTTAATTTAGTTCTCTCCCATTATTTGAAGCAGAATTTGAGCATTTGAATGTTATATCTTTGTCTATAGATAAATAGGATAATTCTGAAGCGATCTTAGTCAGAATTTACATTTGAAGACATAGGGGGATTCATCCCACTCATGGATTGAGAAAGTGGCAGCTTTCTTGAATGTCCGTTCTACATAGATGTAAACTTCCTGCAGCGATCAAAGTGTTTTGAGTAGAATTTATTGGTTATAACTCTGTTTGAGAGTAAAAGGAAAATTCTAATCGATTTCAGATAGAAATTTCATTTGAAGGCATAGGGAGAGTCACTCCCACTCTTGGTTGGATACAGTGGAAGTTATTCACCAGCATACATGCACAACTCTACGATCTATCAGACTTTAAAGAGATGATAGGAAACTAGCTTCCCTATTACATTTTATTATTGGCCTAAATAGGCTCTCAGCTATGCAAAGATGAATTTGATCAAAAATAATTTGATTAACTATTGTACTCAGCCGATTTGGTTAAAAACCACGGCCTTTTTTTATATACAATATTCATTTATGTTAAATAAAAAAGTATAATTACAGTAGCATTAAATAGAATTGATTACAACTAAAAAATTACTAGCATATGGTTTACTCTAAAACCGTAAACCAGTGACAGATAGTACCCATTTAGACATGTAAGCAAAGGATTACCAGCCTTATGACACAAGTACTAGTATTTAATCTATGTAACTCAGCACATATAGAGATTATAAGGCTTTTATTCTAGAAATTCTCTGTACTAGGATTCTTACTTGTAAGGCATAAGTCATGGTTACACAGATCATGAAAGCAGTACTAGCATCACTGAATTACCCATATAACATATGATTGGTAATTCAACTGAATAACGCAAAAACAGAAGGAGAGGAATCCTTGTCACGATCTTCAGTTATATTTAAGAACATTTAAAACAATAGACGACATTAATATTACAAAATTTACCAGTAAAATAAGACATTCAGATCCAAACAAATTTGAAACATCAATCTACTAAACATTCGTGTTAATATCTATTGAAATTAGTCCACAACAGTTTTCAGAAAACAGATAAAGGATATCGTCTTCCTCATACTCATATCCCAGTATATAAACAAACCATATCCCAATATTGAAACAAAATACTTTTCCTAGTATATCATCGTTGAAACCCCAAGAAATTAATTTAGGAATATTGTTCAAGGTTTATCCTAAATTAATTATTACAATCAAAACTAACTTAAATTTATATTCTTGTGCCCTTATGGTTTTAAGGAAAACAGTTCCAGTAGATCTGTCGAGTCCCAGGGGTCTTACTCATTGAGCCACGCATGTTGCATCAGTGCCTGGCATATGGTCTCGATATAATTTGACCAAAATACACATCCACAATCCACATATCTGAGATAGAGAAAAATAAAAAATATGAATAAGTAAAAATATGAAAAAAAAATTAATATAACATGAAGTGGTTGCAGAATTTCTGATTCTGCAGCTGCTTCTTATTATAGAGCTAGACACCAATTAATAATTAAAATAAGGCTCAAAAATTTAAATCAAACTAAAAATTACCTTCAAACAAAATATATATAAGTAGCTACATATACTGGGACAAAAATCAAAATGATACTATGATTTCTTCACAAAATCACTGGAACTGGGGTTGACGAAGATATTTATGCATGTTGTATTAATAACTGCTTTACCAGTAGATTTTTTGAGCCTCTTCTTAAGCTCACACGCCTCGGCCTGGTGTTGTTCATTTAGCAATCTTTTCTCTATTTTGATATCTCCAATTCTACCTTTAAGATCTATAATTTGTTGTACCATTGAATACATCGTAGCCTGATAATAATCTACCAAATTCCTAAAATTAGCAGTACAACCTTGCTTTTCACCCACATCCATATTTGTTGCTTGTTGTTGACTGTCTGAAACATTTGATTCTTCGTTAATTTTCTGAAGCGTTACATCTATACCAGGACCAGAAGGTTGAGAATTCTATTGTTCTTGTTTTTTAACTTTTTCTACAACTACATCAGAACTCTTCTCAAATCTTTTTTCACATTCTAGAGTGACATTATCAGAGTCTGTCACTACCTCGTTCTCCCTCTTTTGCAGATCTGCGTCAGGTTTTGATTCATCCTGATCTGGTATGTCAATGACCGAAATCGTTTCTGGCTGACCTCTCTGCTTGTTTTCTTTTGCCTTACTATACCTAGCATAGCCGGATAAAAGACTGGATTGTCTTTTGTCTTTTACATTATTTACAGGCCTACCAGCAGTCTTTCTAGGTCACAGATTTCTTATTGGTGGAACATCTTTTTTTCCTAGAGACTTGTGATCTTCAATCTCGTCATTTTTTACCGTCCTCTGTGCAAAATAATTTTTCACTATATTGCTAGAAACGTTGTTTTGTCTAATTGCAGCATAATTTTGAACAGTATAAGCTACTGCATTTACATTGCTAACCTTAGGAACATCCGTTTGAACCAAATCTTTTAATTTATTCAAATTATTCAACAAATGAACAACCCCAAAACTTTCTAAAACAGAATCAATAATATCATCCAGGGATTCATTATAAAGATGAGATTGACAGTGTGTTTGAGCATCTGTACCTATGAATTCACTGCAGTTCGGTGACAGAGGCATTGAATCCGTCAACTGCACAGTAAATGTGGGTTTAATCTTGGTTATATTTCCACTCAAACATTTATCCTAGCATCATGAAACCTCTTCACTGTGTAGTGGCTGAACATCCCCTTGGACACATAACTCTGAGTGAACCTGATTTTCTTTCGCTGGCTCCAATGAGACTGATTCCTCATTGAAAGAAGATGTTGGATCAGGGTGGTCAAGAGTGGTATCCACAGGAAAGTATATTTCAGTTTCGGGGATAGAAGTTTGATCCATATATGGAGGGAAAGGATACTCAACATCTGGGACTAGTGCTAACTGTTCCGATATCCCCCTATCGAACCCATTTCTTTCTAAGAAGTCAAGCCATATTTGGCCCAATTGCTTAAGATGGAACTCAATGAGGATTCTAATTAGGCCGAAATGACATAAAACCTGTTTGGATTCCTTATATGTTCCATGATAGTGCGATGGCATAAATTTGAGGCTAAGCAGCAGGAAATGGAGTAAGTTCAACTGAAACCCCAATGTGGCCATGAAAAGCCTAACATGGTACCTCAAAACTTTGCTATATCGACCGTCACAAGTGATAAAATAATAGATAGGTTTAAACATCTTCCTCCATTTAGTTTTGAAATAGGTCAAAGACATACCTTAAGTATATTGCTCAGGATCGATAGGCTTAGCTAATAGCTGCTTCCATGGCACATTCTTGAGCTGTGCGTGCTTGCCCCATTTCTCACCCTCATTTGACAGATCCATGGCCGCATCGATGAAGTCCTCATCAATCTGGAATTTTACATCCCCAACCGCAACCCTTTCTCCATCAAACGATTTAGCAAAGGCTACTGTGACTCCTCTACTATAGCCACGAAATTTCCTGATGAATTCTATCCACCCAGTTCTCTCAAAACCCTTGAGAATTTCGGAATCCGATTCAACAGCAGTTGCATTGTCAGGTTCAAATCTGCGAAGATTCCCCATGACCACAATGGGTGACACATGATTCCAGAACTTAGGAATTTAGCGAGAAAAAAACAGAACGAGACAGAGACTGAACCAGAATAGGCAACATAGGATTCCAAAACTTAGGATTTCAGTGAGAAAAAAACAGAACGAGACAGAGACTGAACCAGAACAGGCAACACAGGATTCCAAAACTTAGGATTTCAGCGAGAAAAAAACATAACAAGACTGAGAGTGAACCAGAATTTTGATGGGTGAATGTGTTGTAAAAACCGTCCCACAGGAAACATCCGGAAGGTATGGTCCTCACTGCCTTGGCTTGTCAGTTTTTCGAGAAGTATTAAGAACCAAAATAGGAAACACAAGATTCCAAAACTTAGGATTGCAGCGAGAAAAAAACAGAACTAGACTGAGAGTGAACCATAATTTTGATGGGTGAATGCATTGTAAAAACCATCCCACAGGAAACATCCAGAAGGTATGGTCCTCACCGCTTTGGCTTGTCAGTTTTTCGAGAAGTATTAAGATAGGGCGTGTCAAGTAATAACTGATAAGGTACAGAGACTGAGGTATGGTCCTCACGGCCTTTGGCTTGGCGTGTCAAGTAATAACTGACAAGGTACAGAGACTGTAAGTGCTGCATTAATAATCTGTGCATGAGAGGGATAGGTGTCGTTTAGGAAGTCTAGATTTTATTGTCACGACATGTCTTCACGCATAGCATTCACCATCGAGTATGCCACGTCTGGGAGCTGTAATGATAGCATTTGCTAAGGTGGAGAGAAGACCTGTGTTTTATTGATGCCACGTTAGGGAGCTGTAATGATAGCATATGCTAAGGTGGAGAGGAGACCTCAGTTTTATTAACAAGTGGAATGTAAGGACCTGACGATAAAGTACAGATCATCCCAACGAATGAATCGATTTTATTCATTTCATTTACTAAATGACAGTCAATGGTGTTTGACAAATTAATGGCGTCAAATCGAAATAATGGAGAAATAAGTAATTAAAGATATGTGACACATGGAAAAGTGCTAAATCGTTAAAGTTTATATTTATTCTTTAATTAAAGTTGTGGAATGTGTAAATGGATTTGATCTTAGGATGTTTAAACATGATATTTGGATGTGCTTCATCAACTAATGTTGAATGTCAACATAATATTAAAAAAATAAAGTTTGTTCACTTCAATTACTATCAACTACTATTCTAGACTAGACAACTATCCATGTGTGTGTGAGAATCCAGGGATTGTGTCCCTTCTCGATTCTCAGAATATGCCAAGCATTAAAGAAAAAGGGAAAGTAATCTTTTGTAATGAATTTCATAAAGTTAGGAAATCAAGGGACAAACTTCCATTAATCAAGGACTGGTTGGAAGGTCTAGTTAGGATTCTATTCAATTTTCATTCATATATATATATATTTGAATGAAAATTCAACTACTAACAAACCAGGGTTTGAAAGATGGCATTACGAAATCAATTGGAAAATCAACCTTTTAACTCATGTTGAATTATTAGGCAATTGAGGCTCGCCATTCCACGTTTATGCATGGACTAGTAACTACAAATTATCAAGAGAAAGGGTCAAGTTAGGTTCATAATAGGCATATTGAGTCACAATTGAATGAAGGGGTCAGTCATTGAATACCATGGCAAACAATTCAATAATAAAAAATAGTAAATAAAATGAATTGATATAATATAAATGGTGCTTAGAGATCTTGGAACAAAAATCAATTGTTAACATAGACCATAGTCTTTCTCAGACAATGTTGATAAATTATCACCGATCCCATACACATGCCTATATTTCATGATATCAAATATATACTATTACCCAAAAGTATGTCCTAACAAATTAAAATATGTTTATAAATCATCTTGAATTTTATAGGTGAAAGAAATACAAATTTATTCATGAAGTTGGACATATAATCATCCCAAATGCAATAAACTCAAAGTTTGATCGCTAAAATTTTATCTATAATTTTTTAACATGTATTAGCTATGCACATTTCAATAAAATCTCCATACTCTTTGAAAAGTAATTACTAGTTAATATTATTTAATGTTTTGATGGGGATTGTTTGACAAATAATTTATGAGTAACACTAGGAATTTATTTGGAAATAAACTTAAAATATTGATTTTGATTAGTAGAGGTATTACAAAGAAGTGATGGTACATTTGTTTCACAATTTCAATGAAGACAATTACCATTTCCCTTATACCTGCATTTTGGTGATCTAGAATAAGCTGCAGAATTCCATTAAGTTGATGCATAGTTAACAAAAACCAAAATAATTGAACTATCATTCCTCTTTTGGATTCCATGCTTTTAGTCATGGAATCCAAAAGGTGAATCATTTATAAATGATTTCAATGGATATCCATAAGTGAAGCAGCATAACACCGCATTCTTGACATCTCCATCGAAAAATTGAATGGCTCATATTGTAGAAATTATACCAATGAAAGTTCAAATCCTAAAATATAAATAAATAGCCATGCATATAAATATTACCTGGGCGGCTAGGCCCATTGTCATTGATAATGAATACACAGGTAAAGCCTTAAAATGCGGGGACCCATTCAATTTTGTGAAAAATGCTCTTGTGCTTGTGCTAGAGGGAAAGCTAACACATGTTAGATTTCCTCCATGGTCCCTTGTGCTTGTGCTAGAAGCACATCTAACATGCACTATGCCATTCCCTTATGCTTTTCCTATAAGGACAACTAACACTGATTAGATTTTCTTCATGGTGCAATGTGGTTAGGATATTCCTATAATCCATCCTAGTCCCACCAATATTTTGATCATTTACATTTTCAGTCATGCATGCACCTTTAGGGTTTGCATGCATTCTAGGGTTTGTATGCATCCCAGTCATCAGTCCAACACCTAGCCCTCAGTTAGCCAGCCCCCAGGAGCTTCTCACTATTCTGTTTTAGCCCTCCAGTTTCTTAATGCGCCCTTCTTCCTTGATTTTAGGGAGCAACTCGCCCTTCTTTACCTACCAGTCCAGCTGTCACTCAGTTACAGTCAGTTACAGCTAGTTACACTCAGTTACATTGAGTTACACTTAGTTACACCTACCAGAGTTAGTTTGACTGATGGTTGACAGTTACTTGAGCATTGATGACTCCACTGATGATGATGAAGACTTCCAGTTGCGCTCCGATGATCATGAGGACACCTAGTTGTGCTCCGATGACACTCTATTGATCTTATGATCACTCTGAGAGGCTAATTCGAATTGCCACCTTAGGCATTCGAATCCTCTCTACCATTGTACTATTTATTTGTCCATATTGTGATTAATTAATTAGTGTGTGTGTGAAGTATTATTGCTTCTATCTGAGTTCTACTGTACCATATTATTCTGTTGCTCATTATACTGTATTGTTCACTCTTCTTCTATTTTCTTGCTTAATCATAATTACTCTTGTGAGATATACATCATCTCTTAGATCTGCTATGAGTATTTTCACATGGTATCAGAGCATGTTGAGAGTATTGTTTATCTCCATTCTTGAGAGTTTTTTGCAGGTTATTACCAAGATTTTGAGTGCAGCAGTTGCAGCAGTTTCTGCATTTTTGCAGTAGTAGCAGTTGCAGTTATTCTATATTGTTTTTGCAGGTCTTCTACAACTTCAATGTATCCATAATTAGAAGAAATCACTCCTCTTTCTCTATTCAACTATGATGAATGGAAACCAAAAATAATAGCATATTTGAAGAGCCATGATCTCTTTGATTGTTATTTTGAAAGAGAGTTCGAATCCTCTGAAGAGAAGATTGACTGGTTGAATAAAGGTGACATGCACATTGGAATAATGAAGCTTACTATGCCAGATTACATATTGCTCCCAATCATTATTTATATTGAAACTCCACAAGAGCTATGGGCTCACCTGGATGAAAGATTTGGCAGAGAGAATGAAGGACTTGGTCCCAACCCATTCAAAAGCAAACAAAGTGATGCATTCGCTCCTCTTGATGGTCTCTCAGATCATGCATCGGTATCATCTCATATTGAAGTTGTTGACAAAGAACTTGCAGATTCTCCACTCATGCTCAAACTTTCTTCTCTTTCTATGCCAGCACACACTCTAGATATTGCAGAAGGTCCTAAATCCTCTCTTGCACCAGAGTCTGTTGGTTTGCATCATGATCACATGATTATTTCAGAGGTCAAAATATCTACTGAAGGTAATGCATTCGCTCCTCTCCAGCTATCTCCTCTTTTATACTACTATATGATCATAAATTCATGCTTTCAGAAGGTCATTGAAGAATATGGCCATGGCCATTCGCTTGGGATAATTTCTCATGCATCTACTGGTTTTGGTCTCACCTCTCATAGTTCAAAGGAGATCTCAAGAAGCCATGATTCAAGTCTTGTATCAAATTTGGATTCTAAGCAATTACTGCTTGGGATAATTTCTCATGCATATGATAGTTTTGATCTCACCCCTGCTGGTTCAAAGGAGATCTCAAGAAACTATTTTTTAAGTCTTAAATCTGATTTTGATTTCAAGCAAACATGTTATAGTTATTTTTGTCATAATCTCACCCATGGTGGTTCGAAGGAGAAGACAAAATACTATATGCACTTTCACATATTTGATCCTACCTCAGCTGATTCGAAACACAAGTTCAAGGATCATTCTCATACTATTGGATTTGTTCTCATCACATTCGATCTGAAGAGCAAGTACAAGCACATGCTTTTTGATCATGATCCACTTCTTCCCAAGAAGAAGATACCTCCAGACATATGACCAAGCATCACACATGCTTGAGTTTGGAGCATTTATTTTTATGTGTGCCTTACAGTCTATTTTTTGAGGAGGGGGTATGTTTCCCATGAAATTTTCCCACTTCCTTGGTTTATTGATTGTTATTATTCATTGTATTGGGTGACCTTTGGTCTTAGTTACCAGGGCCCAGGATGGATTAAGGGGGGGTGTTAGGATATTCCTATACTCCATCCTAGTCCCACCAGTATTTTGATCATTTACATTTTCAATCATGCATGCACCTTTAGGGTTTGCATGCATTCTAGGGTTTGCATGCATCCCAGTCATCAGTCCAACACCTAGCCCTCAGTTAGCCAGCTCCCAGGAGCTTGTCACTATTCAGTTTTAGCCCTCCAGTTGCTTAATGCGCCCTTCTTCCTTGATTTTAGGGAGCAACTCACCCTTCTTCACCTACCAGTCCAGTTGTCACTCAGTTACAGGCAGTTACAACCAGTTACACTCAGTTACATTGAGTTACACTCAGTTACACCTACCAGAGTTAGTTTGACTGATGGTTTACAGTTACTTGAGCATTGATGACTCCACTGATGATGATGAAGACTTCCAGTTGTGCTCCGATGATCATGAGGACACCTAGTTGTGCTCCGATGACACTCTATTGATTTTATGATCACTCTGAGAGGCTAATTCGAATTGCCACCTTAGGCATTCGAATCCTCTCTACCATTGTACTATTTATTTGTCCATACTGTGATTAATTAATTAGTGTGTGTGAAGTATTATTGCTTCTATCTGAGTTCTACTGTACCATATTATTCTGTTGCTCATTATATTGTATTGTTCACTCTTCTTCTATTTTCCTGCTTAATCATAATTACTCTTGTGAGATATACATCATCTCTTAGATCTGCTATGAGGATTTTCACAGTTGTACGGGTTGGAAAGCTAACACATGTTAGATTTAAATCACCTTGCCATGTTCTTGTGAAAAATGCCCTTGTACTTGTGCTAGAGAGAAATATAACATGTGTTAGATTTCCTTCATGGTGCAATGTATCCGATTGCAATGCTCTTGTATTGGTAGGAAACATAACACGTGTTAGCTTTCATTCAACATCCAATTTTTTTGTTGTAAATGTCGTTTTGTTGGTGCTGGAAACACATCCAACATGCACTATGCATTGTACTTATGCTTTTGCTTTCAAGAAAGCAAACATTCATCAGATTTTCTTCATGGTGCAATGTGGTTGAACCGGTATGAAAGCTAACACATGTTATCTTTCATTCACCATGCAATTTTCTTGTGAAAAAACCCCTTCTACTTCTGCTTGAGGGAAAGCTAACACGTGTTAGATTTCCTTCATGGTGCCATGTATTTGATTTCAATGTTCTTGTACTGGTAGGAAACCTAACACATGTTAGCTTTCATTCACCAAACAATTTTGTTATTCTAAATGCCCTTGTCCTTGTGCTGGAAGCACATCTAACATGCACTATGAAATGACCTTATGCTTTTGCTACAAGGAAAGCTAACATTCATTAGATTGTCTCCATGATGCAATATGGTGTACGGGGAGGAAAGCTAACACATGTTAGCTTTCATTGACCATGCAAAGTTCTTGTGAAAAATGTCGTGTTGCTTGTGCTAGATGGAAAGCTAAAACGTGTTAGATTTCCTTCATGGTCCAATGTATTTGATTGCAATGTTCTTGTACCGGTATGAAACCTAACACGTGTTATATTTCATTCACCATGTGATTTTGTTGTTCTAAATGCCCTTGTGCTTGTGTTGGAAGCACATCTAACATGCACTATGCCATTCCCTTATGCTTTTGCTATAAGGACAGATAACATTCATTACATTTTCTTCATGGTGCAATGTGGTTGTATAGGTAGGAAAGCTAACATGTGTTAGATTTAATTCACCATGCCATGTTCTTGTGAAAAAATGCCCTTGTACTTGTGCTATAGAGAAATATAACATGTGCTAGATTTCCTTCATGGTGCAATGTTTTCGATTGCAATGCTCTTGTATTGGTAGGAAACATAACACGTGATAGCTTTCATTCAACATCCAATTTTTTTGTTGTAAATGCCCTTGTGCTTGTCCTTGTATTGGAAGGATATCTGTCACATGCAAGATATTCCAATTTATGCAATGTTGTTATTAGAAATGGCCTTGTGTTTAGGGCTAAAGAAAGCTAGCAAAAGTCAATTTGTTACTAGTGGAATGTTGTTATTAGTGATGTGTTTATGAGCTTTTGTTTGGAGAAATAATTTTTTTATTCAAATATAAAACAAAGCTAGAAATCTAATTTTTACTTGCATAATTTGAAAATTTGGTAATAGTTTTTAACTATTTATTTCAGAAATGATGGAATGCCAAGCAAGTGAGATTTCAAAGGAGTCATCCCAGAAAAAGGAAACTTAAAAAAAAACACCAGGAAAAACATCTTTACATGGTATGGTTGTTTCAAACTTAGTTTATATTTCGTTATAAATGATTACACAATCGATTTTCTTGTACTAAGATTGCCCATGGTTAGAACTTTCTTCATCTTGATTATATTAATGAAATGATGTGTTAGAAGAGGATTTGTAAATATTTTATAATCGATGTGTTTTTTGTCCATCAAAATTTATTTAAATATGTTTCTACAATTGATTTTAGATGCCAAGAAGAATGATGCGAGTGGGGTTGCAAAGAAAGTATCAAAGAAAAAAGGTAATGAAAATACGACACAATTCATGTATCGTGGTACTGGTATGCATTTTAATCTAGTTTATAGTCATTTACTAATAGTTATAGGATATTTTAGTATGAAATTTGAGACTAAATGAAGTTTGATATATCATGGTTTTGGTTTGCAAGCTTGCATACGACATTAACTTCCTTGTTATGTATTCTCAGGTAGATAAATAATGTTTGTTATTTCATGTTTTTACATCCAATTGAAATTATAAACAAAGTTTTCTACTATTATTTCCAGATACGATAGAGCCTGGTGCAGTTCAGATTCAAACTAAAGAAATTGACAAAAAAAGAAAAGAAATTTACACACAAACAATGCCTCCATCTAGTATGGTAGTTTTATACGTTATCTATTCTCCTTTATAAATTTTTATATAAGATGGTCCTTATGCAAAATATATGATAGAATTTGTAAATATTATTTCTTTTCGATTTATGCTAATAATAACTATTTTTTATCAGAATCTATCGGTTCAAAAGGAAACAAAATGATAGGTTCATCAACAAAAAAACAAAGAAGGAGTTCACCCCAGATTGCAATTTCAACATCTATTACCACTTCAGTTTTTGAAATGATTAGACAATTTAATACTCCGAATAAATTTGAGTTTGTGAGGGACTGGTATATTCAAATAGATACTCCTTCAAATATGTACCCCTATATGTATCTATATGGATCCACAGATGGAGAAAATCCAGATATATTGGGAATAATTGTTAGCTATTATGTTGATGGTGATAGTGCTATTATATTTCAAGTGGAGGTTGTAAAAGAAAATGAAGTCAAATTAGTTTCTTGCCAAGTGGAGTACAACAAATTTAGACCAGATTTGGTAGAAGCTTCAAGTTTGGATGCCTCATATACAATAAAAGACTCAATGTTTAAGTTGGATAGTTTTGAGAGCTTCGATAAATCTGGGTTAACCAATTCTGCAGATCATTTAGAACGTATCACTAACGTTCTAAAATATCGCAATCTCAAATGCATAAAAACATCATCTGTCCTTATTTATTTGCATCAAAGAGGAAAATTACCTACTAAAATACCAGATGATAAACTTGATGCACATTTACTTGCTTTGAGAAGGGTATATCTAAAAGAACTGGAAGTGACCATTGTAGGTAGTGAATTCATACCTACTGCAGAATTTCAAAAGGCTAGTAAAGTTGAATCTCAGATGGTAAAGCTAGCATATCAATGTGATGAAATTCACGAGGCCTTTAAGGAATGTTATTTATTTTCAACAACTTTTAGAAGAAATGTTGGTGTTGAAAGATGTAAAGAAGCCCCCAAAGTTTTTAAGTTGAGATCACAGGATGATTGCAATGTTCAACTATTAGTGAAATCATTCCTAGAGAAATTTCAAACAACATTGCCTGATGCTCTTCTGATTCCATTCGATATCAACGAGCCTGATCCACTAGTGAACCCTGTCAAAATTTTGAACAAGACATATATAAATGCCAAGAACATCAACTTTTGGATAGTTGATGGCCAACACACCATTCAGTCAGCCAAAGAGATTCTAACAAATCCTAACTATAGTGTTTCTGTGGAGGCAAAGAAAAAGTATAAAGAACGTAGTGCTCGATTCTTGGATCCTTCAGTTGAACCAAGTGTTGCGATTCACATTTGCTGTCAATTAAATTCTGCAAATAAGGTGTTCTTCAAAACTCCATTCATTGATTATGTGCGCTCTGCAAGAAATTTCTTAATTGCAAATGACAAATTAAAGAGAAGGAGGATTGGAAATTCAAAGACAGCAGAAGACAAGTTATGTACTTTTTATTATCTTTGCACCTCATGGTTTATTAGTTTCATATTCATAGTGAAATCTTATTAGTATATATTGACTTATTTATATCTACATTGAATTCTTATTAGTTTATATTTACTTTTTTACAAGTTGATGATGAAATGTTGTGCTCATTCTTCGATTGTGCAATTTCAAATTTCGTTGATAAAAAAATTCTATTGTATCTTGATCAAGCTGTTTGGGATAAATGGGACATTGTTTTTAATTGTTACCAACTTGGCACGTTGAAGTGTTCTCCTAGTCAACCATATTTTGAAAAGTACAAGACAAATACCTTACAGAGTTTGACAGCTGCTACTTTTCGCCCCCTTCAAGGACTAACCATTGAAGAGATTACTGCTATGGCAGATAAGCTATTGGATGGAACTATTTGGTTTTCTATTCCAATGAACCATCCAACCAATGCAATAAAATTAAAAGACTATTGTTCTAAATTGAAAACCAATAGAACAGTCTTAGATGCAATGGTTGAATATTATCAAGATCACGATGATAAATTGAATGATAAGACTCTTACAACATTCAATATCATCGAGCATTATGAAATTGATGATATTATTTTTGCCAACTTTTGCAAAACTGTTGCAGGATCAACTTTTGTGAAAGGAACAAGAAATACAAAAATAGAGTCCCTTTCTCAGCAAGCATGTGGTGTCCTTGAAAGAATAATAAATGGATCAACAAGCATACAACAAGTTGACAACAATTTTGAATTCGGTTTCCTTTTGGGGGGACTAGGTCTTTTGTCAACACTTTTGCACTCTTTTGCTCATCAGTTGCAGCCAACTCTATGGACTGACCTTGTTGTTTTGGATACATTGGATTTGAAAAAAGAAGCATTCAACAAGGGTTATTATCTAGAATTTTTTCGATTTTTGATCGAAAATAATGAGTTGGATGACTTTACTATGGTTCTCTTTGCAAAACTTTGGTCATTTAATGATGTGCAGTAGGCTTTGGAAATTGCAATAAAGAAGTCCAGGTTCAGCTACAACATGACTATTGGCCTTTATGAATATAAAAAACAAAATAGTTATTATAGTCATGATAATGTCTTGACTATACATTTCTATACTTCAAACTTAAAGAAATTTGAGGCTTCAAAATACACTCACAATTTTGAAGACACAATTGATGAAAGTGAGAGAGATTTTGATTTCTGGATGGATTTATTAGAAAAGCATCAACAATGTAGTGATGCAAAAGTGATTATTTCTCTTTATGCGGGGACCAATTTGATCAAGGCTTGTTCTACATATAAAAGGAGAATTGCATGCATTGTACAAACAGAGTCACAAAGGACAAACATGTGGGATATTCACAACTCTTTTCAGCTGACAAAAACAAGATCCACCAACTTTATGGAAAATTCAGGTAATACACTTCCTTTGTTGTTTATATCTTGATTTTATATTGTTTAGATTTCTTAATTGTAAAGCTTTTTACTACATTGACTACTGATGGATGTTGTAAAACAGAAAATGATGATTGTGGGAAACAGAGCAATAATCAACAAAGTGTGGACAATGTTGAGAAAAGTTTGGAAATAGAAATAAAAGGAGACGAATATATCCTACTAGGTACATAAATTTCTTGGTTGTTTCTCTTGTTATTTTCTTATATGTTCAATTATCAAACCCAAGATCCATCAACTTCCTTTGTTGTTTCTATTTTTATTTTATGTTGATTGGCTTTCTTAATTGACAAGTATTTTTACTAATTTGACTATTCATGGAGAATGTAAAATAGAAAAATGATGATTGTGGGAAATAATGCAAGAATCAAAATATTTTGTACAATGTTGAAAAAAGTCTGGAGATGGAAATAGAAGGAGAAGGAGATAGCATACAGGTACATAAATTTATTGGTTGTTTCTCTTGTTATTTTCTTATCTGTTCAATAATCAAACCCAAGATCCATCAACGTGCTTTGTTGAACTTATGTTTCTATTTTATGTTATTTAGCTTTCTTAATTGGCAAGTTTTTTACTAATTTGACTATTGATGGAGATTGCAAAATAGAAAATGAAGATTGTGGGAAACAATGCAACAATCAATATATTTTGGACAATGTTGAAAAACGTCTAGACATGGAAATAGAAGGAGAAGGAGATAGCATACCAGGTGCATAATTTTTTTCATTTTCATCTTGTTATATTTTTAAATTTATTTAATTGTCACTTTTTATAGCAAATTTTGAATTTGTATTATAGGGAAATATAAGAACAAAGGCATTAATGAAGACAATGAGCATGATATATCATAAGGCCACTAATAATACAACAACTGTCATTGCGGAAGGATATATTTTTTTCAGTACATATTGTTGTGTGGTAGTTGGATTAGCCGGCTCATTTTTATCATATCTAGAATATTCTTTGAAAAATATCTTGTGGTTGCTACTATTAAACTACTACAATATCTAATAAGATATGGAGCACATTACATCATTTTTTTATATGTTTAGTCTGAGATTTCTTCTTGTGGCTCATATGGATGGGGTAATATTTTTTTGTTCTAGTCAAATCACATTATAGTTCAAGGTGGCTAAGATAAAACCATTTCTACAAGTCAAATTTTCTAATACATGTAAAAATTGCATCTGATTATGAGTTATCATTACAGGTTTCTTATCCTGGTCAATTTCAAATTTGCATAATATTTCCATGTGTTTCCTCACAAAGGTTTTTGGATTGCAAGTTACATAATGATTTCGATTCTCCATTGTTTAGACTTCTTAATTGGCAATCTAGTTTAATTGGAGCAAGATATTCTTTGGATTTGTGATGAATTTGATGGAGTTCCAATATTAAGAAGACTTCAAAGTAACATTTTTTTTCTTTTCATGAGCAATCATCGACTTCATATTCGCACTCCTACTTTGTTGTGTTACTTCTCACTCTCCTTCGTTGCCCCTATCGATTATGTTACTAGATGAACCACATCCTTCTTACAAGTTGTAACAATGTAGGGATTTCACATGAGCATCATGTTAAGACATAAAAAAAAAATAGTCTTCCAAGGTTCGTGATGTCCCCTTCCCAATGCAAAGACTTTCAAGTATATCATTGATTTCTCAAACACCCAACTATGAATGGTAAAATGAACTGACCTTGTTTTTTTATAATAGTTAGCTATATGATGTGTTCATGGAATACTTGTTCCATAAATATAGAATAAATTTATTAGGTTGATGTACATATTAACATACCATTGGTTAGTTCATTATAATGGGGCCACTATAATTATATTTTTTAATTTTAATTTACCTCATAAAATTCCTTTGTATACAAATTAAAAAATAAGTGATAATAAATGGGAATTAGATGATTTTTCAAAATGATTTTAATATAATGTTTTGATGTTCTTAAAAGTAATGAGGTGGAGTTATGTTAATGTCTATATATGTGGTTGCAGTGCAGATGAGAATTGATATCAGTCACAAGACGTTGTTGATCTTTGAAATGGAAGGAGTATTATTCTCATCATATAGTAGATATGATACAAATTGTCAAATTCAAAGAAAACCAGATTGGGAATTTGGTGACATGTGCTATTTTTTTAGGCCTTTTCATTTGGAATTATTGAAATACTGCTCAAAATTTTATGATGTTGCAATATGGACATTGAATGTCATTGACAAGTACATCCGACAAGTACTTGAAAAATCAAACATTGATATCAGGGAATTTCAATTCACATGGGATAGGTCTCATTGTCATTTGCAGACAAAATTCAAAGGAGGGAGTATGATACAATTTTATGAGAAAAGGTTGAGCGATGTGTGGTCCCGGTATGGAGATAAATATGGAGAATCAAATGTATTGCTAATAGATACATCAAATCCTAGTTCTCAGTTCGTCAGATATCAGTCAAACCATATATTGACAAAGGCGTATACAGGACAAGAGCAAGATACTTGGCTTAAAAATTTTTTATTCCCCTTTCTTAAGACACTTCATCATATCAAAGAGAAACGTGAATACATTCGAATGTTCAATAGAGCAACAACTTCATTGTAGCAGATGAAGATTATTTTTTTGAAATATTTGTTCAGAAGTGCATTTCAATTTTTCAATACAACATGGACATAGTTATTGGCGAATCAATTTGTACAACTTTATATTTTTTTGAAATATAGCACATTAATATACATTTGCATTACTGTTTATAATTGCTTTTGCATTGACTTTGTTGCAACAAAATAATTTTTTTTCTAATGTATACTTTTGTTTTCAAAATTGTGTTGTTCAATGGATTATTTGCAATTAAAATAATCTTATATGAGCCATCGATGCAGATAGTTATTTATTGATCTCTATTTACTTTTTTTAAGGGGAAATTTTATTTCCGTTCTTGATATTCTAGTGAATCAACAAATCTCATGTCATTTGGTAAAAACATTACATAAGTAAGATTTGAATAATTTACATGATAATAAAAGCTAACTGTACTATTCGTGCTAATTAATGGGAATTTAGTCATATGTGACTGAGTTGAACATTCTGAACTATAAGATATTTGATTTCTCAATCCATAACATTTAATACATTTGCACACTAAAATCAATTGATATTTGTAAAATTGCAATACTATCATATTATAAGGCAACAAGGCACATAGTCAATTAATAACTTCAAATTGCCTATAATATGCATTAATATGAATGTATAAATGTGATATGTAATTTTAAAACAAAAGTATATTGTATTTCTTAGGTTGTTTGTCAATTTATGTATGACATCAAGAATTATTTATAGAGAATGCAAATACATTGGAATGCTCAATACAAAATCCACTTCAATGTAGCTTATGGAGATTTTTTTTGAGAAATTTATTCACAAGTACATTTCAATTTATACAACATGGACATAGCTATCAATTAATCAATTGATTTTTATTTACTTTTTTAATGGGGAAATTTTACTTCCACTCTTGATATTCTAGTGAATCAACAAATCTCATGTCATTTGGTACAAACATGACACAAGTGAGATTTGAATAATTTACATGATAATAAAAGCTAACTCTACTATTCAAGCTAAATTAGTGGGAATTTAGTCATACGCGAATGAGATGAACATTTTGAACTATAAGATATTTGATTTCCCAATATATTATTTAATACATTTGCACACTTAAATGACTTAATATTTGTAAAATTGCAATAATATCGTATTATCTAAGGCTACAAGGATCACACTTCAAATTGCCTATTTTATGCATTAATATGAATGTATAAATGTGATATGTAATTTTAAAACAAAACTATGTTGTATTTCTTAGATTGTTGGTCATTTTATGTATGAGATCATGAATTGTTTACAGAGAAATGCATATAAATTGTAATGCTCAATAAAACATCCACTTCAATGTAGTAGATGGAGATATTTTTTGAGAAATTTATTCACAAGTAAATTTCAATTTATAAAACATGGACATAGCTATCAATTAATCAATTGATTTTAATTTACTTTTTTTAAGAGGAAATTTTGCTTCCATTATAGATATTCTAGTGAATCAACAAATATCATGTCATTTGGTACAAACATGACACAAGACTTGAGATTTGAATAATTTACATGATAATAAAAGCTAATTGTACTATTCATGCCAAATTAATGGGAATTTAGTCATAGGTGAATGAGTTGAACATTTCGAACTATAAGATATTTCATTTCCCAATCCATAACATTTAAAACATTTGCACACTTAAAGCAATTAATATTGGTAAAATTGCAATAATATCATAATATAAGGCAACAAGTCACACAACCAATTAATAACTTCAAATTGCCTGTAATATGCATTAATATGAATGTATAAATGTGATGAGTAATTTTAAAACAAAACTATATTGTATTTCTTAGATTTTTTGACATTTTATGTATGACATGATGAATTATTTATATAGAAATGCAAATACATTGGAATGCTTAATAAAACATCCACTTCAATGTAGCAGATGAAGATATTTTTTGAGAAATTTATTCACAAGATCATTTCAATTTATACAAAATGGACATATCTACCAATTAATCAATTTGTATGATTTTATATTCTTTTGAAATATATGGGAATTGATAGTTATATAAATATACATTTTTTATAATTGCTTTTGCATTCACTTTGTGACTTTGTTGAAATGCACTATTTTTTTTCAAATTGCATTGTTCAATTAATTATGTGTAATTAAATTAATCTCATATGAGCCATCCAATTATGTAGTTATTTATTGATTTTTTATTTCCTTTTTCAAGGGGAAATTTTACTACAATTCTGCATATTATAGTCAATCAAGGAATCTCATGTCATTCAGATCAAACATGTCAAAGGTGAAATTTGGATAATTTACCTTATTACTTACTTTACATAACTTACTTGATAATAAATGCTAAGTGGATTATCCATGCTAAATTAATGGGAATTGGGTGATAGGTGAATGAGTAGAACTTTTTGAAGTATACAATATTTGATTTTCCAAACCATAACTTTTTCAAAAATTTGCATACTTAAATCAATGAATATTTGTAATTGCAATATTATCAAACTATAAACCAACAAGAAACAAAGACAATTAATGACTTTAAATTGCCTATAAAATGAATTATTATGAATGTATAAATGTGATATGTAAATTTGAAAAAAAAATATGTTGTAAATAAAATTGCATTTCTAAAAAAGACATTAACTGATAATGAGTGTTAAATGCACAATTCAAATTCATTGGAGATGTGACATAGATGGATTCATCAAATATAAGCCAACAAGGCACAAAGTTATTTTAATGGCTTTTACTTATTTATACAATAATATGAATGTATAAATGTGATATATAAATTTTGAAATAAAACTACATGTAAAAAAATATGATGAATTTCTTCCAAAAAAATCTTAGAATTGCTTGATAACGACTATTAAGTGGATTATCCACGCTGATGAATGGCTTCAAAATCTTTGGTTGCCTCAAATTTATTAGATAGAGAACCTCTTGCAGTATAGTATGATTTTAATATGGTATGTGCAATTTAATTGCAGTATTTCTCTAAAATATATCTAATTGTCTCAACATTCTTAACATTTAACAAATTAGGGATATTCATAGATGATCATGATTTATGGCCTACCCATGTAGTTCTAATTGAGAAAATATTTTCTTTTGAAATATTGAATACTATTACTAAAGTAATAGTATAAATTACTGAGTAAAGTTTTACTAAAAGTAATGAAAAAATTCTAATTGAGAAAATAGCTCCTTGGATTATTCATCATACATGGAATAATGAAAGATTGACTTTGAATACACACATAATCTTGAAAAGAAATATCTTAATTGATAGTTTATTTTTAGTTACATTAAATCATTAATAATCAAAGAGAATGGGGACAAACAAAGTTCGACTAAAATCCATGAAAAATGTGTTACAACATCTATCTCTTAATAATAGATTGCATTTAAAATTATTATCATTTTCTAATATTGGTGAAAGAAATGCTCAAACATGGTTATTTCTATACCTGGTTGTCACTATTATATCAATTTATTGGTTTTAGAAAATTAACAATGTTGACAGGGAGAGATCGATACCCAAGCTTCCTTATGTACCACTCTTTGAAGATCTTACCTACACTACCTACTTGTCTAGGTCAGTTGGTTCTTATAGGCCACTTGTTTAATTCAAATTGAGACATTTCCCATCATAATGGATTGACTTGAATCCCCAATTAATAACTCTTAATTGATGTAATTGGATTTGAGTGGAGATAGAATAATGTTACCCAACTTTCTTTAAATACCCAGATTAACAATGCCTAGCCTTAATATACATTGTATATTTACGAGTTAGGCTTAGATCTTCCTTTCTCGAACAACCTCCCCCACCAAACACCACAACTAAATGATCACCTACTCCCTCGTGCTTCATAAAGGCACTAATAGGTAAAAAATTTAACAAAAATATATTAGCATTATCTTCTAGTGGACTAGTGTCAACTTAGACAATTCAAAGGAGGCACCTTCCGTCCACTAACGAGATCCTCACGATAGTTCCCTTTAATCAACAACTCCCCAACCCACATGAGTTTGTGGGTAAGGGGTAACTTGGAGTCCTTGGGAACTGAATTAAAACATTTAGTTTGGTATATTATGCACAACCTCAGGTTTATTTATTTCTTATAAGAGTTGCTTTCACAATCATATTGTGTATTGATACTGTTGTACCTAGCAGTCTGTGTTTGGCATGTTCATGGTCACTCATTGGTTTGACATTACTAAAACCATCTTCATGATGAATTCCTCATGTTTTTACTCCCATTTGTGCTATCTTATTTTCCTATATAAGATTATTTGATAGCACAAATTTTTGCACTACTTTGATCACCTTCAATATAGACAGATTCATCATGATTTATGGCTTATTTGGCTTATTTATGATCATGAAAGCTACTTTGATCACCTCCAATATAAAAGTTTATAATGATTTATGGCTTATTTATAATGTATTACATTTATAATGCATTGATTCATCATGATTTATGGCTAACCCATCTAGTTCTAATTGAGATGTAATATTTTCTTTTGAATGTATGCATACTAATAAAAAACATTTATCTAAAAAATAGTTCTCTCGATTAATTTTTCCAAATTTAATGGAATACTTTTTTAAGTAAATTTTTCTAGATTTAATTGAATATTTTAAAGATTTACAAAAAATTCAATGTTGTTGAAGTCCTTGTAATAGAATTGTTCCAAATTTATTGAAATATGTGTTATTAGCCACTTTTTCCATTACCATTTTGAACCTTTTGACCCACCCATGCAAATCCAAGGTGCCGATAGTCCCGTAATGTATTAAGAACCACACATATATATGAAAGGATTGCAATTGAATCTTGTCTCCAAATTTGAATTTTATCTTAAATGTTATTTGAATAGTCTATAATACTCGAGTATATTTAACTGAAGTAGTGTTGAATGAAAAGAAAAGATCATAAGTCATAATTAAAATCACTCTCACGGTCTCACCTCATCTTCTTTGAAAGGAACACCAATAGATCTACTGATGTAAGGTAAATCAATCTCCAAATTTTAAATCGAGAGATCTAGATATATGACTTATTTTTCATTTGGGTTTATGAATTCAAATGGCTTGACCTCAAACTTCCTTTTACAGTACATAGAAAACATTGTCACCTGCACCAATGTGAATAGAAATGATTTTTTTTATGAACCCAAACTGCACACATGTCATGTGATATTCTAAGCAAGGCTATTACTTAATTTATCCTCAAGGTGTTTCCTTTTTCAAAGAACATAATCTACTTTCTAACCACTACACATAGGCTGGATTGTATGGCATACTTTCAATAAACTATTGACATATTTCCAGTAGTTTATTGAAAGTATGCCATAATATAGGGGATATTGTGCCACAATATAGGGGGTATTGTGCCACCATTTAGGCCTTGGAATACACTAGTATACAGACATTAAGCAATGACTGCTGGTTGTTTGAAGCATAGTGATAACTTAATACAAATAAAAATATATGGGATTACGAATCATTCCCCCTTCCTACCTCCATCTATAATTAGGATTTCATGGTTTCAATGAAGATTGAAAGTAAAAACATGGTGATGGCTACTAAAAGGACCACCTCTACCACATATAGAGAGAATAATGTTCCTTCTTCTAACCCACCTCAAAGGTTGACACCTCAACAACTGGATGAAAGAAGAGCAAAATATATATTCTTTAATTGCGACAGCAAGTATAGTAAGGGACACAAGTGTGGCGAGAAGAAATGATTCTACATAGATTGTGAAAAGGAAGAAGAAAAAGAATAGGAACCATATCAAGCCAAAGAAATAGAAGAGATTAATCTCGAAGAGATTTCTCCCACCATACCTTGTCATTCTTTGGCTAGAATTAGCACTCATCAAACTCTCAATATCTAAGGATATATCAAAAGGAAAAGGTAACAATGTTGATTGATTATTGTAGTACTCATAATTTCATTCACTGTAAATTATCCAAAGTTCTCACTTGCTTTACATATATAGCACCAGAGTTTCAAGTAATGATTGTAGATGGAGGAACTATCAATCGCTGAGGGAAATGCCATGACATCAATATTACTATGGGGGATTATGTATTGAATAGTCCAATGATTTATATCCCAATGGGAAGTGTTGATGTTGTCTTAGGGGTAAATGAGATAGAGTATTTGGGTCATATTGTATCTCATGAAGGTGTCAAGGTAGACCTAAACAAAATTAAAGCCATGATGGACTGGCTGATTCCCAAAACCTTGAAGAATATTAGATGATTCTTAGGTTTGAAATGGTACTAGTGCAAGTTTGTTCAAAACTATGGAATAATAGAAGCACCTCTAACACCATTATTGAAGAAGGAAGAAGTTTCTTGGACTCTAGAGGAAACTCAAGATTTTGAACAACTTAAAGAGACAACGTGTAAATCTCATGTTTTAACCACACCAAACTTCACAAAAACCTTTATTGTGGAATGTCATGCCTCAACAAATGGAAATGGTGTTGTTCTAATGAAAGAAGGACATCCCCTTGATTTCGAAAGCCATCAAATCAAGGGAAAGAAATTACATAAATCCATTTATGAGAAGGAAATGATGGAAATACAACATGCACTTAAGCAATGGAGTCCTTACCTAATAAGTAGGAACATCAAGGTAAAGCAGATCATGATAGTCATAAGTACTTCTTGGAACAGAGACTATCTTCAAAAGAGAAACAAAAATGGGTAACCAAGATTTTGGGACATGAATTTGAAATCATCTATAAAAAAAGGGAAAAGGAACATGATGGAAGATGCAATCTCCATAAAAC
The DNA here is from genome assembly GCA_027924585.1 of Larix kaempferi. Taxonomy (NCBI): domain Eukaryota; kingdom Viridiplantae; phylum Streptophyta; class Pinopsida; order Pinales; family Pinaceae; genus Larix; species Larix kaempferi. The sequence goes on from BSBM01000660.1 coordinate 11,448,590, forward strand.
ATGAGGATGTTGAGGCATTACTTTTTGTGATTTCGATTATACAACCGGATTGGTTATTAGTAGCAAGGGGAGAATGGAAGAATTACCTATCTATGTGGATTGTTATTCAAAAGATACAAAATGATCCTAGTGTATTAGATACTTTTGTGTGGAAAAATGATTCACTATGGTATAAGGATCGCTTATATATATGTAAGAATTCCCAACTTTAACAGAAGGTCGTTTTGGAATTACACACCTCTCTTATAGGTGGGCACTCAGGATTACTAAAATGCTACCACAAGGTCAATACGTATTTTTTTGGGGAAGGTCTTAAATATGATCTTCAAAGGTTCACGGTATAATGTTTGGTTTTCCAACAAAATAAGGTTGAAAAATTTAATACCCAAGGTCTTTTACAACCATTAGACATACCTTGGAAACACCAAGAGGAAGTCTGAATGGATTTGATCATAGGTCTACCCAAGTTAGAAGGAATGAATGTTATCATGGTGGTTTTTGATAGACACAAAAAATATGCACACTTTTTTGCACTCCCTCACCTTTTAATGCAAGTACAATAGTTGTATCCTTCATGTAAACAATTCAGAAGTTACATGGAAACCCGAAGATTACTATAAGTGATAGAGACCCAATTTTATCTGGAAAATTTTGGACTGAATTATTTTGTTATTTGGGTTCCCAGTTGGTTCATAGTTCATCTTATCATCCTGAATATGATGGGAAAACTAAGATAGTGAAAAAATGTTTAGAAGGCTATCTTCATTGCTTTGCATGTGTTAAACAAACACGGTGGGTGAAATGGTTATCTTTGGTAGAATGGTGGTACAATACTTCCTTCCATACGTCATTAAAAAATGTCTCCATTTATGGAAATTTATGGGTACCATTATCCATCTATCACATATCCCTTGAAAGGAAAATATAAATTTCAAGTTGTGGAAGATCACCTAGAGCACCAATAAGTAGTTATCTAGATACTGAAAGACATCATGGCTATGTCAAAAAATGAAATAGGATGAACCAACATGCAAATCAACATTGTAGTGAAAGGAGTTTGGAAGAAGGGGATTGGGTATTTCCGGGGATACAAAATTACAAACAAATGTCCCCAAAGCAACTAAATAAGGACAATTAATTAGCACCCAAGTACTATGGTCCTTATAAAGTTTTGCAGAGGATTGGTAGTATGGATTACAAATTGGAACTCCCTTCATCTTCAAGGGTACACCCAATTTTCCATGTTTCTTGCTTAAAGAAGGTAATAGGAGAAAAGATCCTAATTCAAACTATCTTGTCAGAGCTTGATGAAGAACGAAAATTGATATTGGAACCTGAACAAATCACTGAAACAAGGCCCAAACAACTACAAAATTGGGCTATTACTGAGTACCTCATCAACTGGAAGAACTTACCAGTTGAAGATTCGACATGGGAAGGTGAGTTCTTCATACAAAATAATCCACAACTAACCAAGTGTTGAGGAAAACAATTGTTTGAAGGGCAGGGGCATGTTAAGCCCTAAATAGTGGCACATTACCCCCTATATTGTAGAGCATTTCATTAGTATTGTCATATTATTGATGTCGGCTTGGTTCTATTAGTTGTAATCATACCTCTTTGTCTCCTATATATATGACAGATACCTTTTCATTTGAAGCATATTGTCTTGTGTTGTATTGTGTATTCACTAAACTGTATAAGGAGTTCCCCCCCTCAAAGAAGCTTTATATTCATCTATTTTCTTCATTATTATGGTGTGGATTATTTTCTCTTGTCTATTTATGCCCCTTTGTGGAATTTGTTGCATAACATAAGATAATAGGGGTTAAGGGATTTATGGGTTAGAAGGTTAAGTGATTTGTTGCTTAGAGGTCATGGGTTAAGATTTAAGGACTTAGGATTTAGGGGGTTTAAGGGTTTGGGGGATAAAATATTAAGGGTTAGGGGCTTAAGGGATTAATGTGTTAACGTTTTGGGGGTTAAGGGAATAGGGGATTTAGGGATTAAGGGATTTAGGGGTTAAGGGATTAGGTCAATTAGGGTTAATTTATTTACGGTCAAGGGATTAAGAATTAGGGTTAGGCATTAGGGGGTTTAAAGGTTAATGTATTAGGGATTACGAGTTAAGGGCTTAGGGGTTAAGGGTTAGGGGGTTTAAAGGTCAAGGGATTTAGAATTTTAGGGATTAGGGGTAAGAGGTTTATCGATTATGGGATTTAGGAGTTAGAGGATTAGGGGGATATAGTTTAAATGGTTAGGGGTTAAGTTTTAAGGGTCTAGGGATTTTGGGGTTATGGGATTAGGGCTTATGGGTCAAGGAGTTTAGGGGTTAAGGGATTTAGGTTTTAGAGCTTAGGGATATGGGGTTTATGGAATAGGGACCTTAGGAGTTAAGGGATTAGGGGGTTCTGGTTTAAGGGATCATAGGTTAAGGGTTATAGGTTTAGGGGTTAAGGGATTAGGTATTAGTGGTTAAGGGGTTAGGGGTTAAGATGTTAGTGATTAGGGGACTAGGGGTTTGGGGGTTCAGGTGTTAAGTGTTCAGGACTTAGGGGTTAAGCAATTTAGGGGTTAGGTGGTTAGGAGAATATGGGTTACAGAATTTACAGGATAGAGGGTTAAATTCTTAGGGGTTTAGGGGTCATGGGTTAAGGGGTTAGGATTTAAGGTATTAGGAGTTAGGGGGTTTAAGAGTTAGGAGGATAACGGATTAGGGGTTAAGCTATTTTTTTGGGGGGGGGTTAAGGGGATATAGGCTTTAGGGATTAGTGCATTTAGGGGTTAAAGGATTATGGGTTAAGGGCTTAGGTTTAACATAATAAGGGTCAAGGGATTAAGGCTTAGGGTCTTAGGGATTAGGTGTTAGGGGATTTAAATATTAAGGGATTAGGGATTACAAGTTAAGGGCTTAGGGGTTAGGGGGTTTAGGGGTTAATGGATTTAGGGATAGGGGGTTTATGGATTAGGGGATTTAGAGGTTAGGGTATTAGGGGGTTATGGTTTAAGGGGTTATGGGATAAGGGTTAAGGGTCTAGGGATTTAGGGTTCAAGTTATTAGGGATTAGGGGTTGGGGGGTTTAGGGATTAAAGATAAGGGGTTTATGGATTAGGGGCTTTAGGGGTTTGTGGCTTAGGGGGTTATGGTTTAAGAGGTTATGGCTTAAGGGTTAAGGATTTAGGGGTTTCTAGGTTAAGGTCTTAGGGATTAGCGGTTAAGGGGTTAGGGGTTAATGGTTTAGGGATTAGGGGATTAGAATTTAGGGGTTTAGGGGATAAGGGTTAAGGAATTTAAGGGTTAGGGTGTTAAGAGAATAGGGCTTCGGGTATTTATGGGTTAGAGGGTTAAGTTCTTAGGGGTTTATGGGTAAAGGGTTAGGAATTAGGGGGTTTAAGTGTTAGGGGGATAAAACATTAGGGGTTAAGAGATTATGATATTGGGGGTTAAGGGGATAAGAGATTTAGGGATTAAGGGATTTAGGGGTTTTAAGGGATTATGAATTACAAGTTAATGGATTAAGGATCAAGGTATTAAGGCTTAGGGGCATAGGGGTTAGGGGTTAGTTGGTTTAAATTTTAAAGGATTAGGGATTATGAGTTAAGGACTTAGGGGTTAGATGGTTTAGGGATTAAGGGATTTATGGGTTTAGGGCTTATGGGTAGGGGTTTTATGGATTAGTTGCTTTAGGGGTTAGGGTGTTATGGTTTAATGGGTTAGGGGTTACGGGTTAAGGTTCTAGGGATTTAGGGGTTAAGGGATTAGGGATTAACGGTTAAGGGGTTAGGGATTAGGGTATTAGGGGTTAGGGGGTTATGGTTTAATAGGTTAGGTATTAAAGGTTAATATTTAATGGGTTATGGGCTTAGGGATTAACATTTAATGGGTTAGGGGTTAAGGGGTTAGGTATTAAGGGATTAGGGGTTAGGGGGTTCAAGGGGTAAAGGTTAAGGACTTAGGGGTTAGGGGGTTAAGAGAATTGGGGTTATGGTATTTATGGGTTAGAGGGTTAAGTACTTAGGGGTTTAAGGATCAGGTGTTCACTGTTAATGGTTCAGTGTTTAAGGACTAATGAGTTAGGGGGTTTAAGGGTTAGGGGGATAAAGGAATGGGGGTTAATAGATTAAGGGGTTAAGGTGTTAAGGTCTTGGGATTTAAGGGGATTATGGGATTTATGGGTTAAGAGATTATGGGTTAAGGGGTTAGGGATTAGGAATTAATGGATTAAGGGTCAAGTGATCGTGGATTAGGGGATTAGGTGTTAGGGGTTTGGGGTTTTAAGAGTTAAGGGATTTATGAGTTAAGTGCATAGGGATTATGGGTGAATGTACTAAGAAAATAGAATTTAGTAGTTCAACATGGAATGTAATTGCATAGATAACATGATCCTCACAAGGACAACAACTTTGATTTCAAATAACATATCATGGAAATTTCATAACACATTAACAAGAAAGGAAACATTCATCATAACATCTGAACCAATTGTAGAATGAAAGGATGCCTCATGGGATTGCATTATATACTTAGTAGATCAATTACATGAAAATTAGAGATATATAAACACAAAATAAGATAGAACAAATTGTAATCATCAAAAGTTATGAATCCCTAATGCTCCAATCACAAAGTGCCAAATAGTATTTGCTTACAAACTTGATCTAACGGAGTATATGAGAATTTACACTTATCCCAGAAAAATGTCATCCCTTTAAAATAGGTCTATGTATCTATTTATAACACTAGGCTTTTCATTATGTTACAACAAAATTTATGTTACATAATAATTTTTTTTGTTGTAATATTTTGGCTCGGAATATTTATAACACTAGGCTTTTCATTCTGCTTAATGGGACTGATGTTGACTGGAAAGAAAATTGTTCATGGGCCTCCTTGCTGAGGTGGTTGTTGAGTATGCTGAGGAAGTGCCTAAAGTGGCTAAGATGATGATGCTCCAAAAATTTCTTGCAAAACTGCTACTTTTTCTTGTTTCCTAAGAGACAAGAACTTTGTAACATTTTTCCACTCCTACCTATGGGAAGGGAAAATTGTAAGGATCCAAAATTTTCTCAAAGTGTAAAAACCTTAGCGAATCTTACTAATCCTTAAATTTGCAACCATTAAATATTTGGCGATTTTTTTAAAATATTTAAATTTCGAAGTTTTTGATATAGTTTTTGGACAATTTTGGTGATTTTTAGAGTAAAAAAAATTATCTCATGCAATTTGAGCGAATCTTCTTTGAAAAAAAGGCCAATTGGAAAATCTTTTTTTAGAAAAAAAAGGTCAAAAAATAGCCCATGTGCTAAATTTCACCCCTAAAATTTTCCTTCCACATGGGGTATTTAAAAATATTCATTTCTCTCAAAGAAATATATAATTCCATAAAGTGTTCAAAGGTGGTATTGGGGAGATTTTGAAAAACATTCTGCAAACTTGTAAGTAGCTCAAAGTCTTCATGCAACTTTTCAAAAACAATTTGCCCCTCTAACTCTCCTTCGATATCAATAACCTTAAACTCATATTTGTGAGTAGAAACAAGAAAAATATCATAGTCCTCATTTAGATACAAATTTCCATTACCATCCCAAGGGGAGGGAAGTCCTTGCGTGATGATGTTCACTGAACATGGATTTGAAAGAGCCAATGTCCCTAGACAACTGCAAAGGAAACTCAATTACATTCCGAGCCAAAATATTCTTGTTGATAATCTTGTTATGTTATGCAAATTTTTTTGAAAAAGATTATGAAAAGAGTAGAAATAGATCAGAAAGAGTACTCCATGACTTGATTGAGGAAAATAACCGAATAACAAGACTCTTCGAGGGGGAAACCTCCTTATACAATGTACTAATTACACAAGACAAGACAAGACAAGATACTCCAAATGAAAGGTCTCCTTCCTATATATAGGACACTAATGGATACAATACCAACTAACTAACCCAAGCAGACATAACTAATATAACCATACTAATGACAATTACCACTAATGGACCAAATACGACATCAAAACTAATGTAATGACCCATAATATAGGGGGAAATGTGCCCATAATTAGGGCTTGACATGCCCCTCCCCTTCAGACAAGTGTTGTCCTCAACACTTGATTAGTTGTGGATGCCTCTGTATGAAGGACTCATCTTCCCATGTCGAATCTTCAACTTGTAAGTTCTTCCACTTTATGAGGTACCGAGTAATAGCCCGATTTTGTAGTTGTTTAGTCCTTGTTCTAGTGATTTGTTCAAGTTACAATATGACTTTTCCTTCTTCATCAAGCTCTGGAAAGATTGTTTGAATTGGGATCTTGTCTCTTATTACCTTCTTGAAGAAAGAAACATGGAAAACTAGATGTACTTTTGAAGATGAAGGGATCTCCAATTTGTAAGCCATACTACCAATATTCTACAACACTTTAAAAGGACCATAATACTTGGGTGATAATTTATTGTCCTTCTTTAATAGCTTGAGAGAGATCTTCTTGTAAGGTTGTAGCATGAGAAATACCCAATCCCCTTCTTCAAAACTCCTTTCACTACCACGTTGATCATCTTGTTGTTTCATCCTATTTTTTGACATAGTTAAGTTGTCCTTAAGTATTTGGAGAACTTCTTGTTGGTTCTCTGATGTGATATTCCATGGCTTGAACTTTATATTTTCCTTTCAAGGGAGATGTGATAGATGGATTTTGGTACCCATAAAGTGCCATAAATGGAGACATTTTTTATAATCTATGGAAGGAAGTATTGTACCATCATTTTTCCAAAGACAACCATTTCACCCACTATGTTTATTTATCAAATGCAAAGAAATGAAGATAGCCTTCCAAACACTTGTTCACTATCTCATTTTTCCCATCAGATTAAGGGTGATAAGATGAACTGTGAGCCAATTGAGTACCCAAATAGGAAAATAATTCGGTCCAAAATTTTCTAGTGAAAATTGGATCTCTATCACTTACAATAATCTCTGGATTTCCATGTAACTTTTGAACAGTTTACGTAAAGGCTGCAGCTACTGTACTTGCATTAAAAGTGTGAGAGAGTGCACAAAAGTGTGCATAGTTTGTGAGTCTATCAACAACCACCATAATAATATTCTTTCCTTCAGAATTGGGTAGACCTGTGATAAAATCCATGGAGACTTCCTCCCAGCGCTGGCAAGGTATGTCTAATGGTTGTAGAAGTCCTGGGGTCTTAACTGTTTCACCCTTATTCTTTTGGAAAACCAAGCATTCAACCACAAACCTTTGAACATCAGATTTAAGACCTTCCCAAAAAACTTCCTTCTTGACCATGTGGTAAGTTTTCAGGAATCCTGAGTTCCCATTTATAGGAGAGGCGTGTAATTCTGAAAGGTCCTTCTGCTTGAGTTGGGAGTTTTTGCATAAATATAAGCGATCCTTATACCATAGTGAATCATTTTTACACACAAAAGTATCTAATACATTGGGATCATTCTCTATATTTTTAATGAGCGTTCACACAGATAGGTATTTTTTCCATTCTTCCCTTGCTGCTACTATCCAACCAGGTTGTAGAATGAAAATGGAACAAAGTAATGCCTCAACATCTTCATCTTTTCTAGAGAGTGCATCTGCCACCAAATATTGTTTCCCCTTTCTATAGATGATTTCAAATTCATATCCCAACATCTTGGTTACCCACTTTTGTTTCTCTTATGAAGATAGTCTTTGTTCCAAGAAGTATTTAAGACTATCATGATCTGTTTTGACCTTGATGTTCCTACCTATTAGATAAGGACGCCATTTCTTAAGATCGTGTAGTATTGCCAACATTTCCTTCTCATAAATGGGATTTTGTAAGTTCTTTCCCTTGATTGGATGACTTGTGAAAGAAAGTGAGTGTCCTTCTTGCATTAGAATAACGCCAATTCCATTTCCTGAAGCATCACATTCCACAATAAAAAAAATTGTGAAGTATGGTGTGGCCAGTATAGGAGCTGTGCAGTTGCCTCTGGAGTCCAAGAAAATGCATCTTTATTCAATAATATTTTCAGAGGCACTACTATTCTTCCATAATTTCAAACAAACTTGCGGTAGTACCCTGTCAGACCTAAGAATCCTCGAAGATTCTTCAGGTTTTTGGGAATCGTCTAGTCTATCATTGATAACAGTGTTTAGTGCAGGGACTTGTCTACACTAGTTTTACTATTTCGCTAAGAGATGGTGAGCCTCTACGTCAGAAATGAAAATATTATCACAAGCATCTTAAGATCTAGATTCATTAATCAAAACTCATTAAGATCTAAGAACATTTCATAATTAAAGTCATGCAAGATAAGCAAACATTCAACACTAAACTGGCAGAAACTTGAATCAATTCATGCTAAAACAATGGAGAAGATACATGATTACCAGAAATCCTGGTGTGAGTGCCTCCTCCCTTGCCATAAATTCTCCTTCCTTCATCCTTGCTTTTGAAGACTTGGAGCTCTTCTCCTTCCTTCAGAATCTCCTCAGCATGCCTTTGCTCTTTTTGTCTCCCTTTACCATGCCCCCCATGCCTTTCTTATATAGCATTGGGAGATGAGCCTTAGGTTTCTCTTCTAAATGTGGGATTAGTCCTTTTCCTCATTTTGATTATTTTCAAGTGAAAACCCACTTTTGAATAGTTTTTAGGCTTTTTGCTCCACTTAGGATGTTTTTAAACACAAGTAATGCATTTCTCAGAGAGGATTCGTCTTTGACTGAACTTGTGTCATGACTTTCCTGTTGCGGGTGCATGGTAAACATATGTTGCTCTGTCACTTAGTTAAGGGTGTCAATTTGATTGTTAACAGATGCCCCCTAATGTGTGAGGTCCGAAGCAGAGATAAGGGCCGAAATAAATTATTGAAATTTATACTTGGTATAATGATACTCTTTATACTAATACTCTTTGTACTGATACTCTTTATCGTTCAAAGTGAGGATAAGGGAAGGAAGACTCACGTGCGAGGATTGAGTATCACACCTGCAAAACATAGCAATTTCTCAAATATATAATATCTTCCTGAGGCAAGCATACCCATGCTCAGCAGTAAACAAGCATGGCCACGAACAATATACAGTGGATCCATGTCAAAAGCAAATTTTTTCTGAAATGTAAACCTGCACTTTTATGAGTGCGAGAACAAAGTCTTTATTAAACTTCTGACATGGCAATCTAATCTTGCGCAGCTCGAGCAGTGCATCGATGAGTGATACAACTGTTTTTCCCAAGGTCTTCAATACAAACTAATGATAGTATGAGTTTATATTATGTGAATAAGTGATATGATGTCGAGCATAATAAAACACCATCTGATTATTGGTCATTGATGTATACCGTTAACAGACGCGAAGAGACCCACCGATAATGATGATGGACTCTAAGGTACTGAGTACAAACTAGCAAGTGTGAATAGATGTTCTTAAGTTGAACACTTGTAGAATCAAACAATTAGGGGTCATTGATGTATACCCACTGTCATTTGCGAGGAAACCTGCCACTAATGACTACAAGATCCAAGGTACTCTCGGGTTTCTAGATCCATGTCCTAGATGATGATTTGATGTCGATAAGAATAGATCCATCAGAAGGAGGGCATTGATGCATCCCACATCAACCGATATGAAACAAAGATCAATAGTCTGATATAATTTGGTAGAACTGTAAGATCCAACACTGTATACTGACACAAGGGAGGCCGACATTATTGGTCAGGAATATTTGAGGAATGGTCGACTCGGTTTGGACTTCCCTTGAATACATAACATGACGCAGAATGGACACTTGGAAACATAGGACTTTGAGTAACCGACCTTAATGAAATCCGCTAATGCCAGATGCATTAACGAAAGCTCCATTGCTGACGGGAAGGATAACCCATCGGTGGGATCTGTTCAAAACACTGGTACAGTTTCCTAAGGCAAATGCAGATGGTGTACTGACCGTGGATACAAAATTATGTGTCGTGTTCAAGGGTGACAAGGACTGACTATTTCCATTTTCTTCGAAGTTTATAATATGAATTGATTCAAGTCTCTCCATTTTTGGATTTTTGTGTTTTCCAATTTTTTAAAACCTTTTTCATTTATTAGCTTGAAAAAAGAATAAAGCATGCTATGATACATTAGAGGAAACGAGTGTCTCAAGGGCATGTGCCTAAATGACAAGGGCATGGGTCAGGCCAAGGCAAAGATCTGTATTGCAAACAAGGGCTAAGCTAGTTATGTACACTCTTATAGATGTTTCCTCCATGGGTATGGGTCAAATATACATAAGCAATGGTTTATAGGCATCTTGTAATAGAAAGTGACTATACAGGAAAATAAGCAATGAAGCAATTTGCATGGATGTTCAAGTGGATATTTTAACACAAGCTTATGTAAAATGATAGAAAATTGGGAGCCCATCAGGACATGATTAGAAATGTATGAAAGAGAAATATGTGGTCTCAAGCTCCAAGTGTTAAATTTTCAGTATTAATTACAATACTATAGGATCTTTGCTGAGAGAATAACATCTACAGTATATCAATGCATGACAATCATAATATGACAAGCATCACAAGCATCACAAGAATCAAAAGCATAGAGACAAGAGACACAGAGTTTCCGTGGGGAAAACCCTAAGGTGAAAAACCCCACAACTTCCTCAGAGATAGAGAGAGCAATGGCTCAACCAAAATACAACCAAACAACACTGAGATAGTCTCCTAGCAGATGATCCTCCTCCTCCTCACTAGTGTGCCACTTTTCAGAGAGAGAGATAGATACTTTTCCGAGTGAGTAAAATAGAGATCTCCTATCTCTATTTATACTCACCTTTTTGCCCAGTGACCTACTGGGGCCGACTTGTCTACTTGAGTACATCCACATTATATTATATATTAATTAGGGCCGACCCCATAAGGTGGTCTAATAACCCATCGGCAAGTACACACACTTGCGACACTTGTCAATCCACATGATGACACTTCCTTATAGAGGAATAACACATCTCTTATAAGGGTACAATAAATATATACATAATATACTGATGAAATACATTCCGAAGTTACATATACATCAACACTCCCTCTTAACTAGGAAGGTATTTCTCGACACAGATTTGCTAGACAAGTCTTCTTCTCTGGATCATCGTCATCGTCACTGCTGCTGCTATCTCGTCCAATCTCTGTCTCTACTCGTCATAGGAAGTTCTACAGAGCCAATCCTTTTTCATACTGGATGTAGGCCCACCACCTGCAGGTCTTCGTCATCACTGGCCATACTGTGGAATCCTCAGGACTTATTACGTGCGTCACAAAACCTCGAAAGAGCATCCCAGGATATTACGGGTACACAACTCCAACCTGTAGGATCTCCCAGGGCGCTATTACATGTGACCCCACCACAAAACCTCGAAAGAGCATCTCAGGATGTTACGGGTACACAACTCCGACCTGAAATCTCCCAGGGCACAAATTACATGTGGTCCACCACAAAACCTAGCAAGAGCATCTCAGGATGTTACGGGTACACAACTCCGACCTGAAATCTCCCAGGGCACAAATTACATGTGGTCATGGCAAAACCTCGCAAGAGCATCTCAGGATGTTACGGGTACACAACTCCGACCTGAAATCTCCCAGGGCCCAAATTACATGCCATAGGACAAAACCTCGCAAGAGCATCTCAGGATGTTACGGGTACACAACTCCGACCTGAGATCTCCCAGGGCACAAATTACATGTCCTCCCAGAGCACTGTCTCGAAAGAGCATCCCAGGCTGTTACGGGTACACAACTCCGACCTATAGGATCTCCCAGACATGCTCATCTGCACAACCTGATCCACGGCCACAGAGTATCAACCTGACACTCACCATACATCATCCTGATGTACTCATGATCGTCCTGATCATCATCACTGCAACGTCCTGCTGCATGTCATCTGGAGCAACATCCTGAAGCTCGTCATCTATGATCATCCTGATCATCAATGCAACATCCTGCTGCATGTCATCTGAAGCAACATCCTGAAGCTCGTCATCCATGATCATCCTGATCATCACTGCAACATCCTGCTGCATGTCATCATACATGATTCACCTAATCATTAATGCATCTACCTGATGCACACCAAGTATCTACCTGATACATATCATCATACATGATCCTCCTGATCATACAATGTATCCACCTGATATAAATACAAATACATGATACATATCACCATACATGATCTACCTGATCATACAATGTATCCACCTGATACATATACAGATACATGGTCCAAGCATCCAACATGATGCATATACAAAAATACATACACATGATCCAACTGATCATATCCAGCATCCAACATGATGCGTACATATATACATAAAAATGATCCAACTGATCATATCCAGCATCCAACATGATGCGTACATACATACATAAAATGATCCAACTGATCATATCCAGCATCCAACATGATGCGTACATACATACATAAAATGATCCAACTGATCATATCCAGCATCCAACATGATGCGTACATACATAAAATGATCCAACTGATCATATCAAGCAGAAACTAGAACATCATCCTGATGCTCATCATCCAACGCTTACATCCATAGCCATGTGAAGGATCCTCCTTCCAACATGCTTGGAATGGCTTCAGCAAATGTGTCCATCACTTCTTCCTCGAAGTGTCCTCGATCTGAAGAACGCCAAGCCTCTCTCTGAAGTACTCGAACTTCACCCTGGCTAGTGGCTTTGTCAGCACATCTGCAATCTGCTCGTCCGTCGCAACATACAGGAGCTTCACAGCTCCTCTCTGCACCATATCCCTGATATAGTGGTATTTGATCTCTATGTGTTTCGACCTGTCATGAAACACTGGGTTCTCGGACAACTTCACACAACTCTGGTTATCACAGAAGATACCAGTAGCCTCCAACGGGAGATCAAATAACTCAGACAGTAGCTTCTGTAGCCATACTGCCTCACAAATAGCATACTCTGCCTCAACTGTACTCAGTGCTACGCAGGACTGCTTCCTGCTAAACCAAGAGATCACACCTGATCCCATACTGAAGCAACACCCATATGTGCTCTTCCTATCTGCAGCACTGCCAGCCCAATCTGAATCAACATAACCCTGCAGGTTAAACTTTTGATTCGCCTCATACCTGAGCCCATAATCCATTGTACCCTTCAAGTACCTCAGAACATGCTTTACAGCAACCAGGTGAACACTCCTCGGATCCGTCAGGAACTGGCTCAATGTGTTCACAGCAAAGCAAATGTTTGGTCTAGTGTTCGTCAGGTACATCAAGGACCCAATCATCTGAAGATACATAGAGACATCAATCGGCTCAGATGAAGCATCACATAGAAGCTTCAGATTCGATGCCATAGGTGTGGCCATGGCCTTGCAATCCATCATCCCGAATCTCTTCAGGATATCTACTGTGTACTTCCCTTGACCAAGGAAGATTCCACCTGTATTCTGCCACACCTCCATACCTAGGAAATAGTGCATCATTCCCAAATCTTTCATATCGAATTCAGCTGCAAGCTTCCTCTTAGTATCTGCAATCAGTCTGTCATCTCCTGTCACAAATAGGTCATCTACATACAGGAGTAGAATCACTGGATTCCCTTCCTCAACCTTGTAGTAGAGATTGGAATCTGCTTTACTCTTGGTAAATTCCAAGCTAGATAGGAAACTGTCCATCCTACCATACCAGGTTCTGGGAGCTTGCTTCAAGCCATACAAGGCTTTCTTCAATCTGCATACATATGACTCCCTGTCAGGTCTTGGGACTGCATCCAAACATCTTCTTCATGATCTACGGATCATGGCATTCCATTTCTTCATCCCAGATCCTGGGAACTTCAATATGTTTAATAGATATCTTTCTTGCCGGAACAAATGTTGTAGTCCTTTTGTAGGTGAAGATATACGGTCTTTCCTACAAAACAAGTTAAATTGCATGATTAGAAACATCTCATAATTTTCAGAACAAATTCTTTACACATAAAGAAATATGTCATGCAGTCATGCAATTATCTTAGCCAATGCTTCAATACAACATTTATCCATGTTCCACAAATTTCTAGATGCCTTCCAGTCTCTACCAGAACATTGTTAAGAGTTTGCACTACTCCCAACATGTCAGCAAAGAGGTTTCATTCTAGATAAGTAGCACTGGAATGTTGTACAATGCCATAGGCCACTTACCCATCACATGCATATTAGTAGTATACTGTTCATTAATGCAATCATTCAAATATGCACAATACATCTCCTAAGTCTAGGAACATAAGCATAATATTATTAAACAAACAAAATAGGTAAGAAATGATAATTGAAATACTTATCTTTGTTTGTTTGTTTGGGTGGACTCCCTCTGAGTCTTTGCTTCCTGGTAGGAGATGCTGAAGTAGCTTCTTTTACACCTTTCTGTTGTGGAATGTAGGAAGATGGTCAACTCCCTCTGAAGATCTGCATCCTTGCAGGAGCTGCTGGAGTGTGCTCCCTTTTGATCTTTGCTTCCTGGATTACCTGTCCTTATATTCATCTTTGCTGACATCAATATTCTTGAACCCAGAAAAGACCTCTTCTGGTGTCTTGTTGTCCAATATCTTGTGGGGAGTTCTGTTCTGCACATATACAAATGTTCTAACTGCTTCTGCCCATAGATGCATAGGTAGATCCTGGTCATGCAGCATTGCCCTTGTTGCTTCCATGACTGTTCTGTTCTTCCTTTCTGCAACTCCATTCTGTTGAGGATTATAAGGAGCAGTCAACTCCCTCTTAATCCCTGAATCACTGCAAAGCTTCTTGAAGTCACTTGAGGTGAATTCTCCACCATTGTCAGATCTGAATGTCTTGATTTTCTTGTCAGTTTGATTCTCCATCAAGGTTTTGAATTCCTTGAATTTATCAAGCACCTCATCTTTTCCCTTCAATAAGTATACCCAAGTCTTCCTGGAGAAGTCATCAATAAATGATACATAGTAAACATACCCACTCAGAAAACTGGATGACATAGTGCCACATACATATGAGTGGATAATTTCCAGGATATCTTTTCCCTTGCTTCCACTACTTGGGAAAGCCTTCTTAATGTTCTTACCTTTTTCACATCCTTTGCAAACACCTTCATGTTTGGTCTTGATTTCAGGAAGACCCTCTACTGCCTTGCTTGCAATTGGAAGTGCCCTATAGTGCATATGAGCAAGTCTTCTATGCCAAAGTTCACTTGGCTCCATGGATTCATGTACCATGGCATGTTCAGGTTGTCCCTTCAATTTATACAAGCCTCCCTCTTGCTCTCCAATCACTACTGCATCATCTATGGTCTTTCCCTTTGGCCACATTAGGACTTGGCCATCCACAAATGCAACCCTAATACCTTTTGCATCCAATGCAGAGATGGAGAGTAAGTTCTTATTGAGCCCAGGTACATAAAGTACTTCTTTCATCTTCAATGATTTTCCAGAATCTAGGTTGTAGGAGGCTTCACCACTTCCTTTGATTGGGTATTGATAATCATCCCCAAGTTTCATCTTATGGGGTGATTCATGTTCAGATAGGTTCACAAAGGATTCTTTAAACCCAGTCATGTGTTTGGAAGCCCCACTATCAATCAACCAATCATTACATCCATGGGAGATGGTACCTGTAAGAGCAGAAATTAGAACATATTCTTCTTCACTTGATGAGTCATCATCACTACTACTTTCTGCCCTAGACTTCTTCTTTGGAGGTTCATCATCTTCGGCAGCATGAGCATGAAACCTTCTTTTACTGCCCTTCTTCTTCTTACTGGAGTTGTTGTTATTATCCCTTTTGTTCTTGGGACAATCTGAAGCAAAGTGACCCTTCTCATTGCATGTGAAGCATCTTAGGTCCTTCTTACTCTTTTGATGGAATCTTTTGTGGTGAGAGTGATCCTTCTTGGTTTTGCTTCTTTTGGTGTGAGCTGCAAGAGCTTGATCTTCTCCTCCCATCTTTTCCTCACGAGCTATAAGTCTAGCTTCTTCTTGAGAGCATTCTTCCCTCAATCTGTTGAACGAGATCAATTTCTTCCTTGCACAAATTCCTTGAATAAAGGAATCCCATGACCTAGGTAGGCCATTTAGAGTAGTCATCACCACCTCACCATTCTCCACCATTTCATCTACTGCTTCTAATTGTTCCTTGATCTGAGAGACCCTTGAAAAGTAAGATTGAATGGTTTCTCCATTCTGAAACTTTACTGCTTTCAATTGGTTCCGCAGGGTCATCTTCCGATTTATGTTCTTTCCTTCAAATAGCTTGGTCAAAGATTCAAACATCTCTTTGGGTGTCTTGAGAGAAGACACATGGGGTATGAGATGATCTTTGATAGAATCAGCAATGATTCTCTTTGCCTTGACCAAGTTCTTCTTGTGCAATACCTTGGCCTCTTCATCCTCTGGGATAGGGATGTCTTCTTTCACATATGAGTCCAACTCATTCTCTTCCAGGATTAGCCCAATCCTATACTTCCAGGCTCGGAAGTTATCATCCCCTTCAAGCTTATCCTCAAGCTTGGTGTGAAGAGACATCTTTAAGAGTACTTCAAATGGAAATAGAAAAGATTTAGAACTTACCACTTGAAGTGCTGAAAACTGGATCTGGTCCCGGATTAGGGTTTGTCAGAGAAACCCTAAAAATTCAAAATGTGAATTTCAAAATTCCGAAAGGATAGAAAGATGTGCCTTGGAGAGCTGATCAGCCTAGTACATTCAGAATTTGAGATCAGCAAAGTCTTGCCCTTCAAAATTGCCTTTTTGTCCTCCCGGGTTCACTGGGAGAGCCCTGAATTAGGGTTTGAGTTTCCCGGAGATCTACCCAGCCAAAAATCTCGATCCAAAGCTCAAACCTTCGATTTTTGCAAGGAGCGTCTAGCTATGCCTTCAGTTGCCAGAAATTCCTATTTTTGTGGAAACCCTAATTTTTAGGGCCAAATCTGAAAATGCTCGGAACTGAATTCTGATTGGACAGATAGATGCGCCTTGATGAGTAGATCCAATCTACTATACTGAATTTCAAAAATCTGTGGAGAGAAACTCAATAAAGAAGGAATACAAGCTTCCGTCACTGCAAAATGTCTTCTTCTCAGTTAAGCTCTGATACCATGTTAAATTTTCAGTATTAATTACAATACTATAGGATCTTTGCTGAGAGAATAACATCTACAGTATATCAATGCATGACAATCATAATATGACAAGCATCACAAGCATCACAAGAATCAAAAGCATAGAGATAAGAGACACAGAGTTTCCGTGGGAAAAACCCTAAGGTGAAAAACCCCACAACTTCCTCAGAGATAGAGAGAGCAATGGCTCAACCAAAATACAACCAAACAACACTGAGATAGTCTCCTAGCAGATGATCCTCCTCCTCCTCACTAGTGCGCCACTTTTCAGAGAGAGAGATATATACTTTTCCGAGTGAGTAAAATAGAGATCTCCTATCTCTATTTATACTCACCTTTTTGCCCAGTGACCTACTGGGGCCGACTTGTCTACTTGAGTACATCCACATTATATTATATATTAATTAGGGCCGACCCCATAAGGTGGTCTAATAACCCATCGGCAAGTACACACACTTGCGACACTTGTCAATCCACATGACGACACTTCCTTATAGAGGAATAACACATCTCTTATAAGGGTACAATAAAAAAAAACATAATATACTGATGAAATACATTCCGAAGTTACATATACATCAACACCAAGTCATGATGGGACTAATAGGGCTCCTGGGCCTATGGGAATAACGCAACATGGGCACCAAAGTGGAAATGGGGTGCTGACTAGGGTGTCCCATGGTCGATGGCTCTGCTGTCGGAATGGTGGAAAATATGGATATGAAGGGCTGACCCACCAATTTCCAACAGGTTCGATCCTAGGGTAAGTTTGGGTTGCAAAAGGTTCAAATGCATTTTCACAAAGGGATGGCCTAAACCTATATGCAAGTTTCCAAATATACCAGATAAGATCGAGGAACATGCAGATCATGCTCCTATACTTGGGTAGATTTATATTAAGTATGCTCCCAGTGGTCCCATAAAAGATGCTCTTAGGTGGGTACAACCAAATGTTTACAACTTTAGGGATATCTTCATTTGATGATAAAATGTAATCCAAGAAGTCATGTGAGTTGGGATATCTCACAGCCCAAATGGACCAAGTAACCGAATCATATTCCTCCAGCAAGGGAAGATTTTGATCCGCATCTGCCGAAGCTAATTGAGTAGCTCGGTTTGAAACTTCTACGACAGATAGGGGTGATCCAAATGCTTGCCAACATGGAAATGACATTACACAAGCTGAGGTCCCTTCATCTACTATGGTTATATAGATGTTCTTACCATGAGTCGTTACTTTAATTTGAAAAGCAACTTTGGGAAGGATCCTGCATATTGAATGGTTTATGTCTGATGTGATCAAAGTCTCATCGGATGGATCAACAACACCAATGGTAGACAATAGTTCCTTTTTTGGCGCAGAATGACATTGAAATACCTCCAAGGCCGACATGGCACATGGTACTTGATCTAGGTCCCCAAGAACATTACTGTTCTGAGTAGCTCGCATGTTGGGATTACACATTGTTCTACGTAGAACACTTTTTGGGGGGTGTGGTACTAAGTCTATGGTTGGTCTCTCAATGTAGAGATAACCATATGGTTGTGATCCCGCCTGATCTAGTGTACTAGGAGAGACATCATAAGAATCAAGTCTTGTTTGAATGTTCATCTCAGGATCACACATGAAGACATTGGCATTAGGATCATTGCCCCCTTGCGGGGAGGTTGGATGGTTGCCTCCTGGTGGAGGTACCAGTGTCAAAATAGTGGGTTGTTGTTTACCACCACATTGAAGCATAGTTGGCGCATCTCCCTTCTCAGAGTTAGCATTTTGCTTACTCTTATACTTCTTCTTCTTTCCTCTAAGGTCTATCAATGAGACTGTGGGTATGTCAGAAGTGTTAGGGGGATTAGCAAGTTCCTGCATTGCCTGGCGAGCTGTGGGTTGTGAATTCTGAATAGAAACTTGTCCTGAATGTGGGGTAATCTGTTCAAGACAACTCAAGGAATCCATCATACCATTGGAATGAGGTTCATGTGGCAGGCTAGCTGGATCAAACGCAGGTCTTGCAGGTTGGTTCCCAAAAGATTGGTTACTTTCTAGAACTTGACCACTCCATGGTGGAATGGGGTTAATGGTTGGATTACCCCCCTGCGGGGTTAGGGCCAAAACTGATTGGTTGCTTTCTAGAACCTAACCACTCCATTGATGTGGTTCTTGGGTGTGATAAGAATTCCAAGGTGGGTTTCCCGTTTGCGGAGACTGACCCCAAGAAGTTTGGCAACTTCCTGAAACATGACCATTGGGTGGATTTCCTCCTTGCGGAGGTGGGGTCCAAGAAGATTGGTTATTTCCTAGATCCCAACCATACCATGGCGGTTGAACTTAGTATTGAAAATCATTCCAAGGTTGACTGCCTCCCTGTGGAGGTGGAATCCATAAAGGTTGGTTATTTTCTAAATGTTGCCCAATCCATTGTGAACTAGGTTGCATGTATGGATTTCCCCCTTGTGGAGGTATGTTCCATTGAGATTGATGACTTGGTGGAACATTACCATTCCATTGCGGGATGGGATTAATAGGTGGATTTCTCCCTTGTGGGGGTATGTTCCATTGAGATTGATGACTTGGTGGAACATTACCACTCCATTGCTGGTTGGGATTCATGAGTGGATTGCCCCCTTGCGGGGGTGGGCTCCAATTAGATTGGTTACTAGTTGGAATCGAACCACTCCATTGAATGTTTCCTTGGTTTGGATAAGCATTCCAAGGTTGATATCCTCCTTGCGAAGGTGAGCCCCAAGAATATTGGATACTTCCTGAAACCTCCCCACTCCATGGCGGAATGGGATTGATAGGTGGATTGCCGCTAGGCATTATGCTAGGATAAGTCGAAGGATAACCCCCCGGGGCATTTCCACTAATATGAGGAGCATAGCCCCAATTGGCATAAATGTTCCATGGTTCATTGCTTCCGCCAGGAATATTACCATTCCATGGTGAAGGGTTTCCCCCGGAAGTAGAGTTTGGACAAGTGTTTTGTATACCATGAGGACTATGATTTACTCCTTGTGTGTGTTGACCCTGGTTAGCTAAAGCATATGGAAAACCAATGTTTGAGAAATCCATGGGGTCGTGTGTTGGATTGTGCATGTCATGCCAACTTTCAGAAAGAGGTTTGATATCACCCAGTGACTCACAGATAGTAAGTGTAACTGGTTCTCAAAGACTCATCAAAGGAGGAATTTCATGAGCATGTGTGTGATATTTCAATGTTTCAATTTCAACTAGAGTAAGATTATCAACTACGCCTGTATTCAGTTCGTGATGTGACGATGAATTCTCAGTGTTGATTTGATGTTGTTCTTCTCGAGTACTGTTAATTGAATTGAAAATCAGTTATGTTTCCAAGTCATTAGAATGTGGTTTTTGTGTCTGTCTCTGCAATGTAGCAGGGCCTTCAATTTCTGGTGACTCACCTCGCTTCCACCGTGACTAACGGATCGGGAGAGTATCCACTTCTAAGAAGTCGATAAAAGGACGTGTTTAAAATAATAGTTTGAATCAAACAATCCTAAGGAAATCTAGACTCAAAAATGAAAAGTGTCCACACAGTAAAAATTCCCTAGAGATTTCGAGCAAGCAAACTTACTTTTCCAAAGAACTAAAGCTCAGTGAAAAGATGGATTGTAGGGCCTTCCAAAACTAGTAGCTGCTGAGGGATTTCATGTCCTCATACAATTGCTAGGAGCGAAGGTGTGAGAAACAGTTACAATAAACTTTAATCGCCAGGGGTACAAGTGTTGGTTCCTGACCACTCATCCTCCCAAGGAGTAAAAGTTCCAGAGTCTGTCTCAGGTATTGCAAGTGTGTCCCACTCACAACAGCCTATGTGATACCCTAAGAATAGCCATTAAAGTTACCACTTCGCAATCGATGGTCGAGCGGACAATTGTAAGTCGAGGACAACACTTATTACCAGACTCTCTAGAAACAGTGATGTCACCCCGAGGACTTGTCACTGAACATAGAATCCCTTCGATAAGCTCATGTCCCACTAAATAATCAAGAAGGGGGAACCACCCTTATCCAGATTTACCTCGTGCTTGATGCATGTTTCAGAAGAGCTTTCGCGACAAGCGTTTTTTGTGACAATGGATTTACTCTCTTTAATCAATGCTAGTTTCAAAGTTTTGCAGCCCAGGAGTGTTAACTCTCCAAACCTAATCCAGGGCACTAACCTAATCTTGTTGGTGATATGAAAATCAAAATTTTGTTGATTTTAGATTAAGCGCCAATTTTTAGTGGAAGTTTTCCTAGTCTCAGGAGTGGAAGTGAAACTGATGGTGTTTCGACTCAAAAAACAAAATGAACCACACAATGCAAGATGCTCGCTATGTTATCTTTCAGTTCGATGAATATCCTGACTGAAGAAAGGGTTAGAGGTTCACGAGTTTCTTTCAGACATGCCTCATACACAATAGATTTCAAAAAAATGGAACTCTAGGAGTGCAACTTTCTCTAATTGTGTATGCAAGTTATGAAGAGAATTTCAACTCCACAACAACAACTTATGCAAAATGTTAAACTACGTAAACAAAAATTGCAAATTTTTTTCTTTTTAATTCAAAGCTGAAGATTTGAATTCCAAAAATAAACAAAAGTTTTTCAAAAGCACTCCAAGTACATCTTCAATTTAATCAACAATTTTTTCAAAATGTTTGGAAAACATTTCCAAATTTTCTCATTTTAATCTAAACTTAAAGACTTAAAAAATGTTAAAATTTTTTGCAAAAGTTTGTCCTTTTAATTCCCACATTAAAGATTTAAAAAGTTTAGACAATTTTTGAAAAAAAAAAATTCTATTTTTTTAAAACCAAAATTTAAAGATTTCAAAAAACTTCACAAAAATTTTTGCATTTTTGTTTTTGTTTTTTGACCTAAATTGAAACAACTTTAAAATAATTGCAAAACAAATTTCATTTTTAAATCCAACATTAAAGGTTTGAAAATTTTCAAATCTTTTTGCAATAATTTAGCTTGTTTTAAATCCAAAGTAAGGTTAGAATCCACACATAATTTTTTTTTGCAAAAATCTTTAAACTGAGTTTTAGAAATAATTGCGAAAAAATGAAATGTTGCTTAGGATTAAATGCTTGTTTTTTGGCGCTCAAACTCCACTCAGCCCAAAACCACTCCACCAAAACCACTCTACTATACAGCAGCAAATTCTGACATGGAGATGCATTCACCACCAGCACTCAACAAATGGAAAATTCTGTCTATCAACAGCGTTTTGGCATCTTTTGACTAAAAACTTGGTTCTCTTTTTAATCTCAGAATTTTCGTGGCTTCCCAATAAAGTTCACCCACGTTCCAACACTCGACCTTTTAAGAGAATTAAGATCTACAGGTAACAAGCTGGAAGCAAACAACAACATTAAAAGGGGTTCATCATCGACTGTATCACCTTCCTATGGACAGCGAGCTTCAGCGTTGACAGAGGGAGGCGATCAATTGACCTACCCTATCCTTCAAGGCTCTACCATGAGCCACAACACGCCGATCTACCACAGGTTTAAGCTGGTCTACCACATATCTATGCCAAGATAAGCGCTATTTCTGGTTAAAGGCAGAGTTTGACGAACCTTCAACGCAGAGGTTAAAGATTTTCAACGCACAGGGTATGCTGGTCTCACGGTTTTCCATGTCAACATTGAACTTTTTTGTTTTTTGAAGATCTTTCAGGCCTGTTTAACGCTATTAACATGACAGAGATTCTGGGGAGGCTAGCTAAAAGACACAGAGGGTGAAGCTTTAAAAATCCACGCAGAGGCATTCAACGCTGCACACTCCGTATTGTGGCAGAGTGAAACAACGCAGAGTTCTATTAATTGTAGATCGTGGCAGAGTCTGTGGAAAACAAAAACGCCAAGTGCTCTGAACAAATCCAGTCTGCCCAAATCGAAAATGACATAACTCCGAATGAAGGCTATTTTGTCAACGCTGAACAAGCTGCTACATGCAGAGCTTCACGCAGAGGGGTAGCTACACGCAGAGATCTGAGGACTTTCTTAGCTACGCAGAGTTTAAAGCCAACATCTAGAGCTTAAATCGGTTATCACTTCACCATTCAGGTTCACGATTCAATTGAAAGACAGATCTGGGCGATGGGAGATCAAATTCAACATTGACACAGTCATACAATTGCAGAGCACAATTCGATTTTGATATGGTGCACAGTTGGGTTCCTAAATTTTGAAAATACAACTAGTTTTCAACAAATTAGACACCAAAATTGGAGCTCACAAGCCTGCAATTCCATTTCTTTCTTTCTGCATGGATTCTGCAACAATAATTACAGGTTATTGAGATGGAAAAACCCTGTAATACACAGAAATTTCAATTGAAAATGCCCACCGAGGAAGAACCGCGTGAGAGAAAGGCGAAGGTATGGGATAGGCAAATTCTGTTTGAATGTTTTCTTTACCTCTCAACGCAAAGCTGTCCAAACTAAAGGAAGGGTTAGGGGGGAAATGCTTTCGACGTTAAGGTCCAGAGAGCTTAAAAACGTGGCAGAGGCAGAGTTGATCTTCGATGTTGGTTTGAATCTGGATACAACGCAGAGTTAAAAGCGTTCACGCTTTTTAGGAAACCATGAAGATTCAAAGCTAAGATTTATAGATGTTCAAATCATGAGGATATCTCAGTCATAGTTGAAGGAAACACGTAGCAAGCTACAATCTCTTGGTTTCAGTAAATATGCAGAGATGTATTTAATCCCAAATGCATCTAAATGCAGCACACACGCGGAGATTTTCAAAGCTTTAATGCCTCACATTATCAAATCGTCGTGGATTTTAAAGATGGGTTTGTTTTACTGTCAAATGATCATCCACTCAGAGCTTAATAAACAGTTTTCAATGGAAACCAGGATCGCAGAAGACATTTGGAGTGAGGGTTTGGCAAAGTTTAAACTTCACAAATTAACCACTACCATTCAGCTTTCACAAATCTTTTAAAGAAACCTTGAATGCTGAGATCTACCATTCGCTTTGAGGACTAGAGATTCAATCTTTGAAAACATTAATACAGTTTTAGTATCAAAACAAAGTTTACATGTTCAAGAAACCCAAAGATTTTGTGCAGAGAATTAGTAATTCACGCAGAGCTGAAAGGGTTTGGCTTAAACAATGCACTAACTAGAGAACACGCAGCTGAAAGATTGGTCTAAGATTCACGCAGGGCTTTAATAGCAGGGATGATTTTAAGAACCCCCAAATTTATATGTATAAAAAATTGGCGAATAGGAAAATTTGAAAGCCATTTTATCAATAATATAATATGTATATATAATTTTTTGGCTAATATTTCATTTTATTATATGATATTGTAAAATCTTGGCGAATCTTTCACTAAATTATAAGATATTGTAAAATCTTGGCGAATATTTCACTGAATTATAAGATATTGTAAAAATTTGGCGAATATTTCACTGAATTATAAAATATTGTAAAAATTTGGCGAATCTTTCACTGAATTATAAAATATTGTAAAAATTTGGCGAATCTTTCATTGATCTATAAAACACATTGAATGGCACTCTGCTTGTTAATTATGAGTTCAAGGCTTCTTCAAATGTTGAGTTCAATTGCTCTATTTCAAGTTTTGGTCTCAATACCAAATGGTGGTGGCCTTAATGAAGCCTTCATATCCAAGCAAAGCCGAGTAGATCTTGGAGACATGTATTCTAAATGTGGGTGTTTGGAGGATGCACATAAAGTGTTTGGCCAAGTGCCAAAGCGAAATACAACCTCATTGAATGCAATGCTTTCAGGATGTGCTCAACATGGACATGGCAGGGAGGAACATTATCAGAGGGGTTCTTCGAGTGGAGATTGTCATTCACTAGAGGAATGTTGGTCTCGTGCCAATAGGTCTCCTACGATCAATGCATAGGAACCTAGTGCATAGACCATTTTTGTATTCGCTTAGCTATGTAGAGCTCATTTTTTTTTTGAATAATGATAAGTATTTACAAAGAAAATATACAATCAGCATAAAAGAATCGAAAAAGTGAAGACAATTAATTCATGCAAATAAAAGGTAATAAAAACTTATTTTCTCAAACCCTAAATCAATGGAAATCAACTAAATCTAATATTGATTCAATCTACAACAAAGGGTTAAATCAACCATCAAATGAGAACTAGAAGCATTCAAAGGTCTAACACAATAATTAACCAAAATACATGAAAACTCCACAAATCGACAAAATGCTTCAAATAAAAG
The DNA here is from genome assembly GCA_027924585.1 of Larix kaempferi. Taxonomy (NCBI): domain Eukaryota; kingdom Viridiplantae; phylum Streptophyta; class Pinopsida; order Pinales; family Pinaceae; genus Larix; species Larix kaempferi. The sequence goes on from BSBM01000660.1 coordinate 11,473,977, forward strand.
CAATAAACAAACCATAAAAATTTGCACAAAATATTTGAGATAAACACCAACATGATTTCATGTACTTGAATGAGCTCATTCTTGCTTAGCGAAAGTGTAGTCAAATTAGTTATTTATCCTTTATTGCTAGGACACTATCTATGTGAAGAGATAACTCCTAGGCCTAGCTTTGTCAAATTCCAGCGTCATTTCCTATCACATAGAAGAAATGACAAGACTGCTGGTCAATGTTGCAATTAATCTTGCTTTCCGGCATCATTTTCTAAGATGATTTTTTTGATCAAATGAGAGGGACAGTATCCCTAGCATTGAATGCTGATAAAATAACTGCCTGTATGTATAGTTGACAGGGTTTAGAAAACTATGAATATTATTATCAATATTTTACGAAGTAACAACCTGAATTTCAGTTCCCAGGTAATATGGTTGATTTCCATGTATCTAGACACATTTACTAGCATCTATAATAACATCAACTTTAAACATCACAACAACATCGATTAAAATATGTTAGGAACTATTGGTTATTTAAATAAATTGCAAAGACACTATTTATCATTGATGCCAGAAATCGAATTCCAAAATTTCCCTGCAGTTTTAAATGGCAATAATAACCTATTAGAGCAAGAAAAATCTCTGGCATATCCATAAAGTTTCAGGCTTAATTGCAAAAGTTTATAAAGTTGCTAGTTGACTTTTGGCAAAAGACATTGCATCCTTGTCCAAAATAACAACATACAGCAACAGGTCCTACCCATGAATATACTCCTCCACATGAATATAGTCCGGCACAAGGAGATTATACAAAGATATTGGGATACTTTATTCATCTCTTTGAAAAGATCTTTGACAAAATGAAAAAAAAATAGCTCAATTTCTGAGATCCCAAATTGCATAGTAATTTCTCTCATTAAAGATCTCTTGATGACTATAGAAGACTTGTCATAAAAACACATTTTCCTTGGCCCACAAGAACATGATCACAAGGGATGAAAATGTTCGATAATTTTAATCAATCCACATATACAATGCCTACAAAATTGCACCTCCTATTCAAGATACAAAATGAAAAGTATTAGATGTACTACTTCTGACCAGCAACTATCTCTTGTCTTCTGGTTTTGTCATGAAGCTTAACAGAACTCCTGTACCAAGTATCGTGGCTACAAATCCCTAAGGAAATAAGAGACAACAAAATTATCCAAAAATAGTTAGTGATACTTCTGAAAAGAGCATAACATAAAAACACATTATTCTGATGCACTGAATTCTCCACTAGGTTCATATTAAGGTTATATGAAAACTATGTCCACACTTAAAAGTTTACATCAATAGCAAATTTAATATGCAGGGATGCAAAACCACTAGAAGTTGCATATCAAAAAATGGATGATTCTCCAAGTTAGCTGCCAATGATGTGACACTCACCAAAGTAATCTGCAACCATTTTGCAGCCAATGAAGCCTAAAATTGCACCAACAGCAGGCTGCATGGATTTGAGAATGGGAGACAAGACATTATGATACAAAACCAAAAGAGATTATTCTGATTTCAGATTTCAGTTTTTTTATGGTTGCACCCACAAGCAAAAGAAAGTAGATTGATTTGAAAAGAACTTTTGAAAGTTCTAAAAACAATGCATATCATGATGACCAAACAATGAATAGCAGCTATGTTACCTCAATGGAAAAATGACTTACTGGAAATGGTACAGGTTTCAAAAAAACAATATCAAAATTTCAGGCCAGCAACAATATCAAAATCTTAAGAATAATAGGACTGCTGGCCAATGTTGCAATTAATCTTGCTTTGAATAAATCAAAATCTTAGAAAATCTCCACTTGGGTCAAGGACGAAGACTTACTCAATAATTGAAATTGGAGAATCTATTGTCTGTGTGCCACCAACTCTCTTTAATATTTGAAAAGAAAGGATTCAGCTCAAAAAGGCATGACAAACCAATTTTTAGTGAAGGTAAGGAATTGTAAAGAACACTTTGTGCACTGCCCTGTCTTGTTGTTTCATCTGCTTCATTCTAATCTCAAAGATTTCTCTGCAATGGAAAAGCCAAAGGTCGAGGATCTCAAAGTATCATATGGGAGAAAATATGAGCCTTTGGTGGAACAATATAAAACAACCCCTCATCCTAGATGAATTTACTATCATGGGATGAAGAAATCACAGCACTGCTGAGGCCAGGGGGCTAACAATGGAGAAGATCAATCTTCTTTTGACACAATGAAGAAAAACTGAAACTCTCTAAAATAGAAAACTTTGAGACAAAGAAAAATGTCTGCATAGTGGCCTCATAAATGCCAGAAAATTTCCAAGATTTTCTAACTGAATTGGGAGAAATACTTTCCTTGATCCATAATGGCATCACTGCCCAGCTAGACAACTACAACTTAATGATACAATAATGATACAATAATGATATGTGAAATGTCTTAAGCACTTCATCGATACAACTTATGATGTTCACTTGGGGTTGCATACAATCTTTCTGGGCACACTTTGAGCAATTATGGGCATTGTTTGAAGTACCAATAGCAATTATGGTTTTGCATATTCACTAAAGACAAGACATAATGTAGTCAGAAGTTGAGACTTCCAATTCAAAAGGACTCTCTTCTGTATTATCATTCTGTTAATGAGGGATTTACTCTTGATTCAAACTTTGCTTACTTGTAAAGTAAGTTCTAACCAAAAGTTATGCTAAGCCTAAACACCTAGTTGCGGTGAGGGTTTGATGAAGACAAAACCCAACAATTTTGTATTTGATGCAGAGGATGAAGTAAACTGTGCATGTTAATAAAGACTCTTAAGAAAAGAGGCTTTTATGCCCATGAACAAGTTCATGTATTTATAAGTTTTTCGCTAGCGTATATTTTCATATTTATTTGGCATGTACAAGTGGCAAATAAGAACCAGGAAGCTAAATATTTAGTAGGAATATTAATATTTCTCTTCTATAACCATGCTAGCTGTCTTTCTAGTCAAAGGTAGACTACTGTGAAATAGGGTCCCATTTTGCTGGAAAATTTACAAAGATATCTCTATAAAACAGTTTGCGTTCTCGTGGGGATTCTATAGTATGCCCAATCTTATATGATAGTTATAGAGGCTCCTGTTAGTGAGGCTACACTATTTGGATATATCACTTAAATGACAAATAACAGTTTAATCGTTTGTTAATCGGTGCTCATAGGTGAAGCCAAATTAGCTGCCATTGATCACCCAATTATTTCCTTGCTAATAGACTCAATTAGGTCATGCTTTTCTGCATCTATCTGACTTTAAGGGAAACAATAAATTTAATAAGAAATCTTTAAACAAGTGTCACCATCACAGGAATCAAAAAATCTGGATAGCTCAATTACACTTGTCGAAAAATATGTAAAATACACTCAAATCAAGATAGGAATATTGAAATATGGCATAAGCCAATCTTGTTGACAGAGGACTCCTATCTCCCACCAGATATACAATTAATCTTCATCTTTTTTTGGGTCTAAAGAAAGAGCAAACTACGGCGTGATTTTATCTGCATAATAATTGATTACATATTATATCAATTTTAGATGCTATGATCAAGCTTCACATTATTACAAATTTCTGTAATTAGAATAAGTATTCTTTCTCTAACAACATGCATGGATGCTATGAGAAGGTCTGATTGTTGTGGCCCTGGATTTTGGGTGACAGGTAAATTTTCACCTTCCAGTAATTGCCGGGGCTATTTTTTGTACTTGTCTGGATCTGCATTTTGCTATCGGCATTGCTAATTTATCCCCTAATATAAGCATACTATACCATACAAACCCTCAACTTTTTATCTACACTTCAGAGAAAGCACTGTATTCTATAGTAGATGTGATGTCAAACGAGACTAAGAATTGAAAATATAGGCAACATTATTTTACATTATCCTAAGATTCTTAGATGGGACCCAAGCAAATCCATGGCAGCCACTCTAAATCTTGCTGGTGTTGGTTTGGATCAAAAGGAGATGATAGAGATGGATTTGGGTCAGCCTCACTATTTGCATGTGAGAACTTGATCAAATTGATTGAAGATGTAAATTGCAGTGGGCTTGAGATGCATATATTTTTTGTGTTTATCAGAGAAATTCTGAAAAGTACAATGCCCATGACTAAACTTCTTCAGAAAAAATCAGAATATCCTTTCTGCACAATCAAAACTTGTCCATAGAAGAGATGATCTAGTTGTCGGTGATTCTAAGCTCAAGCATGCATTAGGCACCCAAGAAATAAGTATCAGTGGAATTTTACAAGAGCCAATTTAGAGGCACAAGATAAACTTTTTGTTGAAATTAGATTATTAAACTACCCTGAATAGATGATCAAATTTGACAGAGAGATTTGTTGTGGAAGCAATAATGTCTTTTAAGGCTTGGTTTTCCCTTCAATGTTGTTTGTCACATGGTGAGGAGAGAACCAAGATTAATGACTAAAAGTACAGATTTGATCCAAAATAAATTTGATTTTCTTTGTAGTACTACATTTGACCCACTGTAGGTTCTTCCAACATTTCCACACTATTTCTTTTATCATCTTGAGGCTAGGATCAAACCAAGATACAAAATATATGTATGGCTTAAGGCAAACAATTTACTAAAGCAAGAATGTTCTTTCTATGGCACAATTGAACCATCAGAGGATAGATTTGTACAAAAATTTGTTAACTACTACTCTAAAGGGAGCAAGCTCCGATACTGCCAGCATAGTTAGCTTTTCAACTACTCAAATTCCTTGATGAGAATGTGCTACCTTCACAAAGATACTTCACACGGATGCCAATGGAAGGCATTTTGGCAACTCTATCTCCATGAATTCTCAAAGTGGCCATAGAAATCTTCTTTCTAGTGTTATTGTATGACTTCCATGAAAGCTTAACCAATGAATCAATGAAATCATAATGAGTTTCGAAACCATAATGATGGAGTCCCAGCTAGCTATCACAAGACCTGCTTGATTGCAGAAGAATCCTTGCTATACTACTTGTTGTTCTTCTATTGTCTATGTTGTCGTTTTTCTGCCAATGATAATGCTACCTATCGGCACTGCTACGGTCATGTTGCTACTTACACACACGTTTCAAGATAGTCCCTACTAGTGCACCTATCGACCAAGCTTGAGAAAATATATCGTTCTTCTATTGTCTATGATGTCATTTTTCTGCCAATGATAGTGCTACCTATCGGCATTGCTACGGTCATGCTGCTACTTACACACCCATTTCAACAGAGTCCCCACCAGTGCACATGTTGAGCAAGCTTTGGAAAATATGAATTCTCAAAAAAAATTATGCACAAGCTATGGGTCTTGTGCAGCCTTACCAAAATCTCACTTGAACTTCGGTTATGAGTTTCATGATCCAATGGATTTGTGGATGGAGACAGTTTTTCAAGGGGTTCCTAATGTTGCAGCTTTTGGCATGCAATCAATTTTCCATTGTAAGTATGAATTGACAATGAAATTTTTGCTACAAATATTATGTACTTTTAGAGGTTGCATTCAAGACAATCATTCTATCAGTCAATTTTTTTGTATGATTGCATTGGAAATGGAGTTATATTTGATAAAGAAAATTTTAAATGGTTGAAGTAGGAATGTACATAAATAAGCTCGATGCTCTAGCATTTTTTTTCACTTGGTTTGGTTTGCAATAGATTGATAATAAGAATCCATATCCTAATGGAGAAGCCACTGTTGTAGTTTATCTTTAGCTTGCATATCAGTTTGGTTTTCAGTTTTAAGAGAGTGGTTTGTTTTTAGTGACCAGAGCATATTTGTAAGTTGCAGGCTTCAAAGAAAAGTTGGATGAAGGCACTAGGTCTACGATTCTTAGCTCCTTGCAGAGAGGACTCCATCCCAAATTGGAGCCAATGTTAGCACTGAAATTGTCTAGGTCAAAATTTTGAACCTTTCATCCGGTTTGCATCAATGTCGCTAATTTTCTTTTCCAAGCCTCAAATATTTGTGTCAAAGTTTGTCAAATCCTATCACTGCCAAAGGTTACCATGGCAAGTCTCATGATGTCTATGTCTTTCATAAAATAAAATCTGGCTTATTTTTCCCTCTCTCCATTTGAAATATCAAAAGTTGCCCTTGTTAAGCCTTACCTAATATTACTTAAAGTAAAATAAATATTATTTTATTTTAAATATAAAATATCTTTTGAAAGACTATTATTATGATTTTATATTTAATATAAAAACAAGTGAGTGGGGTTCTTTAACCAAACCTAAAATCCAAAGTATAAATTTATGAGTCAAACAAAGGTATGGCAAACCAAAAATATATGGCTTCGACAACATCCTTCACAGTTTAGTTATGTCTCCACAAGTCGAATCAAGCATGCCACTCTATATGTTAAGCCAAGAATCAAGTCAAGTTTCAAGACCATCCACAAGAGCAGCATGGGATCCCACAACCCAAACCATTGCGCTACGCGTCGAATAGGTTTTGAAATGCTTGTTCATATAAACATAAGAAAATATTTTTCCTCCATGGAGGTGGGATATGTCCCACTACCAAACAAAACAAAGTTGTGCTTATCTGTTGAAACTAGCGGTGTCGAATGCTCAAAATATACCACGGAGCAGATGTCAATAAAATAATAGCCATGATACACCAGTCAATACCAGCAAGCAAAAATTCAGAGGGTTGTGCGAATTGCAAAAAATTAACACCATAGGTGTTGGTTTTGAGATCATTTCATAAATTATGGTCCAAGAAAAATATTAAAATAACAGTGACTATTGTTCATTGTCTTGCAATGATGACAATCAATCAATAGTATGCTTAGATCTGGTGGATGTCTGTGGAAGAGTAGTTTCATTTTCCAATGGAATATTTTTTCATTGATGTATATATGATAATATTTTATGATGCTCTTACAGGAAGAGCAGGTTCAGTTCTTCAAGGAGCTCCGATTCTATCAGTATTGAAATTTTTGTAAGATAATTTAAAGTTCTAGCTTCTCCAGAGAACTCAGTAATATTAAAGACATATCTGTTGATAGCAATGGTGGAAATTATTAAGGCGGTGCTATGTTAACCTTTGGATAAGTTAACATAAATTGTTACTTTTGTGGAAATGTTGCATCAAGAAGTTCGTTTGCAGAACCTATTGCTTGCAAAGGCACCCATGAAGACAAAGAAAATGAAGAAATAAAGGAATTCTCAGGGTATTTATGGATATGCAAGCATGTGGTATTTGGAAAAGTAGTAGAGGAATTAGATGTTGAGCGGTTACCTACTGCAGATTGAGGCAGACCTATTGTTCTAGTAATATTTCCAATTGTGGTGAAGTTTCTCTAGAAAAAGATAATGGTATATTTGCAATTGATGAAGATAAAACGAAAGTAAAGAAGCAAAAGGCCACAAAGGAGACAATGCAGGTGCTTATGTAATTTATGATAAGGTTTGAAGCAGTGCTACTCTGTTCCAACTCGCATCTCTACTTTTAGGAATTTTCAAACCAATTTTTTGACACCTGTGAAATTTTGGGCATCAAATATTTTAGTGGAAAGTCTCATAAGATGAGAAAAGAGTGCAGGGGATATCTCATGATACACATTTTCATCCACTTCCAGATTTGAAGGGATGCAATATTCAATAGATCAACATTTTGGATATTTCCAGATTTTCAATATTCTCGGGGCTATTTTTTGTACTTGTCTGGATCTGCATTTTGCTCAAACCCTTTCTCCCAACTAACAACTTCTTTCTCCAATCTGTTATTCTATTTTAGAACTACAATTGGCAGCTCATGTCTTTCCGGAGCTATATAGTGTAGTAGTATGTCCCTTCTTGCAAACACAACCAAAATTGATATTTTAAAGATGACATCTAGGTATCAGCTATTTGCAACCTGCTTGCTAATCAAAAGCTCCTTCATTCCTAACTGCCATCTATTTCAACCTACTCTTGTTGCCATATATTCGGATGGTAAATGTGATATTGAGGATCCAATCACACAGATTTATAACATAGATTTCTAAGATATAGCAGAGTTGTTAATCCCGTGCTTCTTCTTCCAAAGGACCTTTCCTCTGTTCCCTTGACTTATCTTCTTACACATAATCTCCACTGCCTTCTACCCTAAATTTAAAAAACAGATTCAATACTATTTTTGGCCAATTCGCTTAGTAACTTTCAAAGGCAGTTACCTCTCTTATTTGAATAATAATGGTCTTGGAGGTATTGCGCAGTTAAATCCTTTTGCTAAGGATAATTTAAGCAATTGGAGAAATATCATACTCTCTTTGCTTCCTTGATATCTAAAATTAGAATATGGTTCCTCAGTGATAAACCTCACATTCTTAGGACATCACTTACCGAAAAAACAAGTGTCTGACATTACCCTGCAGATGGAGAAGATGAAATAGACTTAGGTGAGGGTAGGGTGCTTTATTGCTATGGATGGGTGGACTGATATTAATCGATGACTAGTCATTAACATTATTATTACATCTTCAACAGATCCAGTGTTTCTTAAGGTTGTTGACTGTTTTGGAAGGATTCAGCTTTCCAATTTGAGATTATACGAAATGCTATAGAGGAGGTTGGACCCTCCAATGTGGTGCATGGAGTCGTAGATGCAACACATGCTTGCCCATTAGCTGGATTGTTATAGGCAAATATATTGGATGTTGGAACCCATCTTGTATATGCCAGGGTCAATGTTGTATGTGTGAAAATTGTGAAAATTGAGTCAGATGTGTTTGTGGGAAGTGCCCTAGTTGACATGTATGCAAAAAGTGGGAACATAGAGGGTGCAGAGCAAGTCTTTTACAAATTATTTGAACGGGATATGGTCTCATGGAGTGCAATGATCACTGGATATAGCCAACATGGACATGGTGTGGAGGCTTTGAAACTCTTTTGCCAAATGCAAAGGCTAGCTATGAAAGGAGATTAGTTTACCTTTTCCAGTAGTCTTGCAGCATGTGCCAGCCTAGCAGCTTTGGAACAGGGCAAGGCAGTTCATGCCCACATCATAAAAACAGGCTTTGGCTTGGATGTCTTTGTTCAAAGCGCTCTTGTTGATATGTATTCCAAATGTGGAAGCATAAAGGATTCACGCAATATTTTTGATAGAATGACTACAAGAAATCTGGTCTCGTGGACTACAATGATTGCGGGATATTCCCAGCATGGACAAGTAGAGGAGGCTCTCCAAATTTTTGAACAAATGCAACTGGTAGGAATGAAGCCATATAGCATCACTTTTGTAGGTGTTTTGTCTGCATGCAGCCATGCAGGCCTTGTGGACATGGGGCATCGCTACTTTGATTCCATTAGTCGAGATCATGGCATGACACCAAAATTGGAGCACTATGCTTGCATGGTTGACCTCCTTGGCCGTGATGGGAACCTTCATGAGGCAGAGGAATTCATCAGCAAAATTCCCTTTGAACCACCTGCCTTGGTGTGGAGGACCTTGCTAGGTGCTTGTAGAATCCATGGGAATATGGATCTAGGGAAACATGTGGCAAAATGGGTTCTTGAGTTGGACCCATTGTATCCAGCAACTTATGTGCTGCTATCAAACATTTACGCTGTAGCTGGCAAGTGGGATGATGTAACAAAGGTGAGAAATATGATGAAAGACAGGGGGGTGAGAAAAGAACCAGGACGTAGTTGGATTGAGTTAAAGAACAAGTGGCACTCATTTGTTGTAGCAGACAGATCACACCCAGAAACAGAGATGATCTATGCAGAGATTCATAGGTTAACTGGATGGATGAAGGAAGCAAGCTACATTCCTGACACAAACTTTCTTCTGCATGATGTGGAGGAATGGATGCACTGTTATCCCATATCCATTGAAAGCTAACTACTGTTGTTGGTTTTATGATGTTTCCAATAAATTCATGGCAAACCTTTGTCTAACTGGGACTAGAGATGAATCATATAAAGACAGAGATTCCATCAGTGGAATGGCTCTTTTGGACATAATTTGGCCTTTGGATAAGAGAAATTCTTCCCCTTAAAAATATTTTCCAAAATTATTCAAGCAGATTATAAAGTGAGAAACTCTTAGAGCCGTTCCCATTTTTTTGACAATAAACCTTTTTTAGTTTGGCTCGGGAATATATTTATGTTGCATCTAAGATGCTAAAATGACAATTTAAGGGCATTGAAGTCTTTGACTTTGTTTCCAGGATGGAAATCCCTCACTGATTCCTTTCAATGACTCTTGGAAAAATGATGTCTTAAAGAATCCCAAACTATTGGTTGTTTCTATGATGGGCTGTTTTTTGTAGTGATTAATGATGAGATAAAACTCCATAGACCACAGTTCATGGCACTTGTAGGCGGAAGTCATGATGATTAGTCATTGAACTCTTCTAGGAATTGGAAGCACTGTTCCTCTTACTCAGATTCAGTGTATGCTTGGCATCGAAGCTTTATGTTGACTCTGCATCTCATGACACCTTAGGGACTGGACATGCAATCACAGTTAGAAAATGCCATGTGCTAAAATAAATATCGCTTCTGCTTTGTTTGTCATGAAGCATATACCTTTAAACATGGAATGGGTTTGTCTAGACTCTAAGATCTACTGCAAGGATTCGTAGAAGGAGATGACAGCAGGTTGAGAGTCAGAACATTGTTGCTCACTATAGGGTGTATTGTCATAGAATTATCTGAAAATTCTGTTAGAATGAATGAAATATTTGCTCTTCTTTCTGGGACATTATATATGTGACTCTAATTTATGAATAAATATTGGACAGATGGGTGACATTATGGCATTATTGCAGGTTACTATTATGTGTAGTTACAACTTTGAGGGGTCTCTCAAAATGCGAAAATAGCAACTTAGTTGAAACTAGTTCCTAAAATTGTGAAGCTATGACTTTCCCGAGGAAAAGGTCAGATACTGAGTGGAGCTTGTTACACTGAGAATTTAAATACTTGCTATACACAAATGATTAGAATATGGAGAAGTTGAAACAGGACGAGCTGCTAGCAACCAAAGATTGCAGGATTCTACAAGGTATCACAAGGTATACATTTTTTTATGGCTTATCACAGAACATGCCTTTGTTTGCTCTATAGGCTATTGATGCTATTAATGTACATCTGTAAGAATGGAATCTGACCTAAAAAGTAACTTCTTTAGCTTGAAAAAACAAAGCAATGTTTTACTGTGAGTGCAATGGAAAAGTTGTAGCATATCTTTGAGATTTCTTCTTTCCCATTCCCTTCTTTTACTGTTGATGCTATTGAAATACATCTACAAGAAAAAAACTTAAGGTATTCCTGCAACTGAAAATAATATGGACTAATGTCTTAATGGAGTGTATATGCAAAAGCTATTAAATAAAAGATGGATACGCAGTGATTGAGAAGGGCGAGTTATAATAAAAGATTTCGAAGTCTGACAGCATTAAGAATTTGGGGATTAAACTCACAGTGTAATCATGGATCGAAATGAAACACACAGGGTCTAAGATGGCAACTAAAATTGAATTGTAGAGATTTCACATTGTCACATACCTTTGAATGCTCGAAACCCTTCTGAAATGTACAGCCAAAGTAGTTTGCAAACCTCCAGATACACGCTACAAATTGGTAACACGATTCTTTGAAACAAACAGTAAAAATGAGCCTCGTATGGGTGAAAATCAAGAATTTTACCAACGTGATTCAGCCTTGATTCAGCATGGGCGATGCTAGGGGTTTTATTGGCACTCTAGCAGCCAAATCGCGGGCGAATTGGACTCCAAAACCGCTATTTCTTCAAATCGAGGGCGAACCATAGCTCCAAAAAAACCCATGCCAGAAATTGAGGGCGAACCATAGCTCCAAAAAAACCCATGCTAGAAATTGAGGGCGAACAATACCTCCAAAAACCGCCTTGCCAGAAATCACGGGTGAATGAAATTACAGGAAACAACATCCCTAAAAATCGGGGGCGACTGGTGCATCCAAGGAAAAATCAAGGAAAATAAACTGGCGAAAATCAATTTTCCCCTATTTATTCCACAAAAATCGCGGGCGATTGGTTTCTCCTATAAATTACTGCTAAATACGATTTTTGGCTATATAGTTTTTGAATATTTACAAAACAATAAATAGTGGGCTATTAAAATTAATTCTCAAAAACCTCTTTTACATAAAAAATTCGCCCTAAAAAAAATTGGAAACCTTCTAAATTCGCCATTGGGCTAAATTTCGCCCCTAAAATCATCCCTGTTTAATAGCTAGGAAGAATTTAAAGAAAAACACACAAAGTGCAATCATACAGTTCGAAACTCAAAGAAACCCAAAATTCATAACACTCCTAAATCAAGAAATTTAGATCTAAAGTCAATTGGAGGTGAGTTGATGAATTAGAGGTGTAGCTAGGCTAGCTTTGAGCTTCTCAAGCTGGATCTAAGGTTCTTTAAGGGATCTTTAAAGCATAGATGAGTAGATCTGAAGGAGGATTAGCACCAAAAATGCAGAAAAATCATGAAATATCAAGAATTTTCAACCAACGGAGTCACCATTCTGATAACAATGTTTAGTGCAAGGACTTGTCTACACTAGTTCTACTATTTTGCTAAGAGATGGTGAGCCTCTACGTCAGAAATGAAAAGATTATCACAAACATCTTAAGATCTAGATTCATTAATCAAAACTCATTAAGATCTAAGAACATTTCAGAATTAAAGTCATGCAAGATAAGCAAACATTCAACACTAAAATGGCAGAAACTTGAATCAATTCATGCTAAAACAATGGAGAAGATACATGATTACCAGGAATCCTGGTGTGAGTGCCTCCTCCCTTGCCATAAATTCTCCTTCCTTCATCCTTGCTTTTGAAGACTTGGAGCTCTTCTCCTTCCTTCAGAATCTTCTCAGCATGCCTTTGCTCTTTTGTCTCCCTTTACCATGCCTCCCATGCCTTTCTTATATAGCATTGGGAGATGAGCCTTAGGTTTCTCTTCTAAATGTGGGATTAGTTTTTTTCCTCATTTTGATTATTTTCAAGTGAAAACCCACTTTTGAATAGTTTTTAGGCTTTTTGCTCCACTTAGGATGTTTTTAAACACAAGTAATGCATTTTAATGCATTTCTCAGAGAGGATTCGTCTTTGACTGAACTTGTGTCATGAATTTCCTGTCGCGGGTGCATAGTAAACATATGTTGCTCCATCACTTAGTTAAGTGTGTCAATTTGATTGTTAACAATCATGGATTTAATTTTTTTAGGGTCTACCTTGACACCTTCATGAGATACAATATAGCCCCAATACTCTACCTCCTTCACCCCAAGGAAACATTTGGAAGGTTTTGCATCTAGTTGTTGATCCTGTGGTAGTTGTAGTACCCTGTCAACATGTTGAACATGTTCTTCCCAAGACTTGCTATAGATTAGTATATCAACAAATAATACTAGCACAAATTTTCTAAGAAAAGGCTTAAAAATGGAGTTCATCAAAACTTGAAATGTTGAAGGTGCATTTGTGAGACCAAATGGCATGACTAGAAATTCATAATGACCTTCATGAGTTCTGAATGTTGTTTTGGGGATGTCTTCATCTTTCATTCTAATTTGATGATATCAAGAGCGAAGATCCAACTTTGTGAATAAAACTGCTCCATGTAGTTCATCTAGCAATTCATCAATGACAGGAATGGGAAACTTATCTTTAATGGTGATCTTGTTGATCTCTCTATAATATGGACACATATGCCATGATCCATCCATATTGTGTACCATTATGTAATGTCCTCATTCAAATAATTGCATAGTAAGACAATCTCATCAATCCTACTAGTTTCCTAGGTTGGATGGGCACATGTGGAATTGCAATCAGGAAGCTAATAAATGATGTTTAGACATTAGAAGGGTTCAAGTATTTAATAAATAGGTTGAATAAAGAAATTCAAGATAAATTCTAGATGGAAAATGGTTTTGAGGACATTTGGAGGATGTGGGACCCACACTAGCTTTGTTTCTCACTGCCACATGGCAAATATCTCTTGCCATTTTGAATCCATGGGAAGGAAAACATTATTGGGTGAGTTGGTAAAGCATACACATGGCATGAAGCATCTTAGGTCGAAATGGGATGGAATGGTAATCTCCATGGAAGAGGAAGAGTCAAATTGGAAGCTAGTGGACACTTAGGCTAGATTCCCTAGCCTTATGACAACAATGATGGAGCGTCTATGACATCTATGACAAAATTCATATCTGACTTCTAAAATCTGACTATTATGACATGTCAGCCCCAAAAATAGGCTCAAGGAAGGCACTTATGGGAGTTGGAGAATCCAAAGAGACTCCAACTCAAATTGGGAGAAGATGGAAGGTTGGAAACTAGGAGACAAGTGGCAAATGTGGAATATTTCCTAAGTGGAAATCTCTAGAAGCTAATGGGAGCAATTCAACCCTTAGAAGGTTAATGTTGGTTATAAAATGTAGGAATCAAGTATGAGAATGGATTTTGATCATTTGAGAAAAATTGCATTTGTGAAGAGAGAGCTAGTGGATGACTAGTTTCTTGCCTTAGCCAATTTTGAGGGTGAAAGATTCCCATCCAAGTTGGTGTTTGGAGAGGCCACTTAGGTATTTCATGGAGCTTTAATGGATTTTTATTTGCAAGTATCAGCTACATGGGGATCTCATGGTTTTGTTTAGTGCATCATCATCTCTCAACCATTTCCAGTTTTGAAGGCATATTCATGCTCCTTGAGGGAGGGCGTTTTTGGTGAGCTCTTGTGCTTCTTGGGAGAGCTTCTATTGATGTATTTATGATTGTAATAAGAATTATATACTTGTTTATTGAACCCCAATTTACTAGTAAAATTGCATATTTGGTCCAGAATATTAAGAGAGTTTGAAGAGGTCTTTTGGTGGCCATATATCATCCCTGAACATCATATTTAAGTCTTAACATCAGTCACATACCTTCTCAGAATATTTGGGATCATTTGGGGCAAAATTGGGACCTAGGCATCAAAACTAATCAAGGATCGAAATTGGAAAAAAAGTGAAAAATTGGGCATTTTTATAAAAAATGAAAAAGGGACATTACGAGTGGTATCAGAGCATGTTATTGGAACCTGATGGTCTTAACAAGAAGTCAAAAAAATGAACCACCCACCCTTTGAACCAGTAGTTGAAGAGGTTTTTGTTGAAGAAGAAGTAGTAGAAGAAAAAGAGTATTTTTTTAAAACCATGGGTAGAGAGGAGGATGAAAACTTAAGACATAAGGAGGAACTTGTTGAAGCCTTAAAACCATGTTTTGATGGGATTTCCATGGGTATGCAGGGGATTACCATAGGTATTCAAGATATGAGTAGACAATTGATGAAAGGATTGGAATTGTTGGGTATCCCACTTGCAAGCAAGGGGATGACAGGAGATCATAGTGGTTCACACTCAGGAGAAAAGAAGAAAATGGGTGAGCATTTTTTCTCAAGTACAGGACCCCATAATAGACCTGATGAATTTCAAAGCACACAAAGGCATACTGCACCTAAATTCCTCACACCCAAAGAAGAGCATGATGTCTAGTTGGATAATAGTAAACTAGCAAACGAATGGAATGGGTTGAGTGAAGAATGTAAAAGATGGTCTACCTTTTGGTCAATACATTGATGCTATATATAAAATGAAAAGTAAGGAGGACCATAGGAGTCCATTCCAAAACATAGAATTAAATGGTTCTATTAGTAAAATGTTAGTTCCTACTTTTGATGGTTCCTCTCATAATTCTGCTAATACTTGGGTGTAAAAATTATATGTGTATTTTCAGCTGAATCCTATGTTGGAAGAGGATGCATTAAAAATGACTATTTTTCACTTGGAAGGGGATGCTAATGAATGGTGGTTCCATGGCCTAAGAACCTTGGGTCATGATCAGGTTAAGACATATGGAGAATTTGTTGACAGGGTACTAGAGAGATTTGAACACAAAGATCCAGAATTGTCTTTCAAAGAACTAGCTCAATTGAAGCAAACTGGAACCCCTACTGAATATATGTTGGACTTTAAAAAATTATCAGTCAAGGTCGTTGATGTATCTATGGGAAGGTTGGTATTTCTATTCATTGAAGGTTTGGATGAACCATTAAAAGGTTTGTCCAAATCCCACAATCCAACTACATTAAAAGATGCAATGAGCTTGACTAGGGATCTCGAAAATGTGCTTTTTAAAACGAGATTTCCTCCCAAGCCTAACTTCAAATTTGAAAAGAAACCTTGGAAAAGGGATGCATATGATAAGAAACCTTGGAAAAAAGATTCATTTGAAAGTAATAAAAAATAAGGACTAAACAGGGATGAACTTCAAAAAAAGAAATTGTGCTTGACATGCTTTCAACCATGGACACTGGGGCACAAATGTACTAAAGGAAAGGCTCAATACATAGAAGTATTTTCTGATAATGAGGGGTATGATGGGGGCATGGATGAAGATGAAAATACTTAATATCAAGAGGAGGCATATGATACAGCAGTAGAAGAGGAGAGACAAGGAGAAAATCATCCTTCACCAGACAAAGCAAGAATGGCAGTACTTTCAGTAGTACCTCGCTATTATACTATCCGATGCAAGGGTGTGGTACTAAGGAAAAGAACTTCAGTTTTGGTAGATGGAGGATCCACCCATAAATTCATTGATGCAGAGATGGTAAAGAAAAGAAAGATACATATTGAACCATTTGATGGCTTCACAGTTATCATTCCCAGTCACAACACAATGCAATGCAAAACATGGGTACCAAAGCTACAAGTCATCGTAGGTAACTATACTTTTGTTGATTTTTTTTATGTAGTTGATGTTGCTAATACTAATGTGGTTTGGGGAATGCACTGGTTGTATTCAATAGGAGAGCATACAGTAAATTATCAAATTCCAGAAATGAAATTCCAAGATTCAAAAGGAATACTAAGAGTGGTGAGAGGGCGGCACACTTATCCAAATCAAGTAGTAACTTGCAATAGTATGAGATCTATATTGAGGCATGGGGATACAGAATGGGATGCTAAATTTCATATTACATCTCCCAAGACAAATATAAAGATTGTTGAACACCCAAAGGAGATAGAGAGACTCTTGCAAAAATATGAAAAAGTTTTTAGAGACCTTCCACATGGTAGACCACCAGATAGGGGGGTTGAGCATAGCATTGTTTTGGAGGAGGGTGTTAAATTTTCAGAATTTACTTCAATCTAATCTAGGATCTTAACTGAGAGAACAACATGTACAGCAAATCTACATAATATCAACAATGGACACAATAATGCAAGCACACAAGAGACACAGAGTTTACTTGGGGAAAACCATAAAGGTGAAAAACCTCAATAACTTCCTCAGAGATAGATAGAGCAATGATACAACCAGAATACAAGAGATAGTCTTCTCCTAGCAGTAGAGCCTCCTCCTCCACAAGTGCGCCACTCTCCCAAGTGTGAGTGAGAGAATAGAATGTGTAAAATGAGAGAGAGACACTCTCTATTTATACACTAACTTGACTTGACCTTTACTCAACTAGGTCGGCCTCAACTTAACCACTTAACATAATGTTGACTGGGTCGACCCCCACTAGGGTGGTCTAATAACCCTTTGACCCACATGGCCGATCCCCAATATGGTGGTCTAATAACCCTTTGACCCACATGACTTATACAGGGCCGACCCCAACAAGGTGGTCTAACAACCCATCAAGTATAAGTTACGACACTTACAATATAAATGATGACACTTCCATATAGAGGAATAATAACATCTCTATAGGAATACAACCACTTCCGTATAGAGGAATAATAACATCTCTATAGGAATACAATATACATATATGTGAAATACATTCCGAAGTTACATAGACATCAACACTCCCTCTTAAATAGGAAGGTATTTCTCGACACAGGTCTTCTAGCACAAGTCATCTTCTCTGGATCATCGTCACTAGATAATCGTCATCGAGTCATCATCATCATCACTGATGCTGCTATCTCAATCAATCTCTGGATCTACTCATCATAGGAAGTTCTATAGAGCCAGTCCTTTTTCATATTGGATGTAGGCCCACCACCTGCAGGTCTTCATCATCTGTGCGAATGGTCTGATAGAGGTGGCCTCTCAGGACTAATTTTATGTGCGGATGCAATACCGTAAAGAGTATCCCAGGAACATTTATGTGCCTAAGCACGACCGACAAGATCTCCCAGGACTGATTACATGCATCTCCTCCACAATACCTTTAAAGAGAATCCCAGGAACATTTATGTGCCGCAGCACGACCGGCAAGATCTCTAAAGAGCATCCCATGAATTCTTACAAGCATACAACTCAACCTCTCGGATCTCCAGGACTGATTACATGTGGATAGATAAAACCTTTAAAGAGCATCCCAAGAACATTTATGTGCCGCAGCACAACTGACAAGATATCTAAAGAGCATCCCAGGACTAATTACGAGCACATAGCTCAACCTCTCGGATCTCCAGGGCTGATTACATGTCTCCGTAGTAATACCTCATCCCGGGACTGATTACGAGCACACAGCTCAACCTATCGGATATATGAGGACTGATTACATACTACATAGCAATACTGGATAAAGTATCCCAGGAACATTTATGTGCCACAGCACGACCGGCAAGATCTCCCATGACTGATTACATGTTATTTGCACAACCTGCCACATACCATCTCTGATCTCCAAGTATCAACCTGATACTCATGATCCAATGGATCATCATCGCACGAGGCATCATCCTGATTCCCATGATCATACTGATCATCATCACTTGTACCATCCTGGTACATATCATCTGGAGCAACATTCTGAAGCTCATTATCATGATCAACCTGATCATACAATGCATCCACCTGATGCACACCAAGTATCTACCTGATACATATCATCATACATGATCCACCTGATCATACAGTGTATCCACCTGATACAAATACATGATACATATCAACATACATGATCTACCTGATCATACAATGTATCCACCTGATACATATACATATACATGGTCCAAGCATCAAACATGATGCATATACAGAGCAGTAACTAGAGCATCGTCCTAATGCTCATCATCCAGTGCTTACATCCACAACCATGTGAAGGATCCTCCTTCCAACATGCTTGGAATGGCTTCAGCAAATGTGACCATCACTTCTTCCTCGACGTGTCGTCGATCTGAAGAACACCAAGCCTCTCCCTGAAGTACTCGAACTTCACCCTGGCTAGTGGCTTCGTCAGCACATCTGCAATCTGCTCGTCCATCGCAACATACAGGATCTTCACAGCTCCTCTCTCCACCATATCCTTGATATAGTGATATTTGATCTCTATGTGTTTCGACCTGTCATGAAACACTAGGTTCTCAGACAGCTTCACACAACTCTGGTTATCGTAGAATATACCAGTAGCATCCAATGGGAGATCAAATAACTTAGACAGTAGCTTTCATAGCCATACTGCCTCACAACTAGCTGAACAGGCTGCAACATACTCTGCCTTAGCTGTACTCAGTGCTACGCAGGACTACTTCCTGCTGAACCAAGAGATCACACTTGATCCCATACTGAAGCAACACCCATACGTGCTCTTCCTATTTGCAGCACTGCCTGCCCAATCTGAATCAACATAACCTTGCAGGTTAAACTTTTGATTCACTTCATACTTGAGCCCATAATCCACTGTACCCTTCAGGTACCTCAAAACATGCTTTACAGCAACCAGGTAAACACTCCTCGGATCCATCAAGAACTGGCTCAATGTGTTCACCGCAAAGCAAATGTCTAGTCTCGTGTTCGTCAGGTACATCAAGGACCCAATCATCTGACGATACATAGAGACATCAACTAGGTCAGATGAAGCATCACATAGAAGCTTTAGATTCGATGCCATGGGTGTGGCCATGGCCTTGCAATCCATCATCCCAAATCTCTTCAAGATATCTACTTTGTACTTCCCTTGACCAAGGAAGATCCCACTTGAATTCTGCCACACCTCCATACCTAGGAAATAATGCATTTTTCCCAAATCTTTCATATCGAACTCAGCAGCAAGCTTCCTCTTAGTATTTGCAATCAATTTGTCATCTCCTGTTACAAATAAGTCATCCATGTACAAGAGTAGAATCACAAGATTTCCTTCCTCAACCTTGTAGTAAAGGTTGGAATCCGCTTTACTCTTGGTAAATCTTAAACTAGATAGGAAACTGTCCATCCTACCATACCAAGTTTTGGGGGCTTGCTTCAAGCCATACAAGGCTTTCTTCAATCTGCACACATATGACTCCCTATCATGTATTTCAAAGCCGAGTGGCTGCTCCACATATACTTCCTCTTCAACTACACCATTCAAGAAAGCAGTCTTGACATCCATCTGGTGTATCTTCTATTTCATCACTTTTATATTTCTCTATGCTGCCACCTGCAGCATGCTTGATCTTATAGATCCATATGGAAGTCATATCAAACTTCCCTTCAGGTCTTGGGACTGCATCCCAAACATCTTCATGATCGACTGGTACTCCTCGATCATGGCATTCTTCTCAAATCCTAGGAACTTCAATATTTTCAATAGATAACTTTGTTGCTGAACAAATGTTGTAGTCCTTCTTTTGTAGGTGATGGCATACGATCTTTCCTACACAACAAGTTAAATTGCATGATTAGAAAACATCTCATAGTTTTCAAAACAAATTCTTACACATAAAGAAATATGTCATACAGTCATGCAATTATCTTATCCAATGCTTCAATAAAACATTTATCCATATCCCGTAACTTTCTAGATGCCTTCCAATCTCTACCAGAACATTGTTAAGAGTGTGCAAAACTCCCAACATGTCAGCAAAGAGGTTTCATTCTAGATAAGTAGCAATGGAATGTTTTACAGTTCCATAGGCCACTTACTTATGCATATTAGTAGTATATTGTTCATCAATGCAACTATTCTAATATGCATAATACACAACCTAATTCTAGGAACATCAGTATATACATTATTGAACAGTATTATTTAAACAATAAAATATGCAAGTAATGACAATTCAAATACTTATCTTTGTTTGTTTGTTGGGTTGACTCCCTCTCAGTCTTTGCTTCTTTTCTACAACTCCATTCTTATGTGGATTGTGAGAAGTGGTCAAATCCCTCTAAATATCTGCATCCTTGCAGAAACTACTGAAGTGTGCTCCTTTGCTTTATTGCAGGAACAACTGGAGTGTGCTCCCTCTTGATCTTTGCTTCCTGGATTACCTGTCCTTGAACTTACATCCATCCTTAATCACTATGCATGCTTATTAGTATCATCATTGTATTATCCTTGAGGTCTCATACATAATCACACATTTATTAGTATAATCTTAATACTATCAAAACACAATAATCTTAAACATGTATATTCATGATCATTCACAGATAATAAACATTAGTATTCAAGGTTTCAGGGAAGTCTTCTTTTACTCATACATATTCTTATTTGATCATAGGACTCTTCTGGTTAGTCATATCATCAATTATGGTAAGAAACATAATATGCATACAACCATGATTATTCAAACCTATGACTTCATGAATAATAATTATCAACAACACAACAGTATAGGATCCTAACACAAGGTAAGATTCTAGCTTGATATAGGAAAAACATACCTGGATTAGCATGCTAGCTAGTTATGTCTAACATACCCGCATAAAGTCTTTTGGTTCTCTTCAGTGACTTGTGCTAGTAACCTGCATGTCTCATAAGTTAACCATTGTAGAACCAAGTTATACATACCTCGAAAGTAGATCTTCTATGTGATCCATGACAATGGATGAATCTTTGTCTTCATGTCACTATGAGCATATGTTCTTGAAGTAGAACATGATTTGACTTTCTTGGTGTACCTTTTGTGTTAGCAAACAACATAAACCTCATACAACATCACAATGCATTAGTATAATCATAAGTGTCAAAACCTTAATCAATGAATATCTTATATTAAGGTAATACGACAAGTCTAGTAATTAATCAAGATTGTACTGTAATGGTATGAAGACAAATATATCATAAACTTAACCATGAACATAATTCAAAACATACCTGTAAGCCATACCTATCAAGATTGCTTGTAATCTTCTTATGGAAGGCCTTAGCCTCATCTCCCTCTTAAACAGGAACTTCTTCACTTATGCAGGTGACCAATCCATCCTCTTCTAGGATTAACCCAATCCATTTGATTTGCAGGAACTGGATTTGGAGCTGTAATAGGGTTTGTCAGAGAAACCCCAAAAATTTAAACTTTGAATTTCAAACTTTCGAAAGGATAGAAATATGCACCTTGATGAGCTGATCAAGCTGGTATATTCAGAATTTGAAAACTACAAAGTTTCACTCCTCAATTTTGCCTTTGAAACTTTTAGATTCACTAGATGTGACCTCGAACTAGGGTTTGATGAAGCCCACTCTTCTGCCCAATCAAAAAGTTTGATCCAAAGCTCTAAGCTTCTATTTTTATGAGGAGCTTCTAGCCGTGGTCACAGATTTCAAAAATTCTCATTTTTAAAGAAGCCCTAATTTTCCACTTTTCTGATCAAAGTCCCGAACTAGGTACTGATCAAGCCCGGCCTTCTGCCCAACCAAAAATTCTGATTTTGGTCTCTAAATTTTGATTTTGATGAGTAGCATTTAGCCGTGGTCTCTGATTACAAAAATTCCAACTTTCTCCGAAGTCCTAAATTCTGGAATCCATGAATGAAGGTGCTCAAAAATAATTCTGATTTGACAGAAATATATACCTGATTGTTTCTGGTGTAACTCCGAACTTTTCGATCCACAGGGTCTGAATTTTTTTTTTGAGATAGCCCGACCTATTGTCTTTCCATCCTGATAGGTCTGATCTCAATTGTATTCTCTGAGAGAGATTTATTCCAAGTGTCGCAACGTGACCTATTTATGGGATAATACAGGAGAGCGAACTTGTATGGCGTGCCACGTGTCACCGGTTCAACTTCGGCCTCTGAATATTTTTTCCTGAGATAGTACAGTCTGTGTACTACCTGTCACTTTTTATGAAATTTCATTTGGAGCTTCCTAGCCCAAGTTATGACCGTTTTTCCAAGGTCACATGTTTTTGACTCAGATCTGGAAGAGGAAGAAACCCTATATTGTACAGATCATAAATCACAAATTACAACGAATTAGAGGTTTTCCTTTGGACACAAGGTACATGGGGATCTAATATTTGACCTGTAAACGTTTCAGACCCGAAAGCTTTCCCAAACTGGATTTATAGAGAAAGTGCTACGATGACTGATTTTTGCTATATCAAGCCCCAGCATTGTAAGTGCAATAAGTGTCATACATGCCATATCATGCCTTCTTTCAGGCTAGCTCTGATACCATGTTAAATTTTCAGGATTTACTTCAATCTAATCTAGGATCTTAACTGAGAGAACAACATGTACATCATATCAACCATGGACACAATAATGCAAGCACACAAGAGACACAGAGTTTACTTGGGGAAAACCATAAAGGTGAAAAACCCCAATAACTTCCTCAGAGATAGATAAAGCAATGATACAACAAGAATGAAAGAGATAGTCTTCTCCTAGTAGTAGAGCCTCCTCCTCCACAAGTGTGCCACTCTCCCAAGTGTGAGTGAGAGAATAGAATGTGTAAAATGAGAGAGACACACTCTCTATTTATACACTAACTTGACTTGACCTTTACTCAACTAGGTCGGCCTCAACTTAACCACTTAACATAATGCTGACTGGGCCGACCCCCACTAAGGTGGTCTAATAACCCTTTGACCCACATGGTCGACCCCCAATAAGGTGGTCTAATAACCCTTTGATCCACATGACTTATACAGGGCCGACCCCAACAAGGTGGTCTAATAACCCATCGAGTATAAGTTACGACACTTATAATATAAATGACGACACTTCCATATAGAGGAATAATAACATCTCTATAAGAATACAACCACATCCTTATAGAGGAATAATAACATCTCTATAGGAATACAATATACATATATGTGAAATACATTCCGAAGTTACATATACATCAACAGAGGGAACTTCACCCATTCAGATACCACCTTATAGACATCCTAAAAGGTTCATAGATGAGATTGAAAAATCCATCCAAGAACTCCTAGAGCTGGGACTCATTAGACCAAGCTATAGCCCTTATGCTTTTTCAGTGGTGCTAGTGAAGAAAAAAGATGGAACATTGAGAATGTGCATAGATTTTAGAGCCTTGAACAAAAAGACTATCAAGAATAGGTATCATATTCCTAGGATTGATGAGCTCATGGATGAGCTACATGGGTCCAAATACTTCTCCAAAATTGACCTTAGATTAGGGTATCATCAAATTCGAATGAAAGATGAAGATGTGAAAAAGACCGATTTTCGATGTCATTATGGCCACTTTGAATTTCTTGTCATGCCTTTTGGGTTAACTAATGCTCCAACCACCTTTCAAGCATGCATGAATAGGATCTTTTGCAAGCAACTAAGAAGGTTTGTTTTGGTTTTCTTTGACGACATTCTCATTTACAGTAAAACATGGGAAAAGCATTTGCAACAATTAGAGATTGTGTTAAAAATTTTGTAAGAAGAGTCCTTATTTGCTAAGTTGTTGAAATGTGAGTTTGGGATGAAAGAACTACTGTATCTTGGGCACATTATTGGGAAAGGAGTGAAGGTGCATGGAAAAAATCTGGGTTATCTTAGAATGGCCATCACCAAAAAATATTACCGAATTGAGAGGATTTATTGGCATATGCACCTATTACAGAAAATTTGTGAAAGGATTCTCCAAGTTGACTTGTCCACTCACTGATTTGACTAAGAAGGATGATTTCAAGTGGGATGAAGAGGCTGAAAAGGCCTTCCAAAAAATGAAATAGGTAATGAGTATTTGTCCCATACTTGCACTTTCTGATTTTATTAAACCTTTTGTTGTGGAATGTGATGCTTCAGGTGGAGGAATAGGGGATGTCCTAAAGCAAGGCCAACACCCCATAGCCTTTGAGAGCAGAAAGTTGCAGCCTCATGAAAAAAATTACTCCATCTATGATAAAGAAATGCTAGTCATTATGCATGCATTATCCAAATTCAGACAATACTTGGTGGGCAGCAAGTTTGTGGTGAAAACTGGCCACAATAGTCTAAGACACTTTCTCACCCAAAAAGATCTAAATGAAATGCAACAAAAGTGGGTAAGCAAGATTCAAGCTTATGATTTTGATATTGAATATGTCAAAGGAAAGAATAATATAGTGGCAGATGCTTTGTCAAGAATACCTTCTTTTTCTCTCATGGACATTGCCAAGGATTGGAAAAATATGATACGAATTGAATATGCTAAAGACAAATTCGCCTATGATGTGTTGGATGGAATTAAAGGGAATGATAACTACAGGATTTTGAATGGGATGATATATTATAAGGGTAGAATTTATTTAGTTCAGAACTCAAAGCTCAAGTACCGAATTTTGCAAGAAGCACATGATTTCCCAATAGAGGGCCATTTGGGGATCTTCAAAACTTATAGAGAGTTGAGGCAAATGTTTTTTTGGAAGGGGCTGAAGGAAGCTGTTCAGAAATATGTGAATGAATGTAAAGTACATCAACAAAACAAATTAGAACTTACATGTCTAGCTGGCCTATTACAACCATTGTCCATTCCAGAGCAAAAATGGGACAGTATCTCCATGGATTTCATCACCGGTTTGCTTAAATCTTTGGGTAAGGATTGCATATATGTGGTAGTGGATAGGTAGACAAAATTTGCTCATTTCTTTGTTGTTACATCATCTTTTAGTGCTGCACAAGTGGCTGATATGTTTTTCAAAGAAATCTTCAGATTGCATGGGCTCCCCAAGAGCATTGTCAGTGATAGAGATAGTAGATTCATGGGTGCTTTTGGGCAAGAACTTTTTAGATTGGTGGGCACTCAATTGACTCCAAGTACCATCTATCATCTACAAACTGATGGACAAACAGAGAGGGTGAACTAATGGTTGGAAGGGTACCTAAGAAACTATGTGGGAGAGCAACAAAAAGCATGGAAAAAATGGCTACACTTGGGTAAGTTTTGCTACAACACCACTTATCATATGTCAATAGGGATGTCTCCTTTCAAAGCATTATATGGTTATGATTCACTTACATTTTCTGAAATCATATTTGGTGATAGTAGAGCCCAAAAGGCTAAAGATTGGGTAGAAGAGAGCCAAGAAATTTTAGAGCTCTTGAAAGACAATTTGCAGGTTGCTCAAAATCAACAAAAATAATATGTTGATAGACATAGAGAAGAAAGAACCTTTCAGGTCAACGATTTAGTATATTTAAGGTTGAAGCCATATAAACAAACATCTCTAAAAGAGAATGGAATAGAAAAATTAAAACCAAGGTAGTATGGGCCATACAAGGTAGTGCGGAAGGTTGGAGAAGTAGCATATGAACTAGAACTTCCGGAAGGGAGTAAAATCCATAATGTGTTTCATGTTTCTTGTCTCAAGAAATCCCTTGGTCAACAAATCATCACTTCCTCCTTTGGATGATGAAGGTCATCTCACACTTGTTCTGGAAAATATTTTGAAGACACGGGAAAGGAGGTTGAGGAGTAGAATTATCAAAGAATATTTAGTGCAATGGAAGGACTTACCAAATGAAGATACCAAATGGGAAAAGGAGAAGATTTTGCAGCATCCAAATCTGAAATTGCTTGAGGACAAGCAATCTTGGGTGGGGAGGACTATAATATCCCCATTCAAATAATTGCATAGTAAGACAATCCCATCAATCCTACTAGTTTCCTAAGTTGGATGGGCACATGTGGAATTGCAATAAGGAAGCTAATAAATGATGTTTAGACATTAGAAGGGTTCAACTATTTAATAAATAGGTTGAATAAAGAAATTCAAGAGAAATTCTAGATGACAAATGGTTTTGCAGACATTTGGAAGATGTGGGACCCACACTAGCTTGGTTTCTCACTGCCACATGGCAAATCTCTCTTGCCATTTCGAATCCATGGGAAGGAAAACACTATTGGGTGAGTTGGTAAAGCATACACATGGCATGGAGAATCTTAGGTTGAAATGGGATGGAATGGTAACCTCCATGGAAGAGGAAGAGTCAAATTGGAAGCTAGTGGACACTTGGGCTAGATTACCTAGCCTTATGACAACAATGATGAAGCATCTATGACATCTATGACAAAATTCAGATCTGACTTCTAAAATCTAACCATTATGACATGTCAGCCGCAAAAATAGGCTCAAGGGAGGCGCTCATGGGTTTTGGAGAAGCCAAAGATCTCCAACTCAAATTGGGAGAAGATGGAAGGTTGGAAACTAGGGGACAAGTGGCAAATGTGGAATATTTCCTAAGTGGAAATATATAGAAGCTAATGGGAGGAATTCGAACCTTAAAAGGATAATGTTGGTTATAAAATGTAGGAATCAAGTATGAGAATGGATTTTGACCATTTGAGAAAAATTACATTTGTGAAGAGAGAGCTAGTGGATGACTAGTTTCTTGCCTTAGCTAGTTTCGAGGGTGAAAGATTCCCATCCAAGATGGTGTTTGGAGAGGCCACTCAGGTATTTCATGGAACTTTAATGGAGTTTTATTTGCAAGTATCAGCTACAGGGAAGCTCATGGTTTTTTTTAGTGCATCACCATCTCTCAACCATTTCCAGTTTTGAAGGCATATTCATGCTCCTTAAGGGAGGGCGTTTTTGGTGAGCTCTTGTGCTTCTTGGGAGAGCTTATCTTGATGTATTTCTGATTGTAATAAGAATTATATACTCTATTCTTCATCTTCAGAAATTCTCAGGTCGAAATACCAAGTGGTTGTATGTAAAAATGAATATTAATGAGCAAACAATGTCCATTTCCCCACTACATTGATGTATGCCATTATAATGATGATTATTTCGAATAAGGGAATGTTTCTTTGATATATTTGTGATGAATGGACTTCTATTGATATGTATTACAATTTTCATATTCAGTACTTGATCATTTGAAGCCATTATACTCAGTTTATGTGCATTTGAAGAAGATTTGGTGCCATTTCCCCAAGAGTCAAATTAGTGGTTTTTGTTGTTGTTTGGGAGGGGTTTGGAACATAATTAATAACTAATTAATGGTCCATTTTGGACCATAATAACATCCTTGATACATCCCCTACCTCTGTTCATAAATTCGAGTGGGTTGGAAGGCATTTTGGAAGCTATTGTTAGTACTTACCCCATGGGGATTTGAACCCCAATTTACTAATAAAATTGCATACTTGGTCCAGAATCTTAAGAGACTTTGCAGAGCTATTTTGGTGGTCATATATCATCCCTGAACATTATATTCAAGTCCTAACATCAATCACATACCTTCTCAAAATATTTGGGATCATTTGGGGCAAAATTGGGACCTAGGCATCAAAACTAGTCATGGCTCGAAATTAGAAAAAAAGTGAAAAATTGGGCATTTTATAAAAATTGAAAAACATAAATTACACATTACCAATGGTGTAGAGTAAGAACTTTGGATAGGCCTAATTATTCCAGCCTCTAACATTTATTCAACCATATGCTCAATTTCACTCTTTTGTCCATAGGGGTATCTGTAAGGTCTGATATTAGGAGGAACACTTCCTGGGATTAAGTGAATAACATAATCAAAATATCGGATAGGTGGAAGACCTTTCGAAATATCTTCAAATAAATTGGAATGATTATTAATGACCCTTTGGATATCTGGGGAAATAGGAGGCTTAGATATTTGAACATCTAATGAGCATAATTGTGCAATTACACCTTGATGTCCCTTTTTCATCAATTTTTTCATACCATTACAGCTTATCACCTTGATTGGTTTCCCCATGATACCTTGTAATTCATATTTCTTTCCTTCCCATAAAAATTTCATGAAAAGCTTCTGAAAATTAAACGCCACAATTCTCAAAGATTGTAACCACTAAACTCCTAAGACAACATCAACACCACCCATTGGAATAGCAATCATTGGACTATTCAATACATATTCTCCCATAGTAAGATTTATATTATGGAATTTCCCTGAGCAGTTGATAGTTCCTCCATCTACAATCATTACTTGAAACTCTGGTGCTAGATATACAAAGCAATTGAGAGATTTTTCTAATTTATAGTGAATGAAATTATGAGTACTACCAGAATAAATCAGCACTGTTACCTTTTTATTTTTTATAAATCCTTCGATCTTGAGAGTTTTAGGAGTGCTAATTCCATCCAATGCATGACATGATATGGTGGGAGTAATCTCTTATGAAGTAGTATCTTCTATTTCTTCATCTGGATATGGTTCTTGTTCTTTTGGTTCTTCCTCTTCACATTCTATGTAAAATAATTTCTTCTCACCACACTTATGTCCCTTACTATACTTGTCACAATTAAAGCATAGGCCTTTTTCTATTATTTCTTCTATTTGTTGAGGTGTCAACCTTTGAGGTGGGTTAGAAGAAGTAACGATATTCTCTCAATATGTGTTGGAGGTTCTCTTTCTAGTATCCATCGTCATATTTTTACTTTCAACCTTCCTTGCCATCATGAAGGCCTTCTCCAAGGATGGTGGTTCAAAGAGATGCACCTCATGTTGAATGTTATCCTTCAAGGTTCCAATGAAGAGATCCAACATATTATCTTCTGAAATTTTCTTCACTCTAAGCTTTAGCTTCTGAAACTGTTTGATGTGTTCTACAACTAGACATTTTTTCTTTAGATTTATTAACTGGATAAAGTAAGTATTGCTACCAATTCTTCGGTGAATATAGAACACGATATAATAGAGTCATTTTTATGGTCACAAATCCATTGGTACCTTTCAAATTAATCAGTCTCTAAATATAATGATGCAATAGTTACCTTTTTCAAAGTTGGAACCTAGTGTAGATCAAAGAATTGCTCCATTTGGAATATCCATGTTATTGGATCATTGCCATCAAACTTTCTCATGTCAAACTTGGGAATTTGAGTACCCCTTGGTGACCATCTCTGATGACTTACATTACCAAAATCATTTCCTCTTGAAATATTCTTATTATGGAAGGTTTCTCAACATGAGAATTATCTTTATCCTCTTAAGTATCCTGGAACACATCATCACATGTAGGAAGAGTATCCCTTGAATTTGGTATGAGATTAACAATATTTGTCATGTTCCCCGTCAAATTCTCCTCTAGATTGAGTAAATCAACTATTCTCACCGAACCTTTCATATTTTCCTCCATTTTATTCAACTTCTCCTCTAAATTATCCAAATCAACTTTTTTTCACATTTCCTTTAATCATATCTTCCAACTGGGACACTCGAAAAGACAGGTCTTCCCTTTCATCATACGTCGAGGATGGATCCTCTGGTGGTTTGTATGGAGTGTGTAATGCCCGCCTCGGTACATTGACTGACCATAGACTTGAGGAAATTGTCAAGTGACCTGACCGAATAAACTTTAGTAATTGGTCCTCTGAATATTGAAGATGCTTGAACGACTGAAGAACGCATGATGATTTGCATGATGACAAATGATAAACGAAAACAACGCAATGAACGACACTTATAGAAATTGATACCTTACTTAATAATGAATGATCTGTTTAATGATTAGTGAATTTATGAAATGAATGATGACTGAATGTTATATAGAATGATGAATGATGAAAATGCTCGACTGACTGAGACATGACGATAAATGATGAGTAATTTGTATGCTCGACTGACTGAGACATGATGATAAATGATGAGTAATTTGTATGCTCGACTAACTGAGATACTAGAATGATGATGGAAATATTTTATAGTGCAGCGCTACTAATGTGCGCTTGAGTGTGTGCAGTGGTAGGTAAGACGATTTACCGACTGACCCACAAGGAAATTATAGGGGTCGTAAGAATAGAAAGAACACAGCGGGGTACGACGACAGACTGTCGACCCTGAAATAGCAATTCACGCATGGGTAGGAAGCCGTTTCAGCTCACCCAGGGAAGCATGTGTCGTACGGGCGAGGCCATAACAACTTGGTCGCGTACAATGAGTTGAGGGGCGCGCGATAAGGAGGACCTTATCCCTCAGCAGCCCTTAGTCTCCAAGAAAGCGTAGCTGGAAGGTCGCAGTAAAGATTCCCAATCGCTATGCAGTCCTCCCCATAAGAAGAAAGAAAAGAAATTGTCGGAAGGGCCTGCCGAAGAGGTACCTAGACAAGAACAAGAAGAAAGAAAAGAAAAGAAATTATCGGAAGGG
The DNA here is from genome assembly GCA_027924585.1 of Larix kaempferi. Lineage (NCBI taxonomy): Eukaryota > Viridiplantae > Streptophyta > Pinopsida > Pinales > Pinaceae > Larix > Larix kaempferi. The sequence continues at coordinate 11,505,274 of BSBM01000660.1, forward strand.
CCCACCGAAAACCTATACAAGAACCAGTGGAAGAAATAAATCAATTGTATAAATGGAAATTTCACATAAGATTTAAGAAATGTTTTAATCTATTTTGTTTTGAAAAGAGGAAAAAGAATTAGAAATAAAATAGAGAATATCAATAAAAGAATTATTTGACTCTTACTTTTGTTTTATGATTTTGAAAAAGAATTTAGATTAGATTAGAATTATTTTATAAAGAACTATTTTAAAATTATTTTTATGATTTTCTTTATATATCTTTTTGAAAGAAGAAATTTGAAATAAAGTATTAATAAAAGAAATTACTTTTATTTCCATTTCATTATTTTGAAAAAAAATGAAAACTAGAAAGGTGAACTAAATGGGAATTTGTAATAAAATATTTTTTTTCTTTATTTTTACTCACTATACTTTTAACACTTTTGAAAAAGAAGAACTAGATTGGAATTTTAAATATTTCATTCCCTTTACTTATACTATATTATTTTTGAAAAGAAAAGATTCTAAATAAATTAGAAATTTATTTAAATAAAATATTTTCTTTTATAAAGGAAAAAGAAAGGAAAATATTTGAAATGAATGAAAAAATATATTAAATTAAATCAATTATGTGCATGTGAGGACACATGGCACACATACTTTTGTAACTTGAGAATAAATAGTAATAAAATATTAAATTAAATCAATTATGTGCATGTGAGGACACATGGCACACATACTTTTGTAGCTTGAGAATAAATAGTAATAAAATATTGAATTCAATAAATTATGTGCATGTGAGGACACATGGCACACAGACTTTTGTAACTTGAGAATAAATAATAATAAAATATTAAATTAAATAAATTATGTGCATGTGAGGACACATGGCATTCAGAGTTTTGTAACTTGAGAATAAATAGTAATAAAATGTTAAACTAAATAAATTATGTGCACGTGAGGACACATGGCACACAAGCTTTTTGTAACTTGAGAATAAATAGTGATAAAATATTAAATTAAATAAATTATGTGCATGTGAGGACACATGGCACACAAAATTTTGTTATAAAAGAAGGGAGGAGAAGGAGAAAATGATCTCTTGCTGCCTAGTGATGTATGGCCATCGGAATCGAGAGATCTCAACGAAAAGCTTGCTAGTGTGTTCTTACGACCCCATTAGCTCGGGGGTTCGGGGTGAAGGAGAGTAACCTCGATACGGTAGGATGGTCAACCGAGGGGTCTCTTGGTAAAATCGGCAAGGATGGAAGCGGCTCGGGGAAGATCAATGACCGTACATACAAGGACTTCGTCAACGGAGTGCTCAACTACTGTAGAAAGGTATAATGTTCCATTTTTTTGTACAAGTTGAGTTTATGAAATTTTATTTATGGTTCTAGATTTGATTTTCAAATTTTATTTAATTTTCATATGATGTTAGCTCTATTTTGGAAGTCTTTTTGGGGAACCCGAAATGAGGGTTTCTACATTTGGTATCAGATCCGGTCAAACCTTGAGGACACTGGACTCATATTATACAAGGGTTTTTGGTATCTTCGTTGAAGGTCGGATTCAGAAAGTTGAATCAACCATTGCTACAACGATTTACTCCATCTTAGACTCAACAAGTGGATCAAGTTCAATGGTTCTTAAAGTTTTATTTCTGTGTCGAGTTACAAATTCTGTGCAAATTCTGTGTAGTATTTTAGTTTCTGTATTGGTTTTGCAAATTCTAAGAATTATTTCATTTCTGTGTAAATAGGAAATCTCTTAAATCAATAATGGTATTTTTGCCTTTCAAATTCATGGATCGGTCGATTATAAACTCTATTTTAATCACGTTGGGGAGTCGATCTAGTTTTGTTATAAAATTGGAAAACTCTGTTTACAAACTCTATTTTCATCACGTTGGCGAGTCGATCTAGTTTTGTTATAAAATTGCAAAACTCTGTTGACATTCTGTTAATGTTTCTAGAATTACTCCATCAAGGTTAATTTAAATCAAATCAATCAAACTTTGTTTTACGCTTCATTAGTGTTTCTAGAATGACTTTATCGGATTCGATTTGGGTTAAGTTATATTCATCAGTGTTTCATATTTTTATTGATTAGTAAAAAAACCCAGTGCATACATTCTAGAACTGCTGGGCATTTTCCAGATCTATGACGTTTTCTAAGTTGTAATTTGAATTCTAACTGATCCTTTTAAAATCTCTGGATCAACATTTCTTTTCCAGAATTCAAAATTTTTGAATAGATTTTAATTCCTAAATTTTCTGTGTACTTTTCAAATCGAAAGGTGTGAATGGATTATGATCTTCTTGAGATTGCTGTGTTACATTCACAAAATTGAAAGGCAGATCTCTGTAAGCCCTTTTTTTATTAGTTTTAGATCAGCTACGCACCGACCCAATTACTGTCTTGCATGTTGAAATTTTTTGCTGAATAATTTGATCTACCATGGGGAGACTCGATCCATACTACGGAGAGTAGAATACCTGTGTATTCGATTCCTTTAAGGAGAAATTATAGTCTGCGATCTCAGCTTAGACCTCTGCGATTTAGTTATTTGCATTTCTGTATGTAAATTATTCAGTATTGAATCATTAAAATGTTCTATGAATTGGAATGTTCTGCGATTTAGTTATCTACATTTCTCTGAATGTAAATTATTCATTATTGAGTCATTTAATGTTCATACACATTTTCGAATTCTTATGGAGGCATGGAGATCTTGATTCTGCGTTTGCGATTCCAGATCTCGTAGAACAATTTGTAATTAACTTTTAAAAATATTTTGATCCCATAATCATGGCATATCCAAAATGCGTTTTCCAGATTTCAGAAGTTGATTGTAATCTTTTTTCCTTAAGGTCTGTATGGATCCAGTTCTAGGGCCGTCTTTTGATTAGTAAATGTAAATCGTGACCCTGTAACTTTATCTCTGTGCATCCAATTCGATACTATGACGTTTTCATATTTGTAGATGCGTATTGTGAACCTGTAACTTTATCTCTGCACATCATCTAACTTGTCATTGGCAACTAGTGGGATATGGTAATAATTTTAGTTGATCAAATTTCCTTCCTTAACTTAAGTTAAGTCTTTCCACGTGTATGCTCAAACACCACCAAAAATAAATAATAGATATTGATTGATGAATTTTGGGATAGGGACACAACTTATTTGAAATCGAAACTCATGAAGTTGCAGAGAATGTATTATTTTCCTTATGATAGTATACTACATAGACTAGAATGCTTATAGGGGCCGCTGTTATGGCCGGGTGGTTGGGGCGGCCGGCTGTGGCCGTCTCCACTCAGGATCGACCCGAGACCTCATCTTATTTGGCGCTCTCGCCTACTATCGAGCATCGGTTACATTCCTTATGTCTCATGAATTCTTACAGTATTTAGATGAAATATATCATGAATTCTTACAGTATTTAGATGAAATATATGTATAAATTATAGGTATAGAAAACAAAAGAATTCCTTATGTCTCATGAATTCTTACAGTATTTAGATGAAATATATGTATAAATTATAGGTATAGAAAACAAAAGAAGAAAAATATGGCATACTATATTAAAAGGAAATTACACTTACTCATTATATATATTGAAATGAACGACATAATTCAATTTGGAATGTGGTAGGTGATTAAAATTGTTAACCCTCGAAATATATATATGTGTCCCATGTTTAAATTTCACGTTAATATATGGTGTAAGATATGTGTGTTTAGAAAGAGCACCGGTTACATTCCTTATGTTTCATGAATTCTTACAGTATTTAGACGAAATATATGTATAAATTATAGGTATAGAAAACAAAAGAAGAAAAATATGGCATACTATATTAAAAGGAAATTACACTTACTCATTATATATATTGAAATGAACGACATAATTCAATTTGGAATGTTGTAGGTGATTAAAATTGTTAACCCTCGAAATATATATATGTGTCCCATGTTTAAATTTCACATTAATATATGGTGTAAGATATGTGTGTTTAGAAATAAAGAAGTATGATAGTTTTCTTGCATTTGCATTTTATTTATGATTGTTTCATCTCATTTTGAAAAGATGTATGTAACATCCAAAGGTGAAGATCTTTTAAATTGGTATAGATTCTATATATTATATTGAAGTTTTGAAGGAGGTGTCTTGTATGTTTTTATTAAAGAACACATCTTATATTTTGTGCACATAGGAAATAATTAATTGGACAATGGTTTTGGATATTACTTGTTATAGAGTGAATGATAAATAGTGGTTCGTATGTTTTTATTAAAGAACACATCTTATATTTTGTGCACATAGGAAATAATTAATTGGACAATGGTTTTGGATATTACTTGTTATAGAGTGAATGATAAATAGTGGTTAAAATATTTTGGTAAAGTGGTATAAGTTCCTTGATATAGTTTTATACAAGATTATCACATAAAATTTATTATTGTTGGCCAAGAGTTTATTTATTTATTTTTATTTTCTCAAATTAGTGAAATGGGGTTGTTTACAAAGTGGTATTAGCTTTCATTTTTTAAGGAAACGAATAAGTTTAGCATGCAGTTTAAGGAAAGTTCCACAAGAAAATAAATCGATATCTATATGGTTCCTTCTCCTTGCTATTCATGCTGCATGGTTGAATTTTCCATATGGTAGGAGATGTATACAACATTGATGATGCAGATGAACAAACTATGTAGTTGTGCAGACAAAGTAATTATGAGATACATGAATCTAAAGTCTCTTTTGGGGAACTTATCGATGGATGGTCATTATACTCACGCTAGTTTGATGGTTTAGTTCTCTTAAACCAGATAAGTACCTTTCTTCTTCTTTTTGAGTAAAACGCAATTTTTGGTTATGAAAAATGAATTGAGAAGGATAAAACCTTTGTATAATTAAAAGTTTATGAAAGTATGAGGATTCTGGAAATATTGAAAGAAAAGAAAAGTTTGAAATAAACTTTTTTTTAACTCACATTTTTATCCTATAAGTTTGAAGAAAGATAGGGAAGAAAGCATAAATTAAATGTTATTTAAATGATGAGTATATGCTAATATGTCGCGAAGGTAAGGAGAAGTTGAAATAGAGTATTATTGATTTATGTTGAAAATAAATTTTAAATAAAAGTTATTTAATTTCATAAATATGTTCAATATGTTGAATGATAAATGCCCCTTGTTCATCAAATTCAAATAAATTGAGCGAACATCTCAAAAGTTGAATATTTATGTTATTATATAATTAGAGTTTTATATGTCAATATTAAGTGTGTATGTTCATCATATAGATAGATTTCATATGGTGAACGATATTCAAGATTAAAGTTGGGGTAAAGAATATTTAGAAATTATATTTTATAATGATACATTTTTCGTATATTTGGGATGGGCATTAATTGACATTATAGTTATTATGTTTATAAAATAAGTTGTATAAAGTGATAAGTATCATGGGTGATGGTATTGTTACTATATGAATGGAATTTTCCAAATCGTGAAATTATAGATTATGGTGGAGTTAAATTATGAAAACCTTAGGTTGAGTATAAGATGAGTTATGGATGTTATGAAGTATAGCTATGTTAAGATGGAATTATAATTGATGTTGAACTAACCCAATACCATAATTTTCTCATAAAGACCCATAGAAATTGGATAAATACATTGAGATTAGATAAGGGAAAAGACACGTTAAGCTCATGGAGCTGGACATGATGATATTGATGAACGGAATAAGTGATATAGGAAATCTAGATGGGACTGATAGTTATTGAATGTATTATTGGATTGATATTATGCGAAGTCATGATTAAATTCCCGAGGGTGTATTGGAACCATACTCAATGATATCAGAATTAATGACTTGAACCAAGAGTGATTATGACCATGATTGCTTGAGAAGAATGGAAGAGATTGAGAAAATATGAGAATGGGAAATTAAAGTCAAAGCCTAATATCGAAACTACGAGAACGAAATCAACTTCGGGACGAAGTTTTAATAAGAGGGGGTGTATGTAATGCCCGCCTCGGTACACTGACTGACCATAGACTTGAGGAAACTACCAAGTGACCCAAACGAATAAAATTTAGTAATCGGTCCTTTGAATATTGAAGATGCTTGAATGACTGAAGAATGCATGATGATTTGCATGACAACAAATGATAAACGAAAACAACACAATGAACGACACTTCTAGAAATTGATACCTTACTTAATAATGAAGGATCTGCTTAATGATTAGCGAATTTATGAAATGAATGATGACTGAATGTTATATAGAATGATGAATGATAGATGAATGCTCGACTGACTGAGAAATGATGATGAATGATGAAAATGTTTTATAATGAAAATGATGATGAATGATGAAAATGCTCAACTTACTGAGACATGATGATAAATGATGAGTAATTTGTATGCTCGACTGACTGAGACATGATGTTAAATGATGAGTAATTTGTATGCTCGACTGACTCAGATACTAGAATGAATGATGGAAATATTTTATAGTGCAGTGCCACTAATGTGCACTTGAGTGTGTGCAGTAGCAGAGAAGACGATTTACCGACTGACCCACAAGGGAATTATAGGGGTCGTAAGAACGGAAAGAACACATAGGGGTACGACGATAGACTGTCAACCCTGAAATAGCAATCCACACACGGGTAGGAAATCGTTTTAGCTCACCCAGGGAAGCGTGTGTCGTACAGGCGAGGCCATAACGACTTGGTCGCGTACGATGAGTTGAGAGGCGTGCGATAAGGAGGACCTTATCCCTTAGTAGCCCTCAGTCTCCAAGAAAGCGTAGTTGGAAGGTCGCGGTAAAGATTCCTGATCGCTACGCAGTCCTCCCCATAAGAAGAAAGAAAAGAAATTGTCGAAAGGGCCCGCCGAAGAGGTACCTAGACAAGAACAAGAAGAAAGAAAAGAAATTGTCAGAAGGGACCACCAAGGAAGTACCTAGACAAGAACCAGTAGAAGAAATAAATCAATTGTATAAATGGAAATTTCACATAAGATTTAAGAAATATTTTAATCCATTTTGTTTTGAAAAGAGGAAAAAGAATTAGAAATAAAATAGGGAATATCAATAAAAGAATTATTTGACTCTTACTTTTATTTTATGATTTTGAAAAAGAATTCAGATTAGATTGAAATTATTTTATGAAGAACTACTTTAAAATTATTTTTATGATTTTCTTTATATATCTTTTTTAAATAAGAAATTTGAAATGAAGTATTAATAAAAGAAATTACTTTTATTTCCATTTCATTATTTTGAAAAAAAAGGAATACTAGAAAGATGAATTAAATGGGAATTTGTAAATAAATTAATTTTTTTCTTTATTTTTACTCATTATACTTTTAACACTTTTGAAAAAAAAGAACTAGATTGGAATTTTAAATATTTCATTCCCTTTACTTATACTATATTATTTTTGAAAAGAAAGGATTCTAATTCTAAATAAATTAGAAATTTATTTAAATAAAATATTTTCTTTTATAAAGTAAAAATAAAAGAAAAGATTTGAAATGAATGAGAAAATATATTAAATTAAATTAATTATGTGCATGTGAGGACACATGGCACACATAATTTTGTAACTTGAGAATAAATAGTAATAAAATATTAAATTAAATAAATTATGTGCATGTGAGGACACATGGCACACAGACTTTTGTAACTTGAGAATAAATAGTAATAAAATATTAAATTAAATAAATTATGTGCATGTGAGGACACATGGCACACAGACTTTTGTAACTTGAGAATAAATAGTAATTAAATATTAAATTAAATAAATTATGTGCATGTGAGGACACATGGCACACAGACTTTCGTAACTTGAGAATAAATAGTAATAAAATGTTCAACTAAATAAATTATGTGCATGTGAGGACACATGACACACAGACTTTTTGTAACTAGAGAATAAATAGTAATAAAATATTAAATTAAATAAATTATGTGCATGTGAGGACACATGGCACACAGACTTTTGTTATAAAAGAAGGGAGGAGAAGGAGAAAATGATCTCTTGCTCCCTAGTGCTGGATAAGCACCGAAATCGAGAATTGATCTTATGGTTCTTGTGAGTTGGGCTTAGCTTGACTGGGGATTGGGAGATCCCAGCGGGAAGCTTGTTAGTGTCTTCTTACGACCCCATTAGTGCGGGGATTCAGGGTGAAGGAGAGTAACCCCGATACGGTAGGGTGGTCAACCGAGGGGTCTCTTGGTAAAATCGGCAAGGCTGGAAGTGGCTCGGGGAAGATCGACAAACTTACATACAAGGACTTCATCAACGAAGTGCTCAACTGCTGTAGAAAGGTATAATGTTCCATTTTTATGTACAAGTTGAGTTTATGAAATTTTATTTATGGTTCTAGATTTGATTTTCAAATTTTATTTAATTTTCATATGATGTTAACTCTATTTTGGAAGTCTTTCTGGGGAACCTGAAATGGGGGTTCCTACAGAGTGTGATTCTTTATAATTCCTTTTTGTGGCATTTTGAACAATATAAATAGATATCACACTTAGGTGTCACCACAATTAGATCCTTCTACTCAAATTTAATGAAAATTAAAAACAACGTACCTTTTCAAACCCTGATTGGAAGACAATTTTAAGGCTGACTTGACACTGATGTAAATTTAAATTTCTACTCCTCTAGGTATGAAACTTCGTATTGTTGTATATTGATGCATCCTCTTTCCAATGACACAGGTATGACCTAATTTAATTTACCACTAAGAATTTATTGCGAATCTCTCAACACCTTTTTTTTCTTTCCCAAATAGCAAACTTGTATTGTATTCCACATATCCAATATTTTGTATCTGAGGTTGAAAACCCTACCACAGATATTGTGGTCCATATTCTTTCATATGCAATAGGTCTCACTCAATTTGTATCTTTCATGCCCCATATATGACCATTTTTCTCAGAACAACTGTTTTATACTAGTTTTTGGACTAGTCAGAAGCCCTAGCTTCTAGAGCGAATATCTCCGAACTTGTAATGTGTCCGGATCTGAAACTTGGACCACATTTAGTTAGGGCTTTGTATAATGGGTTTTAAGTCTCGCTCTCTGAACCCTCGTAGAAAATATTTTATAGTGAAAATTCTAAGATGGCTCGTTTTGAAGAAACCAGTCTCGAGGAAAGGGCTCTAATACCAGATGGTATGCAACACATTTCCAAAAAGAGTATGAAAAGAGAAGAAATAGATCAGAAAGAGCAATCCACGACTTCATTGAATAAAAATATCTGAATAACAAGCCTCTTCGAGGGGGAAACCTCCTTATACAATGTACCAAGTACACAAGACAAGACAAGACAAGACAAGATACTCCAAATGAAAGTTCGCCTTCCTATATATAGGAGACTAAGGGGTACAATCCCAACTAACTAACCCAAGCCGACATAACTAATATAACTATACTAATGACAATTACCATGGACCAAAGTCGACATCAAAACTAATGTAATGAACCACAATATAGGGGTAAATGTGCCCATATTTAAGGCTTAACATGTTTTCTTTCATGATGATTTTGGTTCTATCCATTATTGCAAACACTTGAAGTTCTTCATGAGATCTCTCATTCAAAATATCCTTCACTTCCTTTGCAGTCTTTGGCTTCTTGTCAAGGTGGCTAAGCATGTTCCTAGCATCTTGGGAGGATGTCACTTCCAACTTCAATTCCTCTTGAGAGATAGCACAATATTGATTCCAATGCTTGGTCATCTGGATGGATATCTGATCTTAGATCAGATGCTTGGCTTCTTTGACCAATGGCTTGCAATTTAGCTTTTTGGCCAACCGCTCAATGTCTTTCTACGACATATCTTTGGACTGTTGTATCCCTATTATGATTGCATTCTTATTAATAATTTCTTCACTGGCAGTTCACGCCTCATCCCCTCTCTTCCTTAGCTCATCTCTGATCTCATTAATTTGAGCATCTTTGATGCTTTCATCATCCATGTTTTCAGTCATCTAGTTCATGGGTTTTGCTGAGGATGTGTGTAGCTTTAGCCAATAACAAATCACGATTATGTCACTTCAACACATCAATTTGGTTTTCAATGGATTCCATCCTTTCCTTATGCATCTATTTTTCAGTAGTCAGCCTATCGTTCTCTGCTTGAACTACTAAAAGCTCGACTCTCTGTACATGTTCAGTCATGGGCATTTTCAATTTTTGCTTTAAGGCTATAATCTCTTTGCATTATCTTTCAGTAAATATTGTACAAGGACTGGATTGGTAGGATATTTTACTAGTTTTTCTATCTACTACTCCAGCTCCCCTATCCTTAGTTATTTAGCTTTAGTTTTTGTCCTGTCATTTTTCAATAGATGCTCCAGACTATTTACTGAATTCTACAGCTTATTGGTACTCATGGTATACTTCAGGACATCTTGATATACTCCTTCACTAGTCTGTCTATGTAATTCCATTTTATCCCTGGGGTGGAATTCATCTAGATTGAATGTGACCTAAGTATTTTTGCAATTCAATGGCCATTAGAGCAAATTTGGGGTCTAAAATGAGCCTCATAAGAATACGAGCCACCTCGTAAGAAAAAGAGCCATTGAATTCAAGAACCAATATAATATCAAGAAAAGAGTCAACCATAATGGTTGACATGGAATATTTGACATTAAAAAATCTACTTTTTTTATTTCATATTTTCAACATATATCCCTATCATTTTACTCAAATTTCGAGTAGGGGCACTCATTGGACGTGGAATTAAATTCTGCATCCAACAAGTACCTACACTGCATACTTTTGAGGTACTCCACTCCACAAAAAATGAGAAATACATCAAAAAAAGTATTACTTCGAAGTAACACTTGTTTTGATGTATTTCTCGTTTTACTTTGAAGTAACACTTGTTTTGATGCATTTTTCATTTTTCATAGTAACACTTGTTTTGGTATATTTCTCGTTTTTCGTTAGGTGGGGTACCTCAAAAGTATGCAGTGGGGGTACTTGTTGGATGGAGAATTTAATTCCGCATCCAATGAGTGCTCCCGCTCGAAATTTGAGTAAAATGACACGGAGATATGTTGAAAATATGAAGAAAAAGGGTAATTTGTTTCTCTTTTCCTCCAAAATTCATAAATATTATTTTATTATTTTAACTATTATTTTATTATTTTCCTTAGGATGCCCATTTTAGACTTAAAATTTTCTCTAATGGTCTTCTTTCCTTTGGGCACAATAGGCTCCAAAATTTCCATTTTTATGGTGCTTTGCTTCAAATCAAGGGTTGAAAACAATCTTGCATGCTCTCTAGTGGCAATTTCCTTTTTTGGAAAGAGAACCTTTTGCAAATCAACATTGTCATATTTGATTAGGGCATAGATACCAAAGAGACCATACTTAACTGGAGAAGTCTGGGTTGTTTCCAATATCTGTTGTTGTAAAGATGACCCTTGCTCCTACGACTATTTGGCTAATGGAAAACTTTCAAGTGTAATCGGAGCCAATGAAGTTGGAGTTGGCCTATGATGGATCACAAGATCTGATTGTTGTTCAATCTTGGCCTTTTTAGTCTTGGACCGAAGGCTTCCATAATATTCTATTTCAGTATCAGAAGCCAACTCAATTAACGATTTTTTTCCCAATACATCGGTGTTATGAGGAGTCGCGATACCCTAGGAAACTGTCATTATAACAAAACCAATCCCCTATAGGAGCTTATGGATTCAACTGCAAAAGATTTTTACTCTTTGGAAAAATTCTAGGGTCAGGGGCATCAAACAATAGAGTATAGACTTTGGACATAACAATGTTTGAGAATTCTAGGAACCCTCGATTTGTAGGATATGTTATGGACTTTTCAAGATTAGTTTGGTCAAAGAAATCCTTATTGTGGTACAAATCATATATGATAGGTAGGTTTGATACCTAAAAAATTTCATAGAAGCAAAATTCTTCAGTTGATCATGCATCATATCTACCAAGAAAGTAACAAAGTCTAACTTAATAGATGATTCTTGATAAGAAAGATTAATCATTAACAATAGTCCCAAGACAATTTCATCAGCTATCAGGTCATGATTATAACCTAAAAACTTGACATTCCACGAAGATTGCCACTTGAGCCTATTTTGAGAAAATTTGCAGTTTGTAGGGCGATGGTTCAGACGATGAATCTACCCCCAAAGGTAATATTGATCTGAGGAAGAGATATCTACTTTCAACAAATAATTCTCCGACTTTAGCATTTAGGGTTTCTTCATCAAAGTTGAGCCGAGTTAGGTCTTCCTCGATTTCCATAATCTCTTGGAGAAATTATCTATTAACTGGGTAAATCATGGATCCGAGTTTGGAAATGATGGCCTTCTTCTCTAGAGCATATAAATCCACACACCACTGGACTAGTTCAGGAAAAGTTCGAGCTCTGGGTAGTATGACCTTAGCCAAATTGGAACTCCAAATATTCAAATAATCATTTCCATCTTTGGCATGGTATTTTGCTTCTATTGAGGCTTGGTGAAGATTGGAAATAGATAGTACTAGATCATAGATTTCAAAATGGCTATCCGCTAGGTGTTCCTCTCGATTGGAAGGATTACAGTTGGATGGAGAGGATGAAAATCTAGGAGTAGAATCCATGGCAATAATACAAGGCTCTTCTGACAGTGAGAAAATATTGCAGAGATGGAGAAATGTGCATGAAAAGACTGGGGTTGAGGAGTTCTCGATATTGCTTGCAGAACAACACTCATAAATTTGAATATTGAGACTTTATAGTGGAGGATTTGAATTTTGGTGCATTCATTGAGAGGAACACACATCACATGCTCATTTGTCTATAAGTTGAGGCATAGGGCCATTTAATGGTTAGAGACGTTGCAAGAATAATGGCGGTGGTGAGAGACGTTGGGCCCATGAGAAGTGGGTCCCATTTGCGACCACTAAAAGGTGGTATGGTGGTTTCAAGGTTAAATAAATGTCATCAAATAAGACTTCTTTTGCGAACCTGATGGGCTCTCATGCTGACACGTGGCCTGGTGGTTTCAGGTTCAGTCTCCTGGATTGGGATTAACTTTCATGTAGTTTGGTAGGCTTGAATCCCTCTCGACCATTGATCATCTGACCTAGGATTTTTCAGATCTGCACCATGTTGGTCCCCCAATAGATCCCCTTATTTGATTGCTTTTGATTTCTTTGATTTGTTTTGTCTAATTTGACTATTTGGTTTGATGACATCTTTTTATTATGCATGCTTTATATTTTGCTCTTTATCGATTCTTTTGCTCATGCGATGAGGTTTTGGTGATTCAGTCGATCTATGTCTTGTTGGTCTTTTTGCTTCTTGGTTGTTCAATAACACTTGCATATCCTTATTTGAGCTTATTTGACTTGATTACATGCTCTGACTTGCCTTAGTTGAATTGGCATCATGTTTTGGCAGTCTTGCAAAATTTTGATCTTCAGTGCACCAATCAATTAAATTAGTATCTTGGTGGATTGATTAAATTAGTATCTTGGTGGATTGAAATAATCTGAGTGAATGTTTGTTTTTAATGATCCAATTTACATGTTGAAAGAATGCATGTCAAGGAATGAATCATGCTTTTGATTCTAAATTTGAATGATTCATTAAATTTTACGAGCATTAAATTTTCATTTAAAAATCTTATTGTGATGGTGAATTTACATTTTTTTTAATAATTCGATTGGATCTTTTTCATTGGCATTATTTTCGTACTTTGAAAGAGTTTTAATCAAAGTTTTACACTTTTTTAATAATTCATTTGGATCTTTTTCATTGGCATTATTTTCGTACTTTGAAAGAGTTTTAGTCAAAGTTTGAAGACAAGCATAGACATTTTAAATTGAACGAAAACCATTGATTTTAACGTGTAATGTTTGAAATTTGACTAAATTTAAATAAATTATTATTGGGCAAGTCAAACTTTAAGAAATTGCATGGATTGAGAGGGTGATTGAGGGGAGATACCATTGTTTTTAAATAAAGGATATCATTACACGTCCATCTCTATTTAATTCTCCCACATGAATTGTATAACAAAGAAAATTAATATTGAACGCCAAGTCATAAAATTGACAACCATGATCATTTGCCATGAATTTTCATACAGTTGGAACGTTTTGCCTTTTTCAATAGCTCGCAATGTCCAAACAGATCTTGTTTTCATTGACATTTTATAGGAGTGTTTTGTTTCTTAATTTTACTAGCTAATTTTTGGTTGTGTTGTTGTGCACGAATTTTGTACGCGGAAGAGATCGTTTCACCAAGCAGCCAAATCGAGGAAAAAGACTTGCAACATCTTGAGATTCTATTTAATAAGCAGACACGTCTCTAGAAGGAGAGTATCACCTACATAATCACATGAAATCAGAGAAGAGAGAAGGGATCAACACATGTAAGAAGGGAGTAACACCAGCTTTGAGTTCCTACGAATTTTAAGGAGATTACACCAACTCATCAAAATGTTAATAAAGGAAGCCAGTTGATATTTTTCCAAAGTTTGATGGTGAAGGAAACGGTTTAGTTTTTTTGAGCGGAAAAAAATCATATTATTAGTATTCATATTACGTGAATCAAATAGTACAAAATATATAAATCTGTGATTGACTTGTGATCAAAATTATAAATAGATGATCAACCTTTACCAAAATATACAAAAGAAAGGGTTTAATTATTGAGCACAAAAGAAAATATGAATCTATTTTATGCCCAATTCACGTTGTTCATGAAGATGTAGCTTGCAAGTTATTTTCTTTCACTTTCGAAGGTAAGGTTTCTGACTGGTTTAGTTATTTTCCTGTTAGTACAATTCATAACTGGTCAGAGTTAAAAGAGGTTTTTAAAGATGCTTTTGAAGATTATGATGTGACTGAATTTTATCGAAATCTAAGTCGAATTCAGGTGGACCCTGGAGAATCTATCCATGATTTCAATACTCGTTTTCGGCAGATATATTATAGCTTATATGAACATGATAGACCTTCAACAAAACTTATTTTTCATTGGTATGTAAAATCTCTTCCCCAAACTATAGCTATGTTAATTTTACACAAAGGTATATTAGATTTCAAAGAAAATAGGTTCTTAGATATATTAGATTTCAAAGAAGATAGGTTCTTAGAGGATGAATTGGTACAAATTGAGGATGACTTGGTACAAATTGAGGATGATTTTCAGAATATTTGTTCCCAATAAGAATCAATTTTTGAACAAAAGTCAATCTGATCAAATAATTTGAAAATATATAAACCTCACGCGCATGTCTATTTAAAGGTTGAAAATGAATATTTAAAGGATGATGAAAGAGAATAAAACATACACTTTGAAAATAATAATCTAAAATAATAATCTAGATGATACACAACAATATATGCTTCATGAAAGACATGGTACGGTGGTATTTGTGATAGCTCAGTATGTATTGATTGCGCAAATATCACTAATTGTGGACAATCTCAGATTTTGTGAATTTTGTTAATTTGGATGTTGTGAATGATGAAATTTCTACATGAGAAGTGAGATGAGATGAGGTAATATACTCCAACGTAATATCAAACACTCATTTTGTTTCTTCTCAAATCAATAACGATGATACCTTTATAAAATAAATATTGTCTATTTTTTAAGTTTCAAATTATCATTTTGATGAGTTTCATTTAGATTGCGATTGTAATAAGGTACATAGTCTTCCTTTTAAGTTGTCATAAGCATGAAATAAATTCCAACCAGCTTTTTACGATCTGCCATTAATCTATAATTGGAAGAATATTTTTTTGAACAATTTCGCATGTCATTTTGGTTTCTTTATAAATAAACAAGGGAGATAGAAGCAGAGCTTCAAGTTCCTGTCAAGTCATAAAAGTCATATTCAAGAAATGCCAAGTCATAAAAGTGATCATTGCATAATTAAAGTAGTTACGACATATAGTTTAGAAAGTGGGAAACACTGTTTTCATTTTCGGTAGGTAACTAGATAGAGAATAAAAACACAGCTGGTGATGATGAGTTTATGCGTGAACTTGCTTCTCTCAAAGTCTGCTCTAGATTTGCACTCAAATCAAATGGACTAGCGAGATCGCACGAAGTTATTGTTTGTGTAAGCTTGAGTGTGTTGCTATAGGCATGGTTCAAACCAAAGTTTATTGTCCTCCTAGCATTAAGTTGAGCTTTCGTACCATTACTAAGTCATTTAGACTTATAGATTAGAATTCATATCATTACGTGCATTTTTTTTAAAATGTATGTTAAAGCATGAAGACATTCGATACTTAAAGCCTTATAATACAAGGAAAAATCCTCAGAAATCTCGAAATCTCGATCTTCAAGTAAATGAATGATCGATAATATAAATTCAAATCCAATTCTGAGACCATGAACATGATAATTGAAATCCCAAAAGTGAGTATGATAGTCATATTAATATTAATATCATGTTATTGTTCTCACATATATATAATTACATTAAATTATAATATTATAATGATTAATAATTCTTACATATTATATTTTATGACATTATTGTTTTTATTAATTATTTTAATATTCTTATTAAGTTTTATTTTTAATTGTTTTTATATAAATATATTTTATAATTATTATTAATATTTTGAAGATGTTAATATAATTGTTGCTAATCATATTATATTCAACTAAAAAACTACTTTAAAAAACAACTAATAATTTAGAATAGTTAAGCCAATAAATTATAAAGTAAAAAAAACCATTATAATAACTCCTTAATAAATTATAAAGCTAAAAACCCATTATAATAAATCCCTAATACCTATATATGAATCACTTTAATAATTACATGAGATTCCAAAAGGATCTTTGAATTTGTGATCCATAACACCTTATTCAATAAAAATGACCATTTATATTAATTAACATGCTAACATACCTAACAATCAAGAAAGGGTGGCTACTTTACATAGAATGCTCGTTAACACCTCCATCTTCCTTATCTGAGGTGAGACAACAAGAAAAGACTCTACTCGTTAACACCTCCATCTCCCTTATCTGAGGTGAGACAACAAGAAAAGACTCTACCTTGGATGGATTTGTTTAATGTTCCAAAGTCTTTTATTGCTTTAAGCTTCATTCCATCTCTCAAAATGATGTGTCAATTGAGAGCTTCCCAAAACGATGAGCTCTGGATTTAGAGACAATGCAAATGTTGGGACCTCTCTCGATTTGGGAACACACATGTCTCCCTTGTGCTAGTAAATATGGTTGGTGATATGGCATGGTAAATCTTTGTGAAACGACAATGGTGTACATACGTTGTTAATCTTTTTGACTGGCTTTGGTAGTTTGGCTAAATAAATGCATGATTGTTGACCAAGGGATTCTTCCGACATTTACCTAACCTTAAGATATTTGTGTTATAGTTCTCTTTTTATGGCAAATGCTCATCCTTCCTTTCCTTTGCGTGAGTATAATTAGATTCTAGACGTAGAAATATTGTATTTGCTAAAGAGAGATTACTGCAATAACAAGAACTATATTTTCTATAATACAATAAAATACATATCACACTAGAAAAACCACTATAGCATTGTTCGGACTTTTACGAAAACTTTACATAAAAGCTTAGCTTTCCACATACTCAAACTTCCACAGATCCATGTCCTCTAATATAAGGTGACAAACAAGGAAGAATACTCCTACTTGAAAGTATTGATTGTTAAAAAAACAAGTATTAATTGTGAAAAAATACAATTATTTGACTTAAAGAGATAGGTGTGATATCAAAAATCGTTCACCAAGATAAAAATTCACTTACACTTGTAGATTAGTAAGAATTATTATCTCGGATAAAAAAATTCATTTAGACTTGTACATTAGTAAGAATTATTATCTATTGATATATTTTTATCATATTAAAAATAAATTTAAGCAAAGAGTTAAACAAGTTTTGCAAGTCGGCGAATAATAGAAATTTATCTTTCTTACTTATTTGTTGCATTTTGGATTAAAATGTTTACCACGTGTCATTTTTCCTTCTTATAATTTTCGACGTTTATTTACACCTAACTCGATACAATTATACTAGTCAATTAACATCAATCATTTTTCTAAGCAATAAACTTGAGTTTAATTTAAAAGAATAAGTGTCTACATAACTGCTACCCATCCTTTCAATATTAACGACATGCCATCCAAGTGTCGAATGCATGCAACAACAAGCGACATGCTGGTTAGCAGCGCAGCTCTCCATGCCACCTTTCATACTTGTGCTAGTGGGACATTTTCTCCCCGCCCTGTCCAAGAATTTTCCACCTACTGACACACTTCAATGCCAACATGAGGTGTGTACACTCTTCAACCCGACGTGTGTGGCTAATGGACAGAATCAACCAAAACCAATGCAAGCCCGTCTGAAAACATTCTAAGAAAAATTTCAGAAAAAATGATGCACTGTTTCCATGCCCTTGAGGGAAACTAATGTAGTTTTAAAATCTATTAGAAGGATTTGTCAGCTAATTTCAGAAGCATTCATACTGGAAAAAATCCTCAAACTGCATCATGAGCTCGCTGGAAGAGATACCAGAGCATGTCACGACACCAGAGAACCTGCAATATGCTATGAATGCAATGCCAAACATTGGGCAGAAGACAGAGGCCATGTATTCCAGTGGCTCCTCGACGGAATGACAAAACCTCATAAGGGAGTGTATGCAAGCCTTTGTGATGTTAGTGAAATTAGTTGCTTGATCATAATAAGTTTTAAGGAACATAACATGGCCAAAATTCATAATAAAATTAAAAAATATATAATGGTAGAGCACACCTATCCCTCCATACATCACATATTTAAGGATAATAGCCAAAATTATGTGTTACTTATAAACAAAGAAGGGTAAAAACTGCCATCTACTAGCGGAAATCTTGTTCATGCAATCGCAGATAGGTAGGTAGCTTGTTGTTTACTAGATGAAAGCAAACAATTTTTTTTATAATGTATTTGTGTCCCAATTAGTCTGTATGGATGAGTTCTAGTAGAATTTGAAGTATTGGGTAGATTTTTTGCTTGTGTTTTTGGTATCCCTTTAGTTTTTCCTTCAATGGAGCAACTTGCTTGCTGGGCGTCTAGGATAACTCATATTTCCCAGTTGTCTTCTGGACATGATTCAACAGAAATGGCTGCAATGTTTCATCTCAATATAGAGTACTTAGTAGAGATGCCAACTTCCTTGTTGCAGCTAAGGCTGAGGAGAATGGCTTGAGCAATGCCTTTGTTATAGTTTTCGTGATTCCATTTTTCGTATCCATGAACCAGGTTTTCAGTTCTTGGAATTTGGTGAAGGTTAGACAAATATTTTGTCTCCATCTATCGGAGATCCTATTTCTATACTGACTCAGGGTATGCGTCTTGGCGTACCAGAGAGGCTTTGTCCAGTTGTGAGCCCTTAATTGGGTAGCATTACAATGCACTACACTTACTGTTGTGAACCAATCGATCTATACTGTCCAGATTATATATGTAATTATGCATTAAATTTTAGAATGAATTGAGAGATAAAAATATTTTGAAATTATGTCACCGTGGTTGATAAATCGAAACCGATCAATCTGTACTGTCCAGATTATATATTTAATTATGCATTACATTTTAGAATGAATTGAGAGATAAAAAGATTTTGAAATTGTGTCACCGTGGTTGATAAGTCTAGAGAGAATAGGGCTTTTATATTATATACGCTAACATGGTTCATCAAAATGACCACGAAACTGCATTAAAATGGATTGATATCCGCAAAACGGGATGAAATGGATTGATATCCACCTTATAATATAGAGAAATAAAAGCAATTTTATTTATATATGTCACTGCGGTTGTTACAATGATCGCGGTACAACGGAAATGTGGATTAAATTTCGATGGGTTCATACGAGAGAGACTTCAAGCTTTATTTATATATGCACACCTGGTTTGCAAAATGGACCACGGTTCAGTGGGATTCTATGGCATTTTATCCCCCCTAGGTACCTGTGTGTATATCTAATATGGGTAAAAATTCCAACACAGCATAAAATTTCGCAACTTTGGAGTATTTTTTTTCTTCACACAGTGTAGAGTATGTGTTGTCAACCTTCACACAGGAAGGGTTAAACCAAATTAAAAATTTCATTCCAGAGAAAGCAAGATATGAACTTGCACAGAAAACAAGATATGATAAGCCTGAACATGCAATCAGAGATATAATTGAACGTAAGAAATCTCTGATAATACATATGTAATATATCCAGAGACTATTAAGAGTATAGTATCATGGTTATCATCATGACTAGTCAGGAGGGATAATGGTTGAGAATATATGTAAATAAACCATGAGAATTCCATAAGGAACTTAAGTCACGATACATTTTTAGTGCGAATTCTTTGTCAACCTGTTTATAAAAATAGAACCAGTATGTCTTAGTTTCGAAAGTGACAACACAGAGTTAGAACATAAGCTAGTACAGAATCACACATATCAAACTGCGCAGAGCTATTATGTATAAATTTGCCATCAACAACTGTTGGTTAAATGAGTTTACAATAGATTAATGTGAGCTCGTGGCTCCCTCTAAAATAAAAAATTATTTAACCACCTATGTATTTTACACCACAAGATATAGTTTTTATCCTAAGTGTGTAATAGATTAGATCTATTTTTATTCCTTCCGACCTTATATCTTTATGAGGTGCATTTCAACCTGAGCAAGTTTTGTACCTTCATTCATGGCTTCCGGAATTTAGGGTTTCGGAGAAAGTTGGAATTCTTGTAATCAGAGACCACGGCTGAATGCTACTCATCAAAATCAAAATTTAGAGACCAAGATCAGAATTTTTGGTTTGGCAGAAGGCCGGGCTTGATTAGACCCTAGTTCGGGACTTTGATCAGAAAAGTGGAAAATTAGGGCTTCTGCAAAAATGGGAATTTTTGAAATCTGTGACCACGGCTGGAAGCTCCTCAGAAAAATAGAAGCTTAGAGCTTTGAATCAAACCTTTTGATTGAGAAGAAGAGTGGGCTTCATCAAACCCTAGTTTGGGGTCACGTTGAGTGAATCCGAAAATTTCAAAGGCAAAATTGAGGAGTGAAACTTTGCAGTTTTCAAATTTTGAATATACCAACCTAATCAGCTCATCAAGACACATATTTCTATCCTTTCGGAAGTTTGAAATTCAAAGTTTGAATTTTTGGGGTTTCTCTGACAAATCCTAATCCAGCTCCAAGTCCAGTTCTTGCAAATCAGATGGATTGGTCACCTGCATAAGTGAAGAAGTTCCTGTCTCAGAGGGAGATGAGGCTAAGGCCTTCCATAAGAAGATTACAAGCAATCTTGACATGTATGGCTTACAGGTATGTTTCGAATTCTGTTCATGGTTAAGTTTATGATATGTTTGTCTTCATATCATTACAGTACAATCTTGATTAATTAATAGACTTGTCGTATCACCTTAATAGAAGATATTCATTGATTAGGGTTTTGACACTTATGATTGTACTAATGCATTGTGATATTGTATGAGGTTTATGTTGTTCGCTAACACAAAAGGTACACCAAGAAATTCAAATCATGTTCTACTTCAAGAACATATGATCATGGTGACATGAAGACAAAGATTCATACATTGTCATGGATCACATAGAAGATCTACTTACGAGGTATGTATAACTTGGTATGGTTAACTTATGAGACATGCAGGTTACTAGCACAAGTCACTGAAGAGAACCAGAAGACATTATGCGGGTATGTTAGACATAACTAGCTAGCATGCTAATCCAGGTATGTTTTTCCTATATCAAGCTAGAATCCTACCTTGTGTTAGGATCTTATACTGTTGTGTTGTTGATAATGATTATTCATGAAGTCATAGGTTTGAATAGTCATGGTTGTATGCATATTATGTTTCTTACCATAATTGATGATATGACTAACCAGAAGATTCATGAAGGTATAGGTTTGAGTAATCACGGGTTTATGCATTGATGATTTAACTAATCAGAAGAGACCTATGATCAAATAAGAATATGCATGAGTAAAAGAAGACTTCCCTGAAACCTTGAATACTAATGTTTATTATCTGTGAATGATCATGACTATACATGTTTAAGATTATTGTGTTTTGATAGTATTAAGATTATACTAATAAATGTGTGATTATGTATGAGACCTCAAGGATAACACAATGATGATACTAATAAGCATGCATAGTGATTAAGGATGGATATAAGTTCAAGGACAAGTAATCTAGGAAGCAAAGATCAAGAGGGAGCACACTCCAATTGTTCCTGCAAGAAAGCAAAGGAGCACACTTCAGTAGTTTCTGCAAGGATGCAGATATTCAGAGAGAGTTGACCACTTCTCACAATCCACATCAGAATGGAGTTGCAAAGATTCAGAGGGAGTCCACCCAACAACCAAACAAAGATAAGTATTTGAATTTTCATTTCTTACATAATGTTATTCAATGATGTATATGCTTATGTTCCTAGAATTAGGTTGTGTATTATGCATATTAGAATAGTTGCATTGATGAACAGTATACTACTAATATACATGGGTAAGTGGCCTATGGCACTGTACAACATTCCATTGCTACTTATCTAGAATGAAACCTCTTTGTTGACATGTTAGGAGTTGTGCACACTCTTAACAATGTTATGGTAGAGATTGGAAGGCATCTAGAAAGTTACGGAATATGGATAAATGTTGTATTGAAGCATTGGCTAAGATAATTGCATGACTGTATGACATATTTCTTTATGTGTAAGAATTTGTTCTGAAAACTATGAGATGTTTTCTAATCATGCAATTTAACTTGTTTTGTAGGAAAGATCGTATGCCATCACCTACAAAAGAAGGACTACAACATTTGTTCAGCAACAAAGTTATCTATTGAAAATTTTGAAGATATTGAAGTTCCCAAGATCTGGGAAGAATGCCATGATCGAGGAGTACCAGTCGATCATGAAGATGTTTGGGATGCAGTCCCAAGACCTGAAGGGGAGTCTGTAGTGACTTCCAAGAGGATCTACAAGATCAAGCATGTTGCAGGTGGTAGCATAGAGACTTTTGCTCCTGTAGCCAGATACACTTCCATTAAATCAGTACTTGCTCTAGCTGCAGTGATGAAGAGGAAGATACACTTTCTTGAATGGTGTAGTTGACGAAGAAGTGTATGTGGTGCAGCTACTTGGTTCTGAGACACATGACAGAGAGTCATATATGTGTAGAACTTGGTATGGTAGGATAGATAGCTTTCTATCCAGTTTGGGCTTTACCAAGAGTAAAGTGGATTCCAACCTTTACTACAAGGTTGAGGAAGGTAATCCAGTGATACTACTTTTGTATATGGATGACCTGTTTGTAACAGGTGAGGATAGATTGATTGCCGACATGCAGCAGAAGCTTGCTGCCGAGTTCGAGTTGAAGAACTTGGGGATGATGCACTATTTGTTTTTGGCATGGAGGTGTGGCAGAGTGCAGGTGGGATCTTCCTTGGTCAAGGGAAGTACACATTAGATATCCTGAAGAGATTCGGGATGATGGATTGTAAGGCCATGGCCACACCTATTGCATCGAACCTGAAGCTTCTATGTGATGCTTCATCTGAGCCAGTTGATATCTCTATCTATCGTCAGATGATTGGGTCTTTGATGTACCTGACGAACACAAGACCAGATATTTGCTTTGCTGTGAACACATTGAGTCAGTTCCTGATAGATCCGAGGAGTGTTCATCTGATTGCTGTAAAGCATGTTCTGAGGTACCTGAAGGGTACAGTGGATTATGGGCTCAAGTATGAAGCGAATCAAAAGTTTAACCTGCAGGGTTATGTTGATTCAGATTGGGCTGGCAGTGCTGCAGATAGGAAGAGCACATCTGGATGTTGCTTCAGTATGGGATCAGGTGTGATCTCTTGGTTTAGCAGGAAGCAGTACTGCATAGCACTGAGTACAGCTGAGGCAGAGTATGTTGCAGCCTGTTCAGCTAATTGTGAGGCAGTATGGCTACGGAAGCTACTGTCTGAGTTATTTGATCTCCCGTTGGATGCTATTGGTATCTTTTGTGATAACCAGAGTTGTGTGAAGCTGTCCAAGAACCCAGTGTTTCATGACGGGTCGAAATACATAGAGATCAAATATCACTATATCAGGGATATGGTGCAGAGAGGAGCTGTGAAGCTCTTGTATGTTGTGATGGACGAGCAGATTACAGATGTACTGACGAAGCCACTAGCCAGAGTGAAGTTTGAATACTTCAGGGAGAGGCTTGGTGTTATTCAGATCGACAACACTTCAAGGAAGAAGTGATGGACACATTTGCTGAAGCCATTCCAAGCATGTTGGAAGGAAGATCCTTCACATGGTTATGGATGTAAGCGCTGGATGATGAGCATCAGGATGATGTTCTAGTTTCTGCTTTGTATGATCAGTTGGATCATTTATATGTATATGTATGTACGCATCATGTTGGATGTTGGATATGATCAGTTGGATCATTTATATGTATATGTATGTACGCATCATGTTGGATGCTGGATATGATCGGTTGGATCATTTGTATGTATTTTGTATATGCATGATGTTGGATGCTTGGACCATGTATCTGTATATGTATCAGGTGGATACATTGTATGATCAGGTAGATCATGTATGTTGATATGTATCATGTATTTGTATTTGTATCAGGTGGATACACTGTATGATCAGGTGGATCATGTATGATGATATGTATCAGGTAGATACTTGGTATGCATCAGGTAGATGCATTGTATGATCAGGATGATCATGATGACGAGCTTCAGGGTGTTGCTCCAGATGATATGTATCAGGATGGTACAGTGATGATGATCAGTGTGATCATGAGCATCAGGATGATGCTTTGTGCGATGATGATCCGTTGGATCATGAGTATCAGGTTGATACTTGGAGGTCAGAGATGATATGTGGTAAATTGTGCAAATAGCATGTAATCAGTCCTGGGAGATCTTGCCGGTCGTGCTGTGGCACATAAATGTTCCTGGGATACTCTTTCTGGTATTGCTATGTAGTATGTAATCAGTCCTCAGATATCTGATAGGTTGAGCTGTGTGCTCGTAATCAGTCCTGGGATGAGGTATTACTACGGAGACATGTAATTAGTCCTGGAGATCCGAGAGGTTGAGCTATGTGCTCGTAATTAGTCCTGAGATGCTCTTTAGAGATCTTGCCGGTCCTGCTACGGCACATAAATGTTCCTGGGATGCTCTTTAAAGGTTTTGTCTATCCACATGTAATCAGTCCTGGAGATCCGAGAGGTTGAGCTGTGTGCTCATAATAAGTCCTGGGATGCTCTTTAGAGATCTTGTCGGTCGTGCTGCGGCACATAAATGTTCCTAGGATGCTCTTTAAAGGTATTGTGGAGGAGATGCATGTAATCAGTCTTGGGAGATCTTGTCGGTTGTGCTTAGGCACATAAATGTTCCTGGGATACTCTTTCCGGTATTGCATCCGCACATAAAATTAGTCCTGAGAGGCCACCTCTATCAAACCGTTCGCATAGATGATGAAGACCTGCAGGTGGTGGGCCTACATCCAGTATGAAAAAGGATTGGCTCTGTAAAACTTCCTATGACGAGTAGATTCAAAGATTGATTGAGATAGCAGCAGCAGTGACGTTGATGATGACTCGATGACGATTATCCAGTGACGATGATCCAGAGAAGATGACTTGTGCTAGAAGACCTGTGTCAAGAAATACCTTCCTAGTTAAGAGGGAGTGTTGATGTATATGTAACTTCAGAATGTATTTCACATATATGTATATTGTATTCCTATAGAGATGTTATTATTCCTCTATACGGAAGTGGTTGTACTCCTATAGGGATGTTATTATTCCTCTATACGGAAGTGTCGTCATTTATATTGTAAGTGTCGTAACTTGATGGGTTATTAGACCACCTTGTTGGGGTCGGCCCTGTATAAGTCATGTGGGTCGAAGGGTTATTAGACCATCCTAGTGGGGGTCGGCCATGTGGGTCAAAGGGTTATTAGACCACCCTATTGGGTGTCGGCCCAGTCAGCATTGTGTTATGTGATTAAGTTAAGGCCGACCTAGTAAAGGTTATTAGGCAAGTCAAGTCTAGTATAAATAGAGATTGGTAGATCTCTATTTTATCATTCTATTCTCTCAATCACACTTGGGAGAGTGGCGCACTTGTGGAGGAGGAGGCCCTGCTGCTAGGAGAAGACTATCTCCTGTATTCTGGTTGTATCATTGCTCTATCTATCTCTGAGGAAGTTATTGGGGTTTTTCACCTTTATGGTTTTCCCCAAGTAAAATCCGTGTCTCTTGTGTGCTTGCATTATTGTGTCCATGATTGATATGTTGTAGATATGCTGTACATGTTGTTCTCTTAGTTAAGATCCTAGATCAGATTGAAGTAAATTCTGAAAATTTAACGTTAAGAGGTGGTTCATGGTTTACGATAAACCTCCTTTCAATAATTGGGAAGTTCCACAATACTTCCTTCGACAACTGTGGGATGATTTTGTGCTCGGTTTACATTTCAACTATTTTGACATAACCAAGTTCCGGGGTGTTGGGCTTGGCTCTGCCCAAGATCGACCTACTGCAAGGAGGAACCCACTTAGAGGGCAACCAGCTCCTAGGCGTGAGCCCAACCCCCCTCCCTAGCCACCTTAGTTACCCCACAGACTTGATCAGATCAAGCAGGCGATGAGGAGTGTTGCACGTGGACTCCTTAGACACACCGCGTTTGTAGCCGTGACTACAGTGGAGAGACAGGTTGACCCTGAGAGAGACTCGGGTGCAGGGCCTTCACAATAGAGTCAGGATAGACCTATGACTGGTGGTATCCATGTTGGGCCTTCTAGTTCGACGGGGACAATGCCATATATTTGTCCCCATCGAGGGCTTCTATATGGAGCAGGTTAGCACATTTTTTAATGATATTTCAATCATCACTTGAGAAATTGTAAAGTAATTTTAAAGTAGTTGTGTATGACTTAAACTATTATTTCAATGTATAGTTATTTAGAGCGGAGACGCGGAGATGGGAGAACGTAGGATCTCCCAACCTAGATCCAGCAATGGCAGCTACAACTGACCTCACATGATATTGTTATTACTTACTTATGTCATTTCTATTATTTATTTATTTATATTTATGACATACACAATGATAGTTCCTACAATATTTTTGAATATTTTGATTGCCTAAATAATTACTTTTTTAATATGTTCATAACGTCCATGCATTTTGGTGTCCATAGGTATGCACAGATTATGATGACCAACCATCTCCACGAGGGATCGGCAGGTCACCATACACACATGTATAATGTGTAGTTAAAAGCACGCTTTTAATTTGAATTGTTATAACTTTCCATCACACCTTCGCCTCCCCACCAATCGGATATTAAACTTCACATGGGGAATTAGAACTGACACTAACAATGAGGCATAAGGCCTTGGTTCTATATTAGGGTATGAACCTATCAAAAAAGGAGGAATGGCAATCTCATAGTGGTAGGGGATTCTTCAACCATTATACAACTCATGCACTTCCACTCAATGCCAAAATACATTAGATTGAGTAGGATTATACATAGGGCACAAGCAATGATGACAAAATATGATAGTATTGAGTTCTATCAAGGAATGAGAATTCATAATCCCTAGCATACTCTAAGGATAATATAGTGGCAATTTATATTAGATAAATCAAGATAAATGGGGTGTTGTGGGGTGGAGGGAGGGGGGATTTCAAACAACCCATCTACCATGACATTTGTTTCAAAGACACCTTATTAATGGACATGATTGAAGTGACATGTGGTGCACTATAAGATGGATGGAGAAATGGGCATTAATACACTAATGGACAAGAGTACCATCACTTCCCATTTCACCCGCGTTGAATTCAATTATGGCAATGAGGATGGGATCATTTGGTAAATGTGGGTTTAATGGCATAGAGTGAGAGCTCATGCTCTTCTAATTGTGTTTTTGTGTACAACCGAATGAGGGGAGGTGAGTTCTAGATATATTATGCTTTGAGTGGTTGACCATCCTCCCTCATGGGTTTACATTGTATGGCCCATTGAGCAGCAAGTTAGGGTTCCTAAGGCATTTGGTAGGAAGGAACTGGTTCAATATAGTGTTGGGAATTGGTTCAAACTTTGGTGGAGAGAAATTGGTTCAATCTCTTTTGGCACCAAGTTCAGTTTCCAATATGACTTGGACTATTGTGCTCTTTGTGAAACAAGAGACCTGAGAAGGGGTTTGAGGAGTTGCGTGTGCTAGGCCAGTGAGACTCGGGGGGCTTTGTATTTATTTGTTCAAAGGTGGGAAGGATAGAAAGAACATTGGGAATACAAAGATGCAGTGGAAACCTAGAAGATTAACAGGTTTGTAATAATCACTCACAAGCAATGCTAAGCTCACACGAGAAAGGAAAATGATTTCATAGCACATATGGAGAGCAACAATAAGAAGTATGCACTTTTGGAAGCCAAGTTTGATTCCTTATAGGAAAAAGTATCCAAGGTATGAGTTGGGATGTAATTAACATAGAGGAATTGGCATTCCTCAATCCCACCACACCTTGACCAGTGTGCTCTTTGTGAAACTTCACAAGAGACTTGAGAAGGGGTTTGAGTTGTTGAGAGTGCTAGACCACTGAGACTTGGGAGGGTTTGTCTTAATATGTCTAAAGGTGGGAAACCCAGAAGATTATTGGTTGTCTGTATTTATTTAAAGGTGGGAATGGTGGGAAGAACATTGGGAATACAAAGTCGTAGTGGAAACCCAAAAGATTAATAGGTTAGTAAAAATCACTCACAAGCAACGCAAAGCTCACACGAAAAAGGAAAATTATTTCATAGAATATATGGAGAGCAACAATAAGAAGTATGCAATTTTGGAAGCCAAGTTTGATTCCTTATAGAAAA
The DNA here is from genome assembly GCA_027924585.1 of Larix kaempferi. Lineage (NCBI taxonomy): Eukaryota > Viridiplantae > Streptophyta > Pinopsida > Pinales > Pinaceae > Larix > Larix kaempferi. The sequence goes on from BSBM01000660.1 coordinate 11,534,246, forward strand.
AGGTATCCAAGGTATGAGTTGGGACGCAATTTACAGAGGGGACTTTGCAATCCTCAATCCCACTGCACCCTCCCACAATGCATCTGCGAGCTCATTTAAATATGATGATGTTAGAAGATAAGAGTAAGAGAATGCAATAATGTCAAGGCCTATAGGGGAATATGGACACAAAACCGATTGACCAAATAGCCCACTCCCACGTTGGTGTCAAACCTAAGCACTTAATGGACATGAGGAAATGTAATTTTAGTTTTATTTTGTTTTACAAAGTAGTTTTTGTTGAATGATATCACTAAGCAGTATACAACTAGGACAATAAGGTTAGAACAACTACTACAAAACAATTTTTTTTATTTTTTTAACTTTATAAATCAATGAAATAGGACTACTCATTTTGCCTTATATAGTTGTTGTAGGATTCGATCACAACCAAGTTTTAATACAGACTATGATAAAGTTAATTGCATTTAGGGTCAAGTTAACTTCGAGTATAGTTCTTCATTGAACACAACTTTATATTTATTATAATTTATATTACATTATTTTAAAAGATATTTATTTTAAGTGTAATTAAATATTAATAATCGATACAAAATAATGTATTTATTTTTCAAACCCATGTCTCTTTTTTTCACCAAGAAAAAAGCATGTTACTTGCTATTCATACATGAATCAAAGATAACATGATATGTAATCATTTTGATACAATATCTCACCTTGACACAAGACTACAAATCCATCAACCCCCTATCAAAAACAAAATTCCTCCAAATATCTTCCCAACCCTGACCCTCTACACCCTATAAATACTTAAAATTCAATACATAAAGTCCCCACAACCACCATACAGAAAACAATTTCCATGTATGAAAGTTGGGCACAGTCCTCCCTCAATTAAACATATCCAACCAAAAACTCCAAAAACTAGAATAAAAGGCAAGTATTATACTAGCATCTAGAGAGCTAAAAAATATAAACTTCAACTTGTCAAAAATAAACAAAAGTCCATCTTCTTAATAAGCGCATATAGAGCCTTTAGAAAAAACAAAGTTGTCCTTAATTTCTTCAAAGAAAAGTAAACCTTCCCATTGCCCCACTGCTTTCTTGGACAACATGTCTGGCTCAAAATTTAGTTATCGATAAATATGCTTAAAAGTGATAAAATTGAAATTTCCGTGAAAATGCTTAATCCTTGATAGCCACTAATCCAAGGAAGCAACCTGAATAGTTGAAAATCCAACAATCCTATCAACTATAACTTGAGTCTCCAACACCTAAAGAGACAAGAAACCTTTGTTTAAAGAAAAAAAGAAGACCCTGCAATGCCAACAATTATGATATGGTATTGGTTCCTACTTTGCATCCCATCCACAAAAGGAAATAATGACCACTGCTAAGTTTAAGAAACATTACTCGTCCACAGTGACCCAATTGAGCAACTCCATCAAACTACCCCACTGGAAACTCGTATGAAAGAATTGGTTCAGAGATAATCCTAAGATTATTTTTGTTTCGATCCTTTATTGAATTCTTTGAAAATCCACACAATCCTAAAACTTACAGCAGCAACATCTGATTTCAAATTTCAAAAATAGTTGTGTTTCTAGTCCTCCATAACCCCCAGCTGACAAATATATGCAATTCTTTGAAAATAGGGGCTTTTTTAAGCCAAGATTCTAGACTTAGAGTCAAATGTAGAAGATTCCCACAACACATAAATATGTAGACTTGAGAATAAGCAAAGCCAAGTAAAACATTTGAATTTACTCTTCCTCTCTTTATAAGCAAAGCCAAGTAAAACATTTCAATTTCAAAGGAATATTCCATTTCTAGATTTCTTTGTATCACCATTTTTCAACAAATTGAACTGGAGAAAAAGAAATAGCATCATAGGTCAGTTTTGCACTTACCTGACCATTCAGACCATTCTATGCCCAAACAATTTCATCATCATGATCTATCACCCTGATTCCACAATGATTCAGACATTTAATAAAGGAGTTCCATTCAACAGCAAGATCTCGTAATCCAAGGATCCTTTGCTTGAAGCCATTAGGAAGAGTTTGCCCCATTGACTGTTGTTTTCACATGAGCCAAAAGTATGAAACCATGAGTCGAAAGCTAGGATGTAAGATCCTCTTATAGTTTATAGAAATCTTCACCCCAAAAGAAACCATCAATTCCAAGATAGTTTTGTTTTCCATTGCCAATTTTTCAAAGATCTCCATCTCGAAGTGGAGTATATAATAAGATCAAAGTGGAATATATAATAGCAAAAGGGGAATTAAATAAAAATAAATAAATTTTAAAAATAAAAATGAATTAAATAATATTTAAAAATAATTATTTAATAAAAAATTATTTTTATTAAAAAATGAATGATTTATTTTTTCATTATATTAAATAGTAATTTAATTTATAATTTATTTATATATTTGATCTTTTGTTTATTTTAATTGTTTACAAATCATTTTTATCTTAGTTCATTATAACTTAGCTAGTAGAGAGGAATTGATTATATTTCTAGCCATACCTTGAATCTTGAATCAAGTTAAAATAACAGAAAAAATCACTTTTATCTTCAATAACTTATCCATAAAAACCCTTCATGCTCCACTCCACCTGGATAATGATGGACCTCGACAAAAGGTGATCTCAAATGGAAGTTGTTAAAAAGGAACTAAGATATAACAATCCAACTATTACTGAAATAAATAAACATTATTATTTCAAATAGCTGGACAGATGGACATCGCACATGACAATAATTTCGAATAATGAATATTATCTTGAATAAAATATTATTTTAAATTTCACTGGTCGGTATACCATGGTCGGTTTAGCTTCCTACCGGCCGGAGTAAAACTCCCCGGTGATCCCAAGTGAACAAAGAAATTCCACCACCAGCTCCCACCGCCCACCGCCCGAAAATTAATCCGATGACTATTCGTCCAACTAGTTCAACAGCTATGGTCAATTGTTTGTCTGTTTGTTAATAATTGTATATGTTGGCGGGCCTTATCTCTACCCTGTTATCTCTACTCTATTTTCTACGCGGAATCGCGGACGCGGCTTCGGCGGACGGATGGCAGAAAAAAGGCAATGCAGGCTCCACATCTAGTAGGACCCACAATCAAATATATTACACCCAACACATCTTTGCCCCCACAGATCATTCAAATTTACTTATCACCGTACATATTTTCCGCTAAAAAGAGGTGATATTGTTCCAATACATACATCATCTTGCTTTTAGCTTTCCGGACAAATTACATGCCAAACAAAGATGAGATCTAAGATATACAGACAAAGTGAGGATATTGTTACAAAGATTTTTGGATATTAATCTCGTTAAATAGTTTTAAACTCTTATCGATATAACTGCGGGAGCTCTTTTTTCTCATAGGGGATGAACAGAAATGTCCACTGGTTCATTGGGAATATTGCGCAGCACATTAACTCCGAGTACACGTGTAAGATTCAAGTACCCTTTATTTGTTTGTTTACTTTTTTCAAAAGATCTAATAATATTGAAAGATGCCTACATACGGTTTGCAGGTTAAGATTTGATATGCATTTAGTGAATATTTCTTTATAAAAGAAGTAGAATATATCATTCCACACATAATTTGGACATAATGCAAATGAAATTAAAATATCACTTCTTTGAAATTTACTTTATAAAAGAAATAAAGTATCATTCTACACATAATTTGGACATAATGCACATGAAAATAGAATATCATTTCCCGAAACTTTCTTTATAAAAGAAATAGAATATCATTTCACACCTACTGCACATGAAAATGTTCCCTACCAAAGTAGAAGATGCCATCTATGACCCTATGATATGTGGGAAGTAGGGACAATGAATGTAGAAATAGGCCTTCTAACATTATGCGATGCGTTGTGTATTGTGGGGCTCTCTAAGATTTTCAGGAAAAGAACAGATATGATATATTTTTAACTGAAAACAAGGATGAATGATATATTTTCAACTGAAAACAAGGATGAAGGTAAAGATTGATGAATATACATTTCAAAATATGAATTCAAAGATATAATTAGTATAGATCCATATTAAATTTGGATTTATTAAGTATTGAAAGAGATCCAACTTATTGAGGTATAATTTTTTTATTTCAAATTTTTTACATATCAGGAAAAAAATTCTCACATCAAAAAATGTGATCCTTCTCCATGCTTGATAAATCCGATTTAAAATAGATCTATGCTGATTGTAATTTTTTTATTTGCTTAACCTACGTTCATCTCTCTCACACTAAACTGTAAAAAACACCTAGCTACTTTCAATGCGATTAGCTACTTTCAATGCAATTAAACCAAACAATGAAAAATAAACAAATTATTTTACCATTCTACATAGAGAAATTCAATGAAAAGCATGCTCAATGTGCAGAATCTTGAAGTCATAAAAGCACACACATATCATAATCATATATATTCAATATCCAGTGAGAGGAGACCATAAACAATGGCCACGGCCCACATAGTGAGCAAGCCACCATTCCATAGTCAATTACTTAGAAATATATAAAACTGTTTTGAGAGTCCACCCTGCTCTATTCAGACATAGCTTTAGAAATACTACTACTATATTTGCAATGAGCACCAAAAAGTCTGTGATGTGCTCAATTTATTTAAATAAAACTACTAGATAGGACCGAATCTGATCACCCCCACCATTGATGAGCTGCAACGCCCTCTTCTCTGAGCATGCCATATAGGGACAAACATTCCCAATATGCTCTCCTCCTTTTAGTATACTTCTTGTGTGGGGACTCGTAATGGCACTCGAGGAACAGCTCATCAATAAGGCAGATGGCTCCAGTACTAAGCAGCTTAGGCAACAACTGAAATTCAGCACCGCCCACATCCATTTTCATAACGACATAGTCCTCTGCAGTGACAGTTTTCGTCAACCAATCTGCTAAGGCTAATCCCCTTACCCTTGATAACTTGGGGAGGCTAAGTGAAGATCCAGTTTTCTGCTGAATCAGTCCTCCATCAACTGAGCTTAAGCTTAAGGTTAGACTTTCATTGCTAATCCAAGCTGCATAAGGAAGAAATTTTACCTCTGGATGATGCAAATAATCTGCCCCAAATAACCCATTTGCTTCGATGGCAAAGATGTCAAATTTGTGGCTTTGCTTGGGGTAATGCAACTGGAACCAAGCCCCAATGCTTGATTTGTAGGCGTTGGCCCCAACATCAATGTATACATGATTAACTGGCTTGTTGGGATAGCCTAGAATGTTTGGGAGGTACTGAATATTGTTCAAGTTTTCCTTCGATTCAATCCATGAAGCTCTAGGCTGTTCCAGCAGAATATGCTCTAATTTTTCCATGGCAGCCCTTTTCCCATTCGATATAAGGCACTTGTTGGTTTTCCTGGGTATCACTTTCTTTAAGTTACTTGCTGCTTGGTGTACCTTTCTAAATGCAATAACAGTGTCAAGCCCAAGCCCATGGGCATCAGAATCAAATCTTCTGAGATATACAATTTTGAATTTGGGTAATAGCTGAGGTATAGTATTTGAGGGCAGAGGATTTTGTTTTTGGAGTTGGAGATGTACAAGGGCAACACCCCCAATCTTGAGAGTACGTTCTATTTCAGCTGCAGGAAAGGAATGTGTATCAAACAGAACACTGAATTCAAAATCAAATGAGTTATCAGGAAATCCATGTCCATGTTTGTTAAAATCTTGTTCAAAAATCATATCAACTCCAAATCCAACTGCATCTGGTATGCCAGGGATGCCTCTTTCATCCTTTGATATTCCAATGCACAGAGCCTTATCCCCTGTCTTCAGCAGGCCTTCTGCAATAACATCCTGAAAAATAGTTGACAAATGTGGAGCTCTGTATGCTGCCCACTGTTTCTGTAGATCAAAAGCGTCATTGGGCTTCACATTGAACAGCATATCATTGCTAATGCCTCTTCCATGGGGAACATTCATGTAAGCTTCACAGTCTGCAGGATTGTTGGACCATTCGCAGGCTGAACTGTGGGTAGTGGCTGCATAAAAGAAGGGGCAAGCAACCAAGGCCATTGCTAATAGCACAGATCTGGCCACGATTCGGGTGACAGCCATACAATCTGATAATGTTATGATAATTTTCATTGCTTGCTGGATCTGAAGATCAGAGACGGGCATCGGGCTACTGACCTGGCCATAATGGGCATTGTTAGTACCACATCTCGTGGCTTTTTCTCGGTGAGAAATCCGGTGGTTGTCCTTTCCCATACCCACAACAAAAGTGGGCATCTTGGATAGGTCTGAAACAATAATAAGAAAAATTCGAGATCGAATCTGGTTGCCAAGATATGGGGATCTTGAAAATGAGATTATAAAAGGGTAGATGAGCCAAAAGGGGGAACGGAGAAGAGCTTAACGAGTACAAAACCTTGCAGAGGTATGGTTTCCACCCACGAGGGCAACACGAGTATGATGCATCACATTTGCTTTGCAGATAAACATTCTGTTCATTCCAAGCCACTCCATGGAAATAGAAATTCTTACCTCATTTCTCAAGGCATCGATGGATACAGGGAACCAATCAATGAAGAAAAATGAATCAAAATGAGATAGTGAGGAAAACATACACGTTATCGTGAACAAAAGCGAGCATATACATGGCTTGCACCCACCATTGTTGCTCCTCTCCAGAGATTGCTCAACAACCACCCCATCATTCCTTCACGCCAGCAAACCCTGCATCCACCTTCACCGTCTTTTTCCTTTCACGCCACACATGCTGCAGCCACGGAGATCGGCTCCCCTTCTTCTTCCTCTACCACTTCCCCTCACCTCCTTTCCACAGACACCACCAAATAATTTATCCAACTATTAAAGCAGACCGACGGACGGATCGGCGGTTTACCGGAATCGCATCAATAAACTTAAGTATAATAAAACAAAACCCCCTCTTTCGATAGATCTCAATGGAAACGGAGAAAACGATCATGTTCCCAGTTACTTTTTCTTTTTCCTGTTCTGGATAAAATTTGAAATGGATTTCGTGAGCATGATCGTAGTTTCACGACTCAACTTTCACTGTTTGTACAGGGGATGAGTAAATCGTAAAGTTTGAAAGAATTTAGAAAAGTTATTTTCAAGTATATAGAAACAAGTTTGTGTATCGTGTAAAACAAAAGGTTTGATAGGATGTAAATAAATCGTAAAGCTTAAAGAATTTAAAAACCTTTTTTTAATTAGAATTTACTAATCTTAAATATGTTAATTTAATTATATATTATTAAAATAAGAAATGATTTAATTTAATTTATATATATTTATTAAATTGGAGGGTTAGTTTATCCGAAGAATGTCACCAGAAATTATAAGAATTGAACCTTCGTAGGGAGGGCAACAATCATTCCTCCCAACCACCCAAGCTATAACCAACAAACTAATTTATATATTATAAAATAGAGATATTTTTAATTTAATTTATATATTTTAAAAGAAGGTAACAGAGAAGTTGTAGCAAAAACATTGAGAAAAAACTAGATCTTATAAATGTGAGGTCAAAGCTATGATTATCAACTCAAAACAAGAGTACTTTTAGGAGAAAAATATATTCCCATCACCTTGTAATGTAAAAGAGAATAATAATAAAGTTGTGGCACTTACTTTCATGGTTTTATAGTAAAAATGAGAGTAATGAAGAAGTTGTGAAAAGAATTTAATGAAAAAATGAGATTCTTTTTCCAAGAAAAATATTAATTTCTATTCACTATGGAAATAAAATCACATATTATAAGGCAAGCATTGCTCTTGTACAAGAGTACAATGGCATATTGCCCTTACAATATTGAAATTACATTAGTAATATACATTTCATTTTTTGCTCTTTATAAAATAATCCTCTATTTTTGCATTTTTCCCCTTCTTAGGTCCCAAGCATGAAGAACTAACTTTGTAAAGAGTTTTAGCAACCATTACCTCCCTCTAGAGGGATGTCTTGGATACATTTCCTCTACTTCTTCTTTCAAGGGAGGAATGGATTCCCCATTTTAACCTCCAAGAGAAATTCTCCTGCATAAAATACACTTACTCTCATTAATTTGTGGGGTGAGAATCTCATGAGAAAATGAGATTCTATCGATGTGAGATCAACTCTATGATTACTAACTACTTAAAAGAGAAAATATATATGCATAAAAACATTTACAAGAAAATCTCTATACATAAAAACATTCAAGTTATCCATTACGCAAGTTTTCATCATGTTGTAGTGGAAAAGAGTGATGGAAAAATATCGACACTATATGCATAATTTGTAAATAAGGAGAAATTAAGATCAATATGCATGTGATAATACTAAAGTGCCTTTACAAATGAAGAAGCACATTGAAGATTTGAATAACTTGCATATCAAGAATGTTTAAAAAACCACCTAAAAAATGAAATATTGTAAGCTTCTCATCACATTGTAGTGTAGAAGGGAGATGGAAAAATATAAAAACTATATACTTACTTTGTATACAAGGAGAAATTGAGATCCATGTGTATGTAATAATACTAGTGCTCTTATATATACATTTGAGTAACTTGTACATTGAAAATATATATTACCAAAACAAAAAAGTGATTACAAATTCAAATAATTTAAAAAAAAATTATAATATTAATATATTTTTTAATTTTTTATTCAATAAATCTTAAAGAATCTCATATCAACATAAAAAAAATTTATATATATATATGATTTTTTTTTATGTTGACATGAGATTCTTTAAGATTTATTGAATAAAAAATTATATATATATATATATATATATATTTTGAATCATATATATATATATAGAATATATATATATGATTCTAATAAAAAAATATAATAAAAAATATTTTAATATATAAATATTAATATATTTTATTAACCATCACTTTCCATATTAAAAAAAATATAATAATAAATTTATTTTACTTATATAAATATTTATAAAATTTATTAATAATTACTATATATGAATGAGTGGATGGATCTCTTTGCAAAGAATTCTAATGTTAAAGTTATCTTTGATTATAATCGAATATCAAGTAAGTAATTTTTTTCTTGTGAAAAATGAAAAATGAAAAAAATATAATAAAAAATATTTTAATATATAAATATTAATATATTTTATTAACAATCACTTTCCATATTAAAAAAATATAATAACGAATTTATTTTACTTATATAAATATTTATAAATTTTATTAATAATTACTATATATAAATGAGTGGATGGAAAATTTCTAATGTTAAAGTTATCTTTGATTATAATGGAAAGATTTCTAATGATAAAGTTATCTTTGATTATAATGGAAAGATTTCTAATGTTAAAGTTATCTTTGATTATAATGGAATATAAAGTAAGTAATTTTTTTGTGTGAAAAATGTATATATGTAGAAAATTAATTCAATTGATTAATTGTTAAAAAATAATTGATTTAATAACAAATAAAAATTATAATTAATGTCATTTAAATTGGTTAAAAATTTTACATTTTAAAATATCATATTAAAAAAGAATTTTATAATAGTAAAAGTTATTAAAATGTCAAAGATAAGGTGGTCCGTTAGTGAAGATAAAAAAATAAATTTTTCGCCTAACAAAAAGAAGTAAAAGTTATTAATATATAAAATACAAAAATTACTATTTTCATAAACATACAATAAATTAATTAATATTTTAATAATTGATTTCTAAAATAAATACTTAACTCATATATAAAATTATATTCATCAATTTTATTAAAATTTATATAATCTAAATATATAGTATTTCTTTTAAATTGTTTCTTTCCAACATACTTCTTTAAAATTATTTCCTTAAACTATACTTATATATAGTATACCAATTTTTATACATTGATTTTAGGTTTGTTTTCTTTTAGGTGTTTTAATAGAAGTGAGCAATTGTGTTTGAAGAGTACGTTTATAATTGCCACGTTTATTTTGTAACGTCAAGACAATAGATCTGATTCTTTAAAATTAAAATAATGAAACAAAATATTATAGTTCATTGTCTTTGAACGACAAACATAGGCGAGAACTAAAATAATAGGAACCATTACAACGAAGGCACTTTAAAGGATGTCACATGTGTGCATGTGATAGTGAAGTATTAATATAAAGGCAGAAACTCTCAAGTTTATATAGGCATTACGTCATCTTTATGTTCCTAATTTGTTTAAGCACATTCAACATGCCCAGTTACTTTTTCACATTGTTTTCTAATATACTTTTTATTTAATTTAAAATTATAATAATTTATAGGTACCATAAAAAATATTTAATAACTTTCTCATGAAAATATGCATGCCTAGATAATTTTTCTACCACAAATGTCTTTTAATATTTCTTTCACAATCATTATTGCACGGTATGGACATCTAGAACAGTCATTATTGCACGGTATGGACATATATAATAACATTTAAAATAATTTATGGTTTTTTTCATTTTGTAAGTTGGACTGATGATTTCTTACATTTTTCACTTTATTAATTGCATGCTAAATTAAGCTAGAACAAGATCTCGGGAACAACTTTTTGATTATATTCCATATTTTTTGTAAGGATGTTAATACTTTTTTCCAGCTGAAAAAAGTATATTCTTGATATTCATTTAGAATCAAATAATACATAGATAAAAGCTAGTTTAAAGTAGATTTCTTGGTATAAAATACTAGCATAAATAACAATACTTCCCAAAAAAACAAAAGCTTGATATCACTACCTCTCGTAAGACTCAAAATATCAAAAAAATAGAGCAGGTAAAACAAGAATTGCTCTCCAGTCAACACTCATAAATATCTCTTGCCCCTGAGTCAATAATGTGAGCATCCTGAAACTCCTCCCAAAAGATGACACCTACCTGGGTGGGGAGGATAAAAACATTCCTCCCAACCACCCGATCTACACTTAATTTACAAAACCCGTATTCATATAAATAGTCGTCTCACGTCTATTTTTAATTGTATCTAGAGTAATTAGATGCAATTAGAGTTTAGTCCTTCTTTTATATATTGGGAAATAGTTTGAAGGAAAGAATATGAATGTGTTAAGGATGAGCCAAAATGCTATTAGGGCCTTTGGTGTATTGTTTAAAGAGAAAGGAATCACTCAAAAGAGGGTTATTAGAGCTCCTACCTTCATTTATAATTGACCCATAGGATTTTTTTATGGTGCTTCACAAGATTATGTTGGAGTTCTAATGTAGCTAGCGAAGCTTACGTAGGAACTCTCAGATTATGGTACTTGTTGTGGGACTGGTGTATATTTGAGAGTGGGGGAGGCTCATGTTTTCAAGCTTAAATTAAACTGTGCCAAGGGTACTAACATTCGAGGGGAACTTCTTGCCCTTTGGTGTCTTTTATTCTTTGCTCATACTAAAAGAATCTCTCACTTGCAGGTTGTTGGAGACTCAAAATTGATCATTGGTTGGGTCTCCCAAGAATGTCAGCTATAAGTGTTGGTTCTTGAAGGATGGAAGGAGAAAATTAGGAAGCTTTAGCTAGATTTTGTTGGGATTAATTTCTAGCATATATTTCGAGAATTAAGTGGAGATGTTGTTCTCCTCTCTAAACAAGCTCTAGCCTTTATGGAAGGGCTTTTGCATTTTTCAAAAATAGTTGATTCAAATATCATCTCTGAAGGAACTTTCTCTATTTATGAAAGATGACCAATAGCTTTCTTTTTTGTGTTTATGTGGGAGGAATTATGTTAGTTTCTCATTATTTTTTGGTGGTTGACTATATTGTCACCGAATTTTGTAACTTCCAACTTTATATTTGCACTATGTGGGCTCATTGAATAATATTGTTGTCATTTAGTATTGGCATTTTTTTGGCATATGGATGCCTGAGGATGCTCTTTCTGTGTTGGAATTATAGTTGTAACTTTTGTTTTGCTTATTATATTTTGTTACTAAAAGTATAGTTTTTTTTTTTTTTAAGTTGTCATGTTTTTCACTTATATATAGTATATGGTTTAAAGGGAAATATTGAAATATTTTTTCACATTTATTTCTAATAATTATGTATTTATGATTTATTATATAAATAGTATATGGTTTGAAGGGAAATATTGAAATATTTTTTCGCATGTATTTTTAATAATTATATATTTACGATTTATCATATAAATAGTATATGGTTTAAAGGGATAATTGAAACATTTTTTCACATTTATTTCTAATTGTAATGAGAATAATTATTATGTATTTACAATTGTAGTTATCATGTTTGTTACTTGGATAATGCTTATAGAAGTTGTCATGTTTGTCACTAGTATAATGCTTAAAGAAATTGTTATGTTTGTCAAGTGGGTAAGCATCTCTCTCACATCCATTTCTAATTGCATTGCATTGAGAGTAACTAGGTTCATTTACAATCTAGTAAAATTGTCATGTCTGTCAAGTGGGTAAATGCTTAAAGAAGAAGTCATGTTTGTCACATGAGTAAGCATCTCTCCCACATCCATTTCTAATTGCACTCATAGTAACTAGGTGTTGTTACATTCCAGTAAAGTTGTCATGTTTGTCAAGCGAATAATGCTTACATCACATCATTACAATACTTATAACAAATAATAATACCATATGTTAGTCAAACATAAATAAAAATGGAAATAAAAATATCTATATATGACAAATATAGATTTGATATGTACAACTAATATATACAAAATTACTACATAAATATATAAAATGAGAGATACAAGATTTACACATAAATATAAATGTGACAGATATGATATTTACATATAAAGATTGTAACAATGCAAAGATAAATATCTTAACAATAATTAAAATTGTATTTTTACATATCCATATTTGCATAAGTTTTGAGTTATTCGTTCTACTAAGTTGAATGAGACTACAGCCAACCTAAATCCATCTTAAATGATAAAAAAAAAATTACATCTCAAGAGATTCTAGATCCCACTTGGTGCTTGAAGTTAAGATGGATCTATGTTGATTTTAGTCCAAAACGTCTAGCATATAGATTGCTTATTACATGGCATGGATTTGGGTTCAAAATCTCATAAAGGTTTATTTTAAAGTCAATGGAATTCTTTTCCGCATGCTTCTCCGTAGATTAAGGGTCCAACAATTAAGGGTTCTTATGGAGGAGGAGTCTAATGGAGGCATGGATAAGGTCATGTAGGATCATGTCATTAATTTGGAAAGAATGTGTGAGGTAATTTTTCCAAGCTTTAATATGTAGTGGATATATGACAAGAAGACCAAAAGGCCCTAAGATGTAAATATGCTTTTAAATACTCTTAGGGGAATGTGATAATCAAGTTTTCAATAGATATGATAATCATGTTTCAATCATAATTGAAATGATAAGGGAAATGAGGTCATATTGAGCATTATTTAAGAGAAAACTAAAGCGTTAAAATTCACTAAGAGTTATTTTATCATGCTCGTACTCTCCTTGACAAGCTCTTTGGGTACTCAATACTTAAAGAATTTTTCATTCAATTTTTATCTTTCTTATGCCATTTTAGTCACTCAACACCTCACAATGGAAAATGGAGGTAACGATGATCTAAATGAAGTCCTCCATGTTCCTGAAGATGAGTTATAGGGAGAGAATGGTCCTCTCTCATACCCAATCTGACCCCGTAGAAGACCTCTCTCATATTGACTTGATTAAATTGTTCCAGTCCAAGGCACAAATATAGAGACAAATTCAATAATGGAGTATTGATTGATTAAGTTATGGGAGTAGAAACAACAATTAAGATGAAGAAAATGAATGAAATAAATGCCCACAAAGAAATACATATTAATATAATATATTTATTACTAGGTAAGAGAATATGTACATTTTTTCATGAATACAAGCCTATGCGAAAATATTGAAACTCCACTACTTATGATTTATGTAATATAATGTATATATAGAATTATATTTTAATTACATAAGTGGTTGTTTGGTGGTCGATAGAAACTAGAATGTGTAATTGAAGATGATTTTTCATCTTTTGTGCGTGGGCCACATATTATTGTTGTCACAAGTGTGTTTGCACAACAAACACATGTTGTAGACACGTCGGTGGACAAAGGAATGCACAATGGAAAAAAATGCACATGGTGGGTGGAGGCATGTGTTGCAATGAAAGGTCTGCACAACATGATGATTTCTTCAAGTGAATTGAAGTGTTTAGACATAGGTTGTTAGGGTGTACACACATGATGTCAAGGTGTGTGCATGCAAGATAATGGGAAGTGTGCACATAAGAAGAAACATAGGATGTTAGAAGAAGTTTGGTTCTCCATATGTTGTGGAGGATTTATGAGCACCGGGGGTATTACCCCCACACCCATACTTAGTAGTGGCAATGAGAGTCCTCTAGGTGCATTGCCCCTTGGAGTTCATGGAAATTGTTGTGTGTTTTAATTTTTTCTTGGTGCACATAATGGTAAGTTGTTATAGATGGGAAATAAGAAACAACAACCAAGTGGTCGAAAGAAGACATATATACTAGTAGGTGCTTCTAGGGAGGGAAGGAAGAACTGGAAAGGAAAGGTAAGAAGGATGCATCCATTATGCATCGGTGTAAGGATCCACATAACTACTCTGAAAACTATAACATATATGTAAATCATACAAAAGATAAATAATGGAAGTTACATATTCAGATGAATCCAAGAAACTATAAGAAAAAGCATGATAATAATAACATGCTAGGCACATATTTAAGGAAACAAATAGAGAGAAAGTCAAATGTAGATGAAAATATTGTATGTACTACAATGTAGATGGGGGTGAACCTAATGCCTCATTTTTTACTAGGACTTATTTTTTCTTCTTATCATCATTGTGAGGGAATTCTAGATGGATGAACGGCCGAGTATTGTATGAAGGATACATTTTATGTGATATATATGCTAAAATCCTCTTATGTATGGCATGCCACCATGTGATGTGTTGATTATATAAGACCTATGAATATGTTGAGATTCATTTGGATATTATTGAATGTTATAACTCCATGCATGGATTTATGATTTTGGCATGATGACGATTGTACAAACAATTTTATAAAATGTGTTGACTCATGGACATGATTTATGATTATTTTCCATGAATGGTGACTTGTTATATAATATCATTTATGATATACTAAGTGGTACATGCATTATCTATAGGCACATGGACTCCATGGTGAGTTAAGTTATATGGATGCAAGTTGAGGTTAGGAGACTAGAGGTCACAACTTAAATTCTATGTCAAAAACATGTGGTTATGATTTGTTTATTGGACAATGTTATTTGATGTGTGTTCTTTATGTGTCTGGGAATAGGGGATAGAGTTTCCCCCTTAGCCTACATATGGGTAAATATTGTATGAAGGAGATGTGACATGTGTACCATAGGGAGAGGCAGAGGTTTTACCTCTATATTATCAACTCCTTCTTTGTAAACTAGGGATGCAACATGTATTAACTACACGTTTCTTAGGATGAGAAGAAGACACAACCACATAGGACGAACCTAAGCCTACAAAGGATCAAGATAAAAAAAATATTTATACTAGCACCTACCTCTAAACCATTCATCCACTTTTCTACTTATGGGGCTCTCCAAGTTCTTTAAATATACTTCCCAAGACCTCCAACATGCCTTTTTTTGTAATCTAGTAAGATTTATAGTAAAGTGGACAAAAATACAAATTTTCAAAATGTTGGTATACCACAAGGGAAACTAGACCAATAGAAGAACAAGAGTTTATCATCCTCATTATATTTAAAACCATTGCAATG
The DNA here is from genome assembly GCA_027924585.1 of Larix kaempferi. Taxonomy (NCBI): domain Eukaryota; kingdom Viridiplantae; phylum Streptophyta; class Pinopsida; order Pinales; family Pinaceae; genus Larix; species Larix kaempferi. Next base: position 11,550,043 of record BSBM01000660.1, read on the forward strand.
GTCTTCTTTGATCCATTGCCTACTAGTAGTCCAAGGATATATAGAGAAGTATATATATTTATAGTTATATCTAGTAATGAAAACCAAAGAAAAGCTAACATAAGAAAAACTATGTTGGATGTTCATCATCAAAAATTAAAATGAGAGGAATCTTGTGGCTATAAGCTAAAGCAAGAGTCTCACAAAATTTATGCCATAGGAAGCTCTGGAAATAATATCAATTTTAGCATCTTGTTTTGTGAACTAGACCCAAAGATCATCTAACTCTAGCAGTATCTCATTGTGAGCTTCATGTTTCTCTAGTAATGCATTTCCCATTAAGGCATTCATTTTCTTGTACAGAGTTATGCCCCTGATGAATTATATCCAAGGATCATCTGTCCATCCTACCATTATGCCCAAACAACATTTTCCTAGATAGTCATAAATCCTAAATGCATCACAGTTAACATCATTATGGAGAGGTATTTCATAACAATATAGACCTAGTCTCCATTATTGTTAGTTCATTCCATGATCTGAGGCATTAGGAGAGCATGCCTACCCTCATTTCCTTCCCCGCCACCTGTGGCCATACACATATCATCCTGATGTCAAATCATGTCATTGTGATTGTGTCTCGAACCTAATTCTATTTCATGATCCTTCTCTAACGCCCCATCCGAGGAATTGCAGTCCTTCTTAGAGAGGTTTAAGAATTCATTATTTAAGGAAGAGTTCAGACATAGACTAAAATCATTGTCCAAAACATTGTGATCATGATAAAATCCTTCATTGTTGAGACGATCCACCACTTTATGGTTGTCTTGTAGAGTTGGGAGGGGATTAATGAAGGAATTTGAGAGAGGTATCATGCAAACTACTCTAGCCCCACTTCCATGTAAAAGGAAATAACCCTCCTAGAGCATGTGTTGACAAGTCTAATGGGACAAACCACACTCGAAACCACCTCTCAAGTCACCATGAGACAAAACCCTAGTTCTAGTGGCGCCTTCCCTGATTTGGGGGGCACATTTCCTTACTTGGGGGGTTTTCTTCCTAATTTAAGGAGTGTGTCTCAGTTAGACTTAAGTTACTCCACTAACTAAGTCCTAACTAACACCTAACTACTCAAAAAATTCATTTGCACCTCAGTTAGGTCAAGCAATGCCCCTTTTGAGTGATTTTAGGAACATGCATGCATTATTTAGTTAACTAAGTGATCGATAAGTTCCTTAATCGGTTAAACTCAGTTTAGAAGTGCATGCATGGATAATTAGTGTTATCAGCTCTTAGTTAAGCATGAATATCCCTCTCTGCATGGCATGGACCATCTCTACATGGAATGGAAAATTCAAGTTTCTCTTTGACCTAATTTGAATTGTTCCTCTATATATTGTAACCTCATTCATTCAATCACTCTAATAATAAATCATTGTCTTTCTTCTCTTTAAGGTTATTGTGTAATGATTCATGTTATATTATTGCACAATTGTTCATGCTTGATTTGATATTCATATTTTGTTAGCTTATGCACCTAGATTTTTGTATGCTCAAATCTTATATGGTATCAGAGCATAGGGGCTTCTAAAATAACTAGTTTTCTAGTATTATTTTATCAAGATTTTGCAGGTTGAGAAGGGATTTTGCATCTAGGATTTCGCAGCCATCAAGGAGGATTTTGCAGCCACCAAAGAATATTTTGAAGCTACCCAACAAGGATTTTAAAGCCACCAAAGAAGGGCCTTTGCAACCACTAAAGAAGGTTTTTAAAATCACCACTTTTTTAGATTGAAGAAGGCTACTTTGGTACACCAAGGAAGTAGTTTTTTTTTTGCATCCATTAAAGAAGGTTTTGCATCCATAGATCTACCTTCTAATCATCTGCTAACCCCCTTCAATTATTTTGAATGGAATTCTAGAGTGGAGATGCTCTTAAGAATGAAGGGTTTGTAGAATAACCATGGGAAATGAGTTGGAACCCATGTCTCTTGTTGAAAAATCCAAGTATCTTAACTGTATGGATGAAGCTCATGGGATGTTATGTTATTATGTGTCTCCTAATCTAATTTACCATATTCAAGACAAGAATACCCCCACATAAATATGGACCACCCTGACAAACCTATTTGGTACACAATATGAGATGAGGGTCATGTTTTGGAGGAAGAGTTAATGAATCTGAGGCCAAGTAGGTTCGACTGCATACATGAATTATTTACAAAGTTCATATCTATCCTCTTGCGGATCAATATGTGCAACATCAATAAAGAAGACACTCAAATGGTACTCTCTATCCTTTCTAAATTGGGTCATGAATTCAACACTTTTGTTTCTTCATTTCACTCTACTAGATTAGCTCTTGAAGCATATTTCACCATGCCTTCTATTTATGTCCTTGTTGCCTCTCTTATTCAAGAGTAAGATAAGATTTATCATATGGGCCTACAAAGGTCCTCAAATTATCATGCACTTGCAGCAAATGAGGGCAAGAAGAAATCTACTAAGCATAAGTCTTCATACAAACGCAAGAAGGAACAAAAATCCAAGTTCTCTTATGACAAGACTACATCAAAAGAAGGGAAGATCGATGAAGAGATGCACTTGTGTCCCTACTACAAAAAGGGACCTCACAATGCAAAAAACTACATGTATAAGATATTCTTTGAATAAAATGAAGACAAAGTATGCAATCCAAGGCCTCCTCCTGAAAGCGGACATGCACTCATAACAACTTCAACTTCAAAATCAGTTTCTTGGATTCTAGATTCCGGAGCTTCAAATCATATGGCTTAATCCGAGGACATGTTCACCTCCATGCAACCATCATGTGTCCAAGAAGTACTCATGTGATAAAATACTCCAATCAAGGTATGTGAAAAATGTGATATTTTACAAGAAGATGAGTAGTTTTAAGATGTTTTCTTTGTACATTCTCTATCCGAAAATCTTCTTTCCATCTACCAAATTACTCAGTCAGACCATGGAAAGCAATTTATATTCACCAAAGACTCAGTAATAATTTCATATTCAATTGATGGTTCAAAGTTTGCACTTGGAAAAGTTGGTCACAAAAACAAATTGTATGTATTTTCAAATTTTGTTCCTGAATCTCCTACTTCAATTTTGTTAATGCATTCTATTGATGTTAGTAAGTTATGGGATGAAAGATTTGGGAATCTTAAATGCTCTTACTTGCAAAAATTAATGAAGGAATACACGACAGTGGGGATTCCACCTATCTCCTTCTCAAATGGAGTCTATCCAAGATGTGCTCTTGGTAAGCACCATGAAGAGACATTTGAGAAAAGAAAGGCTAAAAGAGTGTTATACCTCAAAGTTACACTTCAAGCTTTAGTGTCACATCTTTGTACCATGTGACCTAGCGACATTTCCCCCTAATGTTGTTTGTACCCTCCTTGGTCTCATCTGCACCTAGGAGACAAATCCACTTCTTGTTTTCCAAGAAACAACCTAATAGGCCAAGTGTCACCCCTAATTTGACCTTGTTTGCCTTGATTTTCGTGCCCTGCACATCTCTTGGGATGCGAAAAGCCCATATTCTCATGCTCTGCATAACCTTTGGGGTGCAAAAATCTTCAAATTTTCACGCTATGCTCAGTCTCTGGGGCGCGAAAATCCTAATATAGCCTTTGGCTTGGATCTAGGATCTCTACCTTCCAAGATATTTCCTTGGGATTGACATGCTTTATTCGATCTCAACCATCTCTCTGTTTAGCTTGGCTGATCCACTAAACCATCATGAGATCCACCTTCCTCTTATGGTTAAATCCTCAAGTGCTATAAAGGAGAGGCCATCCATGAGCCAAAGGGAGGACTACTTGGGACATCCAACTTATGATCTTAAGGGAATTGCAGAGATAGCTAGAGGGAGGAAGTCTTGGAGCTGGAGCTGACTTGGACATCGAGCAACTCTATGTAAGTGTCTTCAAGTTTCTTATTAATGATAACTTGTCTTGTTTCTCATTGCGTGTGCATTATGTATGAATCATTGGCATGAATATTATCTAGCAGGATTTGAATCTAACTTGTACTTCAAGGTATTTGGGAGATTGTGTGTTTGTTCCTTGTTTGATCTTGACAGGTTCAACTTGGGAGCTTCGGGATCAAGGTTGGAAGTGGGACAAACATTTGGTTTGAAGTTGAGTTACATCCTTCTGTCACTCTCAAATACATTTAATATTGGTATATGATTTTAGTTCAGGATTGAAGGTTTCATTTGTTACTTAATTGTCTTAGATTAGAGTTAGTACATCCTAGTTTAACCTAAGGGAACCTCTTCTTACTCCTAGGAAGAAATTTCTACCACAAAGAGCCACATCTCTTCTTGAATTAGTGAACAATGATATTACAGGTCTTTTTCCTCACCTCTCTATGAATAAAGAAATATATGTACTAACCTTAATTGATTATTTCTTTAGAGACACATGGGTTTACTTCTTAAAACAAAAAGATGATGTATTTGCTTGTCTTCAAGATTTTAAATCTCTAGTAGAGAAACAATCTAGTAAGGGGATCAAGATACTTTGCACAGATAATGGTGGAGAGTATGTAAATAATTGATTATATAATCTATGCTCCACAGTTGGTATAGAGCTACAACATACCATTCCTTATACTCCACAACAAAATGGGGTTGCATAGCGGAAAAAACGCACATTGAAAGAGATGGCAAATTGCATGTTGCAGTTGAAGAATATTCCTCCAAAATGATGGGATGAAGCCATAAATTGATCAAATTCTATTCAAAATAGAGTACCACACATACATTTAAAATGGGTTACTCCTTTTGAAGCATGGACTGGTAAGAATCCAACAATGAAGCACTTTAAGGTATATGGTATCTCGTGCATGGGCTCCTATCCCTTCCAAGAAAAGGAGGGCCTTAGAACCTCAAAGTGAGGATGCCTTTTTGTGGGATATCTTGAAGGGGCAAAACATTATAGGCTGCTGAATATTTAGACTGAAAAACTCTTTATTGAAAGAATTGTCAAATCTGATGAAATTCCTTTGCTTACAACTAGTTTTTCTACTGATGCACAACTAGTTACTCACAATGAATTGTCTGATTCTTCTTCTAATGCTTCGACTGAAATTTCATATTCAAATACATATTCATATTCTCATATGATGATCCTGCTGCACATGAGAGTGTAATACCTCAAGACCATTTGATTTATTTTTTATTTAATATTTTTGAAGTTATTTCAAAACAATTATTCATTGTAAGAGTTATTAAAAAACTCAAAATACTCACATGGGATGTGAGTGATACTTTGCACAACAATTATTATTTTTATTATTAATAAAAAGGAAACGACACTTGGAGAATTTAGTTGAAAGAGGGGACACCACCATGAGACAAAGAACAAGTGTAAAACAAGCAAGAGATATTTTGTCAATCAAATCCAATCTAAAAGCTCAACCACTAGACAAGATCCTAAATCATAGGGATTAAAGGATCGATTGAGATTTGATTGAGATGGCACAAGACCTAGGAAAAAACTTTAAATTGGTGCACTGAGATAGCACAGGAGGTTGTGTTGTGCATGGAGAAATTGTTGCTATGAGTACATGTTGAGTATTTCTCTTTTTTATTGTAAGTCCATGTTACAGTGTAATTTTCCACCTTGTGAGCATCAGCATTGATTGGCCTTCAGGATCCATTTCACTGACTTAGATTCACTTTATGTCCTCCAGGAAACACAATTTTTCCCTATTTTTCTTCTTGTACGCTTGCTATTCCATTATAGCCAGCGTACACGCAGGCTATTCCACTATAGCCCATAGGTACCAAGTAAAATGGTAAAAATCATTAGAAAATTACTTTTTACTCCCAAAAAGCGGTCTTGGGGTGACCTTTGGCCCTCCATATGCCCTGAAACGCCTCGATGTGTCCTTTCACTTACCTTTGGAAGGCTATATATTGAGCTCTTATGGCATATGGAAGGGAGGAGAAGGAGAGAGTGAGATAACTTTAGTGGATTTTTTCCGTGACTTGAGTCTACACTCATTGATCCTTGTTGTTGTGAATTCCTTATATTCACCTTCCAAACTCCTTTCATAGTTTGAGTTTGCCATTACATGGAGGATTGAAGTGGTGGAGGCACAAGTGGAGAGACCCAGTTTTTGGTTAAAATTGGTTGCTGGCAAGAGGTTGTATATTGTACTTCTTGTTATTCATTAATGGAAATACTCATTTTCTCGTCCAATTGATATTGTGAATATTGTTAAATTACATTGGGTTATATTTGCTTATAATATCATGGATCATGCTATTTATTATGATAATGTCTTTCACATGTTATATGCACTTGCTTGTACTTGTTGTTGAGACTAATTTGCAGGTTCAAGTGTAGAAGTTGAAAGCTCAACGGGGATCTACTTCGAACATTCGGTTGAAGGTTGGTCTTTTCTCCATTATCTTAGCATTGTCATTTATATAGCATTGCATTGGGAATTGAGTCATTTTCTGGTAGTCAGCTGTCTGTTGTGGTCTTCCCCAAGCCATATGAAGTTTTCTCCGTAACAGTCCATCACTGGGCTTGATACAAAGTGTTGCCTTCAAGCTTTGATTACTAGTTCTGTTGTGCATGGTGGTGATCCAGATCGGGGGTGGATTTGGGATAGTAGTCCTGCTTTTCTCTACTATAGTTGGGAGGAACTGATTCTCCAAGTGTTTTTCCCCCATTTTCTTCAAGTACGTATATTTATGACGTGTGAGTAAATGGTTAATAAATATCATAAGTATTTTATTTTGAATATTGTTGTTTGTTTACATATGGTGAGATAAGTCGGTAATGTTCATATAATATGATGATCTCGATTTGATAGATTATTCTGCAATTCTATTATTACAAATTTGTTACTATTCAAATTATGGAATCGATTTTGTTAAATTAATTCTCTGTGGGTTAATCAAGATATATATATATATATATATATATATATATATATATATATATATATCAACCAGGATACAGAGTTTAATTATGAATCTATACCTTAATATCTTTATTTACAAGTTTGAATCTCTTTTAAAAAATGTTGAATCTTTATTTACAAGTTTGAATCTCTTTTAAAAAACGAATATATATATATATATATATATATATATATATATATATATATATATATATATATATATATAGTTCATCTTTATTTACAAGTTTGAATCTCTTTTAAAATATATATATATATATATATACACACAGAGTTCAATTATGAATCTATACCTTAATATCTTTATTTACAAGTTTGAATCTCTTTTAAAAAAATGTTGAAATCTACTTATACTATACCGAATGACTGTAATTACTAAATAAACAGACCGGATCACTTTTGAATTCTGGTTATAATGAATCATAATTATCTTTTTAATTATGTCTAGATAAGAGCTCTAGTTATATGACATAGACTAGAGGTATTTATAAAAGAGAGCTCAAATCTCTGCTCAGAATGTCTACAATATGTAGACGTTATATGGAGAATAAATATATTTAGACAAATCGATCGATCTCTACCATAATTGTTGATATTATAAAAATTTAAATTACTTTATGGAGTTCCTTGGGGTGCAACTTTCGAATCCTTGTTAAGCTCTACATATTCTAGATTTTTGAATTCGTCGTGTTTACACAGAGCAACATTATTTGTGGTTTATACTGAGTCAAATATTATTTGTTATTTAACTTCTTCTATGAAAATCGATTCTGTGTATCGATGCATAAAATTACTCAATGGATGTACTGGTTTTTTAAACACAGAATTTAGATCTATGCTAAACGATTTGTCTTAGTTTTACAATTAATTCAATCAGGATCAGTTCTCTGCTGATCATTATAAGTTAGTTAAACTTGTAAAAGGATTGGGTACATAAATCGATCTTAGTTTTACAATTAATTCAATCAGGATCAGTTCTCTGCTGATCATTATAAGTTAGTTAAACTTGTAAAAGGATTGGGTACATAAATCGATCTTAGTTTTACAATTAATTCAATTAGGATCGATTCTCTGCTGATCATTATAAGTTAGTTAAACTTGTAAAAGGATTGGGTAGTTCACCTCACCTAACCCGTTGATTGTTAACCAAATCAATTCACTTGAATTATGCCACTTTTGCTTGACAACTATTTTGTTATGAATGTCTTTTCTCGTGAGATCCGTTGTAAGTAAAAGCACAACTAATGCGTTCTCTCCAGCTAGTACATAAATCCTCGGTTGTCTCTCAGCAATAGATCTCTATCCCATGATAGTCGCATCATGTCTACTTCCCACGAGAATCACAGTTGTGTGTTCTTTTGAAATTTCTGGTGAGCGGACCGAGCATTCAAGATATATATCGAAGAATAGTTCGTATGAAATCCAATTACCAATGAATTGAATAAATTGATATATCTATATTGGAGTATAAATAGGAAAAGTGCATAAATTAACTGTTAATAGAGTTATTTGTGATAATTGTTATTTAGACCTCATAGCAATGGAAGGATGTAATATGACTTGGATATAAATAAATAAGAAAGAATCACACCCTTGTTATGTAGGCCATTATAAGGCATATTTCAATGTAAATGCGTTACATGTTGTGAACGTTGAACATAGACATGTATATATATATAATTTGGGAAGTATAGGGCTGTGGTAATTTTACATATAAATACATTTTGATTATATGGAGAGACATTATAAAATATAGATCTAAATGAGCATAACAAAAAGAATCCTTTATGAAAAGAGTTTCCCATTTGGTATGTTTATAAGTCTGCATGTATTTTATTGAAAAATGTGATCATTTGGCTTTAGATTATTGGGTTTTTGAAAGGGTCAAAGAGTATGCATATACTTGTAAATAGTTATACATAGTATAGTTATACTTAATGCCATGAACTACCATTGTTGTATTGATTGATGATATGAAGTAAATGATCGAATATTGTTGGAATATTCTCACCATCATCATTTGTATTTGCATGCATTGCATGCATGCATACTACATGCATCTAATAATCAATATGATACTCTCCCAACACCTAGTTCCTAGTTTTGGCCCCCTTGGAGCCTTTTTTTGCTCAGTATTATCCCTCGTAGCCACTGATGCACCCTTGTTTCCATCACTGGAGTACAACTACGCCTTCTTCCACTGATTTAGGAGATATATCAGTCAGTTCCATGATTTGGGGATCAGTTCCTTGATTTGAGTACTGATTACTTAGTTAACTGACCGTATCTCTTAGATTGACTGCTACATAGACTAGAGTTTCTCTACTTGACCACTGACAGCTAGACTACGCCCTCCTTGGAGTCTCCTTCCCTAGATTTGTGCTCACATGCATCAGTTAGACTCAAGTTGACTGATCTTTGACTATCGGTGGCCACTACCACTAATTGGGTGATGGTTCCAATTCATTCCAAGCCATGCCTTGAGGAGAATTCAAATCACCTTGGATGATATCGAATTCATTCTATTGTACTCTCATATTTTTTCCAGCTTACAGCTGATGAATGTAACAACAACAGTTTAACACATTCTTTGAGTTTCATGTGTGAATTTTGATCATCTTCTGTCTCTTCTTCTCTACAATCCTTTGAGTGAAATTGTGAGGTTTGTTCAAGCTAAAGTGATCTCCACCTGTGGAATTTCACAAAGATAAGAAGTTTACAATATACGTATTTTTGCTTTTGTTGGAGAATATAATGTAAGAAATATATGTAGGAGTTTAGAAGAGTTGTTCTTTGGATGTCTCATATAAATTAGAAAGTTATGGAAAAAATGGATATGAGCTTACTATAGGTGTGATTACATTACTAATAAAAGAATAATTCATACCACACTTGTGTTCATATGGAATAAGTGATGCATCTTACATAAAAAGTTAAGTTTAAAAAAAAAATCACTATTTTGGGGTTTTTACAGAGAGTTTTGTAGACCCAATATTTCAGCCTCATTGGGAAAATCAAACACTAAAAGCAACCAATGAACTAGTGGGTGATCCTGCCAATACTCGAAGAACCCGTTCTGAGTTTCATGCTACCACTCACACTCTTGTAGCCATAGAGCCTTTTATTCCCACTCATTGCTACATGATGGCCTCATATGATACACAAACCCATTGGGAATCCTTCGACAATCCTCATTGGGAGGTTGCCATGGATGAAGAATATCAATCCCTCGTGGACAACAAAACTTGGATTTGGTACCTCTTCCTAAAGGGAGGAAATTGATTTGATGCAAATGGATTTATAATACCAAAATGGAAGCCAATGGAATTATCAGCAAGCACAAATCAAGATTAGTGGCCAAAGGGTTCTCCTAGATACATGGTATTGACTACACATAAACCTTTGCTCCAGTTGCAAACATGGATTTAGTTCAACTTGTTCTTGCTATAGCAACTGCAAACAAATTGGAGAGATTTCACATGGATGTGAAGAGTGCATTTATTCATGGAGTCCTTGAAGAAGAGATCTACATGGAACAACCACCAGGGTACATTCAAAACTCATCTCTAGTACGCAGATTAAAGAAATCTTTATATGGATTGAAACAAGCTCCTCGAGCTTGGTATGCAAAAATGGATTCTTTTCTTTTGTCCAAATTGTTTTCAAGATTTAATTCAGATCCAAATGTATATATTCTCCTAGAAGACAACTCTCTCTTACTTATTATAATCTATGTGAATGATCTCCTCATTACTGGGAGTTACACTACCTCCATTGCATGGTTCAAATATGCTCTACATGATAGATTTTCCATGACTGAATTAGGACTGTTACAATTATTTCTTGGACTCCAAATTACCAAATCAAATTTGGGAATCACCTTAACATAGTCTAAGTATGCCAAAGATCTCATCACTCCATTCAAAACAAATGATTGCAAACCATGTCCATTCCCTTTTATTTTTGGAGTCCAACTAGAAGATGGAGGGGCTACACCATTGGTTGATTGTACCCTATATAGACAGTTAGTTGGGAGCCTTCTTTATCTTGGACACAATTGAATAGATATATCCTTTTCATTTGAGGCAGTCCCCAAATACATGCAAGAACCACATGAGGTTCATTGGAAGGCTGCTAAAAGACTACTCTGTTATGTAAAAGGAACATATAATTATGGGATCCACTATATTGCTGCTTGCAAATTTGAATTAGTTGGATACACAGATCCTGATTGGGATAGAAATGGAACAAAATGCAAGTCCACCTCTGGTTACCTCTTTAGTTTGGGATCATGACCTATTTGTTGGTCAAGTAAAAAGAAAACCACTATTGTTTTATCAACATCGGAAGCAGAGTACAAAGGAGCAGTAATTGTTGCAACACAAGCCATTTGGTTACAACATATTCTCATTGAGTTTGGAATAGAGTTTCACAGACCTACCATCATATTTTGTGACAACTAGGGATCCATTTAAATTTCAAGAGAGCCTGTTCAGTGCCAACAGACCAAGCACATAGAGATCCATATGCACTATATCATAGGGTTGATCCATGATGGGCTCATAGATTTATAGTTCCACCCTTCCTCTAAGTAGATTGTATACATTTTCACCAAGTATTTTCTCGCAAGTTATTCATCTAGCTGAGAGGTTTCGTGGGAGTCAAATAAGTTCTAGAGGAGGCTCCTTAAAACCTTATTCTCACATGATCTTCTTTTCACATTCTATTTTATGGGGGGTTCCACTGGTTTTTTTCCCTCTTTCCCAATTTATATAGAATATTTCTTTTGTGTGCATGAGTACCTAATATGGCTACAAATTGCAAGGACTCATTTTTTTACTTAGTTGTTTTTTATTCCTAGTTAGGATTATGGGGGGGTGTTAGAGTAAATAACCCTCCTATATCATGTTTTTATGAGTATAATGGGACAAACCAAACCCAAAACCACCTCCTGAGTCACCATGAGACAAAACCCTAGTTTTGGGGGTGCCTTCCCTGATTTGGGGGTTTTATCCCTAATTTAAGGAACGTGTCTTAGTTAGACTTAAGTTACTCCAATAACTAATTCCTAACTACCACCTAACTACACAAAACACTCATTAGCACCCTATTTATGTCAAGTAGCGACCCTTTTGAGTAATTTTAGGAATATTCATGCATTATTCAGTTAACCGAGTGATTTGTGAGTTCTTTAATCAATTAAACTCAGTTTAGGAGTGCATGCATGTCTAATTAGGGTTATTTGCTCTTAGTTCAGCCTAATTATCCCTCTTTGCATGGCATGAAACCTCTCTTAATGGCATGGAAAAATCGAGTTTCCCTTTGACCTAATTCAAATTGTTCCTCTATATATTGTAACCTCTTTCATTCATTCAGTCACTCTAAAAATAAATCATTGTCTTTCTTCTCTTCAAAGTGATTGTGTAATGATTCATGTTTTATTATTGCACAATTATTCATGCTTAATTTGATCTTCATATCTTGTTAGCTTATGCACCTCGATCTTTGTATGCTCAAATCTTATATTCCAACCTCCATTTCTTATATAATTTTCTTATGGGAGTTGCATTACGAAGTTTTGTTATCATTTGGATAATTAATTAAAAATCACCTTTTGCAACTAATTTATGAAATCCCCGCCAAGCAACAATATGGAGCCCATACTCTAGAACATAAATCTCTACTACATTATTGCTCTCAATTCCCAAAGATCACATATAACTCCAAACAATTTCCACCTTGAAATTGTAAATGACATCTCCAAATCTTGTCGGACCAGGGTTTCCTTTTGATGCTCCATCAAAATTTAATTTCTTGAAGCTAGTTGGGGGAAGATACCACTTATCTAGAATTGAGGCCATGGGTTGCTTGGGAATAACTCTATTGATTGAGCTGGTGAATTTGAGATCTCAATTTTGCATTATGAGTTTTTATTTTCTTGACATTTCCATTCCTCCTCTTATGCATTGGGAAACTTGGAGCATCTCTAGAATATCATGCCTGGACCAATGCCAAAGTTGGTGGTTGGTTAGTACTGAAATTTTCAAGATCCTTCTATTGCATTGTTTCCAAGTTTCCCATAGAATAAATACTAGGAAAATTTTCCAAACTTGATTTATAATAGGATTGTTGAAATCCACCTTTCATTATTGCTCCAAGGTTTATTTGATGTGTTTTTTAACTAAAACAGATAAATGGTATTAAAAAAAAAAGAATGGTTGAGCCGTCGTTGAAGCCAAAACCGGCTGAATACAATGTTCAAAAATTCAGTAGCAAATTGCTACGAGATAATAAAAAAAATTGAAAAAATTGATTTCAGTAGGCCATGATAATGATCTTCTGTTGAATTTGAAATCATATGGATTGATCCATATTCAAATATTTTATTTGAATTTTGACCTGTAGTCAATTAAGTCAGTTGATGTAATTCAATGTCCATTGCGTATCCTGATAACCATTTGCATTCAGATTATAAATACTTCATATTCTCATTCTAAAATGCAGCTGCAAAGTATCTCGGTATCTCTTGTTCTCTACATGAAAGCGATGCCAACTGATCTAATCGCGTTCCCTAGGTCATATCTTCATTCTTTGTGGCAACTGCATAATAGCTTGGTGCCTCTTTGAACTCTGGGTGAAGGCGTTGTTGCATTTCCATCTAATTTGATTGCAATCCTTGGGCCGAATGTATGATGGCTCGGGATTAATACCATTTTCTCGTGGATGTGTAATTCCAAACGAGCTATATCGTTCACTTCTTTTCATGGAGAAATTGGAAACTCCGGTTGGTATCTGTGAGAGTGGACAGCTCAGGGGATGTGGTGATGGAAAGAATCTTTACTGGTGAATTCAATATTTCCGGATTCAAGATTAGTTCCGGCATTTTCTTCCAGATTTGCATCATGATTTAGATTTCTCATAATGTCATATGCTCTGATATGATTGAAGGAGTTTTCTATTCATTGAATTCAATGGAAAATTCATTTTAATACTAGATTGTTGAATTCTGTATTCAAGTTGAGGGATTTGATAATTACCATACAATATCCAAACACCTGTAGCCTGATAATTCTATGTTCTTTGGCTATATGGTAGTGTTTTAGCAGAGCTGGGGCTTCTGTTAAGTTGTTAGAAAAAGTTCCCAATCCCCATCTGAATCTAAATCTCAGCGAACCTCCGATTAACAATAGAACCCCCCTTGCTCCTACCACTCCGAGATTGCGTTTGGATATCCCATCAAAATGTAGGCTATCCATAGTTTGCTTATTCCTCCATTCTTGAAAATCAAAGTTGGTAAGTCTGATTTTCCATGGGGGCCAATAACGAGATCGAAGATTGAGATTTTTTTTTCCCGGGCATGGGGAAATGGTTTTGATCCAATTCAATTCATTTGTGTTGATATTTGTATCCATCCCGAGTTTGGAGGCATTCATGCATTCTATAAGCAATCCCTTGGATTTCCCAACAACTTGCATGGGGGTGTAATGGGTTTCATGGAAAATGGCTTCATTTATAGCTATCCATATTTTCCAGTAGGTGAACTTGGGGAGGGTTATCCATATTTAGGACCAGAGCTTTTTTTTGGAAAGGAGAAGAGTATAAATGGATTTCCACTCTTTGAATAGGGAGGTGATGGTATTTAATGACGGCATGCTGATGTTAAGTTCATGAAGCATAAGGTTCCAAACAATTTTTGACAAATGACAGTTCAGGAAAAGATGATATAAATTTTCAGAATTCTTGCAGCAAAGGGGGCATCGGTGTGGTCCAGTGATTCCTCTTTTGATTAGGTTGTCTCTAGTAAGTAACTTCTGGTGTATAATAGTCCAGATGAGGAAGTTTATCTTGGGGAGTCCAAATGGGTTCCAAATTGATTTCCATAATATTTTTCTTGAGTCTTCATGATTTTGGATGGCATTGAAGCCTAAGACGGTAGTGTAATTTCCTTTTGGACCCCATCCACGTTCATCTTTGTCCTGAAGTTGAGTAGGAGCACACCCATTTAGTTTTTCAATGAGGAGACATCTGGAGGGTTCGAGATTGGCTAGAATTGATATGTTTTTCCAACTCCGCCATGCGCCGAGAGTGTCCTAGAGACTAAAGTCATTCAAAGTTTTGATTCCATGCTGCGTAAGCCATTGGGCTATGTCGTTGATATCTTGGGTATCTTGTAATGGTTTGTTTCTCATTATTTTATCAGTGAATATATTAATTTTTCTTCCATCTCCAAGAACCCAATAGAGCTCTTGGGAGAAGAATCCCCATGCGGATTTTCATAAGGACCATATCGGGGTTCCTTTAGAGGTTGGTTTGCTGTCCAGGCATCTCAGATTATCGCAATTGAGATATTTCCTTCTTAACAACCGACTTACCCGATGCTGTCTTTTATGCAAAATTTTCCAAAGCAATTTTCCTCCCAATGCCAAGTTTTCCTGGAGGGGATCACGAATTTGGAGTCCGCCCTAGAGTTTTGGATGTATTATAATGTTCCAACTCACTAAATGATTTTTTTTTCATTGTTTTTTCCTCCCGTCTAGAGGAAGTCTCTCAAGAGTTTACTGATTTAATTGGATACTCTTTTAGGTGTTAGCAGGATGAACGATCGGTAAATAGGTAAAGCTGATAAGACAACTTTCACTAAAATAAGCTTTCTAGCTGTGTTGAGCCACTGTCCTCCCCATCTTCTATTTTTGGATTTTATTTTACTTATCGTATCATCCCAAATTATGGATTTTGTATGTCCCTGTGTAATTGGGAGGCCCAAGTATGTGAATTTTTCCCATTGCCTGTGGACTTTAATTCCAAGGATCTTTCCAATGTTGGTTGTGGAAACGTTGTTCATATTCCAACCATACACTGCGCTTTTGTGAAGATTGATCTTGCCTCCTGAGGCATTGCAGTACCAGGTTAAATCTTGTTTGAAGTTTCAAGCAATATTGGAGGAGCCTCCTCCCAATAAGAGAGAATCATCGGCAAAGAATGTGTGATTGAGAGGCATGGAATCAAAGGTTAGATTGAGACTAGGTAAGAATCCTGAGTTTAGATCAAAATTCAGTTTTTGGCTGAGAGAGTCGGCCATAAGGATGTACAAGAAGGAGGACAAGGGGCATCCTTGTCGAATTCTTCGTGTGGCTTGGAAGAAGTTATTGGGTCGACCATTTACTAGGGGGCAATCCAAGGTCCTCTTATGTAGGCTGAGATCCAACTGATAAAGGTTTCCCCAAATCCAAATTTTTTCATTTACTTTAAATAAGAATGAGTGCTTGACATGATCAAATGCATTGGCCATATCGAGTTTGATCAACATACCTTTTTCCTTGAGGATCTTGCTGGAATGAATAGATTCCTATATTAGAATGACGTTGTCGAGGATCTATCTTCCCTCCAATAAGCCTCCTTGATTATCCGAGATGAGTTTTTTGAGTAGAGGCTTCATTATGTTTGATAGCATCTTGACAATTATCTTAGAAGATGAATTACACAATGAGATAGGTCGAAATTTTCCAAAGGAGTTGGGATTTGTCTCTTTTGGTATGAGAGCTAGGAATGTGGAATTGGTGTATCCATTGATCTTTGTTGTTGAGTGGAAGCTCCTAACCATTCTCATATAGTATTTTTTAATATACTGCCAACAGGATTTGTAGAAGTGTATAGAGTATCCATCTAGCCTCGACGCTTTGTCAAGATCAAAAGACCAAATGGTATTGGTAACTTCCTGCTCTGAAAATGGATTTAGAAGGAGATTGTTGTCTTCAGGCGTGATGTTGCTCGGGATGTTCTCTAGGAGAATTTTCTCTCCTTCTTCTCCAATATTGTTGTCCTTTGTGTATAGACTTGAGAAATGGTTGTGAGCTGTGTTTTTTATGTTTTCATGTCCATTGATAGACGAACCATCTTTTGTTTTAATTTCTGAGATATAATTAATTGACTGTCTTATTTAGGTTTGCTTGTGGAAATATGAGGTGTTCCTGTTGCCTGCCTTGAGCCAGATTCTTCGAGATTTTAATCTCCAGAATTCTTCTTCCTTGCGGAAGCATTGGTAAGCCTTAGTTTGGTTCTTGGATTCTTCCTGAAGCATGGAGATATCGATGGGTTGGTCATCCTATAGGATTTGGATGGATTCCAAATTATCAACCATTTTCTTTCTGAGATTAGACGGTGGGGGGAAATTAGATTTGTCCCATTCCTTTAGAGCCTTTTTGGTGGCGATGATATTTTGTTCCCAAAAAAATCTAGGGGAGCCTGAAATGGGGGTTTTCCAAGATTTTTCTAGTGTGTCCCATAAAATTGTGTGATCTAGCCATTGGGGACTAAATTTGAAGGGAATCATGCCAAGGTTTTCATTGTCTTGGAATTGGATATGGATCATCTTGTGATCCAAATCCAAATTTACCATAACTTTGGAGAATATTGTTTTTCTATCGTTCAGGATGCTGCTTTGAACGAGAAATCTATCCAACCTGGCCATAATGTTTCCTTTACCTATTCACTTGTTGGACCAGGTGTATTTTCCTTTCTTAGGTTTGATGTCAAGTAGGTCCCATTTATGAATGAGATATTCTACTTGATATCTGAGTATATCCTTTCCAATGAGATCTCCCTTTTTTTCAGTTGTGGAGAGGGTAATGTTCATATCGCCAGCTAGAATAATATTACGTGGAGTATATGCATCTAGGAAATCTTCTAGGAGCTTCCAACAATTTTTTTTCCAGTGTAAAGGTTAGGAACATACAGATTGAAGAGTGTAATTTGATTGTTGCTTTGGATGTGAGTGAGCTCTATGTAGATCCAGTGCTGAGTGGAGAAGGAGTTGTGCAGATGGAATTTGTCTGAACACCCTAGGGTTGCTAGGCTGTTAGATGCTCCTCTGGCCCTGACAACAATTCCTGTATTTTTCTTCCATTTTTTGCTTCCAATGGCAAGGATGATCTTTTCATCAAGTTTTGTCTCTTGGAGTAGGAGGATGTCTAGAATGTCAATTTTTTGGAGATCTTTGACTACTTCTAATTTATTGGGACAACCCAGTCCTCTGCAATTCCAAGAGACCAGCTTCATTATCTAATGTTGTGGGCA
This sequence comes from Larix kaempferi, assembly GCA_027924585.1. Taxonomy (NCBI): domain Eukaryota; kingdom Viridiplantae; phylum Streptophyta; class Pinopsida; order Pinales; family Pinaceae; genus Larix; species Larix kaempferi. The sequence continues at coordinate 11,568,058 of BSBM01000660.1, forward strand.
GAGGAGGGTCCTCCTTCTGCTAATTCTCCCATTTTATTTCCTTCTAATCTTTCTCTGGTGTTCCTACTGAAATCCATGTCTATTGTTTCTTGAGATCCTTGGATTTTATCGCGTTCTACTTCTTCTTCTCTTAGGAATTTGCTTGTTTTTCGACCTAGCTTTTTGGATGATTTATCAATGAGATCTTCTGAAGATGTAGGGGATGATATAGGTTTAGATTTTGTGACTTCTGCATAGGAGGGTGAGCCTTTATTCCTTTTGGGGATTGGGGTATTTTTGGGGAAAAGGTCTTTCAGAACTTCTTGGGTTTGGGGTATTTCTTGAGATTCTTGGTGCTCAGGGATTTCTCCTTCTTCTGGGACTTCGGGGGTTTCTTGGATTTCTGGTATTTCAAGAGTTTTGAATCTAATCCTGTTGTTGTTTTCCATAGTATTTTGAAGCTGATAATCTACTTTCATTGAGATTTGACCTTTCGATGAGGTTTTTGGTCCTGTTTTGGCATTTTTTTTAATAACTGTCCATTGCTATTTTTTCCCTCCCGCCTCCATATCTGCTGGCTTCTTCTTGCAATATCGAGTGAAGTGCCCATATTCATGGAAGTACTTGTTATACCTTATATTACAAATTACATCCTAGTGTCGCATCCTTGCATCAGCGACCTAAATGACACTTCTCCTTAATAATCATTTGGACAACCAAGAGTGAAAATCATTGACTGAACATTGAAAGAAAGCATCTAACCTACCACGTGTCACCCAGACATATGGTATAGCGCGATAATTAGGGTTACCGCGTTCTTCTCTTACCCTAAGGTGCAGTACTACCGCGTTATGCTCAGGTCTGGGGGCGCGGTAATCCAATTTTATCCTTTTTCCTTGGATTTTGGGATCTTGACTTTCGAGAGGTATCTTTGGGATTGCCAACTTTCATGCGATCTCAACTCCTATCTGTGTTTGGTGGGTTTGATCCACTAAATACTCCATGGATCCATATTATTCTCTTGTTGGTTAACTCTCCCATATGCTATAAGAGAGAATCCTTCCATGAGCCAAGGGGAGGACTTTTGGGGCATCAAACCTATGGTCATAAACCTTTTGCAGAGATAGCTAGAGGTAGAAGAACTTGGAGCTAGAGTTGGCTTGGACATCAAACAACTATTTTGTAAGCACTATTGAGTTCTCAATAAAATATAACTTGTCTCATTTCCCTATTTATGTGTATTGATTATGATTCATTTACATAAATTGTATTCAATAGAATATAGATCTAACTTGTGATTCAATTACTTGGAAGATATAGTGCACTTGTTTGTTGTTTTGATCCTCACAGGTTCATTGCGAGGACTTCAAGATCAAAGACTTGATTGGACAAACATCAGAACAGAAGGTCGGTTGTCTTCTTTCTCATCTTTCATATATTAAAGTTGAAAACACTAGTTTAAGATCTAGGGAATGAGGTAGCATTTGTTTCCTTTTTGTCTTATTTTAGAGTTGATTTATACCTCTCTGACCTAAGAGAGTTTCTCTTTATATGTAGGGAGGAATATCTGTAGTAGTACCTGCATTTGAATGGGATTTGCTCGTAGTCTAGTTCTTGGATGTGTGGCCAACCTGCCATGGTGATATTTATGGCTTCTGGGAGTCCATGTTCTAGATCAACTTCAACGTAGATCCTTGCACATTAGTATTGATCCTTCCTATCAGCTTTGTCTATGTATTTTCCAAGGACGTTTCCGATGACTTCTAATGATTCAGGATTCCAACAATGGAAAGGGAGGTATGGAATTCTCACCCATACCAAAACTACGGAGGGGAAGTCTTGGGTCAGATCAAAGTCTACATTACATTTGTTTAGGTAGAGCCCTTGTGGTCCCATGAAGTACGCCCCATTCCTGAAAATTAACTCTCGATCATGCTTGCTTTCGAAAACAAATGAGAAGAAGCCCTTTCCTAGGAGATAAGAGTTAACTTCCTCCGAGATTAGGGGTCTCCATATTTTTTGAACCCATGTATCAGTAGATTTTGGAGAGGGCTACAGACCTGTGAATTGACATATTAAACCTCATTCTGAGAGGTTAAGAGTAGTTTTGCAAGGTTTCTCGATTGGGATTTCTACCGTGGGTTTTTCAAAGAATTTTTCACTAATTCTTTCTAAGAAGCTAACAAAGTTTTTTTTCCTTACACAGAGATGAACTTCATGAATTCATTGAGTTCGGGTGGGAGGGAAGGGGGACCAGGTTCCCCATCAGAAGCCATGAAAGATATTGAGGTTCGAGCCCCAAGCTGAGGCCATGAATAGGTTCCTCTTGCTGGCTAGGGAGAAATGGATCCTTCAGTTGAGACCAGATCGCGATTGGAAAGGTTGCAGAGCCTTCACCGGTGGCTCCCGTCGGTATGGCCAGAATCCCCAATGCACTTGATCTTGGCTCAGAGTGGAAGACGATAAATATAATATATTATAAATTTGAAAATTTTGCAATGTTACTTCTTTCTCAATTGGCTTCCAAGAGATAATTGATCTGAAGCCTGTGCTTCTTTCCTAGCAGCTTTTTCTTGAAGTGCCCTAGTGTCTCTCCTCTTCTCGACGATATGGATGGCTATGGTGGTGAGTTTGTGGTTGGACCTCTACACTTTGGATTTCCTCCCTATCTAACTCTTCAGATCTCTTTGAAACACAAGTGACCATATTCAAAATATTGATAGTTAATCAAGGTTTAATTGATGTTACTTCTATCTCTGTTAGTCTATTAGAAGAGGGTGGTACCTTTATTCCATAGGGATTCAGTTAAAGTACACTAATTAAAAATATGTTCCATATATTCAGATGAGTTGATCCGATGTCAACATATTTTTCTGAATCACCAGCCATAAGAAGGTGGAGAGTTTTGTCCAAATATTTTGTTTCCATATTTTTTGCCAAACCTTGTTCTAGGTTTCCTTGGAGTGCCCAACAATGATAGATTACGCTTCCTTTAAGTTAAAGAAACCTCATGCCTCATAACCCCATTATAGTTTGTTTGTGCCTAATTTTATTTTGTTTTTTCTTTTCTGTAATTCAGACCAAAAATCCTCTCAGTCCCAGTTCTCATTGTTTAGTTTCCATTTTGCTTTGGGGATCCAAGCGCTCCATTGGAATTAAGAGTTAGTGAAGTCCAAATAATGATTTACCTTGATTATGTTATGCTCATTTAGAATATTTTCTAAGTTCTTTGGCATTGATTCGATCACATAATTTGGTTACCTACTGCCAAGCATCACCCCAAAAGAGGGTTGATTACCCATTCCTAATTTCCCAAAACCAATGATCCTAGATTAAATCTTGATTCTACTAGGTTGAGTTCCAAAAGAGAGATCCATTATTATTCGATGCCATTCTAATTAAATCTTGGTCATCTATTTTTGAAGCATATTTTGTTTCCATAATTTACTCCAAATAGCCTCCCTATTGTGAAGCCATCTCCACCATGTCTTGGCTCCCAATGATGAGCTTTATTTCTCTAGGTCTTTTATTCTCAATCCACCCATTGACTCAAGGAGGTATACTTTCTCTCATGCTACATTAGATCATTTATTCTTAGATTTAGTGCCTCCCCATATGAAGGTTCTCTGCATATTACATATTACTTTAAGGATATACTTGGCAGCTAAGACCGAGAAGAGACAGTGAGACATCAATTGTAGAACTAATTTAATAAGGGTAATGTGACCAACCAAACTAAGAGATTGAAAATTATAGCTTGAGAGTCTCTTCTCCATCTTGGAGAGGAGCTCTTCCTAGAAGGTATTTCAAAGGGAATTTTCAATTATAGGAACACCTAAGTATTTGGAAAGAAATGTGCTTCTTTGAATCCCAAGGATTCTTGAAATATTATACTAAATGATGAGATAGGTGTTAAAGAAGAAACATGGGATTTTCCAAGGTTTATTGAGGTGCCCGAGGCCTCCATGAATAACTGAAGAATATTTGTAATGGTTTTAGATTATTTGCTTGACTGTGCACCCATTGTTGGTGCCCAAGTTTTGATCAGTTACTGCACGCCGAGCCAATCAAATTCATAATCAATTGGGCCTAAACATAAAATAGTTAGCAGTTGCACGCCAGTAACAACTTCTAGTTTTGGGAACCTTATCCTATATAAAGCTCAATTTTGTAAAAGGTTGGGGTTGTTCAGTTCAATTGGTTTAGTTAGTTAGTTAGAGTCTATAATAAGGTTCTAGTTCCATTTTTCCGCAATGCGATTATTGATTTGATTTTTCTAAGATGTATTGTTGTCTGGTTTTGTTAATGATACAACCTTGCGTTGATGATGAAAAGTTTCATGTAATCTTGATATCATGAAGATTTGACTTCCGAAGAAATTTAAGTTGTTGAGTTGAATTATGAGTTTATGCATGGTGATACCATATTTTTTTGAGTTAATAGAATGAAGTTTATGTTTCTTACATGTTCTGTGCATTGTCTTTATGAATAAATGTTTATGGAATATGTATTGGATGAATGTTTGTGTGGTAAAAAATCTAATGAATGTGTAGAGTAGAACTATTAGAATGTTGAGTGAAAATAACTCAATCCTTCCTGTGCAACCATGATTCAAGTCTCTATATTTATTGTGCACATCTCGAGTGAGACCTTACTATGTTCACAGAGTATTGAAATATGCAGATGGCTATGGGGGTTTTGTTGGTCATATACGTTAAACCCTGGGTCTAACAGACTGCAGTGAACAATGGTTCTATTGCCAGTACCTAATAGGGATGGTCTAAAAAGGATAAAGTGATGAGGTAGAAGATTACTAAAGACAAGAATGAAAAATGGTTGGAAAGAAAGGAGGACAAATTTACACAAAAAGAGACTAGAGAACTGTGGATTTCGCCTCAAAATTGGAAAGAAAGGTACATTTACTTCGATCTGTATGATTTTTTTATTATTATCTGCGAGTCTCCTATTTTGCTGTACGAATGGGTAAAAAGGAAGTCTGATATAAATAGTACCTAGAGTGCACCTTGGCCAATATTCTAGACCGAGGAAAAGATTCACGAACTAAAAGAATTGGATAATACTTGGTTTGGAGCTATTGATTTCTAGTTCTTGCACGTAAAAGAAGGATATATCATAGAACTTGCTATAGATCGAGTAAATCATGTTGAAGAATATAACTTCGGAAGATATTCTTATTTGTAGTATTTGTATCATTTGTATTGTACACCCTACATGGGTTATTATTAATGTAATTGATCATGTAAAATTCTTTGAAAGAGTCAATGCAAACTCTAACTGTTAGGTCGGCTTGGAAAGATCTAGAAAATAATATATTGAATTAGACAAGTCAGCCCAGTTAGGAGATTCAAGTCGACTCTATTTGGTAAAAAGGTCAAGTAAGTTGATTTGTATAAATGAGGAGTTCAACCTCCTCATTTGGTCACCACTCTCACTCATCAAGTTTGCATGAGTAGGAGAGATAGAGTCAAGTGAATAGTTTCTTTTATAGTCTTCTTCTTTTGGGTCATTGCATGAGGAATACTATTGTACATTATGAAAAATATATATAGAAGAAGTTTGTTGGGTTTTTCTGCCCCTAGTGGGTTTTCCCATGATAAATGATTGTGTACTATTTTCTATGCTGTACTTATTTATCTTTCAATGATCCTTAATTTTATTGCACTTAAAACTATAACAAGGTTTCAGAGAAGGCCTGAAAGAAAACATTGTTCATCTACTGCAACTGCAGAAACTAGGGTTTCTATTTCTGGAATATTTCTCCACATATCAGTTGAAAAAGGGGTTCCAAGCAACTAGCCTCACTGGGGTGCATCTTTTTGTCGAAGCAAAATCTCAATATGAGAAGTTTCATTTTTGGGCCCACCACTATAATCCAGAGAACTAGGGAATCAATTTTTTGGAGGATCTGTCCACAGAATTGGAGAAAGAGTACCTTTTCTCATCTTTCCTTGGGGAGGTGCATCTTTTACTCCTCTCATATTTTCAAGATTCAGAAGTTGAGAAATTAGGGTTTCTATGAAAAACCTTAGGACCTCTTGAAGCCGGATCACAGAAATCAACTTCTAATTGGAGCATCTCATTTGGTAAGTTATTCTCTCTCTATTTCCATTTGAGTTTCTCATTTATCAATTTTATCAAGATGACAAATCATACCAAGATTGAGGATAAGATCGAAGGGGCTGAGAACTTTTGAGCATGGAAGTAGAGAGTGATGCTCAGCTTAGAAGAGCATGAATTAGTCAAGTATGTTACAGAAGTAGTTGCATAGCCAGAGTGAGATGAGGACAAGGAAAAACACAAGAATAACCTAATAAAATCTAAGAGGATCATAGCTAGATCCATCAAGGATCACTTGATCCCACACATCTCATCTCTGAAGACTCTGAAAGAGATGTTTGATGCACTGAAGGGAATGTTTGAAGGAACCAACATCAATAGGAAGATGACCTTGAGGACTGACCTCAAGGTTGTAAAAATGAAAAGCAATGAAAGTATCCTTCACAAAGGTCTCCAACATCAGAGATCAGTTAAGTTCCATTGGATATGAGGTTGAAAATGTAGAACTAGTGATGACTACCCTAAATGGTATTCCAAGATCATGGGAGTCATATATTCAAGGGATATGTTCCAAGAAGAAGCTCATCTTGTTCAGTGCACTTTTGGAATCTTGCACCCAAGAAGAAGCAAGGATTGCTGCCAAAGAAGAAAATTTAGGAGATGAAGATAATTAGGATCTGACAACTCATGCCAAGAGAGCCAAGAAAGAAGAACATCATCACAAGATATCACACAAGGATAGAAGACCGCCTAAAGACTATTCAAGTTTTAGATAGGATATTTTTGACACTTAGGAAGTTAGTTAAGTTCAACTTGGTCTAATATATCCGTTAGGTATGCATTTGTATATATGTAATCCAATAGTCATGACACTAGTGGATTTGGACTCAAAATCCGACGACAAAATCCTCTGACCTCCGACGAAGAAGGGCTATGTCGTCGGATTTCACCTTAAAAATCTCAAAATTTGATGATTTTTTAAAAATTTATAGAAGGAGACGTCGGATATCCGACGGATATGCTCATATTCGACGGTTCTGTGGATATTCGACATCAGATTATCCATTGGGAGGTCAGATATCCGACGCAAAGCTATTCAACCCAAGGATGTCAAAAATCTGACATCAATTCTTCAACGGTAACTATGTTCAAGGCATCGGATATCCGACGGAAGGTTGACTTTTAAAACTTATAAATATTGAAATATTCCAACATGTTTGCTATACAAGCGACGTTTTGCGGAAGTTTTTTATTCAGCGAACTGTTTTTCGGCGGACTGTTTTTCATTATTTCCATTGTTTTTGAGATTCAAGCAAGCGAAGTGTGTAGCTTCATTTTCTAAGATCGATAATATTCATTCAAGCTCTTTACAAGAAAATGTCAACTAGCAATATTCCTGATCCAGATGAACAAAAATGACAATTTCTTGCTAGGTTGTGGGAAGGAGTTGAAAAAAGGGGTGATAGGAAATGCTATTGTCCATGTACTCAATGCAGGGGCTTTAAGAGGAGAAGAATTTTTATCACGACAACCACAAAACATTGTAGGGAGCATGGGCACGCCGAGAGGGGACATGAATACCATCCATTTGTAAGCTTTGCATTATATATGTTTTTATTTTGATTGCTTTTGTAAATTTATGTATTGATCGTGGTTTCAATAGATGGGGACTAACATGGACAATAAATATTATTTTAATATTAAATATTTATTATACTATTTCTTTTTCTTTTGTGCATGTTGAATCTAGGGTATAGTAGAATAACTGATTTATTTGTTCGTTAGTGAGACTAACCCACTCACCAGGGAAAACACTTAACTCTCTAGATTTGTGACACTTTCTATCATGATAATAGAAATAACGACTATATTGGCATGTTGTAATTTCTCTTATATTTTCTCTATAGAAATTACCATAGCATCATTTATGTTACCTTAGTGGAGTATAGTATGAGAAATTTTGTGTTATATTTGAGTAGCTTTGCTCAATAATTGGGTAAATTATTATGTCTCTTGGATAGTTTGGATGCACCTATTTGACCAACAGTTCAATAGGCCGTTTCTCTTTTCATCCCAACAGTACAAAGTTTGTTACATTTTAAATGCATCACATAAATGTTTACATTTTGCGTTTGAAATTTTTACATTTTGCGGTTGAATTTCTTATATTAAATTTTATCTATTGATGGTTTCATGTAATTATAAAGGAAATACATCCTAGGTCACTTCGTCCGGAGGGAGTGCTTCCACAACATGTACCGGAAGTTATGAATATTAATGGAGAACAAGTTAATGATTGCATTAATGAAGACGATGATCATTCTGAAAACATAGTTGAAGATGATGTTACAAATAATTTGATCCATGATTCATTTAATGTTGGAATGGTCGATGTTGATCATGATGATGATGATCATGAAAATGATGAACATTTTGATGATATTCATGATATACCTTTTCTTGATAAGGCATACGAACCCCTTTATGAGGGCTCCAAGACAAATCTTCTCTCTGCTATATTATTGATAATGAACTTGAAGGTTATGAATGGTCTTTCAAACATATCAATGACACGGATGTTAAGGTATGTAATATATTCCATCACAAAATATATATGATTGTGTATTTTGTTGTTCATTCATATATAAGTCAAATTATTACGGATGAAATTTGTTCCATTAATATTATTTCTATATTATATTAACTAGATTTTTATTTTAATTTGTTGAAGCATGATAGGTGAATATTTGTTACCACCGTCAAATATTTTACCTAGCACATATCGATATTTATCTGCCATCATGAAAGAAATTTGAATGCAGTATGAAGCAATTCATGCATGCCCCGATGACCATGTTCTATATTACAATCAACATGAATTTGCAACAGAATGTCCTGAATGTCATATCAGTAGATATCGCACAGATCAAGTAACTAAAAAGGTGCCTCACAAGGTTCTACGTTATATTCCCATTATTCCACGTCTGCAACGACTGTTCAGGTGCAAAAACATAGTGTAGTTTATGGATTACCATGCATGGAACAGAAGTAAAGACAACATTATTCGGATGCCTGCAGATGGGTCTGTTGTTGGCGGATATTTCTACCCTATAGTCAGGAAACTAAACTATCAACTTGGTTGGGGTGACAGGTAAGTGCATTAATGCTATTACAGAGGCATTTTACAAAAGAAATAGATTGTAGATTTAGGGAACACACCTTTTAACCGGAGTCTGATCCTAGCCTTGACTCGATCCCGTGTCCAGCTTCCAAATCTACTTTTCCTTCAGCAAACCTGCAACAACAATACCTTCCTCAAACATTTTGGGCAATATATAAAGCATGAAATAAACAAAAACTATGTTTAATATTCAGCATTGACCAAAATAAATCCGACTTAAGATGCCATTTCATAACACCTTCAGATTGGAAAAAGGAAACACTTCAACCTTTATTTGTCAAAATTAGAATGCAGTACAAATATACCTGATAATGAAGCAGGCTCCTGCAACTAGATTCTGGGCTCTGGCTTTCTTCTGGCTTGGATATCTTCTGCAACAACTTCTCCAATGCAAGCTTCTTCAAAGTTTTTCCATTAATCAATCTCACTAATCTCCAATTTCTAACCCTTCTCCTTTAACCTTCTTGGTATTTATAGGTTCAAAGAAGCAGTTCAGGTCGAGATGTAGTTATGGAGGAAGTTGGGGGAGTTAGGAAACTGCCATCAACTAATCTTCCTCGATGAATTAATATATTTTTTAATCATATTTTAAGATTAACGCGACTATTACTCAGTGGAGTAGCGTATAGGGCGCTACCCTATTGTTTAACAACTAGCGCTCATTTAGTTTTAAATGTCGAGTGCTACTTTGCTAAGAAGGAGTAGTGTATATATTGATATGGGCGCTACTATTATACACTGGAGTCGCGTATGGGCGCTAGTCTATTTAAGTGGAGTAGCGCTCATACTTCAAAATGATATTTTGTATGTTTTCCAGTATTTTCAGGAAATAGAATGAGTTGTCATATGGTCCAAGGTCAACATGATCCTCCATCCAAGTTGTCCTTTTGTGTGATCAGTAGCTCAGGGTGATCACGGACGGAGAGGTGCAATTTTGACCTATAATAGATGCCCCCTAATGTGTGAGGTCAGAGGGAAACGATGGCCGAAATACATTACAATCCAAAGCCAGAGGAGGAGCACAGAACCGCAGAACAAGTCACAAGAAACCTGCAACAAAGATCAAGGTCAGCGAGCAATTACATTGTTGACATCTTATAGATGTGTAGTGTGATACAACATGATCTCCGATACATAACAAGGAGATGTATATAAAAGCATGGCCACTTGAAATACAAGCGTGGATCCATGTCAAACTAAGAGATCATAGCCATAACAACAAACTGGATCTATGTCTCATGGAAAGCCGTATATAAGTGAGGCTCAGTCTTGCGCAACTTGGGTGATAACAAAATGAGGTAATGTCATCAAAAAATTCCAAGGTCTTCATCCCACAATAACCCTAGGTACAAACCCAAACCATGTGAATAGATGAGCTGATAGTCGAACATGGAGGGCATCGTTTGATTACCGGTCATTGATGTATACCGTTAACAAACGCGAGGACTTCCACCGATAATGATGATGGGGTCCAAGGTACCAAGTACGATTCGCCAAATGTGAATAGATGGACTTGGAGTCGAACACTTGGGAATCCTGTCGAAGAAGAGACATTGATGTATTCTCATCATTCCACAGCGAGGAAAATTGCCACTGGTGACTGCAATCTCCAAGGTACTAACCGAAACTCTAAACTTCAATCCCAGAATAATGATTTGGTGTCGATGGGAAGAAGTCCGTTGGAAGGGAGGCCTTAAGGCATCCTCCATCATCCAACTCGAGAAACACTCAACTGGTGAGAGCTAATATGGAATAATATGCGACAAAATTGATACTAGGAAGGCCAACACATGAAGTCAAGGTAAACTGCAGAATGGCTGACACGGGGTATATCCTTGAACATTGAGCACAACACAAAAGTGACTCAGGCAGTTTCTAACATAATGGGGTAAATAAGTCTGAAATGTAAGAGACATTAATAGACCCTCCATATGGTTGGAAGAATAACCAACCGGGAGAGTAAATAACTCGGAGGAAAGGTTCACCCTGAGGCCAAAAACTAAACCCAACCGACAAGATAGACTCAAGTAGGTGCTGTGTTCAAGGATAGGACTTGACTGAAACTGCCTTTGACAATGAAGATATGATATGTTTTCCCGTTCCTTATTCTTTTTAGATAAAAGAATACCCTTCTTGTGGATTTAATGAGTCCAAGAAAGAATGAAAACTCAATAGGTCCAACCATGTAAATAGTTTAACGAGCCCATGGGAGGAAGACTCAGTACCTTCTTCATAATTTAGAGAGTTCGAAAAAGAGATAGAAGATTACTCTATATGTACTGATCTCTGGATTTTAATATCGAGCCGAGATCTGTTCTTGCTCGCCGGTGTTTTCAATTTTAAGGAGTCTGAAAAACTTAAACAATAACTCCATATATCTGCTCGTGGATTTTAGTATCGAGCCCAAGCAGATTAATGCTCGCCAGTGTTTTCCTATTTATAGAGTCTGAAAAACTTAAACAATCCTCTTGTCACCTATCCGTGGATTTTATATCGAGCCCAGATTGGTCTGTGCTCGGCAGTGTTTTCTTGTTTATAGAGTTGAAAAACTTAAACAGTCCTCTACTTACCCTCTCGTGGATTTCACATCGAGCCCGAGTAGGTGAATGCTCGCTTGGTATTTTCATATTTAGAGAGTCTGAAAACCCTAAAGAGAGACTCCAGAAGGTCCTTTTTCGTATAGTTAGTCTCCTCCCCCGAAAAAGTATAAAACAATGAAAGGAGAACTCTTCTAGCGCATACAGGAGTATACCTAGAGTATACCTTTTCCGTAGTTAATCCACTGAGGCCCGGAAAATGGGTAATTCTATACCTGAGTGGATAAGCCTTCGGATACTTTAACGAGCTCGAAGAGGACAAGTTTGCTCGGCAATCTTGTTTAGGTTTAAATAGTGCAAACAAGAGCTTAAAATGACTTAAAGGTCAGCTTCTGGGATCATAACTTCATGTCCTGCCAAAAACTAGGTTTTCAACAAAATATTAGTCGATGTCGCAAAAATCTTAAATGATATATGAATTTGGAATGTTTAGCTAACTGACAAGGTCTATCATTAAGAAATTTGAGCTTAGGAGACGAATTTGACAACAATTGAGTGAAAATTGAACTTGGATCAGTGTTAAACCTTATTTTGTGTTTCAATTAATTAATTAGGGTTTTTGAAAGTGTTTGAAACTATGGAAAATTAAAAATTATGGGTAAAAATTAAAATCCAATTTTATATATAATTTCATTGTTAAAAAATCAATTTTCATTTTGTGTTGTAGGGCAAACATTGGGCACCATTTCACGAATTTCAAATCTCCACCGTGATCGAACGGAGCATCCAATCACCAAACTGCTTCCACCAAGTAAGTAGAAATCAACCAAACTTGCATTTCAATGGTTTATTTTTAAAATTTTGAGCAAAAAATGGCCCGAAACGCGATGCTCATAAGGTTTTATGCGCGGGCGCTACTGTGTATACACAACAGTAGCGTACGAAGGCAATGGGCGCTACTTTTCTCAAACAGAGTAGCGCCTACACGCTACTGTGTAGTATACACAGTAGCGTACATATTTGCAAAGCCATTTTAAAGCACCGAGACTCAAAATTTTGGGGTTTTTGTGCAGGATGGTCTTACAATGGAGGGAAAGGGAGCATGAAGACATGGATAGACTAGCCATGCAAGACCCGGCTACCCTCCATGCGCTCCGTAGATGCGGTTTGTTGAAATTTTATCAAACCGTAAACATGCGTGCACTAAACAAGCTGTTTCGAAGATTGATTCAGTATTGGGATGTCGATACTAATACCTTCATCATCCGGGGGCAAAATCTAGAGCTTACCGTTGAGGATATATAATTTATTACCGGTCTCTCAAGGAGAGGAGACGTAATCAATCTAAAAGGGACATCTCATTTAGGTGCACGATCAGTGCAAGAATATGTAAATACATACTGTGTTGCCGGAGTAGAAAAATCGGGAAGCCAAATCCTGATTTCAACTATTGATGGTCTCCTGCTGAAAGTGATAGTGAGCATGATCAACCGGGTATCCGGTAGTGCATCACAACACTTAGCTTCTAGGCATTCAATGCATATCGATGTACAGTGCTTGCATGGCCATGTTTATGATTGGAGTACTAGCTTGTTGGAAAATATGAAGTATCAATTGACAAGTTGCAAATCCGGCACAATGAAGAATTTTGGGTATGGGAGTATCTTGTGTACTTTCTTCTTCGAGAGGATGCCTGCTATTAGCTTGGGGATGCCTCTACCACAGGTTAACCCCCGTGAGCCCAGACTAGGCCGTTGGGGTGACATTTTTCTCCGCCAGGGTGGTGGGGAGAGTCACTATTGTTACCACACTGATGACTTCTGGGGGTGGTGGGAGAGGCAGGTTCCCGCTTTTGAGCAGTTTCCCTATGCTCGATTGGATTTCCGTCACGATCCAGAGCTAGTGCTTCCGCCAGGTGGAGCCTGGGGAGATATTGGTATGTTTACTTTTAAGAATTTATTTAATTTTTTCAAACTTTTCAAGTATTTGATTTTTATGAATGAGTTTTGGAGTTGTAATCAAGTGTCAAATGCAGATGTTGGACCTGTTCGTCCCGAGGGCCATCCTACTATCTATGTGAGGCCAGCTGATATCACCACAGCAGAAGCTATGTTGGGAACCCTGGAGAGGAAAATGAGTCGGTTGACTCATGAGATTCCTGCATGCCGCATGGACCAGATACCTGTTGACATGTAGGAAGATGTTGTTGGGGTGCCCCCAGCATGGCTTAGATTACTGCGGAGAGTTGCTAGACTAGTGATATGCTATCGCAATGCGGTAGATGATGAGGAGGTTCCTCCTTCTCCGTAGGAGAAGAAAAACATTATATGTATATATTTTTGAGGCTACCATGCCCAGCTTTTGTACTTTTATGACTTGACTGGAGAGACTAATAACTCAAAACTCATATTTTTTGATACGGTACCAGTTATATATACAGTATCGGTTATTTACATGTGTATGCATTTTAAATTTTATGTGTGGAATGTTGTTTACAATGTATGATGCAAATGCCAGTCTAACACATAGTTCGCTAATGAATCAGCTAAATTGTTTAAATTTCTTGGAATGTGTTCATATATGATAGAATGAAAATGTCTTTCCAATAATCTAACTCGTAGAAACTGACGTAGCAATCCTGGATCTCTGATCCGATAGACACCTGTTAACTGAAATACAATTAGTTGTGAGTCAAGCCTTACCTCCAGGTATGAAATGCCATGACTGAGGGCATCTCGGAGAAGTTCTATAACTGCACTGTATTCATCCACATTGTTCGTGGTAGGTCCTAAACAAACCCCCCCCGAAGAGACAAGTTGTTCAGCGGGTGAATAAATGACCCAAGCTGCTGCAGCCAACTGATAGGTGTGGCGACTGGCGCCATCAATAAATCCTAGGAAATGTGCGGTTGACATTTGGTACACGAAACGAGAAACACACATAAGATCACCTAACGAGCATAACAAAACTAACTATACAAAAATATACAGTTTATGTTACAAGAAAAAGTACTTCAACCTAGGCGTAGTACTTCTTCAGGTAGGGCTAATGCCTGGATCTTCCTCAGGAGGCCGGGCAAAGGTGTTATGGAACTCACGGAAAAGGTTGGTATACGGGATTATTTCATCAAGATAACATCCCGTTTCAAAGAAAAAGTTTCCGTTGACCCCAGTAAAAATGTTCACCAATGAGGTATGTACTCTATTTGCTTCAACAATGGCAACTTGTGAAGGAGTGAGACCAGTATTCTCATCGGGTGGTGAACAAAATTCACCTCTCTCTAATAAGTGAAGAAAAGCAAACAGGAAAGACACGCGATTTATATGTTCATGAGGATGGTCCGGGTCATTCAGGGCTTCTAACATTTCTTCATCAGAAGGTAAAGTAATTCCTGCACTGTTGAGAGAATGAATCGGGTTAGGTGTCTGAGTAGTGGCACAATCCATGTTTGACTCGACAGACACGGGCGAAGTCAATATATCTTCTGTTGTAGTTTGATAAGAATCTAAGTGAGTAACTTCTACAACAGGGGTGGGTACTAAGGGGTTTGTATTAGTTGGGAGAAACTCGGAGTCGATTGTTGAACTAACCATAGGAGTTTCAGACGATGAGCATCCCTCAGTACCAACAAATAAAGTAGGAGCGGGTAGGTCAAAGTGCCAATTAGTGATCCAAAAAGTCCTGCTCCTAAACTCTCACTAACTGGGGTGGTTTGATAAATCATAGGAACCGTAGTTTCCGAAGAAGTCTGGTGTTTTCCTTGAGTGAAAGAAAGTTGATCGACTGTAACGATCTTACCTTCAAATGGGAACATTACCACTCGAAAAACTGCCGATGCTATAGCTTGCATGGCATAAGTCCAACTCCTTCCCAATAACATGTTGTAATCAAGCGGAGCGTCCAGAACTTCTATCTCAACAACAACTGTCTTACCGGCCAAAGTGACATTAAATGATGGCAAAACTCCATGTGGACAGAAAGTTCTGCCATCAAATGCAGTAAGCATTGTGTTGGAAGGGACTAACTCAGGAGAACCTAGAGCTTTCCAACAGGAAATCAACATTACGCAAGTCGACGCTCCCTCATCTACTACAGCTCGTCTTATGGTCATTGGACCATGAACGACCTCAATCTGGAGGGAAACGTGATATGGCAACCGGTATTTGACATCAGTCATGTCAAATTGCGCAGACATGTTGGAGGACTCCATACTCCCAATAGCTGCCAGAAGTGCATTTCGTTGCAATGGACAACTCTGCAAGACTTCTAGAGTAGACATGGCACAAGGGGTTTGGGCTAGATCTTCAACCACATTGTAGTTGGAAGCAGCCCGTGTGTTGGGATTGTGCGATGCCCTCTTCAAGACACCTTTCGGAATCTTGGGCATTGGGTCCACAGGTATGTGGAGTGGAGTGGATTATTCAGCAATCTCCTTATCCTTTCTCTGCGTTTCCGGGGTATAGTTCTTAGCTCTGGTTTGCAAAAGTGCATCTGAGTTAACCATATTTATGAATGTTTGATCAACCGTGGCGTGCGAAGTGCCCCCAGTTTTGGAGGTGCCAGAAGTTGAGCCTTGCCCTTTAGGAAATGGATCTTTCAAGATGGCAGGCTTCTTCTCTCTTAAGAGCTTCTGGGCTTCTTCTAGTAGAGGGCATTGATGAGTAAGGTGGTTTTGTTTGCAAAGTTTACAAGGGAACCTAACCTTCTTCTCTTCTTTGTTACCCTCTTCGGCATTGTCTTTTTTGGGCTTTTGTTGGTTCCCCTCTCCTTTCTTGCCCTTCTTTTTGTTGTTGGGCTACCGAGGGCCCTTTTGATTGTTCTGAACCTGATTAACAGATTCAGAAATAGAAGGAGAGGTTGTGACGGAAGCAATGTCTGCAGTCGAATGTTTGACAGTTAAGGCTTGGACGTGTTTGGTCAGTGCTTCGAAGGCTGCAGAGTTAACTGAACCCACTATGCTGTCAGCATGTGGTCCAGATTTGGGTCTACTCAGATCAGTGTTTGATCTCGGTGCGTCAGGTATAATCTCATACAGTAAACCAGATTGTGCATATACAAGGTCTAACTGTTGAGTCCTTAAGATGGATTCTTCTTCATTGGAAACTCCAGATGTCGCTACTTCCTTAGAAATGTAAGGAAGGAGTGATTTCAAGTACCACCCAAGCAGGAACTCTGGAGGGATGTTGGCCTTTATGATCCTTTTTCGTCTTCGCCACTCCTGAATGTGGTCAGATAAATGAGTGGCTTTGTTTTGTCTAAAAGTAGACAAAAGTTATGTTCCGGCATCATACCGAACAGGAAGTTGGAAATGGTTCAAAAAGACGGTTGCTAGATCCCCAAAACTAGAGAAAGTAGCCGCAGGTAACTCAATGTACCATTTGGCTGCGGGACCAGTTAAGGTCCTTTGAAACAGTCTCAATCTGATGGAATCCTCGTTCAACGAATTTGAAGAACACCACAAGTGAAAGGTAGTGACATGGTCACCAGGGTCTTCACCAGCTTTGCCTTCGAATTTTGGAATATTCGAAGGTAATTTGGTGGGAACTGATGGCCACGTGGCATTATGACACACATGATCATTTGTCAGTTTCGAAAGGTCTAGCAAATTCAAAGTTGCCAGAAAAGGTAGACGAGGCCGGTAAGATGAAGCTTGATAAGGGAAACCACCCATCGTTTGTCCCATGAATTGTTGGTAGGGGTTGCCCCCATCCATTTGGTGATAAGGGTTGCCCCCGGCCATGTGCTGATAGGAGTTTCCACCTACCAACTGTTGATAGGGGTTACCCCCAGTTAACTGTTGGTAGGGGTTACCCCCAGGTATTTGTTGGTAGGGGTTGCCCCCTGCCAGTTGTTGTTGTTGTGAAAAAAAATTATTAAAATTTCCCCACCCATACGAGAGCGGATTAGTGCTTTGCTGGTTCGTCCACTGTGGCTGGGTGTTAGCCCCGCCATATTGCTGGTTGAAGATGTTGCCCCCTCCCCCTGAAAATAAGGAAAAAGGAACATTATTTGCAGGCATGCTACCCTGATTCAAGTTAGGGCCTACAAAGGTGTTGAAACCAGTATAAGCTGATGTGGACGGTGCAGTCATGGTGCCCATGACTGGTATGTTTGCAGAAACACTTGGTCCTACCACAGGTGTGGAAACCCAAGTACTAGGGATCTGATATAACGGTTGCGAAGTAGAAGGTGTTGCACAGTTGGCCATACTGCTAGGTCCAACAGTAGACATGGGAATAGATGTCATTTTTGTAAAACTAGGCATTCCTAATGTACTAGTGTTGAAACTGAAAGATGGAGTAGGCACAGATGTGGTTTGTGCCTGACTAGATGTAGCAGTAAAAGAAGGGTTAACTATGCTGGTATTCATACCTAAAGTGGGAGTTTGGGGACCCCCTGGTTCACCTCCTGTGTTAGACATCAGATGATCGGGAAACAAAAGATCTTCACTGAAAAGGGGTTGCTAGAAACCAATAGGTGACAGAAGCGGAATTCTAGTATTAGTTAAGGGAGGATTGAAAGGAGTGCTATACTCCGCGGAAGTAAGATCTTCCACCTCAACAGTACTAAAATGTTGTTGATCTGTGGTACATGGTGGTGGTTCCTCAGGAACCTCAATTTCAAGGTTTTCTATTATAAGTATTTCTTCAAGCAATTCTATTTCAGAGGTAATTTCTGAAGAAATACCGGGGTTTACCCGCTGTCTTCTAGTTGGTTGTATAGGTTCTGTTCTAACAGGTGGAAGGTTCTGAATCCTTCTCGATCTACGGAGTTGTTGATTCTCCGTGATTATAAATATAAAAAACAAACTAGAACCTAGTGGCCACTATGACTAGGGGGAAAACAACACACCAACTAAAAATTCCTAAGTATACAAACCAGTCAAACAAAGGTGCCTTCCGGAGAAGAGTCTGGGATGATTAGGGCCCAGAACAGATCAACGAAGGAAGAAAGACAGTTACCCGGGGTCCACAATACAATGACTAAGGGTGCAAGCGCTGGAATCACCCAACCGCCCTCCCAAAGACCTGCACGGGGTTTCCTCCCACGTCTGTCTTAGGTACAATAGATATACCCTCTGCTGTCACCTGTGTAAGAACCTAGAAGTCTGATACTATGGATACCACAACACCGAAAATTCCTGGGGGAACAGTCACCGGTCGAATCAGAAAGCGTGGGCAGGGTAGCTAAGCCCGAAACTCGAAAGAGTCCCCAATACGCAATCCGATCCTGGCGTATGCTCGAACAACAAGTAGGAGGAGTATTCCCACAAACTGATCTCGCAATGACCTACTGCATATGCTCCCAGGAAAATTTTGAGTGAGGTGGGTTTGCCTATGATAGTCTCACTACGATTGTTGCGCAATGTGTGATCTTGGGTGGTTTAAAGTGATTTAAACGCAAGACCCTAACCAAAACTAGTTGGTGGAGTGTACCCTAAAAAAGAAAAAATTTCTAGTTCATTTTATTAACAAATTTTAGGGGCTTTTATTACGCAAAAAGGATAGTGAGTGTGTGAGCGTGGTTATAACAAGAAAACAAAAATGCAAATATACTCAAATCTTCTTACAACAAAACTTTTTTATTTTTTCATCTACTTCTTTTTCAAAACTGAAAATCTAAGCAAACTTACTTACAAATTTTTTGTTTTCTTTTTAAATTATACAAAATATACTAAGCTATTTAGCATTGACAAAAGACAAGTTCTATTTTAACTTAAAGTACCAATTTTTTTTTGCTTTTTCAATAACCGAAAAAGAACTATGCAAAAAATGGAAAGCCAAATAAAACTTTTTATGCAAATTGTGGAAGTATGGCAAACGTTCTTAGGCCTATAGCTATCGAAACCTAGCTCGAGAAAGACTTGATCTACAGTTTTTTTACTAAGAAAAAGCCTATAAACTTGGACACCAAGTGGGAGAAAACAAAGGAGAGAACACCCAAGGACTGACCTAAAGTGTCTAACCCTAGCAAGACCACAAAGCCAAGTACAGGTAGACAAGCAGGCTTCCCTACTAACACGAAGAAACTGAGAGGTGAAACTAGCCTACAACTGTTTAAGAGGCACTTGTGACCAGCAGAAGACAAGAAGTCCTGGACGATCGAAACTTGACCTAAAAGAAGACACCCTAGAATCTCTACCAAAGACCGAAAAAACCTAAAGCAAGGATGGGGGTAGTGGAGAGCAGACAACTTCACCACAAACAACAGACACAGGAGTGTACAGGTTTGTAAACGGTCAACAAGTAGTCGACAGGGTCTGAAAAAAGTGAAAGTGTTCATCACCAAACACCACTAAGTCTTCCAAAAAGTCAATAAAAGGTCTCAACAATTCCAAAGGTCAACAAATGGTTTAAAAGATGGAAAAAAATTTAAGGAGAGGTTCTATGACTTGAATCAACAATTAAAAACCTTATGCAATCATCAAAGGGATCCTACAGCACAGTCAGCAAATCACCACAGGGCTAAAACACAAGCAAACCAAAAATTGACTGCTTCAGGAAATGTACTCTACTGTGTAGTAGAGCAACTCGCGCCCATGCCAAAACGGGCGCTACTGTATATACAGAACAGTAGCGTATGGGCGCTACTGTACATATATCAGAGTAGCGCTCATATTTCAAAGGCTTGAAACTGACTTTGGAAGGTATAAAAACTGATGAAAGCAGGCAAGACAAAGACAAGGGATACCTAAAAAGGTTCTTAACACATCGAAGAAATCAAAATAAACTGAGAAGACACCCAAAAACAAGGTTTCCTAAAGTAAAAAACTCTATGTCCCCAGCGGAGTCGCCAGTCTGTTGGCGGATATTTCTACCCT
The DNA here is from genome assembly GCA_027924585.1 of Larix kaempferi. NCBI lineage: Eukaryota > Viridiplantae > Streptophyta > Pinopsida > Pinales > Pinaceae > Larix > Larix kaempferi. The sequence goes on from BSBM01000660.1 coordinate 11,588,654, forward strand.
ATAGTCAGGAAACTGAACTATCAACTTGGTTGGGGTGACAGGTAAGTGCATTAATGCTATTACAGAGGCGTTTTACAAAAGAAATAGATTGTAGATTTAGGGAACACACCTTTTAACCGGAGTCTGATCCTAGCCTTGACTCAATCCCGTGTCCAGCTTCCAAATCTACTTTTCCTTCAGCAAACCTGCAACAACAATACCTTCCTCAAACATTTTGGGCAATATATAAAGCATGAAATAAACAAAAACTATGTTTAATATTCAGCATTGACCAAAATAAATCCGACTTAAGATGCCATTTCATAACACCTTCAGATTGGAACAAGGAAACACTTCAACCTTTATTTGTCAAAATTAGAATGCAGTACAAATATACCTGATAATGAAGTAGGCTCCTGCAACTAGATTCTGGGCTTTGGCTTTCTTCTGACTTGGATATCTTCTGCAACAACTTCTCCAATGCAAGCTTCTTCAAAGTTTTTCCATTAATCAATCTCACTAATCTCCAATTTCTAACCCTTCTCCTTTAACCTTCTTGGTATTTATAGGTTCAAAGAAGCAGTTCAGGTCGAGATGTAGTTATGGAGGAAGTTGGGGGAGTTAGGAAACTGCCATCAACTAATCTTCCTCGATGAATTAATATATTTTTTAATCATCTTTTAAGATATACGCGACTATTACTCAATGGAGTAGCGTATAGGGCGCTACCCTATTGTTTAACAACTAGCGCTCATTCAGTTTTAAATGTCGAACGCTACTTTGCTAAGAAGGAGTAGCGTATATATTGATATGGGCGCTACTATTATACACTGGAGTCGCGTATGGGCGCTAGTCTATTTAAGTGGAATAGCGCTCATACTTCAAAATGATATTTTGTATGTTTTCCAGTATTTTCAGGAAATAGGATGAGTTGTCATATGGTCCAAGGTCAACATGCTCCTCCATCCAAGTTGTCATTTTGTGTGATCAGCAGCTCAGGGTGATCACGGACGGAGAGGTGCAATTTTGACCTATAACATCTGCATTTAGAGATATGGAGGAAAAATGGCCCCACTTTAAAGAAGAACCTTGTAATCTTAGGATTTCTTTGGCAGCAGATGGTGTCAATCCATTTGTAGAGATGAGATCCGTTTACTCGATGTGGCCTATTTTTGTTATCAACAACAACATTCCTCCATTGTTGAAAATAAAGAGGGAGCACATAATGTTGTCGATGATTGTTCCAGGTACGAACCCTGCAGTTTTTTTTAAAGTAATTGTATCTCATTTGTCGTATTTTTGTCGCATAATGTCATATATATATTTAATGTTTTTCTATTGTGCAATATGATTTAATATTGTAATCTAAATGGTACATCTCATATTTATATTTTGTATATGTTCATATATATCAATCAGGTAAGTACCAAATGAAAGATATGAATGTATATATCGAACCTCTTATTGACGAGCTACTGAAGTTATGGAATGGCATCACTATGTATAACATATCTAGACCAATACGACAAAGTCAATTTCAATTCCATGTAATGCTTGTATGGACAATACATGATGCCCCAGGGTTAACCCATTTCTGTGGTATGTAATTATAAGTTCCACTTTATTTGCAAAAAGTTATACGAACTATTGGTTAATATACTACGCACGCATGTTTTTCTAAATAATCTAGTCATTTTGTATATAATTATAATTGACATAGATATTCCATCTCTTTATGTAGGTCTTCAGACAAAGGGAAAATTTGCATGTCCAGTTTGTGGTCCTAAGATCAAATCTCGTCTGTCAAAAAGCTTAGGAAAGGAGGTGTTTGATGAGTATAGGCACTTCCTCTATAAGAATCACAGGTATCGAACTACTGAAAAACATCTGTTCAATGGCAAGCAAGAGACTGCATTAAAACCGCAGAGAATGACACCTCGCCTATGGAAGTTGCAATATAATAGAAATCATCAAGGTACGTATAATGAATCATCGTATATGATATGTTTTATTGTATTTTTTTATATTGTGTGTTTTTTACTGTAATTGACATTAATTTATGTAATTTCATGATTGTCGTTCATGTGATCATGAAGGAATTAATGGGCTTCCACGAGGAATGAAAAGTTATCCTAGACAATTCAGTAGGTTTCCCTACTATGAGCACCTACAAATTGCTCATGTAAAATTTTGAGCATTAATTCACAATACTCTTGGATCTTTACTGAGAGAATAACATATACAGTATATCAATGCATAACAATCACAATAAGCATGACAAGCATCACAAGAATCAAAAGCATGAGAGACAAGAGACACAGAGTTTCCGTGGGGAAAACCCTAAGGTGAAAAACCCCACAACTTCCTCAGAGATAGAGAGAGAAATGGCTCAACCAAAGTACAACCAAAATACACTTGAGATAGTCTCCTAGAGCAGTGATCCTCCTCACTAGCGCGCCACTTTCTGAGTGAGAGAAGTGTGACTTTCCGAATGATCCAAATAGAGATCTCTCGATCTCTATTTATACTTAACCTGTTTGCCCAGTTACACTATGGGGCCGACTTGTCTATCTAGATACATCCACAATATAATATATATTTCAGGGCCGACCCCACACATGGTGGTCTAATAACCCATCGGCAAGTACACACACTTGCGACACTTGTCAATCCACATGATGACACTTCCTTATAGAGGAATAACACATCTCTAATAAGGGTACAATAAATGTATATGAAATATATAGATGAAATACATTCCGAAGTTACATATACATCAACACTCCCTCTTAACTAGGAAGGTATTTCTCGACACAGATCTTCTAGACAAGTCTTCTTCTCGAGATCATCGTCACCATCCTTGTCACTGCTGCTGCTATCTCAACCAATATCTAACTCTACTCGTCATAGGAAGTTCTACAGAGCCAGTCCTTTTTCATACTGGATGTAGGCCCACCACTTGCAGGTCTTCGTCATCACTGGCCATACTGTGGAATCCTTAGGACTTATTACGTGCGTCACAAAACCTCGAAAGAGCATCCTAGGCTGTTACGAGCACATGGCTCTACCTATAGGATATCCCAGGGCCATATTATATGTGACCTCACCATAAAACCTCGCAAGAGCATCCCAGGCTATTACAAGCACATAGCTCTACCTATAGGATCTCCCAGGGACAGATTATATGTGGTCATGGCAAAACCTCGTAGGATCATCCCAGGACTTATTACGATCACATAGCCCAACCTATCAGATCTCCCAGGGACATATTATATGCCATAGGACAAAACCTTGAAAGAGCATCTGCCAGATATCCTAGGGCCAGATTATATGCCATAGGCAAAACCTCCAAAGACTATCTGTAGATCTCCCAGGGCCAAATTATATGTCCTCCCAGAGAAAAACCTCGAAAGAGCATTTGCTAGATATCCCAGGGCCAAATTATATGCCATAGAAAAAACCTTGAAAGACTATCTGCAAATCTCCCAGGGCCAAATTATATGCTCATCTGCACAACCTAATCCAAGGCCTTAGAGTATCAACCTGATACTCACCATACATCATCCTAATATACACATGATCATCCTAATCATCATTACTGCAACATCCTGCTGCATGTCATCTAGAGCAACATCCTGAAGATCGTCATCCATGATCATCCTGATCATACAATGCATCTACCTGAAGCATACCAAGTATCTACTTGATACATATCATCATACATGATCCACCTGATCATACAATGTATCTTCCTGATACAAATACAAATACATGATACATATCACCATACATTATCCACCTGATCATACAAAGTAGAAACCAGAACATCATCTTGATGCTCATCATCCAGTGCTTACATCCACAGCCATGTGAAGGATCCTCCTTCCAACATGCTTGGAATGGCTTTAGCAAATGTGTCCATCACTTCTTCCTCGAAGTGTCATCAATCTGAAGAACGCCAAGCCTCTCCCTAAAGTACTCGAACTTCACCCTGGCTAGTGGCTTCGTTAGCACATCTGCAATCTGCTCGCTCGTCGCAACGTACAGGAGCTTCACAGCTTGTCTCTACACCATATCCCTGATATAGTGATATTTGATCTCAATGTGTTTCGACCTGTCATGAAACACTGGGTTCTCGGACAGCTTCACACAACTTTGGTTATCACAGAAGATACCAGTAGCATCCAACGGGAGATCAAATAACTCAGACAGTAGCTTCCGTAGCCATACTGCCTCACAACTAGCTGAACAGGCTGCAACATACTCTGCCTCAGCTATACTCGGTGCTACGCAGGATTGTTTCCTGCTAAACCAAGAGATCACACCTGATCCCATACTGAAGCAACACCCAGATGTGCTCTTCCTATCTGCAGCACTGCCAGCCCAATCTGAATCAACATAATCCTACAGGTTAAACTTTTGTTTCGCTTCATACTTGAGCCCATAATCCACTGTACCCTTCAGGTACCTTAGAGCATGCTTTACAACAACCAGGTGAACACTCCTCGGATCCGTTAGGTACTGGCTCAATGTGTTCACTACAAAGCAAATATTTGGTCTCGTGTTCGTTAGGTACATCAAGGACCCAATCATCTGACGATACATAGAGACATCAACCGACTCAAATGAAGCATCACATAGAAGCTTAAGATTCGATGCCATAGGTGTGGCCATGGCCTTGCAATCCATCATCCTGAATCTCTTCAGGATATCTACTGTGTACTTTCCTTGACCAAGGAAGATCCCACCTGCACTCTGCCACACCTCCATACCTAGGAAATAATGCATCATTCCCAAATCTTTCATATCGAACTCAACAGCAAGCTTTCTCTTAGTATCTGCAATCAATCTGTCATCTCCTGTTACAAATAAGTCATCCGCATACAGGAGTAGAATCACAGGATTCCCTTCCTCAACCTTGTAGTGAAGGTTGGAATCCGCTTTACTCTTGGTAAAGCCCAAACTAGATAGGAAACTGTCCATCCTACCATACCAGGTTCTGGGAGCTTGTTTCAAGCCATACAAGGCTTTCTTCAATCTGCACACATATGACTCCCTATCATGTATTTCAAAACCGAATGGCTGCTCCACATATACTTCCTCTTCAACTACACCATTCAAGAAAGCAGTCTTGACATCCATCTGGTGTATTTCCCATTTCATTGCTGCAGCCAGGGCAAGTACTGTTCTGATGGAAGTATACCTGGCTATAGGTGCAAAAGTTTCTTCATAATCTATTCCCTCTTTCTGAGAGAAGCCACGAGCTACGAATCTTGCCTTGTATTTCTCTACACTGCCATCTGCAGCATGCTTGATTTTGTAGATCCATTTGGAAGTCAAAATAGACTTCTCTTTAGGTTTTGGGACAACATCCCAAACATCATTCTTCATTATTGATTGGTATTCCTGAACCATGGCATCCTTCCATTCTTTCTTTTCCGCTGCTTCATAACTGGAAGGATCTTTGTTCATAATGTCACATAGTAAAGCAACATAGCTAGTATGTGATCTGGTTCTCTTCTTTGCTCTGTGTTCTTCTTCTGGAATGCCAAATATTTTTGCATCTTGAATGAGCTCTCTAGCCCATGTAGGTTTCCTCTTGTGAGAGTTATCCTCACGGGGTGGATCTATAGGTTCTTACGGATCTTCAAACTCACGAACAACTTCTGGAACTGCTTCAGTCATGGTAGTGTCTTGAAATCTAGTTTCCTTAGGTTCTTCATAAACTTCGATATGTGCCTTCCTTGATTTGATGAATGCTGAGTTTTCATCAAATGTTACATCCCTGCTGACATCAATCTTCTTGAACCCTGGAAAGTATATTCTGTAATCCTTCGAGCTTTCACTGTAACCCACAAAGATACCCTTCTTTTCTAAAGGATCTAGTTTGGTCCTCTTTTCCTTTGGGACATGAGTGTATACTGGACAACCAAATATTCTGAGATGGCTGACTTCAGGTTTCTTACTAGAAAATACCTCTTCTGGTGTCTTGTTGTCCAATATCTTGTGGGGTGTTCTGTTTTTCACATATACAACTGTTCTAGCTGCTTCTACCCATAGATGCATAGGTAGATCCTGGTCATGCAACATTGCCCTTGCTGCTTCCATGATAGTTCCATTCTTCCTTTCTGCAACTCCATTCTGTTGAGGATTATAAGGAGCAGTCAACTCCCTCTTAATCCCTGAATCACTACAAAGCTTCTTGAAGTCACCTGAGGTGAATTCTCCACCATTGTCGGATTTGAATGTTTTGATCTTTTTGTCAGTTTGATTCTCCATCGAGGTTTTGAATTCCTTGAACTTATCAAACACCTCATCTTTGTTTTTCAAGAAGTATGCCCAAGTCTTCCTGGAGAAGTCATCATTAAATGAGACATAGTAAACATACCCACTTAGAGAACTCGATGACATAGGACCACATACATCTGAGTGGATGATTTCCAGGATATCCTTTGCCTTGCTTTCACTGCTTGGGAAAGCCTTCTTAATGTTCTTACCTTTTGCACATCCTTTGCAAACACCTTCATGTTTGGTCTTGATTTCAGGAAGACCCTCTACAGCCTTGCTTGCAATTGGAAGTTCCCTATAGTGCATATGAGCAAGTATTCTATGCCAAAGTTCACTTAGCTCCATGGATTCATGCACCATGGCATGTTCAGGTTGTCTCTTCAATTTATACAAACCTCCCTCTTGCTCTCCAATCACTACTGCATCATCTATGGTCTTTCCCTTTGGCCACATTAGAACTTGGCCATCCACAAATGCAACCCTCATACCTTTTGCATCTAAAGCAGAGATGGAGAGTAAGTTCTTCTTGAGCCCAGGTACATAAAGGACTTCTTTCATCTTCAAAGATTTTCCAAAATCTAGGTTGTAGGAGGATTCACCACTTCCTTTGATTGGGTATTGATAGTCATCCCCAAGTTTCACCTTATGGGGTGATTCATGTTCAGATAGATTCACAAAAGATTCCTTAAACCCAGTCATGTGTTTGGAAGCCCTAATATCAATCAACCAATCATTACAACCATGGGAGATAGTACCTGTGAGAGCAGAGATTAGAACATACTCTTCTTCACTTGATGAGTCATCGTCAGTATCATCACTTTCTTCCCTAGCCTTCTTCTTTGGAGGTTCATCATCCTCGGCAGCATGAGCATGGAACTTTCTTTTTCTGCCCTTCTTCTTCTTGTTGGAGCTGTTTTTATTATCCCTTTTGTTCTTGGGACAATCTGAAGGAAAGCGACCCTTCTCATTGCATGTGAAGCATCTTAGATCCTTCTTATTCTTTTGATAGGATCTCTTGTAGCGAGAGTGCTCCTTCTTGGGATTGCTTCTTTTGGTGTGAGCTGCAAGAGCTTGATCTTCAATCCCCATCTTTTCTTCTCGTGCCACAAGCCTTGCTTCTTCTTGTGAGCATTCTTCCCATAGTCTATTGAAGGATACCAACTTCTTTCTTGCACATATTCCTTGAATAAAGGAGTCCCATGACCTAGGTAGGCCATTAAGAGTGGTCATGAAAACTTCACCATTCTCCACTATTTCATATACCGCTTCCAGTTGTTCCTTAATCTGGGAGACCTTAGAAAAATAAGATTGAATGGTTTCTCCATTCTGAAACTTTACTCCTTTCAATTGGTTCCACAGGGTCATCTTCTGATTTATGTTCTTCCCTTCAAATAGCTTGGTCAAAGAGTCAAACATCTCCTTGGGTGTCTTTAGAGAAGACACATGGGGTATGAGATGGTCTTTGATAGAATCAACAATGATTCTCTTTGCCTTGACCAATTTCTTCTTGTGCAATACTTTAGCGTCTTCATCCTCTGGGATAGGGATGTCTTCTTTTATATATGAGTCCAACTCATTCTCTTCCAGGATTAGCCCAATCCTATACTTCCAAGCTCATAAGTTATCATCCCCTTCAAGCTTATCCTCAAGCTTGGTGTGGTGAGACATCTTAAAGAGTACTTCAAATGGAAATAGAAAAGATTTAGGTCTACTCGAAACGCTGAAAACTGGATCTGGTCCCGGATTAGGGTTTGTCGAAAAAACCCTAAAAATTCAAAATGTGAATTTCAACTTTCTGAAAGAATATAAAGATGTGCCTTGATGAGCTGATCAGCCTGGTGCATTCAGAATTTGAGATCAACAAAGTTTTACCCTTCAGATTTTCCTTTTTGTCCTCCTGGGTTCACTAGGGAGAGCCCTGAAATAGGGTTTGAGTTTCCCGGAGATCTACCCAGCCAAAAATCTCGATCCAAAGCTCTAAACTTCGATTTTTGCAAGGAGCTTCCAACTATGTCTTCAGATTCCATAAATTCCTATTTTTGTGGAAACCCTAATTTTTAGGGCCAAATATGAAAATGCTCAGAATTGAATTCTGATTGGACAGATAGATTCGCCTTGATGAGTAGAGTCAATCTACTATGCTTCTTTTCCAAAATATGTGGAGAGAAACCCAATAAACAAGAAACTCAAGTTTCTGTCACTGCAAAATGTCTTCTTCTCAGGTTAGCTCTGATACCATGTTAAATTTTGAGCATTAATTCATAATACTCTTGGATCTTTACTAAGAGAATAACATATACAATATATCAATGCATAAAAATCACAATAAGGATGACAAGCATCACAAGAATCAAAAGCATGAGAGACAAGAGACACAGAGTTTCCGTGGGGAAAACCCTAAGGTGAAAAACCCCACAACTTCCTCAGAGATAGAGAGAGAAATGGCTCAACCAATGTACAACCAAAATACACTTGAGATAGTCTCCTAGAGTAGATGATCCTCCTCCTCACTAGTGCGCCACTTTCTGAGTGAGAGAAGTGTGACTTTCCGAATGATCCAAATAGAGATCTCCCGAACTCTATTTATACTTAACCTGTTCGCCCAATTACACTATGGGGCTGACTTGTCTATCTAGATACATCCACAATATAATATATATTTCAGGGCCAACCCCACACATGGTGGTCTAATAACCCATCGGAAAATACACACACTTGCGACACTTGTCAATCCACATGACGACACTTCCTTATAGAGGAATAACACATCTCTAATAAGGGTACAATAAATATATATGAAATACATTCCGAAGTTACATATACATCAACATCTCATCTATTTGATACAATGCACATTGGAAAGAATGTGACCGAAACATTATGGCGAATATTGGATGGAAGGAGTGACAAAGAAAAAATGGTCAAAATTTGCAAAGACATTCAAGATAGCAACCATGCAATGAAAGACGTCATTCAATTTCATAGCAACGGAGAGCAAATTAATAAAAACTCACTTCCATGGATGTTAATGAAACAGCAAAGTAATGTTGTAAAAGAAGTCATTCGAAAAATTAAATTTCCCATCGGATTTTGTGCGAACATGAAGAATATCATAACAAAGAAAGGTGATTTCGCGGGGGTGAAAACTCATGGTGTGGGAGGGTTTTCGGACTCAAACTCGGTTGACACTCGCCGTTGGCACAACATCAAAAACCATACCTATAGATTAAATAATGTGATACATGGGGCCAACGTTGAAATTTTTTAAATATGTGTTGGCTTGGACTGAAATTTGGCATGGTTAGTCTAGACGCATGCATTGACGGTGTGGGAGGGTTTCTAGACTCAAACTTGACTGACAATAATCATTGCATCATAAAAAACCATACCGATAGATTAAATAATGTGATACATGGGGACAACGTTGAAATTTTTTAAATATGTGTTGTCTTGGACTGAAATTTGGCATGGTTAGTCTAGACGCATGCATTGATGGTGTGGGAGGGTTTTCAGACTCAAACTTGGTTGACACTCGCCATTGGCGCAGCATCAAAAACCATACCTATAGATTAAATAATGTGATACATGGGGCCAACGTTGAAATTTTTTAAATATGTGTTGGCTTGGACTAAAATTTGGCATGGTTAGTCTAGACGCATGCATTGATGGTGTGGGAGGGTATCTAGACTCAAACTTAACTGACAATAATCATTGCAGCATCAAAAACCATATCTATAGATTAAATAATGTGATACATGGGGCCAACGTTGAAATTTTTTAAATATGTGTTGGCTTGGACTGAAATTTGGCATGGTTAGTCTAGACGCATGCATTGACGGTGTGGGAGGGTTTTCGGACTCAAATTTGGCTGACACTCACCATTGGCGCAACATCAAAAACCATACCTATAGATTAAATAATGTGATACATGGGGCCAACATTGAAGTTTTTTAAATATGTGTTGGCTTGGACTGAAATTTGGCATGGTTAGTCAAGACGCATGCATTGATGATGTGGGAGGGTTTCTAGACTCAAACATGACTAACAATAATCATTGCAGCATCAAAAACCATACCTATAGATTAAATAATGTGATACATGGGGCCAACGTTGAAATTTTTTAAATATGTGTTGGCTTGGACTGAAATTTGACATGGTTAGTCTAGACGCGTGCATTGACGGTGTGGGAGGGTTTTCGGACACAAACTTGGCTGACACGTCATTGTAGCATAAAAAACCATACCTATAGATTAAATAATGTATCTTTTTTCTACTATAGGGTTTATCATTTGTTATTTCTCTTGTATCTTTTTGCACTATCTTCATTTAAATCTCAATTGCTATCAAATTATCGTCGTCATCTTCATCTTCATTTTAATCGTCGTCATCATCATCGCCATCTTCATCATTGTCATCTTCATCATCATCATCTTCATCATCATCTTCTTCATCATCATCATCATCATTGTCGTCATCTTCATTGTCATCGTCATCATCGTCATCATCATCATCATCATCATCATCGAACGTCGTCATCACCATCGTCATCTTCATCATCGTCATCTTCATCATCGTCATCATCTTCATCATCATCATCATCATCATCGTCATCATCATCATCATCATCATCGATCGTCGTCATCTTCATCATCGTCATCTTCATCATCGTCATCTTCATCATTGCCATCTTCATCATCGTCATCATCATCATTGTCATCTTCATCATCGGTAAGAAAGGATTTCACTCCTATCTCAAATACAAATAATTTTGGTGAAGTGAATTATCTCTTCACCTCGAGACTCTAGGAAACAACTCCACTGGCGAACCCATATAGGGACTCCACTAGGTATTTTAAAATCAAATAAGAACAATGATAGACCAGATAATTTAGAGAGGCTCATGATGAGTGGGAATCACCATTGTGGTATGAGGATGACATGGAATATAATTTTGGGTATGAACCTAAATCTCAAAAAATACAATACCCATGATTTTTCTCATCAGTCTAATGTGGACTCTTCTGAAGTAATTTCCCAAGATCCCTTCGAATATCATTCATTTTATGATTGTCCAATGTACTCATCCCGCCATAGATGCCTTCGTTTCTACCGCGTTGGGCCGATTTTTGATATTAAATTAGATTATTACTTTTATAATTGTGGATTCTAAATTGATTACTGGTATATTCCATGCTGATTCAAAATCATGGGTGGAAGTAAATAAAATGGAAATTCCAAAGCACGGCATCGGGTTAATATTTTTTGAAAGGAAAATAAAGTGTGTTATTGAAATTAGTGGGCAGCATTACTACTACTCTAATCCTTTCATGATTGTAGAGTCAAAAAGAGAATATTAACCCATCCTAAACGTAAGGAACATAAAAGGGTCAAAACCTCCCCATATTGTATTGGGAAGTTTTAAATTGCCATGCACACAAAGTCTCAATTCCATGACATCTAACAAAGTGAAGAAGGCTAAATATTTTAAATTTAGACCTTCAAAATGAAACTCTAGCTGGAATTGCAAATTTCGATTGTTATGATCATTGATTTTAACACCTGAATTGATTCAACAACCTAAACTAATCATACTCCAAATCTATTTTTCAATATTAGTAATTGATATTTACAATTTCATCAATCCAAATGACTTTATCCAATTTTAGGAAAAAATAATACCGATTTCCCCTCTTTCATTTTAAGCGACCAAAGCACAATTAATAGATATATTTATTCCAATAATTGAAACAATCACAATGAAACATAACTCAACGGATCGAAAAAACTAGTGAAAATATCCAATTTGCCTCTTAAAAATATCAACGAACTTAATGTTGGTGTTTTTCTTATGGTTTGACAAACCAAGTTGAATGAGATAGACTTTAACAATTCCTTTAGATTGATATCCATCATTTCTCATGATTGCTTAATCGTGTTTTGTGTATTTTCAAATCTACGTGATTACTTTCCGTTGCATAGTTTCAGTTTCCATTGAATATTAGTATATCACTTTTGATCATAGAGTGAAGACAACAACTTTGTAGAGAATCCATGTAAGAGATGTCAATGAGTGATAATGAAACAAAAAATATGTTTCTTAATTATAAGAGAGAACACCAAAAATTATCCACTTCCATGAAAGAGAAATGCTTCCAGGGAAGAAAAGAATGTGCAGTATAGTATTATTACAACATTTGAACAAAATTCCCCAATGAGATAATAGGGGCTATTTTATCTATAAATTCTCTATAAAATAAGTTGAACACGTGGATAGGATGTTAAATATGGAGGAGACATTAGAAACACACATGTTAAATAAAAATGGGAGCTTGCAATAAAAAATAGGAGCGAGTGGCAAGCTCAACGCCCACATCCAAGATGGAAGCTGGTCCATTTGCACAACAACTTAAATAGCGAACTCAAATAGATGATGAAGAGAAGGTTGAGCATAACTTAATGTGGTAATATGACCGTCTATTATCTTTCTATGGATTCCTTTTTAAAACTAAATATGTCGATGATGGACTCATGTCACACTCGATTGCGGAGTGGAAGTTTAGTTCTACCAATCTAGCCGTTCTCACCACTGTGACCAAAACATGATAGAGGGGAAGTTAGGCTATATCAAAAATATACAAGAGATCATGCAAGTGGTCTCATCTTTCCAATGTGTCATTTTTGGTGCATGTGGCGGGATACCTTCCCCCATAGTAACATAAATGAAGATCATGGTATTGTGATAATATGTATCAACTATGGAAGGACGTGGGATGAAACTAAGTGCGCTTTTTCTCGAAGTACAACAACCAACTACTTTTTCTCAAGGGATGTGTTGGATAGGCATTCGTGGTTCCTACTAGGACATCACCCTAGACCAAAAGCAAGGATGTGGTATTTCAAGCACTAACCTGTACTAACCTATACTAAATTATATCAATAGATAAACAACCTATACTAAGATGTAAGCTTATATACTAACCTATTAACCCCTACTAACCTATTAACGTCCTCTAACCTATACTAACCTATACTAACCTATACTAAGTTATATCAATTTATAATCAACGTCCTACACTAACCTATTAACCTATACTAACCTATTAACCCCAAACCCCTAACCTATTAACCTATACTAACCTATTAACCCCAAACCCCGGATAATACCTCAACTCTCCAACCATGAAATGCATAAACCATTTAACACAAAACCAGCCCTAATATTCCTTTCACTGATCGATAATCCCATCACTCTGTTCGATAGCGTGTTTGTCACCTACCCAAATTTATGAAAATTACTATTTTATTTGCAAAATACTTTATGTTAAATTTAATTACAAAGTTTTGTAATTATGATCAGTTTTGATCATGGATGAATGTAATTACTGAATATTATTATTTAAATAAATTAAATTAGGAGACAAACACCCAAGAGGACTGTTAAATGAGTGTTCATTGACCCACTAGGAGGAATGGAAGCTGTTGGAAGGTATGGGACAGATGGTAGCAATTGCATCACATCACTAGCTATTGGTTATGGGACAACTACCCCTAAAAATAGGGCATTATCCCCCAGGTGGATGGAGTGAGCAGGCAACTCATTTAATGAACTAGTAACATCTGAAAAGGCCTAGACAGCCTATAAAGGCGAATTCGAATTGAGCAGGCAGCTCTTAATCAATATTTCTGCAGAATATTTTCCTCATGTGCATCAGGTGATCACTGAGAGATTCGAATAGGGAGGCCAGTTGTGAGTGCAATCGTAAGTCTGCATATTGTTGAGAAGAACCAAAGATACTGGTGCAAGTCTATTAGACTGCTAGCTATTGAAGATTCAGAAGTTATTTGCTAGTGCAAGAAGAAGTCCCATTTCCTGAGTTTCTTCCTCCTGGTGGTTCAGTGAACAGACTCGGGGGTCCTAAGACAGTACTTGACTGTTTTCAGAAATTGGTTGGGTGGAATAGTCTTCTTGGGTTGTTTGTTGTCCCACATATTTTCTCAAGTTCTACAGATTTTCTACTTATTCTCAGTTAATAATTTTGTTCTGTTTAATTAGCATTTTCTGTTTTCTGCTTAAAAAAAAAAAAGAATTCAATCCTAGATTTGTTTAAAATCTAAATGTTTAAGTTTAATGATGATTTTGAATTGATAAACCAATATCTATATTTTTCCACATGTTGTTTTGAAGCATCGTACTCTAGTATAGATACGCAAATTAAAAATAGATTAGAAGATAGGTAAATGCCATTGATTCAAATAGATAGAATAGTGATTGATTTATATTTTTATTATTCTGCCCTATATTTAATAGTAATAAAACTTACTGTATAATATCTAGAATTGTCATAAATTACTGCGTTGTTTCATAAAATATAAGTATCGTTCTCTTCTCTACATATATATATTATAGTTTGCTCATTCTATTATTTTATGTAGTATTCAAAAGTAAATCGACAAAGCATATTTATATTACAGCTTCAAAATAAACAGTATTGTTATCATCATTCACATGTTGTAAATGAAAATAATCACACAGTCATTCTATATCACACACTGTATTTTCTTACATCATTCACTATTAGAATAGCCACATTTACAATCATTTTAGAATTAATATAATTTATAAATTTGTTTTCTAATCACTGTATTGTATTACTATATAAACCTAAGATCATTTTTGTTCTGGATCCCTAAACATTACACATGGTATCATAAAAATGTATATTATATCCATATTACTCTACAGTACAAACCCTATCTTATGTACAGACTATTATGAAAACAATTATATTTTATATCTTTCATTTCCAAAGACCAATTACAAACCAGGGTTTGGCCTGTCGTTTCCCTTACAACGCTTTTAACTACCTTTCGAACAATATACATTACAGAGCTAACATCTGAGACAAGATTCATATAACTTAAGGATAGAACAAAAAATCGCTTTCACAATCTACAACAATACGATTTCTACACAGAAACTAATAGCATTCATTATCGAGCTATCATTTTAAACAAAGTCTTACAAACCCTAGATTAAGACGAAAATCACAATATCGACCTACAGCCTCAAGCCTTTTAACATAGACTTATTATACATAAGTTAAACAACATACATTTTTCATTGCTGAGAAGGAAAGTTTATCTACATAGTAGACGAGCCTCGGCTCTCCCTTTTACTCTCATAAATTAAAACAAAAGCCGTGATCTATAGTTTTTTTTTTACCCTTACACAGTCCCAACTTCAAGAATGAAGTCGCGGTGATCAGAATGAGAATTACAACGTGTTTTTCCAAAACAAAAACATACAGGGTTTATACCCAAGATCATTATTGAATCGAGTTCTTAAAACCCTTGACATTGATGAGCCTTACATTTTCCAGTTTAACGAAGATCATTAACATGGTAGAGAACCAAAGATCTTTAACCAAACAAAAGTCACAATACCGAAAAATAGTATCATTTGATTTACAAATGGTGGTTCGAAGTTCTTCATTCAACAAACAATGACGAGTCATGGTAGGACAAACTTATCAACCCTTGAAACCTCATCAACACAGTCACAGAGCACCTACGAGGGTTTGGAAGACCCGAGGCTTACCCGAATAAAAGCTCGCCAACCTTGCAAAAACCCTTGTTCGATGTTCTTCCTCACAATCTGCAACTGACAACAAACGATGGCTTAGTTTTTTACGATTAACACCTATTCAAATCAAAAGATGAAGTACATTTAAAGATTTACTTTTTGTTAAGGAAAAATTTAACTTGCTGCAAAACTACCAAAGCATTCCACTTTCACCGGTTCAACAATGACTCCACGCCAAAGACGAGACAGGAAACCCTCGGTCCATTTACACCAGGGAATAACTTAGATTCAAACTAAAACAACAAGTTCCAGGACTATCAACCTTTGACACTATAAAATAGATATGCAGACTATTTAAAAACGACGCCATTGCAGAAAGAAGGACCTGTAACCTTTCCAAACAAGAGGTCTCGAGGTTGAACCTCATACATAATTCCTACATCGAAATTTCGGCATCCTGTCGGCCCTAACAGACTGAATAATAGTATTAACACAGAACACAATAACTTTTATCATTCCAACAGCCGATGCCATCCTAGGGTTACATCCAACGGTCGAGATCAAGTTGATCAACAATCGAAATCTTGCCAACACCCATTGCATTGGAGCGAACAACTACTACTTAAATGCTCATTCAATTGCTGTAGCACGATCATGCCAACCATTACACATGATGGATTTTAAAATTGCCAGCTCGGAGATTTATCAACAACTCATATTACTTGGCAACGTTTTACCGTTACCTTTCTGCACTCAATTACAATCATCGTGGAAGTTGTAATCCTCGTCATTCAACACATCAAGAATGGCCATTAATACAGGCTCTTAACACAATCCCAACGTTGATTCGTATCGCTGGTAACTGATAACCTGTCAATCACCATTTATTGTATGTCAGTACTCTCATTCCAACGCTATCATTTCAATTTGGATATATAACAAATAACTTGATATGTTACGTTAATTTTATTTCAAGGTTCGAATGGACTTAAGCCATGTTACATAACACATATTAATGTGTTGCGATGACCAACGTTGATGTAGTGGGTCACAAAGTTTTAAGTCTAGGTCACTTTAGATTTATGTTATTACATAGAAGTTTATAATTCCAAAGGTAAGCCTTATAGTTTTATTCATTAATTATTGGTTCATGTAATAGTTGTTAGGATGAATTTAGTCATAAGTGACATGGTTCTCATTCACATGGGATTCATATTTAGTTTGATACTTTTCATAAGCCTTACAAAATTATAAGTTATCACTTCTAGCTCTTAGAATTATGATTTGTGCAGACCTTATAATTATCTTGGCAACATTTGTTTGCATTCACATGTATTCTATTATCATAACTATAGATAGACTGTATAGTAGACTTTCAATAAATCCATTGATAAATAATTATCAAATAAATTAATTAATGTTAAATGTATTCTCTCACTTTAACATTTAATGATTCTTGCAATACATTAATTACATCAGTAATGGGAAGATAGACAATTATCTGGAGACGACGACGAGGCCAGCTATAACAATAACAAGAATTACAAGTACAAAAACCTCAGCATGATGACAAACTTAGATAAATATGTTTTAAACATCGTGGAGTTGCAAAATAACATCTGAAAACAGTAATTATAGTTACGAATTCCATACCTGCTTACTTGTGGTGAAACGCAACAGAATTATAACATTTTATTTATTTACGACGTTGAATTTGAACTTTACACGTAGCCTTGTAACTTCTTACCTGTCGTCTTCACATAGGACATTCATTAAGCTTTAGCGTTGCAGCTAAGTAAGCTCCAGGGTACCTCGTAGGACACCCTTATGCAACAAAATCAAACTGTTAGTATCATCTCAAAAGAGGAAGTGTCGCATCTTATTACCAACCTGTTTATTTCATTGTCGTCATAATCATGTTTACTAGTTATGTGTTAACAATTGTCATTATCTCATTGCTGCTAAAAACAGAAAATAAAGCATGCTTAGTATTAACAACTGTACAACTAATGCTGTCATAATCTCAATTAATATTTTTGCAGTTATTATTATTATAATTAATGCTGTTATTAAAAATTTTAAATTTTTATGAAATTTCGAGATGTTATAATGTTTCAACATTTTTTGGAGGGAAAACTCCACCTCCTCCGCATCTCTTTCAGACTTGTGGTCTGGTTTGTGTGAAGGGAAACGTAGTTAGAAGGGTAGTGATGAACTGACACTCTAATTTAGTGATCGATAGGTGGTTTCTCCATTTTGTCGAGGGAAAATCCCACCTCCTCCACATATGTTTCAGACCTGTGGTTTTGTTTGTAATGTGGCTCGGTTTTTGGTGGGCATCTCGACTTCGATTTGGACTTAACTGGCGTTAAGCAACGACGCAAGTGTTTCCTTTGCACAAGCACAAGCAAGATCAAGAGCAGGGGTTTTGATTGCAAAATCAGGAGCAGGAGAAGGATTAGTCTCTGCAATGTCTTCGGTATGTGGCCACATTTCATCTTGAACCCTCCTACACTTGAATTTCGTTCAACCCATTAGCAGAGCCTACTCTATGACCCTTCCTCTTTCCTAAAGCTTTGATGCCTAATCTATTCATGGATGAGGAGTGTGTTTGTATTTTTTTGTTTGGTGCCCTTCAGGGTTTCTGTAACTCCGTTTCGAATTGGGGCTAGTCGTGGGCAGTGAGAAATTGTAATGGGTTTGATCCATAATGGGAATGCAATTCGTATGAGTAGTTTGGTAGTTGTTTATGGCGTGTTTAATGTAATGAAGTATGCCCATTGTGGGAACTTATGACTTGGCCGTGGCCATGAATGGTTATAACCCTGTTTGTAACTAATCTAAGGTTTTGACTTACCTCTGTTTTGGTATTTGCTTATTGTGTTGCTCTAAGTGATGGATTGGGTATTATATAAATTGTTTAAATGGTTGCAATTTGGAACATGTTGAAATGCATATCTTTCATTTGGGTTCTGTGTATCAATTCGTAGATAATACGAATACTCTATTTGTAATTTGCCACCTGTAGGTGACAAAAATGACTCTGCGTGTAAATTGATGGTTTGGAAAATGAATTGGGGTTTCGCTGTGTGTAAATACTAGGTCTGTTTCTATTTAAACATGAGTTTTTATACTCTGCTAAGCGATTGGGTGAGAATCGACCTTGTCTCTATACGTTATTGGAAAGAGTCTTTAGTTTAAATGATTTTGTGTTAGCTTGATGAAGCGATCCTGTAGCTATTTGTTTTGGACTCTCAGTGCAATTGTTTATTTGTTTGGCTAAGAGATTCGAACCTGTAGCTAAAATGTTTGGAAAACGATTCTATATTATGAGTTTTCACTTTCATGAAGAAATTGTGTAACTTAACGTTTTTGGTTCTGGGTGAAAGTATTTTCTGTTTGAGAAGTCATCGAAAACACACGATGTGTGTTTCGACTTTGGAGTTTTGGTCTATAACGTTGGTCATTTTATTTATTTAGTGTTTCTCCTTTGGTGAGATTCGATCTCTGTGTTATTACATTTTGAAATAGGATGTATTTGTTAAGGGAAAAGATCTGGGTAAGCCCTAGCTGCTAAATCACATTGGTTTAAATGTTTCAGCATTTGCACAGAGGTTTGGTAGGAACGATCCTGCTGTAGCTTTTGTTTAGATGTTTGTTTGGTTACACCTCTACATGATTCAATCCTGGGTCTACGAACTACTTTTATTTTTTATTTTGTTTTGGCTGAGTTGTTTGGTTCAACAGTTAGACAAAAAATCAAGCTCCTAAAGAGATCATCTTCTTGACAGGTCAACACTTCATTGACATTGGACACACACCTAGATGCACACTCTAGATTTGAGATTCCCTCTCCTAGGAAAAAATTCCCAAGTCATGCAATTAAAATGCACTAATCCTAACTCAAAATTAACTAAATTAAGGTCTTACTAAAACATATTGTGATCTTGATATCCAAATCTGCTAAAAATGAAATTGTCCCTAAAATAGGAACTTCTAAAAAATAGAAAACACGTGATGAACAGAGTCTTTCAACATCTTGTACAATGCCCAGTGACAAAGGTCAATTTGGCATCAACTGGTCGTGCCAAAGATCTTACCAACAAAAGGCATTGTTTAACGACTAGTGTCAATTTACTTGGCAATACCCTTACATTAAAACATCATATTGATTGATTGGATCTTTGTAGGGGTCCTTTTAGAGCTACAACTAGACATCAGGCATAGATGGAAAATAAATTTAAGAGGGATCTAGAATAGTTATTTTGTCCATATGGAAAATGTTAATACCTTGTGTCCCAGACTCCCAATCTGAAGTTTCTAAATTATGTTGTCGATTGTGCCTTCCCAATCTTCAAGAATCAATTTGCCTTTGGAATTGCTTTCTAGAATGGCCAACAATCTACTTGGAAATGATGGATATCCCTACCAGTTTGCATGGCACATGCTCTAGATGATACACGGTGCATATAAAAGGTCATAAGAATATACAGATGGCATTACTGCATGTTAAGAAAAGTTATATGGCATAATGTGAAGACAATAAAAGACGGTTTGATTGACGCTAGTAGTATTCACTGAAATTTTATGGTCTCACGTGATACACATTAATGGATTCATTCATGTGATCTGGCAGCTGTGGGGTGGTTGTGTTCTTAATTACAAATATAATCTTGTTCTTCCTAAAAAAGTAGTTTGTTAGTAGGGACCCGTTTCAGTGGGTATTGTAATCAACGCAGCTGATATAATGGGGAAAACTCAGTTAGTTTAAACATGCGAGTTTATTTTTGGTTAATTAGGTACAAGCTGGGAGGTGGGCAGGTTTAGGCTCTTATGTTAACTTGTTAATATGTCATTTATTGAATAATTAAACATACTAATACTGACAATAAGATATTCATCAATAGAAATGGATAGTACATTACATATTTTCAACCTTTAGGGCCTGAAAAGTGTTATAAGATTCACCAACCAGAATTTTGTTTTGACAAATGGTTGGGTAGAAAAATTTCACAAAGATCATGACATGAAGAAGAGTTTAGTTAGTTGGTGGTAGAGGTAAATAGGTTCATATCTAGGAAAGATGGCATGCATTTTATTAAAAAAATGATGTTTCCATATATATGTCATGGCTATTATGTGTAGGTTGTATGGACAACAAGAGACTACACTTACCTCAATGCAGTTGGGTTCCTATTATTTATATTTTGGTTACATCAATTGCAGTTTTTAATTGGGAACCTATCTTGTCTTTTTCCGTGCATAAATCTATAAAGAGTGCCTAGAGTGATAATCCTGAACTGTTCCCTACTTTCTACATGGCCTCTAATCTTTTAGATATATTTTGTGCAAGCAATTATTTTCCAAAATTTCGTTGGAGTTGGAATCTAGGGTGTAACCCAGTTCATGGATGGAGAATTAAATAAGGAGAAAGGTTGTGAACCCCTTACATTCCAACACATAAAACTAAAAAAAATTCCCTTTTACGGGTCTGTTCCAAAAAGTGTCATCCATCATTACCACTAGTCAATACCCAACAAAAAAATAGACCACACATGTTTTCAGAAGAGTAGAAGAACAATCTCAAACTCTACTAAAGCACCAGGGGACTTATTGCTCCATATACCCATTGGACTTAGTCCAATTATGCATTTACCCATATCTATTTTTTGTATGTTGTACATGCTAGCACTATTAGATTTGAACCCAAAATCGGACGAGAAAATACGATGACATCCGACGAAAAGGACTGTGTCGTCGGACTTTCTTTCAAAATTACAATTTTTTATTATTGCTTAGCTAGGCTGCCACAATTTGTAAATTTGTGTTTTGGATGCTTGCTTGGTGTGTTTTAATGCATATTACAAGTCTAATATTACAAATTACAATAAGCATTTATTGCAGTTTGGATGTTTTTTTTAACTTTAGCGTTCACACTTTGTATAAGGATTCCCTACCACGGTTAGCAATCACTTTGTACTTGTTGACATGGTCATGTTGATGTATATGTAACTTTGGAATGTATTTCATCCATGTATTTCATTTATATATTATTGTACTCCTATAGAGATGTGTCATTCCTCTATACAGAAGTGTCGTCATGTGTGTTGACAAGTGTCGCAAGTGTGTTAACTTGCCGATGGGTTATTAGACCACCATGTGTGGGGTCGGCCCTGATTTATGTAATATATGGTTGATGTACCTAGCTAGACAAATCGGCCCCATAAGGTTATTGGGAAAACAGGACAAGTATAAATAGAGATCGGGAGATCTCTATTTGGATCACTCAGAAACTCATTCTTCATTCACTCGGAAAGTGGCGCACATGTGAGAAGGAGGATCATCTGCTAGTAGAAGACTATCTCTGTGTATTTGGTTGTACTTTGGTTGAGCTATTGCTCTATCTGCCTCTGAGGAAGTTGTGGGGTTTTTTACCTTAGGGTTTTCCCCACGGAAACTCTGTGTGTCTATTGTCTCTCATGCTTTTGCTTCTTGTGATGATTGACATGCTTGTTATGATTGATATGAAATGATATACTGTACATGTTATTCTCTCAGTAAAGATCCTAGAGTATTGTGAATTAATGCTCAAAATTTAACATGGTATCAGAGCTAATCTGAGAAGAAGATATTGTGCAGTGACGAAAACCAAGGGTTTCTTGTTTATTGGGTTTCTCTCCACATATTTTGGAAAAGTAGTATAGTAGATTGACTCTACTCATCAAGGAGAATCTATCTGTCTAATCAGAATTAAATTCTGAGCATTTTCAGATTTGGCCCTAAAAATTAGGGTTTCCACAAAAATAGGAATTTCTAGAATATGAAGACATAGCTGGAAGCTCCTTGCAAAAATAGAAGTTTAGAGCTTTAGATCGAGATTTTGGGCTGGGTAGATCTCCGGGAAACTCAAACCCTAATTCAGGGTCCTCCCCAATGAACCCAGGAAGACAAAAAGGCATTTCCGAAGGGTGAAGCTTTGCAGATCTCAAATTCTGAATACATCGGGCTGATCAGATCATCAAGGCACATCTTTCTATCCTTTCAGAAAGTTGAAATTCACATTTTGAATTTTTAGGGTTTCTCTGACAAACCCTAATCCGGGACCAAATTCAGTTTTCAGCAAATCAAGTGGTAAGACCTAAATCTTTTCTATTTCCATTTGAAGTACTCTTTAAGATGTCTCACCACACCAAGCTTGAGGATAAGTTTGAAGGGGCTGATAACTTCCGAGCCTGGAAGTATAGGATTGGGTTAATCTTGGAAGAGAATGAGTTGGACTCATATGTAAAAGAAGACATCCCTATCCCAGAGGATGAAGAGGCTAAGATATTGCACAAGAAGAACTTGGTCAAAGCAAAGAGAATCATTGCTGATTCTATCAAAGACCATCTCATACCACATGTGTCATCTCTGAAGACACCCAAGGAGATGTTTGACTCCCTGACCAAGCTATTTGAAGGGAAGAACATAAATCAGAAGATGACTCTGCGGAATCAATTGAAAGGGGTCAAGATGTCGAATGGAGATACCATTTGATCCTATTTCTCCAAGGTCTCTCAGATCAAGGAACAACTTGAAGCTGTAGATGAAATGGTGGAGAATGGTGAAATTGTTATGACCACTTTGAATGGCCTACCTAGGTCATGGGACTCCTTTATCCAAGGGATCTGTGCAAGAAAGAAATTGATCTCCTTCAGTAGACTATGGGAGGAATGTTCTCAAGAAGAAGCAAGTCTTGTGGCACGAGAAGAAAAGATGGGGAATGAAGATCAAGCACTCACAACACATACCAAGAAAGGCAAGTTCAAGAGGGAGCCATCCCATCACAAGAAGAAATCTTCTCATCCATATCACAAAGAAAAGAAAGATCTGAGGTGTTTCAATTGCAATGAGAAAGGAAATTTTTCCTCAGAATGTCCCAAGAAAAGGAAAGAAGACTCCAACAAATTCAACAACAAGAAAAAGAACATTAAAAGAAGATATCATGCTCATGCTGCCGAGGATGATGAACCTCCCAGGAAGAAATCTAGAACAGAAAGTGATGATGACTCATCAAGCGAAGAAGAGTATTTTCTAATCTCTACTCTCACATGTACTATCTCTCATGGTTGTAATGATTGGCTTATTGACAGTGGTTCTTCCAAACACATGACTGGGTTTAAAGAATCTTTTGTAAATCTATCTGAACATGAATCACCCCAAAAAG
Source organism: Larix kaempferi (assembly GCA_027924585.1). Classification (NCBI taxonomy): domain Eukaryota; kingdom Viridiplantae; phylum Streptophyta; class Pinopsida; order Pinales; family Pinaceae; genus Larix; species Larix kaempferi. The sequence goes on from BSBM01000660.1 coordinate 11,612,710, forward strand.
TGAAACTTGGGGATGACTATCAATACCCTATCTAAGGAAGTGGTGAAGCCTCCTACAACCTAGATTCTGGAAAGTCCTTGAAGATGAAAGAAGTTCTCTATGTACCTGAACTCAAGAAAAACCTACTCTCCATATCCGCATTGGATGCAAAATGTATGAGGGTTGCATTTGTGGATGGCCAAGTTCTAATGTGGCCAAAGGGAAAGACCATAGATGATGCAGTGGTGATTGGAGAGCAAGAGGGAGGATTGTACAAATTGAAGGGACAACCTGGACATGCCATGGTGCATGATTCCATGGAGCCAAGTGAACTTTGGCATAGAAGACTTGCACATATGCACTACAGAGCATTACCAATTGCAAGTAAAGCTGTAGAGGGTCTTCCTAAAATCAAGACCAAGCATGAAGGTGTTTGCAAAGGATGTGCAAAGGAAAGAACATAAAGAAGGCATTTCCAAGCAGTGAAAGCAAGGCAAAAAGTATCTTGGAAATTATCCACTCCGATGTATGTGTTCCAATGTCATCCAGTTCTCTGAGTGGGTATGTTTACTATGTCTCTTTCATTGATGACTTCTCCAGGAAGACTTGGGTTTACTTCTTGAAGAACAAAGATGAAGTATTTGATAAGTTCAAGGAATTCAAAACCTTGATGGAGAACCAAACTGATAAGAAGATCAAGACTTTCAAATCCTACAACGGTGGAGAATTCACTTCAGGTGACTTCAAGAAACTATGTAGTGATTCGGGGATTAAGAGGGAGTTGACTGCACCTTACAATCCACAACAAAATCGAGTTGCAGAAAGAAAGAATAGAACAATCATGGAAGCAACACGGGCAATGCTGCATGACCAGGATCTACCTATGCATCTATGGGTAGAAGCAGCTAGGACAACTATATATGTGCAGAACAGAACACCCCATAAGATATTGGAAAACAAAACACCAGAAGAAGTCTTCTCTGGTAAGAAACCTGAAGTCAGCCATCTCAGAATATTTGGTTGTCCAATATATACTCATGTCCCAAAGGAAAAGAGGACTAAGATAGATCCTTTAGGAAATAAGGGTATCTTTGTGGGTTACAATGAAAGCTCGAAGGCTTATAGAATATACTTTCCAGGGTTCAAGAAGATTGATGTCAGCAGGGATGTGACATTTGATGAAAACTTAACATTCATCAAATCAAGGAAGACACCTGTTGAAATTTGTGAAGAACCCAAGGAAACTATATTTCAAGACACTACCATGACTGAAGCAATTCCAGATATTGATCATGAAATTGAAGATCCACAACAACCTGTAGATCCACCACGTGAGAACAAATCTCACAAGAGGAAACCTGCATGGGCTAGAGAGCTCATTCAAGATGTAGAAAGATTTGGCATTCCAGAAGAAGAACACAGAGCAAAGAAGAGAACTAGATCTCATACCAGCTATGTTGCTTTACTCTGTGATATCATGAACAAAGAACCTTCCAGTTATGAAGAAGCAACAGAAAAGAAAGAATGGAAGTATGCCATGGTTGAAGAATACCAATCAATAATGAAGAATGATGTTTGGGATGTTGTCCCAAGACCTGAAGGGAAGTCTGTTGTGACCTCCAAATGGATCTACAAGATCAAGCATGCTGCAGATGGTAGCATAGAGAAATACAAGGCAAGATTTGTAGCTCGTGGCTTTTCTCAGAAACAGGGAATAGATTATGAAGAAACTTTTGCTCTTGTAGCCACGTACACTTCCTTCAGAACAGTACTTTCCCTGGCTGCAACGATGAAATGGAAGATACACCAGATGGATGTCAAGACTGCCTTCTTGAATGGTGTAGTTGAAGAGGAAGTATATGTGTAGCAGCCACTCGGTTTTGAAACAAATGACAGGGAGTCATATGTGTGCATATTGAAGAAAGCCTTGTATGCCTTGAAGTAAGCTCCTAGGAATTGGTATGGTAGGATGGATAGTTTCCTATCTAGTTTGGGCTTTACCAAGAGTAAAGCAGATTCCAACCTTTACTACAAGGTTGAGGAAGGAAATCCTGTGATACTACTCCTATATGTAGATGACTTGTTTGTAATAGGAGATGACAGATATATTGCCGATACAAAGAGGAAGCTTGCTTTCGAGTTTGATATGAAGGACTTAGGGATGATTCATTAATTCCTAGGTATGGAGGTGTGGCAGAGTGCAGATGGGATCTTCCTTGGACAAGGGAAGTATGCAGTAGATATCCTGAAGAGGTTCAGGATGATGGATTGCAAGGCCATGGCCACACCTATGGCATCGAACCTGAAGCTTCTGTGTGATGCTTCATCTGAGTCGGTTGATGTCTCTATGTATCATCAGATGATTGGATCCTTGATGTACTTGACGAACACGAGACCAGATATTTGCTTTGCGGTGAACACATTGAGCCAGTTCTTGATGGATCCGAGGAGTGTTCACCTAGTTGCTGTAAAGTATATTCTGAGGTATCTGAAGGGTAGAATTGATTATGGGCTCAAGTATGATGCGAATCAAAAGTTTAACCTGCAGGGTTATGTTGATTCAGATTGGGCAGGAAGTGGTGCAGATAGGAAGAGCACATCTGGGTGCTACTTCAGTATGGGATCAAGTGTGATCTCTTGGTTTAGGAGGAAGCAGTCCTGCGTACCACTGAGTACAGCTAAGGCATAGTATGTTGCAGCATGCTCGGCTAGTTGTGAGGCAGTATGGCTCCGAAAGCTATTGTATGAGTTATTTGATCTCCCGCTGGAGGCTACTGGTATCTTCTATGACAACCAGAGTTGTGTGAAGCTATCTTAGAACCCGGTGTTCCACGACAGGTCGAAACACATCGAGATCAAATATAACTATATCAGGGATATGGTGCAGAGAGGAGCAATGAAGCTCCTGTATGTTGCGACGGATGAGCAGATTGCAGATGTACTGACGAAGCCACTAGCTAGAGTGAAGTTCGAGTACTTCAGAGAGAGGCTTGGTGTTATTCAGATTGACGACACTTCGAGGAAGAAGTGATGGAGACATTTGCTGAAGCCATTCCAAGCATTTTGGAAGGAGGATCCTTCACATGGATGTGGATGTAAGCGCTGTATGATGAGCATCAGGACGATGCTCCAGTTACTGCTCTATATATGCATCAGGATGATGCTGGATATGATCAGTTGGATCCTTTATATGTATTTGTATATGCATCATGTTGGATGCTTGGACCATGTATTTGTATATGTATCAGGTGGATACTCTGTATGATCAGGTAGATCATGTATGTTGATATATATCAGGTGGATACATTGTGTGGATCATGTATCTATGTATGTATTAGGTGGATACATTGTATGATCAGGTGGATCATGTATGGTGATATGTATCATATAGATACTTGGTATGATTAGGTGGATGCATTGTATGATCAGGATGATCATGATGACGAGCTTCAGGATGTTTCTCCAGATGATATGTATCAGGACGGTACAATGATGATGATCAGTATGATCATGAGCATCAGGATGATGCTTCGTGCGATGATGATTAGTTAGATCATGAGTATCGGGTTGATACTTGGAGGTTAGAGATGATATGTGGCAGGTTGTGCAAATAGCATGTAATCAGTCCTCAGAAATCCGAAAGGTTGAGCTGTGTGCTCATAATCAGTCCTAGGATGAGGTATTGCTATGTAGTATGTAATTAGTCCTCAGAGATCCGATAGGTTGAGCTGTGTGCTCATAATCAGTCCTGGGATGAGGTATTACTACGGAGACATGTAATCAGTCCTGGAGATCTGATAGGTTGAGCTGTGTGCTCGTAATAAGTCCTAGGATGCTCTTTAGAGATCTTGCTGGTCGTGCTGCGGCACATAAATGTTCCTGGGATGCTCTTTAAAGGTATTGTCTATTCACATGTAATCAGTCCTAGAGATCTGAGAGGTTGAGCTATGTGCTCGTAATAAGTCCTGGGATGCTCTTTAGAGATCTTGTCAGTCATGCTGCGGCACATAAATGTTCCTGAGATGCTCTTTAAAGGTATTGTGAAGGGGATGCATGTAATCAGTCCTGGGAGATCTTGCAGGTCGTGCTTAGGAACATAAATGTTCTTGGGATGCTCTTGTCAGGTATTGCATCAACACATAAAATTAGTCCTGAGATACCACCTCTATCAGACCGTTCACACATATGATGAAGACCTACAGGTAGTGGGTCTACATCTAGTATGAAAAAGGATTGGCTCTGTAGAACTTCCTATGACGAGTAGATTCAGAGATTGGCTGAGATAGAAGCAACAGTGACGATGATGATGACAATGCATCGATGAAGATGATCCAGAGAAGAAGACTTGTTTTAGCAGATCTGTGTCGAGAAATACCTTCCTAGTTAAGAGGGAGTGTTGATGTATATGTAACTTCGGAATGTATTTCATCCATGTATTTCGTTTATATATTATTGTACTCCTATAGAGATGTGACATTCCTCTATATGGAAGTGTCGTCATTTGTATTGACAAGTGTCGCAAGTGTGTTAACTTGCCCATGGGTTATTAGACCACCATGTGTGGGGTTGGCCCTGATTTATGTAATATATGGTTGATGTAACTAGCTAGACAAGTCGACCCCATAAGGTTATTGGGAAAACATGGCAAGTATAAATAGAGATCGGGAGATCTCTATTTGGATCACTTAGAAACTCATTCTTCATTCACTCGGAAAGTGGCGCACATGTGAGGAGGAGGATCATCTGCTAGTAGAAGACTATCTCTGTGTATTTGGTTGTACTTTGGTTCAGCTATTGCTCTATCTATCTCTGAGGAAGTTGTGGGGTTTTTCACCTTAGGGTTTTCCCCACGGAAACTCTGTGTGTCTATTGTATCTCATGCTTTTGCTTCTTGTGATGATTGACAGGCTTGTTATGATTGATATGCATTGATATACTGTACATGTTATTCTCTTAGTAAAGATCCTAGAGTATTGTGAATTAATGCTTAAAATTTAACAGGTCATTGACCAGTTTGTGGAGGGACCTCCTGTTGTTTCAGGGGTTAAACTACCGCGAGATCGAGAACCGGGCGGACTTTGTGGAATGCCGCACTCCACTTATCCCTAAGGAAACATCGATCATTGTCTTCCTTGTATTCTCCGGCCACCATACTAGTGATACAAGGGTGATAAGGAAGAAGCACCAAAAACCTTTTCCAATGTGTCATGAACAAGGTAGCTTAATGAATTTTCTACTAGGGATCTTTTACCCAAGATGCCTTTCGGTAGAGGGATATCCTTCCATTATTGGTCTCTCATTTTGTATTGTTCGACTTGGATTTAATCACCTTGCGAAGGATACAACTTGTTGAGGTCTCCAGTTCTTAGTTAGGAGGTTTTGCTTGCTATTTCACCTTTTTAAAGGGTCTTTTTCTTTTTAGTGCTGCTTGTTGGCATTCTGGCCACTTTTGTTTCAGCTCGCTTACTGTGACACCGGTCCTAGTACAGTTTTTTGAGATTCTCTGATGATGTGTGATGTCCTCTTCTCCTAGGTCTTCGAGGTGGTTGAGTTAGATGGTCTTCTCAAGGGACTTAACACCTCTTGATGGAGCCACTGATGCTTGACCTTAGGAGTAGTCTAGAGGACCGCGTGATCACATTATCCGTGTGGACTTTTTCGTTTACTGTGATGCTGGTCTTTCAGGTTATATGGAACAATGGTACATTTGAGAGAGAGATGATTGGTACATTGTACCCCACCTTGGATGATTGTCTTATGGTCCTTCCATTTTGTCGATAATATTTGTGTGGTACCTTTCCTTTTACCTTTTGGGTCTTTTACTCATCTTGGTATATCTTTTGATTTGTACCACCTTTTATGTTTTTTGTCTTGTGGGTAGTATGGTAGTTTGTACACATTTGAGGTACACACCCTAATTTGTCCAAGTTGTTATGAGTCTTTATACCTTTTGGTGGTCCTATTTGAGTTATAGGAGGTAGTTACAAGGAGCTATTGCATATAAGAGGTAGTTACAAGGAGATATTGCATATATTTGACATTATTTGACCTTTCATCTCTTTGGCATGTCAAATAACAGGTAGTTACAAGGAGCTATTGCATATAAGAGGTAGTTACAAGGAGTTATTGCATATATTTGACATTATTTGACCTTCCATCTCTTTGGCATGTCAAATAACAGGTAGTTACAAGGAGCTATTGCAATATATATTTGACCTTATTTGTACCTTCCCCACAATGGTTGATTTACTTTTGGACCTTACACCCTGTTGTTTATTGGTCTTGTGGTAGCTTGTCCTTTCATTTTTTTGTGGTACCTTGCCTCTCACCTTTTGGGTCTTTTACTGATCTTGAGTTATCTTTTGAATTGTACCACCTTTTTTGTTTTTGGTCTTGTGGATATAACTATGGTAGATTGTCCACATTTGAGGTACTACACCCCCTTAGTCCCAAGGGTTATGAGTCTAATTTATACCCACTCTTTTCTTTTTTACTTGTACCTTACTGGTTGGTTTTTTACCCTTTGGTTGGTCCTTGTACCTTATTGGGGGCTGTGAGTCTCTTTGGCCTCAGTCTACTGGCTGTCAGCTCATCTTTATTATGATTGTACTGAGCCTTTTGACTGTCATTGAATTTCTTTGATTGACCATACCAATATAGCCAGTCATCTCTCTCTCTCTCTGGTTTGTACTAACCCTATAATAGGGTCACTTGGTTCCTAGAGTTGATTGGCCTCTGAGAGGCACAGTCATTTCTGAAAGTAACTTTTTCTGAGTATATTACAGGAAACGTCTACACCCAGGTAATTAAATATGTGTTGGTTATAAGACTTAATTAGTAATCAAAGTGTTGGTAATAAAATACGTGGTAAATAATTTGAATTAAGTAGTTAAGGCTTGTCCTGTCATACAAAATTGTTGGTAATCAAATTATATTTGTTGGTAAAGAATTTTAAGAGTGGTGGAACTTGACCTCGACTGAACTTGTGAGGAAAGTTATCTTGGATAATAAGTGTCCTGACAGAAAACTGAGTATAACTATGAATTTATTTCTTGAACCATGACCTTATCATAACTATAACAGATTGCTCCAGACTTCCATTTGTGAGCTAAACAACACAATAAAATTTGTAACAGCAAAAGGAAAGTTTGCAAGATGGGAAGCATTGTTCTGATGTTATAACTGTACTGTTCATGAGCATATTTATGGGAAAGCAAAAAGCTTTCCTGACTTTATAACAAGAGAATATTTGACACAGAAGTGTGCTGTTAATTTTTTAGAAGCGGGCCTGAAGCAAGCGAGCCTGAAACAAGTGAGCCTGGTGCAAGTGAGCGTAGAAGTTCAAAGCGGAATCCAGTGGGCCCATAAACCACAAGTAAACATGAAAATATCTGCTTGGACCAGAGGAAAAAATCATATCTACACTATCAATGATAATATGAGTTGGTTGGATTATATGCAAGACTGGAAACCTAGGTGGGAGTTGAGACATGCTGAAGTATTAGATGCTAACTTACAACGATCTGATGCTTTTATTAGACTAGTGCCAGAACTCAGAATAATGCCTATGCGATCTAGTATTGACGTACCAGAGATGATTTACAACAACTCCTTGAGAAAAGCCGCTGATGCAAGCAATTGGTTAACTCACCTATACCATGATCTTAACCTAATCTTGATGGAGGGCTCTACACCTCACCCTGGGATATGACTAGAACAACAATACTACTGTATTAACCGGATACGTTCTTTGGAAGCATGAACACATCAAGATGCTAGTCTCCGGTTTCCAAGTACTACACACACTTATGAAAAATATAAAAAATTATGGTGGAAATTCTTGAGAAAAGAAAATAAAGATAGAACATATTATATCATGTTAAAGTTTGGACCTCAAATGACACATATCCATGAGGATTCTGCATGGTTTGTCCCTGATTGGACTAGAGACTAGTGGCGGTCATTCGGCATCAACTTGATAGCATTAGATCTAGGTGCTATTTATAATCTAAAACGGGAAGTTGGAGAATCTCTCGAACAGGTCAAAGATATTTTCATGACAAAGCTTACTGAGGCTCAAATCCTTCGGTACTACGTTAAAAATGAACGACAGTGGCTTGTCAAAACCCACATAGTCGTCCACATGCATCAGAATAGACGCGTGGTCCTGAGGTCCGTTTATTAAAAGGCATGGGTTATTGAATCCAACGTCTTTCGAGAATTGTATGGTCCCCCATACTCCGATGAGTTGTAAATATCTCAAAAGTATTTGGCTATGAGTGGGGCATGTCCATTCAAATTGTCAAAAAGATTGAAAAGAAAGTCTTTGTAACTATGTCATGATAATATAAAGAAAGTCTTACTTTTCTCTCTGTCAATATGAATGAAAATCTATGTTATGTATTAAACACCCTAAGTCAAAATTACAAGTAATTGTCAAAAGGGAGCATTAGTTGGGAGTATGACTGAAAGCTACCATTTTTCAAAACAACTTACATGTTTACGGTTCCATTTTTGCTTGATTCAATTACTTTCAGTCATCTAAGAAGACCATGATTGAATAAGATTATACAAGTTCCACAACATTGTATAAAATATTGTTTTTGAAGATTTGTGAACACTTATTAACCACTTAAAAGATCTTACTTTGGAAGTCTTAAAAACATTTAGACATTTTCCATAATGGTTAGTGAGTTTTATTTTATATTATTATTGCTGAATATAATTATCTTACTAAATGTGATTGGACTTCAATTACCGAGTTGATGAACCCAAATTGATGGGATGAGAGAGACTGTAGGGCAATGACGAAAGATCTGATAATTGGATGGTTTTATATGGGAGTCAAGACCCAAAGGAGCAATAAAAGAAAGCTCATAATTGCGTGAATTTGTAATCATAAGAAAGATAAAGTGATCGTCTTCCTCATCGCTTGAATTCCTACATGTTGAGAAAGGGAATGAGGATAAAGTAACATTATAAAAGGCGCGACACGTCACCTTTTAAGAGGCGCTATTCCTTGCGGTCATATCTAAAAAAATTTCCCATGTTGCAGGTAGAACCAAACAGGTATTTGTCAGATCTGTCTTCCTCGAGCGAGGGGAGTTTAGGAAGGCTAGAGGAAAGTGAGACATCCAGTAGGTCTAGAAGAGTTGTATATTCAACTAGATGTCAAAATACTAGAAGAAAATTCAAGAAATGCAATGAATTTTTTCACGGTAAAGGGGAGTCATATTCCTATGGTGATGAGACAAAAGATGACCTTGAGGTGCTCTTGAGGTACAGACATTTAGTGAAACAATGGGTACCCAAGGATCTTCCTCAACCGAACACATATTTTTGTGTGAACGATAGGATACATCGAATAGCACCGTTATCAATACATGGTTTTGGGTTGTTCAGCATGGATGCCATAAGGGTCCCTTACAACACATGTACATAATTGATGGAGTATGTTGGACCCTGTTACAACTACAAAGATTGGATGCGCCTGGTCCAATTTACAAAAAGTATGCGTAGCTATGGATTGTCAACAAACTATTTACAGTTGAAAGACAAAGATCAAAATAAAGAAGCAATGTTGTACATGGACAGAAGGCCAAAGGCCACAGGGAATATTGCGGGGTTTATAAATAGTACACAACCAAGGTCTACAATTAAGCAACCAAACTGCGAATTTGAGGGGCATGAAGGAAACCATGTTTTTGTAGTTGCCATTAAATCAATATCTGCAGGGGAAAAGTTGCTTATTAATTACAATTTGAACCGAGTAGATACAAAAAAGGTTACTATGGGAGTGGTACATATAATAATTTACCCAACGTTTTATTAATGAATTTAACATATTAAGGATTTTTTCGTTAGTTTATTTCGTTTAAATTTTCTCCATTTACTTCGCAAGCTAGTGATCGGGATAAAGCATCGCCAGCAGATGGTCGGAGGAGTACATATTCCTCGAGGGATCATGTATACATCTTTGTAATAGTGAAAATATAATAGAAAAAATAGTTGACTTTCACTATGTTTAGGTGACTTTCACTATGTTTTTTTATTTAGGTTTCTGTAAGGGGCAACTCCCAATTATTAGCAGATCGTGGCAAGTCACCTATGAGCATCGATCCGAGGAGTGGATCACGATCCTCTACGTTGCAAGTATAATCCATTGGAATTGTTCATATAATTGTAAGAATCTATCATGATATAACTCAATAGTCTTTTGTATTTTTTTGTTGCAGCCCGATGAATCGTTGTATGGAACAACATTAGAAGAATGTACAGTAGATCCTGAAGTGGCTGAGATCCTTAAAGATGATAGACAAACTAGTGAAGCCACAAACTGGTTTACGATGATAGACAAATTGTTGGAAAAATATACTGCGAAACTCATTTCTCTACTTATCAAGTTTCCGTAGACAAGCGAGAACCTGCCAGGATTGAATTGTTGGAACGAAAATCTGAATCCTTGGAAGTAAGTTGAGGAATCTTGATTCATAAAATAATTCATTTATAACTTTATAATTTTTTTTTAATATGATAGTATTGAACATGTAAGATGTGGTTTGTATTTACAGAATTATCGGAAAACACACAATAGTGGTGGAGGAACAGTCGGCCATTGTTGTTGACTGAACAGTCGGCAACACATTCTGACACACCATGGAACCCAACTGTGAGCACACCGGCCGCTGGTGACCGACGCACACCGGATCGTCCACCGGAAGAGGTCAACAACGAGAATCTTGGCAATATTGATATCGACCTAGTTTCATTTCCAGGATCTTCTCGTGTCACTAGCACGGGAACAATGGAGGTGGCATTTTTGGTCGACGCTGATCTCGTCCAAATAAAGATCGATAAGGTCCCAGGTAATTAATATACGTTGATCAAGTTACTGTTTATAACTTCATTGTAATATACCGATAAAACATTTTCTTTCAACTAATTATGATCATGGCATGATCGTTTCGCAGGAAATGACATTTTCTATAAACAAATGAATGATGCATGCTTGGAGATCTTCGGGCCCACCATCCGAGAAAGGTGGGATAAACAACAGAAATGTTTAAAATATGAACTCATGCATCGGTTGGTTGGCCTATTCGGCGATAAAACCTTTAATAAAGTCGAGGTCATGAAAAAGGCTTGTCAACATGTGAAGGTTGTCCGAGACCAATATAGGACACACCTTGAAAAAAACCCTAAGTATGAGTGCCCTCCAATGATTTCACTAATGGAGTGGAGAGCTCTTGTGGATGATGGAAGGGAGAGGGCTCATAGAAGAGAAGGAAAGATAACACCAGGCACAGGGAGGTATGCAATACTTTCCGCAATGTAATTCAAAACCTTATTATTATTGAATATTTCTATATCGAACTTGGAACATCTAACGTATTTCAACACTTGCGTAGGCTTCCAAACACATCAAAGGCCACAAAGGCAAGAGTTGAAAAAATAGGTCAGCACAAGCTTGGGCCTAGTGGTTATTCCAATTTCACGGCACGATTTGTAAGTTTCGATAAACCAATAATGCATGCAAATAATAAATTGCAAATTTATTTATTTATTTTATTTTATTTATTTATTTTATTTATTTATTTTTATTTTTTATTTATTTTTATTTTTATTTTATTTATTTTTATTTTTATTTTATTTATTTTTATTTTATTTTATTTATTTTTTATTTTTATTTTTATTTTTCGTTTTATTGCACTGAAAAATGTTAATTAACGATGTTATGCAAATATGCAGGCTGAACGATTCAATGAACAACCCACTGAGGAAGACATGAAGCTTGGCTTCAAGGAAGGCTTTGGAGCTGTTGTTGAACGACGAAAAAGCTTGACTGGCCAAACACAGTCTTCTGGTACCAATCCATCCGGTGCACAGGTAAATAGAATCTATATACTTTATTGAATATTAACCGCTAGTGCAATCTATTCGTTATAAATACTTGAAAAACAATATTGACTCTGTTTTGAGTAGGAAAGTAATGATCCCCCTAATTTCGAGGAGGGAGAACAACAAAACGAAGATCATGCTTCTAATCCTGGTAATGAATTTATTCATATGCTAAAATTTTATGTATAGCATTGCAAATGGTGAACATTAATTGTAGTTCACCATATTTCAACTGCAGAGCATGTAGAGGGTGAAACTGTACAGGTTTGAGCCTGGACAAGAACATGAACTACATGATGTGGCCACACCAGGTAAAAAAACACCTTTGTAATGTTTTTTTTAAATGAAATACTTGTCATTACAATATCAAAATACAACGATGTAACATTTTCACATTGTTGCAGCAAATCCGAACCCCTTGCCGCAGACATCACCACAAGCGCCTGATGAAGAACCAAGAACTGGAATAGAAAGTCCAGGGGTAGATGCTCCTCTTAGAGATTATTTACCAATTACGAAGATAAGAAAAACTGCTAGTAAAAAGAAGTGACTCGAAAAATGTACTCGTCTAATTATGTTTGATAATAATATATCGTCCATGATTTTTGGCCTAATGAATGAATGAATGGTTTAATGGTTTAATGATTCAATGTAGTAAACTGTTACCTTTATTGAATGTCATTTTTTATTGAATGAATGTGTTGAATGAATGAATGAGTGGTTTATTGAATGTTATCTTTTATTGTATGAATGTGTTGACTGAATGAAACAATGGTTTAATGAATGTTAGACTTTATTGAATGAATGGTAGATGAAAGTTCATGATGGAATATGGATGAATTTGCACGTATTTGTTTTTTCAAGTACATGCATTGGGTATGGGGAATTGAGAGTGATGTGAGGGGGGGGGAGGGGCCATAAGAGCTTCCACCTTCACGTGGTTGGCCATGTTCAGTAGAGAATATTAAATTATTCTCAAAATAGAGAGGAGCTCAATGAATGGATACGATGCTGGCTTTCTACAAACCACTAGCATATCATCTAAATTTTGACAATTTCTTGTAGCTTGTTGTGATGTTTGGTTGCTCATCATAACCAATTTCGAGTTTCCACAACTTCAAAGGCTGAGTAAATGATGCACTAGACTCAACATCCTTAACCTTCTCTTTAATTTCATTGGAATCAATATCCTTAACCTCACATTGAACCCTTCCAAAATGGTCTATTTACCATTGAAGCCTGGCTTCTGAAGCATGATATTTGCAACTAATATAGCATACACCGAAAACAATTAGAAACATTCTTCCTGTTGTCAATGTTCATCATTTTTTATGGCTGCAACTTAATTGAGGAAATTCGAACCTACAACCTATGTCTAGTCCCAAGGCTAACACCTTCAAGCTTTAAGTGCAACTGACAATGGGAGACCACCTTCAAGCAGCTTGATTCATTCTGCATGCATTTCATAGTGGGAGACGACGGGCTACACCCTTGCTTGATTAATTATGCATGCATTTCACTATGCAACAGTCTCAAATCCCCTATGTGCTTTCCCTAAATTAGTTTATCGATTCAGCATGACCCATGCCTGACGTCCGAAGAGTGTTGCCAGCGGTCTAGAGTTTCATCCTGGCAATGGTGATGATTCATGGTATTATGTTTCCCTTTGGCTGCAATATGACAAACTCAAAGCTCTCATACAAAGGTCTGTCTGACAAATGTGATGGTTTCGGTTTCTCGATTCAGCATGACCCAAACAGTCACATTTGTCAAACAAACCTTCGCAGTGGACTATGAGTTTTCCATATTGCAGTTGAAGGGAAACATAATACCATGAATCGTCACCGTTGCCAGGAAGAAACTCAAGACCATTGGCAACACACCTTGGATGGTGGGCGTGGGTCATATTGAAGTGAGACACTAATTCAAGAAAAAAACAATCAATCTGAGACCGTTGCATAGTGAAATGCATGCAGAATGAATGAAGAGTACTGGGTGTCGAGAGAAATGGTTGTGGGACTTCGTATGAGAGTAAATGGTGGTGGGAATTGATTGACAAGGTCAGGCTTGAAGTTGGTAGCCTTAGGACTAGACATAGGTCGCAGGTTCGAATATACTCAGTTTAGTTCGTACCCGGTTATTCTTTCGATGCAAATTATAGATTTTATTTATTTTCCTTTGTCAACTTTACGTATCCCTTTATGTGTTTTCTTTATTTTCTTTTTTTAACATTATGTATCCCCTTTTGATAATCGGAATTGTTAATATTGAGTCACTCGAGAATGAATGTAAAGAGGATTTCCACGGAAATCTATTCCATCCAAACCTATCAAGTGTACTTTTAGGTAAAAAATATTCTTGTAACAAAGAGATGAAAGATCTTAGAAGCAAATGTAATAAAGCCTTGAAAGAAGTCCGCGTAACATAGTGGTTTGTGTTTGCAGGAATCCTTCCTTTTATCCACTCTGTTTTCTTTTGTTGCACTTTCAAATTCATCTCTGCAATGATATCAACACACTACACATTATGGGAATGAGACGTTCACATTTTCATATTCCACTACTACATCTAATTAAATATCATCTCCTTGCAACTCCACCATTGTAACACCACTCTCTTCTATAGTGTCATCTTCTACAACACTACCACTCACTACTACAACATATATCCATTACAACTTTTCCATTGTTTATTGAGTTTCTTGTACAAGCTCGACCTTTACCCCCAATCTTTTCCTTATTGTATTTTGCTACAATAAATTCTTATACACCTTTACTTGGCTTCATAGCTTGAATATTAAATAATGCTAAGTATGGTTTTAGCTTGGAGTGAACACTTAGAGTTGTCGTTTCAAGTTTGATAATAAAAGCCACCTTTTAAATAATGGATTATTATAATAATTAGAAAATATTTTCAACCTTATTATAAAGGTAAAGTTAAATTATTATATTAAAATTATATATAATTTATAAATGATTTTATAAAAATAATTTAAACTTATTTGGCAAAATATTTTCAACTTTATTATAAAGGTAAAGTTAAATTATTATATTAAAATCATATATAATTTATAAATGATTTTATAATAATAATTTAAACTTATTTGGCTTTGAACAAGAATGAGGCATGGGACAACTTCAGGCATGGTACAACTTGACATTTGCAATGAAGTAGGAAGGATATAATAGACCTTAATTTGGACAATGAAAGGCAATGGTTGTTTAAACATGACTTCACAAAGGTCAAGACTCTGAGGGTATACTAGAAAAAAAGAGAGGAATTGTAGCGACAAACACTTCAAAACATTATTGTTTTTTTTTCAAATTTTCCACTGGTGTCGGATAATCGAAGGCCATGCCAAAGAAAACCGACGCTCTCACCATAGATCCGACGGCCAAAGACATTGGTGCTCAACCATTTTCAAGTGGGATAGACATCGGTTTTCCGACCCCATAGTGCACAAAAATGATGATGTTGCCATAGCTCTGACGTCACAAGTCGTCGGTGCTCAACCATTTTCAATTGTGAGATCCGTTGTTTTTCCGACCTCCACAGTGAAAAATACCAACGACTCTGCCATAAATCCGATGACAAAAGACGTCGGATCTAGGCCATTTTTAGTTGTGAGGGGCGTCAGTTTTCCAACAACCACAGTGAAACAAATCGATGACTATGCTATAGATCCGACGGTGAAAGACGTCAGATCCAAACGCTTTTCGGTTGTGAGGGCCATCGGTGTTCCGACCACGATAGTGAAAAAATTGACGCTTATGCTATAGATCCGACGGCCAAAGATGTGGGATCCAAACGCTTTTCGGTTGTGAGGGCCGTCGGTTATCCGACGGCCAGAAGGGTCGAATAACCGATGAAGTCCGTGCCGTAGGTTTTGATCCAAAATTGGACCGACGTTAAAAAATCACTGTGGTTGTCGGACAGTCGACCACAAAAAGTAGAAAATCTGACTTTTTGGCCGTCGGATTTTGGGTCCAAAAAACCTAGTGCGATATAAAGTGATTCGATGGTTCAACTTATCTCGATCTTAACGACACTTGATTCATGGCTTAGCACCCGATTGGTCCATGATATCTATTTAAATAGAATGGAGAGTCACTTGCCTGAAGATCCATTATTGAGAGAAGCTCATGTAAAAAAATTTATTCTGCATAATAAATTGCTCCGTAGAAGCTATTTGGTCGAGGTCGTGGACTGTTTCCCTCTAGGGGGTTTTAACCACGTCAAACCATTGCTGTACTGATCTATTATATTTGTGTGTGAGCGGTGTTCTTGGAGTTTGGTCTGTGTGGATATACATGTTATTCAAACATGGTATCAAAGCGTTGTTGAGGATAGTCTCCGTTTTATTACGATCAAGATTTGAAGCCGGTGCGATTGCATGCGGGAGATGTTGCCGAGATATTCTATTTCTCAATGTTTTTGGGTTGGATTAAGTGCTCCATTGTGTTCAGAGCCTTTATTCCATTGAGGATCGCCTTTTGTTTTGTACGAAAAGGTTCATGTTTTCCCTATCTGTGGCCATTTTACAGATTTGAGGTATATTGTTTTGTTTTTCGCAATTTTATTTCTCTCTGTATCATTTCGATTTGCAGTTCATTTTTTTATTTTTTTGGAAGCTATAGTCTCCTCTCTACGCATGTTGGTGGTCTCGGCCGACCATAAACAATGGGAAAGGTAGGCCGTTTACTAGGAGGAACTAATGGAAAACTAACAAAGAGCGAGAAAGCTTTGTTTTTTTTTTCTTGTTTTTTGTTTTCTGTGTGTAAAGTTGTTTTGAAGGCTAAAACAGGGGCTGTGGGGTAAGCACGCACCACAAGGAAAAAATAGTTAAAAAAAAACACCTCCTCCTTCACAACATTTTCTATATTTTTTTGTATAGATCACTTGGTTAGAAGTTACTTATTAAGAGGTCTTAAGTTCAAATCCTCTTATTATTTGTTGCATTTGTAAAAGTGATCTCATATATTAAAAAAAAGGGTCACTTAAAAGCTCAAAAGTTACTTTCTTACTTTCTAAGTTGTTTTTTTCTTTTTTATTTTCTAAAGCAACTTTATAAATAAATAAATAAAACAAAAAGTTTCATTTTATTTTTAAGTTGTTTTTTCTTCCTTTTTTAAGAAACTTTATGTAAAAGTGACCTTCACTTATTTATAAAAGTAAGGAACATAAAGGAATTTCATTTTGTTAAAGTGAGCTTAAGAGTTAAGTTAGGACTAAGGGGGATTTTTCAAAAAAAATATTATTGCTGTGCACTTACCTCCACTTACCACGTGGTCCCTTGGATGCTCTTTCATTTTTTTTCAAAAAGGGCATAACGTTTTCATTTGGAAGTTGATTGCAGTGCCATTTTTTTTAAACCGCTTTTTTTTTCGAGATCTATTCTTTTTTCCAGCTATTTTTCAGCCTTGAAGTTATATTTATTTCAGAATGCTAATTTCAAATGATATGCTTCTTACCAGTACAAATTATTTTGTATGGAAGTCTTGTATGGAAGATATTATTAGAAGCAAAGGGTTATATAGACTTACCCTTGGCATGGAAACTCCTCCCTCTGATCCTGATAAACTAACAAAATGGGAAAATATAAATGATTCAGCTCGTGGTTTGATTGGTTTGTTAGTTTCTCCTTATCTGTAGTTTCATCTTCAAGGCATTCATGCACTGGATGATGCTTGGCAAAAGATAAATATTGTTTTTGGTATTAAAAATGGGATTGGAGCTAATCGGCTTGAGAATGAGTTGCTTACATTAGATCCTAATAATTTCTCTTGTATGGAATATTTTATAACAAATTTTAAAACTCTTAGAGTCTTATTGGCTGCATGTAATGTCACAAAGGCAGATGATGGCCTTATTTATGTCATTCTTTCCAATTTGGGGCCTACATATTATGTGTTTGTCTCAACATTTCATTCCACTATAGAAGCTCTTCTTTCTTCAGGAGCTCAATACAAAGCTCCCTCTTTTGATGCTTTTTGTGATTCTTTAATAAGAGAACAAGAAAAACTCTCTCATCTTGGACTAATTAATACTGCCAGTACTTCTCACAAATATTTAGTAGGTTAGCAGCCACATGGTACGAAGAATTCCAAGAATCCGAAGAATCCAAAGAAGAACAATCAAAATAACAAGGGTCTTAAATTTTCTCAGCCTCAAAATTCTCCTCAACAAGATAAAGCTGCCAAATTTAAAGGAAAGAAGACACAAAGACATTTACAACTTTTGTAATTGTGGTGGGCATGAAGAGTCATGGTGTTTTAAGAGGATGGAAGCTCTGGAAGCAGTAATGAAGAAGCATCACATTCAACTTGATTCCTCTTCAAATTCATCTTCGGGACAAGCACTTTCAGCCTCTGGTTTTGTACTTACAACATCTTCTTGTTCTTCTTCAAATGAATGGCTTATAGTTTATGGAGCATCTTATGATACGGCTAAGGATAAAGCCATATTTTCTCATTTAAATAATTGTAACACCAAACAAATATTTGTTGGTGATGATAGATCACTTAGTGTGGAAGGGTTTGGTACTATTCATCTAGATAATGGGAAGTTTAATGATGTATTATGTGTTCCTACTCTTTCATGTAATCTTTTACCAATATACCAGATCACTCATTCCGGTGAAGGTAAAACCATAGAGTTTTCACCTCACCAAGTTGCAATAAAAAATTTAAAGGATCCACGACATGTATTAGCTACTAGAATAGTTGATGATATTACCAGGTTGTACAAGTTTGACAACTTTGGGTCATATTCACTTCCATTAGTTTTTGTTGCTCATAGTGATGAACTGAGCAAGCTTTGGAATGAGCGATTTGGTCACTTAAATTATCGCTCATTGCAACGTCAACTATGTGTTGATTCCCGAAAAATCCTAGCATCGACAGTAGGGATTCTCCAAAATGAATAATCCCAATTAGATCACTCATTTTTTTGTATGGAGAATCCGTCCGGTTAACGGTCCGACTACTGTAGATGTGTTTGTTTAATTATGTACCAGTTGTGGCCCAACCCACTGTATATATTTTATGTTTAAGGGTATGAATATTCCAGTTCTTCTAATCTAACTAATGCATTTAACCTATAATTGTTAGGCAGAAACCACACAAGTGATGTGTAGGTTCTTACCTTACGTCTTACCGCTTTTACCTTGTCAATTAGATAACTATATTCTAAACTAACTAAGATCGAATTTAAATAAGAGTAATAATATGAAAATGCTCATACAAATCCAATAGATAGCTATTAAGATAAAATATGCACATTCCCAGTAAAAAATTACCGAAGATAGCTTTGAGTATAATTAAAACAATTTATTACTCTGTTAACACATAGATATTTGCATAGATAAGGAAAACATTCACCACCATTGAAGTAGTTCAATACAGTTAGAAAGATATCACAATATGAACATAAACACAAAAGAAATAGTTCTGATCTATCAGTCACACGTCGCAGTAAATCATCAGTACAAGCTTTTCTCAGCGAATAGGTCTTTCCTCATTAGCAGAAAAATAGTTCTCGTACACAATGTATCCAATATCTAATTCACTAGAAAAAGTCCTCTTCTCCAGTACCCTTTCCCCATATTTATATTACAAGATAATTTTATTGAATGACTGATCATTTCGGCTCCCTCTGCGTCCTTTGGGTTGCCCGATTTGTCTCTTGTGCCAACCGTTTCCTCTGCGCACACCCTTTCAGCTCCTTCTGCGTCCTTTGGCTTGCCAAATTTGGCTCTTGCGCCAACCGTTTCCTCTACGCATAGCGTTTTAGCTTCCATCGTGTCATGACTGGTCACTTCGGCTTCCTCTACGTCTTTTGGATTTCCTATTCTATCATTTGTGCCCGTGATTCTCCTTCCCTCCGCCTTCTAGCTTCCACACGTCCTAAGGAAACAACTAGATCAATGCGTAAGAATAATTTACAATCAATGCATAAGAACAATTCATTGCTAAACGAAGTAATAATGAACATAATCAAATTCCAGAGGTATGATCTATCAATATCATTTACATAACAGAGGATTCAAGCTTCCACGATCTTGTTTTTGTCCTAAAAATGATAATTTACACAAAGGCGGAAGGCAGAAAAATCCCTAAAAAATGGCCCAAAAATCATCCTTCCACAACCGGAAAAAACCCTAAAAAATGGCCCAAAAATCGTTCTCCTGCAATTGGAAAAGGCTTAACAAATGGCCCAAAAAAAATCCTCCCGCAATCCGCAATGTAGGCTTGCGAGGGTGCGGGATGGAAGAGTTGTGGGTGCCATTTTCCAATGTTTAAAAATACAATCAGCAATCTGCAGCCCGCAATCGGAAAAAACAACCTGCAATCTGCAATCCGCAATCGGAAACGCGAGAAGGAGGAAAGTCGGGCTTTGCAGGATTGTGGGGGAAAAATTTGGAAATTCAGGAATGTAACCTACAATCCACAATCCACAGTTGGGAATGTGGGAGTTCGACAATGCGGGATTGTGGGACGGCTAGAAGCGGGACTGCGGGATGCGAGATTGCGGAAAGGCGGGATTGTGTAATTGCGGAAACAATTCCAAGCAATCCACAATCCACAATTTAACATGCTTAAAGTATTTTTTATTTGGTTTTTTCCAATAAAAAACTAAGTGTAAGGGGTAGGTATATACATGATGAAAATAAAGTCTGAGTGAAATCCAAAAATAAAAGGAGGGGCCCTACAATTTTACAAAATTTTGCGGATCAGGTTGCAGCTGCAACAATTGGCGACTAGCTAATGAACATAGATCTCTGAACAAACCCATTTTAGGATCACAATTTCTTTTCTGTTATTAATTTTGATTGTAGAATTGCGACTTTATCATTTTACCAGGATTTAAAAAGGCTAAATTTTTACGTAAGGAGAGGAGCTTTCTTGAATCATATTGGTCACTCATTTGGGAAATAGGGCAGCCTGGACCAAATTTCCTAACCACTCTCCTAAGGCCATAATATGGAGTTCATTATTAGTCCCATCTTTTGGTTACCTCTAAATATGACTCCACGGGATCGTAACAAAATCAAACACATATATTCGTTTGTTCTTCTTTCCCATGCTATCAACATTTCTTTAGATGCTTTCTTTTGACGAGTTTTATCGTCCGAGTCTTTCACTCACAACTTTCTTCAGTATTCAACATTTGACGTGGGTTCTTCCATCCATACTGCCCTTTTGTGTGAGTGATGAGTTTTCTTTGTTTGTCATACTCACAGACAGAGAAGAACCTTTGGAATCATCATCTAGGCAATCTGCTTGATTGGATGTATTTATTTTCAAAACTATTTCTTTGATGGAGATGAAACTTTCATAAATTTTGACTCTTCATTATAAGCCTTTTGGCTGTAACTTTGTAGCATGGGATCATTTCAATTTCCATACATCTGCAAGACTGCCTTCCTTTCCATGAGTCAATTATAGTAGGCTGCCTGAGATGGTTATTTATGTGTAAGTGAGTGGAGCCCCAAGACAGTAATTTAGAATTCATGGATCCTGATTATTTCACATGGTTTATATTGACACAACATAAAACATGAAGTAGGTTTCCCCTTTTAAAACAAAGCAACAATTAAAATAACTTATGACACCGTTGTTACAAAAATAACTCCTTTTGTTATGAATCCAATTCTAATCTTTTTGTGATTATAACATTTCATATGAGATTGTTCATATCTATGCATTTCTGCACATCATTTTGAAAGTTGAGCTGAGGTTTATTCAAACAAAATCAAGCAAGTAAACAAAATCCAAACAACAAGGGATAAGGCTAAAGTTAACTATCCTAATATGAAAACAAATGAGATCAAACAAGAGGCTAAAATTAACAAAGAGGATCAATAAAAAAGATCAACAAAAAGGATCAGCAAAAGCATGAGGCAAGGGCTAAAAAAAAAGTATACAATCAAAACAATTCATGAGGGATGACCACATAGAAAGGAAGAGAATTATAAACCAACATAAGTATATGGTTGTAAATCAGCAGAATCAAAACAAACCATAACTTCAGATTAAATCCGGGCACAACCGATTTTTTTTTTTTAGATTTACTTTCAAAACAAGAGACACCAGTGAAGGGTTGTAAGCAAGACCAAAAATCATATCATCAAGGCCAACCTTAACAATGTGGAAAGTTGAAGATAGGTAAAAACACGGCTTCAGGGAAAACAAACAGGAAAAAATCCAAGCCAGATTACAACATCACTCAGTCCAACATTTCATTGCCTAAAATTATTTCATAATTTCAAAATTGTTCCCAAATTCACTTCCACCTAAACCCTTGACATTGATTCAAGATATCCAACATACAATTGATTAAGTGTTCCATCACTTACTTCCCAAACCAAATTCTGATAACTCTAGTATGAGGGTTGAGTCAGCAAGAAGGAAACTAAGCTCACTTAGCAGGATCATGATTGGGCTGATTGTTAAGTTAAATGAAGGATAGAACAACCAAGGTATTGTCAGGGGAGTAGAAGGATTCTTAACACCATATATTTCAGAGCATGTTTTAAGATTCAACACATGAGGTCAAGTATGTCTAAAATTTCATTATAAGGCCACTAGTTACAAATGCACGATCAGATTGATTCAATTCACCAAAACAACAATCACTTAGTTTCAAAATCACGTAGAATTAATGTAATTGAGAATTCATTGTCACGGCTCATTTCCTAAGTGACAAAGTACTCCCTGTGAATTTGGGTGAGGAATTTATTCATTTTCAATCAGTTGGTACACTCCCTTCTAGAAAATACTTGTCAAAGTAGTATAATTTAATACGAATAATGAAATCGTGGGAGGCAATAAAAAATGTAATCAAAACCTCTGTCGTTCTTACCTTTTGCTGATGAGCATTGCTAATTAATTTTGATGCAAAATTAACATGTCGGCTAATGAAACATTCCAAACCATATTTATCTGTTCAATCTCAAAATGACTTTCAAATGTAAAAATTTGGATATGTCATTCACATTTATGGGGCAGTAAGAGACATCAACCAGATATTAGATTTGCTTTATGCGTTCTGTACAATCAAACGTTTTGACCAGTGGTCTATGGGGTATCGTCTCTCAAAAATATTTTCAGAAATTTGAATTAAAACATACTTGTGTTATCAAATCTTCAGGAATATTCATGAAAGTGTTTTGATTCTTCAATCGGTGCCTTATTGATTGTTCATCGATGATTAACCTTTAATAGTGCAAGTTTTCTACTTTCACCGTTAACTAAATCGTTTCACAAACCAAACTTTCTTCAAATTGTACAGATTTTAAATATGGCCTCCTTCATAAAACACATTTGTTCTCATACTCATTCTCATGAAAACAATTAGATACAATCAATGAAGACATCTCTTGTGTAGATCTTATGAATGTTTAGTTCAGTCCAACCTTTGCATCAAATAAGGGCTTCATCTTCATTTCCAAATATACAAAGGGACAAAATGATAGTGAAGAAGGAAATATAAGCCATCAAACAAACTCAAACGACTACCTAGCAGCTAACTTATTCAAAAGAAAATAAACTACATGAGTCAAACTCTTATTCTACAAGCCTAGAAAAAGAAAAGCTATGCTACTCCTAACCTAACTTCACTGGTTAGACAGAGTTAGGTAAAATCATAGATCCAGTGATAACAACAATTAGTGTAGGATTGTGTCTACTCTAAACATGCTATTTTACTAAGAAATGGTGAGTTTCTATGTCACCAAATGAAAATATTATTACAATCTTCTTAAGATCTATACTCATTCATAAAAAACTCATTAATATCTAAAGCCATTTTAAACATCTAAATCATGCAAGATAAACAACATTCAAACATTTAAATGGAACAAACTTGAATCATTTTATATTAAAACAATGAAAAGATACATCCCTACCATGGATCTTGGTGTGAATCCCTCCTCAGTTTCCATGAGATTTCCTTTCTCCACCCTTTCTTTTGAATAATTTGAGCTCTTTTTCCTCCTTCAGAATCTTTTCAGCATGCCTTTGCTCTTCCTTTGTGTACTTTACAATGCCCCTATGCCTTTCTTATATAGCATTGGAAAATGAGCCTTAAGCTTTTCTTATAAATGTGGGATTGCTCCTTTTCCCCATTTTAGATTATTTTAACCTGAAATCCCAATTTTCATAGTTTTTAGGCTTTTTGCACCACTTTAAGCAAAAATAATGCATTTTAATGCATTTCTCTTCACTTTTTGATTGGTGTAGTTTAAGTTTGGACCTTTAATGAGTGGTTCGATGACCGAACTTGGTCTCCTTAGGTTCTTACTATCTTCACCTAATCCTTCCATTTATGGGAGAAGTGATTAGATCAGAGAGGACTTGCCTTTGAATGTACTTGTGTTTTGTCTTCATGTTGCGGGTGCGTAGAAAAATGTGCTTCTTATGTCACATGGCTAGGGGTGTTAATTTGATTGTTAACATATGCCCCCTAATGTGTGAGGTCCGAAGCAGAGCTAAGGGCCGAAATACATTACTGAAATTTATACTCTGTATACTGATACTCTTTATCGTTCAAAGCAAGGATGAGGAAAGGAAAACTCACGGGCGCGGGATTGAGGATCACACCTACAAAACATAGCAATTTCTCAAATATATAATATCTTCCTGAGGCGGGCATACCCATTCTCAACGGTAAACAAGCATGGCCATGGAAAATACACAGTTGATCCATGTCAAAAGTAAAATTTTCAGAAGTGTAAACATGCACTTTGATGAGTGCGAGAACAAAGTCTTTATTGAACTTCTAACATGGCAGTCTAATCTTGCGCAGCTCGGGCAGTGAATCGATGAGTGATTCCCAAGGTCTTCAATACAAACTGACGATGGTACGAGTTTATATCATGTGAATAAGTGATTCAATGTCGAGCATAATAAAACACCATCTGATTACCGGACATTGATGTATACCATTAACAGATGCAAAGAGACCCATCGATAATGATGATGGAATCGAAGGTACTGAGTACAAACTAACAAGTGTGAATAGATGTTTTGAAATCGAACACTTGTAGAATAAAAAAATTAGGGGTCATTGATGTATACCCACTGTTATTTGCGAGGAAACCTGCCACTAATGACTGCAAGATCCAAGGTACTCTTGGGTTTCTAGATCCATGTCCTAGATGATGATTTGATGTCGATAGATATAGATCCATCGAAAGGAGGGAATTAAGGCATCCCACATAAACTGATATGAAACAAAGATCAATAGTCTGATATAATTTGGTAGACTACAAGATCCAACACTATATACTGACACAAGGAAGGCCGACATGATTGGTCAGGAATATTTGAGGAATGGCCGACATGGTTTGGACTTCCCTTAAACACATAAAATGACGCAGAATGGACACTTGGCAACATAGGACTTTGAGTAACCGACCTTAATGAAATCCACTAATGCATTAACGAAAGCTCCATTGGTGACGAGAAGGATAACCCATAGGTGGATATCTGTTCAAAATACTGGTACAGTTTCCTAAAGAAAATGCAGATGGTGTACTGATAGTGGATATAATATTATGTGTCGTGTTCAAGGGTGACAAGGATTGACTGTTTCTATTTTCTTCGAAGTTTATAATATGAAGTGATTCAAGTCTCTCCCTTTTTGGATTTTTGTGTTTTTTAATTTTTATGCTTTTTAATTTTTTTTTAAAAAATAATAAAGAATGTTATGATACATAGGAGGGAACGAGTGTTGCATGGGAGTACGCCTATTTTTCAATGGCACGGGTTAGAGAAAGGAAAATATCCATATTGCAAACAAAGGCTAAGCTAGTTGTGCACACTCATACAACTGTTCCCTCCCAGGGTAGGCTATCTGAAGCAGGATTATGTGTCGACGGACGGTGAAGTAATACCATGTGACTGAATTTATCCAATTTGGGGAAATGGCCAAGTAGGAATGGTTCAATGAGGTTTACTTCAGCTTGAGTCTTGTGAAAAATTCCAAAATCATAGATCATCATAAATCATGGTCTGTCTCAACTACCTGAGTCAAATAGTTCAAACTATCAAAGTCTTCAAGTCTTGAAATCAAAACCATTTCACTACCCAACAATTTAGTTAGAAACTGATTCAAATGTGCATTTAATATCTAAAAAGATAGCTAAAATTGGGGAATTATGCATCTTTCTATCATTCAAAAGGATACAGTTTGTACATGTATGAATAAAGGATAAGTAAGAAATACTCATGATTTACCATATGCGTTTGTAGTGTAGCCGATGTATGAGAGGAAGCATCCCCTTTCAACTTGAATTTATAGAAGCTGTAAAACTTTAGTCTTTGATCTGCCAGTTGTGGGTTAGTTTCGATGTCGAACTAGAAAATTTTGAAACAGTTTCCCATGTTTTCGAGTTTTTCTAAATTTTTTCATTTTTTTTATGAAACTTTTGTTGGGTGTTATCTGTAAGAAAAAGAATAAAAAAGAGAAATAGTATTTACACTATTCCTTTTGGTGTGTGCAAAATTTACACACTTTTTGGGTTATGATGTAAGCTAGGTTATTTCGGTTTTACTTATGTCCTTAAATGATGTGTTCAATTAAATTAGCCATGAAATAATGTACATGCTTTCTTTTTGGTATAATGTTAATGGCTTAGATGCCAATCAAGTACATAGTTGGCCAAAGAATCAACCAAACTATTCAGACTTCTAGGAACGTGTATATATTCAATAAACTCGAATCGACACTCTAAAAGACGTACTCGTAGAAACTTTCTAAACAGTGTAGGATGTCGAACTTGATACTGGGATACAACTAATTCTGAGTCTAGTTTGACGATTATTCGTCGGATGCCAAGGGTGATAGCCTCGACAAGAAGCTCAATGACTGCGCTATATTTTGCAACATTGTTGGTTGCAGATCCGAGAAAAATGCCTCCTGAACTAAGAAATTCGTTATTAGGTGTGAAAACGACCCATGCGGCGGAAGCAATGTTCCGAGAACTACGGCTGGCGCCATCCACATATACCAAAATGTGAAAGATTCTTGTGCCATCTGCCAAATTGACAATGCCAAGCAAGATAAGTGTGTGCCTGAAATAACTATTGTACAAAAATTTTATACAAATAATACAACATAATACAACAAATGGTGTGAGGCATCAGTGCCTACGCGAAGTATTTCTTCAGATAGAGACCATTTCTGATCTCCGACATGGGTTCCCTATCAAAATTGACCAATTCATAAGCTCCCTTTTTTAACACAGTTTTGACAACAAGTGGGCCAAACCATTTAGCTACAAATTTCCCTTCTCCTATTTTATCTTAGTGTTGGTCATAAATTAAAACCAAACCGCCTTTAGAAAAGACTCGGGGATGGGTAGACTTGTCATATTTCATTTTAACCCTCTTCTTGTGTGACTCTACATTTAGAGAGGCTTCTTTCCTAGTTTCATTAAGAGAATGGAGATGGAGAAGCCTTTCCTCTTCTGTAGAAGTGTTAGGTAGGAGTTTGACAACTATCTTTAATGATAGGATTTCACATTCAATTGGTAACACAACTTCCTCTCCATAAACCAATTGGAAGGGAGTGAATCCGGTTGTGGTTTTAGTGGTCGTTCGGTAAGCCCAAAGAGTAGTAAACAACATTAAGTGCCAGTTATTCTTGTTTTTATTAATAATCCTCTATAACATAGTTTTCAAAACCTTGTTGATGGATTTTAATTGTCTGTTAGCTTGAGGGTAATATGGCGAGGAAAAGTCTTGCCGCAATCCTAATTGGTATGTAAGTTCATCCATAAAGGAATTCCTAAAATGACTTCCGTTGTCGGTAGTGATCTCTTTGGGTACACCAAACCTTGCTATTACATGATTGAATAGAAAATATGCTGCAGTTTTACCCGTGCAATTGAATGTAGGCATCGCCTCAACCCACTTGGTGAAGTAGTCCACTGCTATGATGATGTAGTGGTGGTCATCGGCTGAAGGTGGGTTGACCATCATATAATCAATGGCCCATTTTGAAAATGGACCCACGATTACTATAGGGTGTAAAGGAGCAGGATGTGCGCGCATTTTTCTTTTGTAAATTTGGCAAGGATGACACTTTTTGATAGAATTAATGCAATCTTTGAAAAATGTGGGCCAAAAGTATCCTGCACGTAAGATTTTCTGGGCAGTTTCCAACCCAAAAAGATGACCGCCACATGCCCTAGCATGGAAATCATTCAACACTTGTTCAACTTCCTCGTGTACTAAACAACATCTTAATATCATATCAATTCCTTGACAGTACAAAGTATCCCCGATGATGAGGTATCTTCGAGCTCGGTGTCGAATACGATGTCGTTCAATACTAGAAAACTTAGGGTCGATCCTTTGGGTTTGAATATATATGATGAATGTTCCATACCAAGGATCAGAAGTTGCAATGAGGAATGCATGTTCATCTGCCCAAGATTCAATAGATGGAGTACCCTCCGTCTCCATGGTTAACTTAGACATTAATTCAACAAATGCCAACAACTTCTTGGCTTTAGCATTTTTGAATTCGAGGTCGAATTCTTGTAAAATTACTATCCATTTTGAGTATTGCCACCAATGATGTGGCGGGACAAAATGTGTCTCATGGGGTTCATTTCAGCCACTATGGTTGTTTTCCTTGGAAGTATGTAATGTCTAAGTCATTGGACAACATGGAATGCTTCCAAGGCCAACTTCTCGACCTGGGAGTATGTCAATTCGGGGCCTACAAGGCCCTTACTAATATAGTAAATAATGTTAATTTTTTAGCATTAATTCAATATACTCTAGGATCTTTACTGAGAGAATAACATGTACAACATATCAAGTATAACAATGCATATCAATCACACCAAGCAATCACATGAGACAATAAACACATAGAGTTTCACTGGGGAAAACCATAAAGGTGAAAAACCCCACAACTTCCTTAAAGATAGAAAGAACAATGATACAACCAAAGTACAACCAAATTACAAGAGATAGTCTTCTCCTAGCAGCTGATCCTCCTCCTCACATGTGCACCACTTTCCGCGTGATGGAAGAGTGAGTAAGTGAATGAATCAAATAGAGATCTCCCAATCTCTATTTATACTTGTCCTGTCCTGCCCAATAAATCAGTGGGGCCGACTTGTCTGTCTTAGCCTAATAACCCATGGTTAACTTAATTAGGGCCGACCCCACACATGGTGGTCTAATAACCGATTGGCAATTTACGACACTTGCAACACTTGTCAATACAAATGACGACACTTCCGTATAGAGGAATAATACATCTCTATAGGAGTACAATATACATAGGTGAAATACATTCTGAAGTTACATATACATCAACACTCCCTCTTAACTAGGAAGGTATTTCTTGACACAGATCTGCTAGTACAAGTCTTCTTCTCTGGATCATCATCAGTGAATCATCATCCTCGAATCATTGTCATCGTCACTGCTGTTGCTATCTCAATCAATCTCTGATCTACTCGTCATAGGAAGTTCTATAGAGCCAGTCCTTTTTCATACTGGATGTAGGCCCACCACCTGCAGGTCTTCATCATCACTGGCCATACTGTGGAATCCTCAGGACTTATTACATGCATCACAATGCCTCGAAAGAGTATCCCAGGACCATTTATGTGCCGAAGCACGACCGGAAAGATCTCCCAAGTCCACTTACATGTGACTATCACAAAAACTTAAAAGAGTGTCTTGACTGGAAAGAACCCTAAAGAGCATCCAAGGCCTTTTACGTGACTATCACAACCTATCCGGATCTCCAGGACGTATTACATGTGACCCTTCATCACAATGCCTCGAAAGAGCATCCCAAGACTTATTACGGGCACACAGCCCAACCTATTGGATCTCCCAGTTCTACTTACATGTGGTCATGGATATGCCTCGAAAGAGAATCCCAGGGCTTATTATGAGCACATAGCCCAACCTATCGGATCTCCAAGGTCTACTTACATTCCATAGGACAATGCCTCGAAAGAGCATCCCAGGCTATTATGAGCACACAGCTCTACCTGTTGGATCTCCAAGGTCTACTTATATGTCCTCCCAGAGCAATGCCTCAAAAGAGCATCCCAGGCTGTTACGAGCACACAGCTCTACCTGTCGGATCTCCCAGGTCTACTTATATGCTCATTTGCACAACCTGTCCATGGCCACAAAGTATCAACCTAATACTCACCATACATCATCCTGATGTACATCATCACATGATCAACCTAATCATCATCACTGCATCGTCTTGATGCATGTCATCTGGAGCAACATCCTGAAGCTCATCATCCATGATCATCTCGATCATATAATGCGTCCACATGATACATACCAAGTATCTACCTGATACATATCATCATACATGATCCACCTGATCATACAATGTATCCACCTGATACATACATAGATACATGATCCACCTGATCACACAATGTATCCACCTGATATATATCAACATACATGATCTACCTGATCATATAACGTATACACCTGATACATATATAGATACATGGTCCAAGCATCCAACATGATGCATATACATATATATGATCCAACTAATCATAACAAGCATCCAACATGATGCATATACAAATATATCAAGCATCCAACATGATGCATATACAAATATATCAAGCATCTAACATGATGCATATACATACACATGATCCAACTGATCATATCCAGCATCCAACAAGATGCATATACAGAGCAGTAACCGGAGCATTATCCTGATGCTCATCATCTAGTGCTTACATCCGTAGCCATGGAAGGATCCTCCTCTCACCATGCTGGGAATGGATCCTGC
Organism: Larix kaempferi; assembly: GCA_027924585.1. Lineage (NCBI taxonomy): Eukaryota > Viridiplantae > Streptophyta > Pinopsida > Pinales > Pinaceae > Larix > Larix kaempferi. The sequence continues at coordinate 11,643,400 of BSBM01000660.1, forward strand.
AAATGTGTCTATCACTTCTTCCTTGAAGTGTCATCAATCTGAAGAACACCAAGCCTCTCTCTGAAGTACTCGAACTTCACTCTAGTTAGTGTCTTCGTCAGAACATATGCAACCTGCTCATCCGTCGCAACATACAAGAGCTTCACTGCTCCTCTCTGCACCATATCCATGATATAGTGATATTTGATCTCTATGTGCTTCGACCTGTTGTGGAACACCGGGTTCTCAGACAACTTTACACAACTCTTGTTGTCACAAAAGATACCAGTAGCCTCCAGCGGGAGATCAAATAACTCATATAGTAGCTTCTGGAGCCATATTGCCTCACAACTAGCCGAACATGCTGCAACATACTCAACCTCGGCTGTACTCAGTGCTACGTAGGATTGCTTCTTACTAAACCAAGAGATCACACCTGATCCCATACTGAAGCAACACCCATATGTGCTCTTCCTATCTGCAGCACTGCCTTCCCAGTTCAAATCAACATAACCCTGTAGGTTAAACTTTTGATTCGCATCATACTTGAGCCCATAGTCAATTGTACCCTTTAGGTACATCAGAATATGCTTTACAGTAATCAGGTGAACACCTCTGGGATCCATCAGGAACTGGCTCAATGCGTTCACAACAAAGCAAATATCTGCTCTAGTGTTCGTCAGGTACATCAAGGACCCAATCATCTGACGATACACAGTCACATCAACCGGATCAGATGAAGCATAACACAGAAGCTTCAGGTTTGATTCCATAGGTTTGGCCATGGCCTTGCAATCCATCATCCCGAACCTCTTCAGAATCTCTACTGCATACTTCCCTTTTCCAAGGAATATCCCATATGTACTCTACCACACCTCCATGCCTAGAAAATAGTGCATCATCCCCAAGTCCTTCATCTCGAACTCGGTAGCAAGCTTCCTCTTAGTATCGAAAATCAATCCATCCTCATCTGTAACAAACAGGTCATCCACATACAGAAGTAGTATCACTGGATTGCCTCCCCCAACCTTGTAGTAAAGGTTGGAATCCGCTTTACTCTTGGTAAAGTCCCAACTGGATAGAAAGCTATCTATCCTACCATACCAAGTCCTAGGAGCTTGCTTCAAGCCATACAGGGCTTTCTTCAAACGAGACACATATGACTCTCTGTCATGTGTCTCAAAACCAAGTGGCTGCTTCACATACACTTCCTCCTCGACTACACCATTCAAGAAAGCTGTCTTGACATCCATATGGTGTATCTTCCATTTCATCACTACAGCTAGAGAAAGTACTGATCTAATGGAAGTGTACCTGGCTACAGGAGCAAAAGTCTCTTCATAATCAATCCCTTCTTTCTGGGAGAAGCCACAAGCTACAAATCTCGCTTTGTATTTCTCCATACTGCCATCTGCAGCATGCTTGATCTTATAGATCCACTTGGAAGTCACCACAGACTTCCCATCTAGTCTTGGGACCACATCCCAAACATCATTCTTCATGATTGGCGGATCATGGCATCATTACTTCATCCCGGATCCTGGGATGTTCAGATTCTTCAATCGATAGATTTGTTGCTGAACAAATGTTGTAGTCCTTCTTTTATAGGTGATGGTATACGATCTTTCCTACAAGACAAGTTAAATTGCATGATTAGAAACATCTCATAGTTTTCAAAACAAATTCTTACACATAAAGAAATATGTCATACAATCATTCAATTATTTTAGCCAATGCTTCAATACAACATTTATCCATATCCCGTAACTTTCTAGATGCCCTCCAATCTCTACCAGAACATTGTTAAGAGTGTGCACAACTCCCAACATGTTAGTAAAGAGGTTTCATTCTAGATAAGTAGCAATGGAATGTTGTACAGTGCCATAGGCCACTTACCCATCACATGCATATTAGTAGTATACTGTTTATTAATGCAATTATTCTAATATGCATAATATACACCTTAAGTCTAGAAACATAAGTATTTACATCATTGAACAATATTATTTAAATAATCAGATATACAAGAAATGACAATTCAAATACTTATCTTTGTTTGTTTGTTGGGTGGACTCCCTCTCAATATTTGCTTCCTTTGCAGGAACTACTGGAGTGTGCTCCCTCTTGATCTTTGCTTCCTGGATTACCTGTCCTTGAACTTATATCCATCATCGATCATTATGCATGCTTACTAGTATCATCATTGTGTCATCCTCGATATCTCATACATAATCATACATTCATTAGTATAATCTTAATACTATCAAAACACAATAATCTTAAACATGTATGATCATTTCAAACACAGATAATAATAAGCATTAGCATTCAAATTTTCTGGGAAGACTTCTCTTACTCATGCATATTCATATTTGACTATAGAACTCTTATGGTTAGTCATATCATCAATCAAGGTAAGAGACATAATATGCATAAACCCTAGATTACTCAAACTTGTAACTTCATGAGTAATCATTATCAATCATACAAAAGTATAAGATCCTTTGATATAAGAAAAACATACCTGGTCATCATATTTGCTAGTTATGTCTAGCAATGTTTTCTTGTTCTCTTCAATGACCTGCATAATTCATAAGTTAACCTTTGCAAAACCAAATTATACATACCTCTATGTGATTCATGACTATGGATGAATCTTTGTCTTCATGTCACCATAGCATGTTCAGGTTGTCCCTTCAATTTGTACAATCCTCCCTCTTGATCTCCAATCACTACTGCATCATCTATAATTTTACCCTTTGGCCACATTAGGACTTTTCCATCTACAAATGAAACCCTCATGCCTTTAGCATCCAATGCAGATATGGAGAGTAGGTTCTTCTTGATCCTAGGTACAAATAACACATCTTTCATCTTCAAGGATTTTCCAGAGTCTAGATTGTAAGAAGCTTCACCACTTCCTTTGATAGGATATTGGTAGTCATCCCCAAGTTTCACCTTATGGGGTGACTCATGTTTAGATAGGCTTACAAAATATTCTTTAAACCTAGTCATGTGTTTGGAAGCCCCACTGTCAACAGGCCAATCATTACAACCATGAGAAATAGTACCTGTGAGAGCAGAGATTAGAACATATTCATCTTCACTTTCTTCCCTATCCTTCTTCTTTGGTGGTTCATCATCCTCAGCAGCATGAGCATGATGTCTTCTTTTGTTATTTTTCTTCTTCTTGTTGAAGTTGTTGTTGTTGTTGTCCCTTTTGTTCTTGGGACAATCTGCAGCAAAGTGTCCCTTCTCATTGCAAGTGAATCATCTGAGATCTTTCTTATGATGGTGGTGTGAAGGTCTTCTTTTGTGAGATTACTCCCTTTTTATCTTCCCTTTCTTGGTGTGAGCTGCGAGAGCTTGATCTTCATTCCCCATCTTCTCTTCTCGAGCCACAATCCTTGCTTCTTCTTGAGAGCATTCCTCCCATAGTCTACTGAAGGAGATTAGTTTCCTTCTTGCAAAGATTCCTTGGATAAAGGAATCCCATGACCTAGGTAGGCCATTCAATGTGGTCATAACAACTTCACCATTATCCACTACCTCATCCACAACTTCAATTTGTTCCTTGATCTGAGAGACCTTAGAGAAATAGGATTGAATGGTCTCTCCATTCTGAAGCTTTACCCCTTTCAATTGGTTCTGCAGAGTCATCTTCCGATTTATGTTCTTCCCTTCAAATAGCTTGCTTAGGGAATCAAACATCTCCTTAGGTGTCTTCAGAGATGACACATGTGGGATGAGATGGTCCTTGATAGAATCAACAATGATCCTCTTTGCCTTAACCAAGTTCTTCTTGTGAAGAGCCTTAGCCTCTTCTCCCTTTGGGACAGGGACCTCTTCACTTATATAAGTGTCCAACTCATTTTCTTCTAGGATTAACCCAATCCTATACTTCCATGCTTGGAAGTTATCAACCCCTTCAAGCTTATCCTCAAGCTTGGTGTGGTGAGACATATTAAAGAGTACTTCAAATGGAAATAGAAAATATTTAGGTCTTACCATTTGATTTGCTGAAAACTGGATCTGGTCCCCGATTGGGGTTTGTCAAAGAAACCCTAAAAATTCAAAATGTGAATTTCAACTTTCTGAAAGGATAGACAGATGCGCCTTTATGAGCTGATCAGCCTGGTATACTCAGAATTTGAAAAATGCAAAGTTTCACCCTTCAGAAATGCCTTTTAGTCATCCCGGATTCACTTGGGAGGACCCTGAATTAGGGTTTGAGTTTCCCGGAGCTTTACCGAACCAAAAATATCGATCCAAAGCTCTAAACTTTGATTTTTCCAAGGAGCTTCCAACTATGTCTTCATATTTCAGAAATTCCTATTTTTGTGGAAACTCTAATGTTTAGGGCCAAAACTGAAAGTGCTCAGAATTGAATTATGATTGGACAGATAGATTCTCCTTGATGCGTAGAGTCAATCTACCTTATTGCTTTTCCAAAATCTGTGGAGAGAAACCCAATAAACAAGAAACCCTAGTTTCCACCACTGCACAATGTCTTCTTCTTAGGGAAGCTCTGATACCATGTTAATTTTTGAGCATTAATTCAATATAGTCTAGGATCTTTACTGAGAGAATAACATGTACAACATATCAAGTATAACAATGCATATCAATCACACCAAGCAATCACATGAGACAATAGACACACAGAGTTTCACTGGGGAAAACCATAAAGGTGAAAAACCCCACAACTTCCTTAGAGATAGAAAGAGCAATGATACAACCAAAGTACAACCAAATTACAAGAGATAGTCTTCTCCTAGCAGCTGATCCTCCTCCTCACATGTGCGCCACTTTCCGCGTGATGGAAGAGTGAGTAAGTGAATGAATTAAATAGAGATCTCCAGATCTCTATTTATACTTGTCCTATCCTTCCCAATAAACTAGTGGGGCCGACTTGTCTATCTTAGCCTAATAACCGATGGTTAACTTAATCAGGGCCGACCCCACACATGGTGGTCTAATAACCCATAGGCAAGCTACGACACTTGCGACACTTGTCAATAGAAATGACGACACTTCCATATAGTTGAATAATACATCTCTATAGGAGTACAATATACATAGGTGAAATACATTCTGAAGTTACATATACATGAACAAATAACATGTTCTTGAGATGATTCGTCCTCTTGTGCTAAGACCATTCCAATGGTGGAAGGAGATGCTGCTAAATATAGCAGAAAGTCTCTATTATAGTTCAGTGGGATAAGCACTGGGGCAGAGACCAAAGATTTCTTTATTTCATCAAATGAACGTTGAGGTTGGTCATCCCATATGAATATTGGATCATGTTTTAAGAGTCGCATGAAACCTTTAGCTTTTTCATCAAAATTCTCGACAAATCTTCTCAAGTAGTTAGCTTTCCCTTGAAGGCTTTGAAGTTGAGTGATTTTTCTCGGGGAAGGAAACTAAAGTATTGCCTCAACCTTGGTGGGATCAACCATGATCCCTTTTTGGGACACTATGAACCCAAGTAACCTCCCAGATTCCACACAAAACATGCATTTATGTGGATTTAACCTAATGTTGTACTTGCGACAACACTCGAAGATGGCTCGTAAATGGGCACTATGCTTAGCTCTCCTTTTAGATTTAGTTGCTAAGTCATCAAGATAAACCTCAACGATTTTCTTAATGTTGTGAAATGCGTATTGCACAGCTCTTTGAAAAGTAGCTCCGACGTTTTTAAGGCCGAATGGTATTTTCCTATAAGCGAAGGTCCCCCAAGGGCATATGAAAGTTGTCTTATGTTGTCCTTCCTTTTTTATCTGGATTTGGTTATAACCGAAGAAGCCGTCCATTAATGAAAAGATTTCATTCCCGGCACATTCATCGTTGATCTGATCAATGAAGGGTGTGGGATAGTTATCCTTGGGACAAGCTAAGTTTAGATCTCTAAAAACGGTACAAATCCAGATAGTTCGTTGTTTTTTGTTAACGGGAATGGGATTGGATACCCAATCAGTCAAAGGAGCATGATAGATGAATCCAGCTTTTAAAATCTTTTCGACTTCAACTTTAATGGTAGTAGACTTCTTAGGGTTCACTGGGCGTAGTTTTTGCCGCACAGGTTTGGCATTGGGATAGGTTTTGATCTCATGTTCTACGATGCTGGGATCGATGCCTGGCATTTCTTCATAAGACCATGCGAACACATCACAAAACTCTTTAAATAAAGCAATATAAAGTGCTATTTCCTCAGGAGAACAATCCGCACCTATGTTGATGTTCTCAACGATGCCAAGTTTTATGGATATGTCAATTGGGATGGTTTTCGAAATGTTCGCCAAGTTTCCTTCCGAAATCACATTGTGTGTTTGGATAGGGCATTGATACTTGGTCATATCATCATCAAAGTAAGGATTTTCAAGCTTGACTTCTAATGAATCAATTTTGGGAAGAAATGAGGATTTGTGGTGCATATCCTCCCAGGGTCATTCCGAGATGTTCATAACCTCTAAGATGGCTTCATCCAAAGAGAAAGTCTGATCTAGGAGATCATGGGTACTATGAGGGTTCAAGGCCCAAACAGGTGAAGTATAGGGATCATATTCCTCCATCTTGGGGGGGTTTTGATCCAGTTCTACCGAAGCCATTTGAATAGCTTGATAAGTGAACTCTACGACAGAAAAGGGAACACTACTCTCCATTTCCTCATGGTGTGTAGAATATGTGTCTTTCCATCATTCTTTTCATCTAAGGTGTTTTCTTTGGAGGTTCCAACCGATGAGGTGGAACCAACCTCCGAAGTGAAATTAGGAAAAAACTCTTAATGGAAAGTACACTTCCGATGTAATGGTGAAAATTGGAGCAGTGTTAGGGGTCAATATTGGTGGTGGAATTGGAAAAGTTCCCAAAAGGGATGAGTCTTTAAACATTCCTACCCCAACATCCTGAATCACCGTCGTTGCACCCTCTACAAAAGGTACATTCGATTGGAGACCAGTTTCAGGTGTGCAGTAATCTAGTTGATCAATTGTTACAATATTCCCTTGGTGGGGGAATCGAATGACTTGGAATACGGAAGATACTACAGCCGTCATCTTGTGCATCCAACTGCGTCCCAATAGAAAATTGTAGTCTATGGGTGCATCCACTACCTCAACATCTACTTGAACTGTTTCCCCCCCCAGTTCAACTGGGAAAGCCATGATAAGTCCATGAGGTGGGAACAAATGACCATCAAATGCCTTGAGAATTGTGTGGGATGGTACCAAGGTGGGTGATCCCAAAGCTTTCCAACAAGCTAGTGACATGACACAAGTGGAGTCTCCTTCATCCACAACGGTTCAAAAAATGTTCTTACCATGTGAAGTTACTTTAATTTGGAATGTAATTTCTGAGGGAATCCTACATGTGAGTTGTTCTAAGTCAAATGTTATCAAATTAGTGTCTGATGGATCAATAGCACCGATAGAAGACAATAGTGCTTTGTATTGAGTGGGACAACTTTGCAACACTTCCAAGGCAGACATTGCACAAGGTGCTTGAGCTAAATCTTCAACCACATTGTAGTTTTTAGCAGCTCGCGCATTGGGGTTGTGTGTTGTTTTGCGGAGGACCTCTTTTGGAGGTTGAGGCACCATATCTATGGTTGGTTTTTGAATATTTAGAAAAACACTAGGTTGAGATCCAGTTGTTTCGACATCTTTTGAAGGCATGTCATAAAAATAATCCCTTATTTGGATATGGATTTCATGTTCACCAATTGTGAAGATATTAGCGTTGGATTGCGGGGTTTGCCTGGTTTCCTCCTGGTGGAGGTACTGGCACCGCAACAACCATCTGTTGTTGCTGGGGGAAGGGTTGAGTTAGGAAAACAGGTTGTGGTTTTTTCCCTCCTAGTTGTGCCAACATGCGATGAATATCATCCATATGAGGACAAAGTCGAGTAGGATGGTCCCCTTGGTAAATTTTGCAAGGGTACTTGTTCTTCCGATTTTCATGATTTCCTCCATTAGGATTATTCACCTTAGGTGCATCTCCTGTCTTAGGGTTAGCATTGGGTTTGTTCTTTTGCTTCTTGTTTTTTCCTTTTGGGTCCGTAGTTTGAACCGTAAGTACTTCAGAAGTTTGGGTAGGAGTTGCAGATTGCTGAGTTTCCCTACCAGTTGTGGGTTGCTGATTTTGAATTGACATTTGTCCCAATTGTTGGGTAATGTGTTCAAGTTGGTTTATGGATCCAATCACACCATCGGTATGAGGTCCTTTTGGCGGCCTAGCTGGATAAGACGCAGGTCTTATATCATGGGGTATTAAGTCATAAAGTGTGCCCGATTGGGAATATAGTAAATACATTTGGTGAGCACTCTGAATGAGTTGTTCTTCAGTCATGGCTCCTGACCTGGCTACATCTTTGGAAAGAGTAGGCAATAAGGATTTGAGGAACCAGTCTGCTAAGAATGGGCCAGGGATGCCGGCTTTTATAAGCCTTCAGCGCCTCCTCCACTCATGGATGTGATCCGAGATGTGAGTAGCGGTGGATTGCCTAAGTGAAGTTAAAAGTTCTGTTCCCGTCTCATAGCGGACAGGTAATTGAAAATGTGTCAAGAAGACCATAGCTAAAGATGAAAAATATATGAATGTATTGCGAGGCAATTCAATGTACCATTTCACAGCAATTCCTGTTAGGATCTGCTGAAACAACCTCAAACTAACACTATCATCAACTAGGGAATTGGATGAACACCACGGATGAAATTTCATCACATGATTGGATGGGTCCTCCCCTGGTTTTCCATCGAACATGGGTATGTATGATGGTATTTTAGTTGGTATGGTTGGCCACCCATTCAAATGTAGAACAGGGTCATTAGTCAGCCCGGATAAATCCGGTAGATTGAATGTGGCTATAAATGGTGACTTGGATGGTGCTGGAGCAAACATTTGATATCCAGGTGAAGCTTGATGGCTCCATTGTTGGTTTCCTGGGGCTTGAGAAGCATTCCAATAAGGGTTACCTCCTTGCAGAGATTGCATCCAAAAAGATGGGTTACTTCCTGAAGGTTTTCCATTCCATTGTGGAGTAGGATGCATGTATGGATTTCCCCTCTGCGGAGGTATGTTCCAGTGAGATTGGTTACTTGGTGGAACATTGCCACTCCATTGTGGCATAGGATTAATGAGTGGATTGCCCCCTTGCGGGGGTATGTTCCATTGAGCTTGGTTACTTGGTGGAACATTACCACTCCATTGGTGGTTAGGATTCATGGGTGGATTGCCCCCTTGTGGAGGTATGTTCCATTGAAATTGGTTACTTGGTGGAACATTACCACTCCATTGCTGGTTGGGATTCATGGGTGTATTTCCCCCTTGCGGGGGTGGGCCCCAATTAGATTGGTTACTAGTTAGAATTGGAACACTCCATTGAATGTTTTCTTGGTTTGGATAAGCGTTCCAAGGTTGATTTCCCCCTTGCAGGGGTGGTGCCCAAAAGATTGGGTACTTCCTGGAACCTTCCCACTCCATGGTGGAATGGGGTTAGTGGATGGGTTACCTCCTGGTGTGCTACCTATTGGGGGTATGGGATTTCCCCCAGGATTTATGCTAAGAAATTTTGGATAATGGCTTCCTGAGGCACTTCCACTAACTTGTGGGGCATTACCCTAGTTGGCATTACTGTTCCATGGTCCATTAATTCCACTAGGGACATTGAGATTCCAAAATGAAGGATTCCCCCCCGGTGTAGAACTTGGAAGACTGTTTGGTATGCCAATAGGATTTTGATTTAATCCTAGATTTTTTTGACCTTGAGTAGCCAAACCATATGGGAAACCCAAGTTTTGTAAGGCAGACCCTCCAGTAGGGATTCCTGGAGGAAAAGTGGATGTACTTTTGGGATTGGGACCCAAAATTGTACCAACTGGCACTGAAGTGCTAGTTGAACTTATAGTATCAATAGGTAAACTAACTGTTGGAGTTTTGGTAGAGTTCAAGCTGGAAGTGTTGCTACCTCCAGCAACTGTTTGAGGTTGTGATGATGTGGTCCCTTGTGCACCTGATGAAGCCATATGGATGTTGGAAGTATTGCTACCTCCAACAACCGTTTGAGGTTGTGATGATGTGGTCCCTTCTGCTCCTGATGAAGCCATAGGGATGTTGGAAGTATTGCTACCTCCAACAACCGTTTGAGGTTGTGATGATTGGGTGCCTTGTGCTCCTGATGAATCCATGGGGTTAGATGTTGAATTTTGCATGTGTACCAAATGTGCCAAAAGAGTATTGATGGTGTTCAATGGTTCACTGATGTGAAGTACCACTGGGTCTGAAATATTTGTTAGAGGTGGATTTACGAGATTTGCAGTGTTGTCTTCTAATGTTTTAATTGCAATTGGAGCAAGAGGATCAACAATTTTTGTGTTTTCCTTGATAGGTGGTGTTGCAGTATTTGTTTGATGTGTTTCTGCTCTATTGTTGATAATTGAAGTTAGAAGTGTTTCAGTTTCAAAGTCAAAATGCTTTGTATTTTGTAGTCGTCTTCGCAATGTAGTGGGTCCTTCAATTTCTGGTGACTCACCTCTATGCCGCCGTGACTGGCGGGTCAGAATATTAGTCACTTTGAAGAATATTGATAAAAGGATGTGTTTAAAAAGTTTTTGAAAAAATAATCAAACAATCCTATGGCTTTCTAGACTCAACAAAAATAAAAGTGTTCACATAGTAAAAATTCCTAGAGATTTCAAGCAATCAAACTTACTCTTCCAAAGAACCGAGGCTCAGTGAAAAGCTTGATTGTAGGGCCTTCCGAAACTAGTAGCTGCTGAGGGATTTCATGTCCTCATAAAATTGCTAGAAGCAAAAGTGTGAGAAACAGTTACAATAAAATTTAATCGCTAGGGGTGTAAGTGTTGGTTCCTGACCAATCACCCTCCCAAGGAGTAAAAGTTCCAAAGTCTATCTTAGGTACGGAAAGATTTCCCCACTTACAACAACCTATGCGATATCCTAGGAAAAGCCACTAAAAATACCACTTCACAATTCACGGTCGAGCGGAATAGTCGCAAGTCGAGGACAACCCTAATAACCAGGTACTCTAGAAACGTGATGTCACCCCGAGGACTTGTCACTTACATAGAGTTCCGTGATGAGTACATGTCCCACTAAAAAATCAAGAGGGGGGAGCCATTCTTTACTTATTCATATTGACCTCGTGCTTAACGCATGTTTCAGAAGTGCTTTCCCGACAGGCGTTTCATGCCACTAATAATGGATTTACTCTCTTTAATCAATGCTAGTTTCAAAGTTTTGTATCCCAGGAGTGTTAACTCTTCAAACCTAATCCAGGGCACTAACCTAAACTTGTTGGTGATATAAAAATCAAAATTTTGTGAATTTTAGATTAAGCACCAATTTTGAGGGTAGTTTGCTTAGTCTCAGGAGTGGAAATGAAACTGGTGGTGTTTTGACTCGAAAATAGGAAGATGAACCAAACAATGCAAAATGATCACTACTCTACCTTTCAATTCATTGAATATTCTAAATTAAGGAAGAGTTAGAGGTTCCTAAGTTTCTTTAAGATATGCAAACTTTTTGGTAGATTCTGTATGTTCATGCACAGTTTTTTTCTTCTTCTGAAATATGGATAATGATTGATGTGTAAAGACCAATGCAACCCAAACGGATATCTCAAGTAAACATGAATCTAATTCTATTACACGAGGGATCCCTGTTTCTCATTCACAAGATCGCCATAAGGCCCAAGTGAAGAGGATACACATATCCCTTTTGAATGCTTATGAATTAAATTCTAAATTGTTACAAGTGAGATCCACTTTCTCATTCACAAGATCGCCATAAGGCCCAAGTGAAGAGGATATGGTGGCTTGAAAAACTGTATGCAAAAATTAAATCTACTCTGTTACAAGTGAGATCCACTTTCTCATTCACAAGGTCGCCATAGGGTGCGAGTGAAGAGGATACGGTGGCTCGATTTAAGATGCTTTGAAAAAATCAACTCCTAAACTATTACAAGTGAGATACACTTTTTCGTTCACAAGCTCACCATAAGGTGCAAGTGAAGAGGATACGGTGCCTCATACACAATATCTCTCAAGAAAACTGAACTCTAAAGGTACAATTCTCTCCAATTATGCATGCAAATTATGAAGATAATCCCAACACCGAAACAAAATGTAACTAAATGAAAGAGATTGTCTTCAATTTGTCTCACAATGTGACGTTCAAGGTTTTTTTATCAATGCAAATGTGTGTGAATGGTTCCTTCAAGTGTGTATGGTTCTTCCAAAGGTGTTTGGTTTAAAGTTTTCAATGAAAAAGAGGTTAATCCCAACTTTAAGCAAAAAATTCAAAACTTTCAAAGAGGAGTAAAATGGTGTTTGTATTCCTTTGAAAATAAAATTTTAATTCCAACTTTAAACAATACTTTTAAAACTTTTTCAAAAGCATATACATCTAAACACATCTCCACTTAATAAAATGTTTTTGCCAAAAACTTTTCAATTCTTTTGTAATCCAAATGGAAAAGACTTGTAACTCCACTATGCAAAACTTTTGCAAGATGCTTGAATTCTTTTTAATCTTTTTAAAACTTTTGAATTCTATTTTTCCAAAAGAATAAAAAATTGATATTGAAAAAGAATTTTTAAACAAATTTCAAGTGTAAAAATTTTGTTTAGTTCATCCAAAAATAAAAAATAAAAATTCTTTCAATGTTTTAATTCTTTTTTGAATCTAAAGTATGTAAAACTTTGCAAAATGTTTTGAACATGAGGTTTTTAAACAATTCAAAAGGATCAATACCTGTTTGGAGTTATGTTTCTTTTGGCGCTCAAATATTGAAATGGAAATACATTCAACATTCAACAATCAATTTTGTAGCATTCGATTTTGAGACAAATACGCTTTCCACACAAATCAAAAGCAACAACCAAAGCTCTTGGAATCATAGAGCAGTCAATCCATGGAAATGAATATGCATTACAGCAGTTAGCAGCACCATTCTAGAAACGCATTCACCATACAACACTATAATTTTTAAATTGAACCTCACATAGATATTTAATATTCACGTAGAGCTTAAATGGAGGACAGTGCGACCAACGCTCAAACATCAAGAAACTTCAAAATTCAAGAAATTCACACTACAAGAAACTCGGATCTGAAGGGATGAGTCAACACCCAGAGAGTTTGAAGTTTATTAATGGCATATTTTTACTCTTGTTAACACGTAGAGTGTTAATGGCAGGGCTATAATATTGCACTCAGAGATAAGATCCATGCAAATCTTTAAAGTTTGACGCTGATCTTTTAAAGTTTTCTGACCAAGTATAACGTTGGGAGAAGATGCATTTAAATGCACGTGCTGAAGATCTTCTAAATCGTGGTAGAGTTTGAAGAGCTCAGAGCTTAAAGCTCTTCAGCGTAGAGGGTAAAGAAATCCTTCACGTTGATGTTAAAGAAATCCTCCATGCCGAGGTTAAAGAGTCAGATCTTTCACGCAGATGAACACACAGATGTGCAATTCTTTAACGTAGGTTTTGCATTAATACACAGAGGTTAAATAAGTCTACACACAGAGCTTAAGAAACAGGGAGTTTGAAAACACGCATAGTTGCTATGAGGGCAGAGTGACTAGATCTCAAAAAGTAAGAAAACTCTACCATGAAATGCTACCAGCTCTTCAAAAACCAAGAAACTCAGATCTGAGTGGAATTTAAGGTAGTTTGTTGGATTAGAGGTGTAGTTAGGCTGGTCTTAAGCTTTTCAAGCTGGATCTTAAGCTCTTTAATGGATCTTTAAGCCACAAAGGAGTAAATCTGAAGAAAGAACACCACAAAAATTGAGGAAAAATCAAGAAATTTCAACAAAATGTATGGTCTCCAATCTGATAACAACAATTAGTGTAGGGTTGTGTCTACTCTAAACATGCTATTTTACTAAGAAATGGTGAGTTTTTGTGTCATCAAATGAAAATATTATTACAATCTTCTTAAGATCTATACTCATTCATAAAAAACTCATTAAGATCTAAAGCCATTTTAAATATCTAAATCATGCAAAATAAGCAACATTCAAACATTTAAATGAAACAAACTTGAATCATTTCATATTAAAACAATGAAGAGATACATCCCTACCATGGATCTTGGTGTGAATCCCTCCTCCATTGCCATGAACTTTCCTTTCTCCACCATTGCTTTTGAAGAATTCGAACTCTTCTTCCTCCTTCAGGTTCTTTTCAGCATGACTTTGCTCTTCCTTTGTGTACTTTACAATGCCCCCTATTCCTTTCTTATATAGCATTGGGAAATGAGCCTTAAGATTTTCTTCTAAATGTGGGATTACTCCTTTTCCTCATTTTAGATTATTTTAACCTGAAAACCCACTTTTCATAGTTTTTAGGCTTTTTGCACCACTTTAAGCACAATTAATGCATTTCTCTTCACTTTTTGATTGGTGTAGCTTAAGTTTGGACCTTTAATTAGTGGTTCGATGGCCAAACTTGGTATCCTTAGGTTCTTGCTATCTTCACCTAATCCTTCCATTTATGGGAGAAGTTATTAGATCAGAGAGGACTTGTCTCTAAATGTACTTGTGTTATGTCTTCATGTTGCGGGCGCATAGTAAAAATGTGCTTCTTATGTCACATGGCTAGGGGTGTTAATTTGATTGAAATATTTCAGCCCCATAGGGAAATGAATGCCATACATAGGTCTATAGTACTGCTGCATTATGAAATTGAAGGTCAGAAAAGTAACACATGTCCTAAATCCATTCACAACAGAAAAAATCAGGAACTTGTTGCATTGTGGGAACTTTTCATAAAATGACAATTCCAGCCATATATCAACATAATCATGAAAGTTATGTGATTCATGTGAAAAAATTGAATATGAATAATGTATATCCATAGGACCATGTGGTGAAAACCCAAATTCAGTATTCATGGATATCATCTTGTTATTGGATTCAGAGTGTGGATTAATGATGTGAAAATATGACATAAACATCGTTGGACAATTAAGTGCCTTATCATTATCATCAATGCATTATTCGTTACCATGAAATTCTTTAATATCAAAATTTCCATCTTCATTAGGATCCAATGGGGTATTGTAGATAACCTCCTGTGGTTCCACATCATCAAGACGATCATTATTATTTTGAGTTTCAATGAAAAAAAATTCTACTTCATTAAAACCTTCAAAGTGATTATTAGAACTCTCTACATATCCACCCTTGTCAATATTCCTTGACATGCAAAACTCATATTCCAGGTTATTCAATCCAGGAATAATTTTGACTTATGTTTTAGTTGTATAGTCTGTAGATATGTCTGTGTTGAAAAAGCTTCTTTTAACCTTTGCATATTCAAAGAAATCCTCAATCACTTGCCGCTCCAATAATAAATCATCAGTCAAAGCATTATGATTTTGTTCAAGATGTGTTTCAGCAATGGAACAATCATCAATAATCATATTCTCCCCAATTGTATAATCCATTCTCTGATCAAATATTGATTCATCCTCTTTTACAAAATCAACAAACAAGTCTGGATACATAGAGTAAAAATTTTCAAAATGTGAATCCATCATTGTTTCCTCATGATTAAACATATTTCCTTCAACACTCGCATGCTCCAGAGAATCGTAAGTTAACAAATTATTAATCAAATCAACATGATTCTGCCATGTTGTAGCAACAAAATGGTCATTACCATCAAGCATACTTGCAACAATTGGATCATCCGTTTTCTCAGCATACACCGATTTATCTTCTTTTATAATTTCAGATAGAGGTGTTATTTGACAATATGGGACATCCATCCCTCTAGTTGGAGATTCATTTTCAACCTTTTCTTATATTATTTCACATGGGAGGTGAGGACACGGTACTTGCAAATCATCATCCAATAAATTGAAATAACCTAATTTATCCACATGTCCCAAATATTCCTCACAAAATTTTCCATTTAACTCACTTTCTGATGGAGTAAAAAATTCTTCATGTGCACTTACAGCATAAAATGGACACTTTCCTAACTCAACTATGTTAGTATGATTATCTAAATCATTAACTAATTCTACTATGTTACAGTCAATATCATCAGCCCATGCAAATTGAAGGAGATCGGATTGGTTGTCTGAATCATGGCCAACATTTTCTACCTGGTAATTCCCTGGTTCAATTGCTAAGAAATAATTTCCCAAAACTGAAGATGAAAAACTCATTGGCTCATTTTTTCCTTCTAACTGAGTCACATTTTGTTAAATATGAGGTTCCCTTAATACTTGAATTTGGTTCTGCTTGTTCTGATAAGGTAGCCACAGACGAGACCAATCAATTGCAAAATAACCATTTAATTTATTTGACCAGTATCTACTTAGAACTAACCCATAAGCTTTTGGTATGTATACTACCATAATATCAATAAATTGACACACTCTTGGGTGTGTAGCCAATCTGATCAATACATTTTTCATTTCCCCAATAAATTTTACATCAGATCTATCTAGTTGTATAATTCAAGAAGGGGCTGAAGTGGGTTGTCCATTTATCTTCTTGCAAATAGGTAGTGACATGATGTTAGATGAATCCCTAGAGTCTACCAAGCAGTTATGCACATTATAATTGAAGATTTAAAAGTCAAAAGGAAAGAAAGAGTTTGAGATCTCGATTTTCCACCAATATTTGCTTCGGTAATTTCGGTACCAGGCTCAACTCTTTCTGATTGTTTATTTACTGTACTGCTTGATTTTACATCAAAAGCTTCTAATAACTTTCTCCTCTATTGTGGCAGGTTAAACAATTAAAACAAAGATATATTTGCTTTGGTTTTCTTGATATCTTCTACAATATCATACCCCATATTATGATTTTCTCCAACCCTTTTACCACTATCATATTTGCTGATTACAGGGTTTACTTGTTTATTGCTTAATGGGTTTGTTTCCTTAATGCTCCCAGAATTTGCTTTTGGTTGTGACTGATTTAAACTGTTATTCTTCTTTATGTTTTCTTTGGATGTCTTCATTTTGGGCAGTACCATACTTTGTTCTTCTATTGGTCCCTTACTTCTGGTGGCATAATCCACATACAATATTTGTATTTCTTCTACCTTTTCTTCTTCATCTAAAACCAAAGTTGGTTCCCAATACCATAATACCAAGGTAGTTTCTTCATTTCGATCTTCTGGTTCATTAGATTGGTATTCTTCCTGATCTTCCTGGTCTATTAGTTGGGTATCTAATAATTGATTCATTACCAGGGTCATTGAATTAATCCACTATGGGAAACTTTTCTCATAATGATGCTCTTGATGAAATGTGCAAAAGTGATCCGTACCAACTTCATTCAAATTAAAAACAACATAATTATTTAATGGTGGTTGTGATTGTGTGCTTTCTTCCCTTTTCTTATAGAAAGGCTTAAATGGTTTTCTTCCTGAAGAACTAGCACCCTTTTATTTTTCCAAACCTACTATTTTATTGGACAACTTTTGAACCATCTTGACTACATTTTATAATTCATTTGCAGATTCTTCTTTAGTTCTAGTCAATATTAAAGGCTTCTTATTTATTGTAGGTTTTACTTCCAAATCCAAAGAATGTTTAATGATACTGTCTATGTCTGCTTCTACTTTCTTTAACTCTTCATAATTTTCTGCTAAAGTAGATTTAACAGACCTTTTGACAAACATAGCTATGGATGGGAGAAGCGTTGTAGTATAATATTCTACCAATGATTCTTCACCAGGTTTAGTTGTAGCGCTAAAACTATTCAAAATCATAGTAAATCTCTTATTAAACTCTTGAACTTTCTCCTTCTTTTCCATCCACATAGACAAAAATTATTTCATAAGTGAAGCCACAGTATTTTGGGTACCAAACTTATTCAGAAAAACATTTTCAAAACTATCCCAATATTCTATAGAATTAGCCTATAAGCTGAAATACCAGGATGATGCTCTTGGATCAAAAGTGTAAGGGAACAATTTGCACACTACATCCTCATGTTCCACATTTAATAGGTTCAATTCCAAGTAAAATCTCTATAGGTGATCTTCAACAGAGATCCCTTTCTAGGGTAAAAATTAGGTAGCACTCCCTCCAGATGCTTAGGAAAATCATGCAAAGGAGAAGCTAGGTTGAGTGGACCTCTGACTCTCCATGCAGGTGGTTGATTAACATTGTGAGCCATGTTAGCAATACGCCTAGGAGAATGCGAAGGTGTATGGGGTGGTGTATGAGGTGATGTATGAGTCTGTGTGCATGGAGTAGTGTTTGTTTCCGAAGAGTTAGGCATCAATTGATTAATGGGATTTGGTATATCTTGTAATGATAAATCAACTAATTCTTCCAAAGATTCCACACACACATAATCCCTAGTTTGCACAAATTGTCTTCTAGGCACTTTCCTTTTAGGTAGTAAATGCACCACTGATAATCCACCAAGTTTCCTCACGTATGATCTAGTATGTCTCTTGAAATTGTCTACTTTTGTGTGAGGAACAACATATAAACGTTTGGTATGATCAGTTTCAGAAATTAATTCTTTTAGTTGGTTTGTTTCCAATGAAGCCCCAGAGAAATTTATTCTTGAAAATGGATTTCCTATTCCATCCATGCACTAGCGGCTCTCAGATAGCCATTATAAGAGTAATAATATGGCAATGCTCATACAAATCCAACAGATAGCTATTATAATAAAATATGTAAAAAATTACCAAAGATAGCTTTGATTATAATTAAAAAAAATTATTACTCTATTAACACATATATATTCGCATAGATAAGGAAATCATTCACCAACATTGAAGTAGTTGAATACACATAGAAATATCTCACAGCATGAACATAAACAAAAAAGAAATAGTTTTGATCTATCAGTCACACGTCAACTTTTCCCGGTGAATAGGTCTTTCCTAATTAGCAAAAAATAGTTCTCTTACACAATGCATCCAGTCACTAATTCACTAGCAAAAGTCCTTTTCTCCAGTACCCTTTCCCCATATTTATATTACAAGTTAATTTTTTTCAATGGATGATCATTTCGGCTCCCTCTATGTCCTTTGGGTTTCCCGATTTGTCTCTTGTGCCAACCATTTTCTTTTGTGCACACCCTTTCATCTCCTTTTGCGTCCTTTGGCTTGCCAAATTTGGCTCTTGTGCCAACCGTTTCCTCTACGCATAGTGTTTCATCTTCCATCGCGTCATGACTGGTCACTTTGGATTCCTTTGCAGCTTTTGGATTGCCCGATCTGTCCTTTGTGCCTATGCTTCTCCTGCCCACCGCCTTCCAAATTCCACGCGTCCTTAGGAAACAATGAGATCAATGCGTAAGAATAATTTACAATTAATACATAAGAACAATTCATTGCTTAACGAAGTATATAATGAACATAATCAAATTCTAGAGGTATGATTTATTAATATAATTTACATAACAGAGGATTCAAGCTTCCATGATCTTGTTTTTGTCCTAAAAATGATAATTTACACAGAGGCGGAAGGCCAGAAAAAGCCCTAAAAATGGCCCAAAAATCATCCTTCCGCAGTTGGAAAAGAACCTAAAAAATGGCCCAAAAATCGTCCTCTCGCAATTGGAAAAGGCTTTAAAAAAGGCCCCAAAAACATCCTCCCACAAACCACAATGCGGGGGTGCGGGATTGCGGAATTGTGGGTGCCATTTTCCAACGTTTAAAAATGCAATCTGCAATTGGAACTGTGGAAAAGCAAAACCGCGAGATGCGGAATTGTGGATCTGCGGAATACGGAAATGCTGGAGGAAAATTCAAAAAAAACCGGAAAAAACAACCCGCAATCCACAATCGAAAACACGGGAAGGTGAAAAGTCGGGCTTCTGGGCTTGCGGGAGAAAAATTTGGAAAGTTAGGAATGTAACCCGCAATCCTCAATCCGCAGTTGGGAATGCGAGAGTTCGGAAATGCGGGATTGTGAGATGACTAGATTGGGAATTGCGGGATTGCGGAAACAATTCCAAGCAATCCGCAATTTAACATGCAAAAAGGCATTTTTATTTGGTTTTTTTCAATAAAAAACTAAGTGTCAGGGGTAGGTATATCCAGGATGAAAATAAACTCTGAGTGAAATCCAAAAATAAAAGGAGGGGCCCTACAATTTTACAAAATTTTGGGGATCAGGTTGCAGCTACAACACTATGTACATAAAATATGGTGACAGGTCTTCCTATGGTCTCTTGCAAGGATGGTGTTTGTTCCGTTTTTGTACTCAGAAAACATCATCAGGACAGTTTTGACAAGTGTGCCTCTTGGAACACCTTGGCTCCTTTGCGGCTTGTGCACAGTGACTTGTGTGTTCCTCTACCTTCTGCTTCCTTCTCTAGTTTCAAATACTTATTGACTTTCATTGATGATTACTCCGGACGCACTTGGGTTTATTTCTTAAAACTTAAGTGCAAAGTTTTTGGCATGTTCTTGGCCTACAAGGCCCTTGTTGAGAAACAATCTGGTCATCAAATTCTTAAGTTAAGATTTGATAATGGGGGAGAATTTGTTAACAACAAGTTCACTACTTTCTGCATTGCACAAGGAATCCAACAACAACATATTGTTCCATATACACCACAGAAAAATGGTGTAGCTGAAAGGAAGAACCACACTCTAAAAGAAATGGCTAATTGTATGCTCCAAGCTAAAGGACTAAGTCTTCCATATTGGGATGAAGCTATAAATTGTACAAATTACATAATTAATCGCACCCCCACTAAAAATTTACAAGGAATTACACCGAAAGAAGCATGGAGTAAAATTAAACCAGATTCCAGTCATTTTCGTGTGTTTGGTAGTGAAGCATGAGCTCATATTCCAGATGAAAAATGGAAAGCATTGTAGCCTAAAAGTGAAAAGTGCATATTTGTTGGTTATTCTGAAGATGTCAAAGGCTATAGACTTCTTTTGCCACATTCTCATGATATAATTATAAGAAGAGACATCAAATTTTATGAATATATATTGGCCTGCGAGCCTAATTCGATGCTTGTTCCATCATCATCTTCTTCTTCTTCACCTCTTGATATTTCTCCTACTCCGGTTACTTCTTTAGATGATGATGACATCGAGGATGAAAATCCTCCTCCACCTGCTCAACCTCATCCAACACCAGCTTCACAACTTCATAAATGGATTTGTTCTACTAGAGAATCCACAGGTGATCTTACCAGTGATCCTACAGATCGGCATCGTACTCGCTCTCAGTTTCAGCGAGCCTCATTACTTCTGGCTCAAGTTCCAGAAAACTGTGATCTAGAGACATTTGAAGAGGATTCTAGCCATCCAGATTGGGATGCAACAATGGATGAAGAATACAACTCCTTAATGGAAAGTGACTCTTGCGATAATGCATTAGAGGAAATTTGAGGTCTAAAATGGGCCTCCTAAGAAAAATAATAAAATAATCTTTATTATTTTTCAAGGAAGAAAGAAAAAAACTACTTTTTTGTTCGTATTTTCAACATAACTCCCTATGTTTTTACTCAAATTTCGAGCGGGAGCACTTGTTGGATGAGGAATTAAATTCCACATTGAACGAGTACTACACTACATACTTTTGATGGACGTCGCTTCCCCAAAAACAAGAGATACCTGAAAAACGTGATGATGGTGTCATTATCATTTTTTTTCCAGGTATTTCTTATTTTTGGGGTAGCGGGGTCCATCAAAAGTATGTTTTGTGGGTAGTCGTTGGATGCAGAATTTAATTTTGCATCCAGCGAGTGCTCTTGCTCGAAATTTGAGTAAACACACAGGGTGATATGTTGAAAATACGAACAAAAAAAATATTTTTCTTATGACAAATATCTCAAGTCAACCATTGTTCTATTGAATTCCATCTCATCAATAAATTATGGTTGGATCGTTTTCTTATATGATGGCTCATTCTCTTATAAGGCCCATTTTATACCCCAAATTTCCTCTAATGTTCCTCTTCCCAAAAGCATATAACTTGTCTGATATAAGTGGGTTTACAAAACCAAGTATGGACTAGATGGCAGTATTGACAAACATAAGGAAAGACTAGTTTCTAAAGGATTCTCTCAAGTTGAAGGCATAGACTACACTGAAACCTTTGCATTGGTAGCCAAAACGAATTCCATCCGCCTTTTTCTTGATCTTGCCGCATCTTTTCATTGCTAAGTTGATCAGATGGATGTTAAATCCGCCTTCTTCCATGTGGATTTGCAAGAAGAAATCTACACAGAACAACCTCCTGGTTACATTCAGTCTGACTCAAGTCTTGTTTTCCGCCTCAAGAAATATCTCTATTGCCTTAAGCAAGCCCCTCTAGCGTGGTATGCTAAAATGGACAAGTTTCTTCTAGATATTGTTTTTTCTATATGCCATTCTGATTTAAATTTCTATACCAAGAAAGTCAATGACCATCTCATAATCCTAGTCCTTTATGTTGATTACCTAATACTTACTGGTAGTGAACCTAAACTTATCTACCATGTGAAATTAAATCTTAAGCAATAGTTTGAAATGATAGACCTTGGATACTTGCACTATTTTCTTGGCCTCCAAGTCTTGCAAACTCAGAAAGGTATTTCCCTTTCCTAGTCTAAGTATTCCTGCGATCTTCTTTGTTGATTTCACATGGAATATTGTAAACCAAATCCCTCTCCCTTCCAGTTTGGAGTCAAACTTTCTACCACTTGTTCAACACCTGAAGTAGATGCTACTTTGTATCGTCAGCTTGTTGGTAGCCTCTTGTACTTGACTCACACTCATCTTGACGTTTCCTTTGATGTTGGTATTGTTTCCCGATATATGCAATGCCCTCATGAAAGTCATTGGAAAGCAACAAAAAGAATCCTTCGGTATGTTCGAGGTACATTTCAGTTTGGGATACATTACAGTTCGGGGGGGACTCCTTCTTTAGTTGGTTACACTAATTATGATTGGGCAGTGACCTTGATGATCGGAATTATACTGTAGGATATGTATTCACTCTAGGTTCAGGACCTATTTCTTGGGATTCTAAGAAACAAAGTGCAATTTCTCTTTCTTCAGCCGAAGCCGAGTACCGTGCAACTGTTCGTGCTAGTCAGGAAACCATGTGGCTTCGACAGATCCTTTCAGAGTTTGGGTTCATCCAACAGCATCCGACCACACTATGGTGTGACAATCAGAGTGCCATTCAGTTAGCCAAATATCCAGTCCAACATTAGCGCAAAAAACACATTGAAATTCACATGCACTTCATTAGAAAGCTCCTCTTGGATCATGTTATTGAAGTGCGCTATTGTCAAACAAATGATCCAGTTGCAGACATTTTCACCAAGTCTCTTACAGAAGCAAACTTTTCCAAACTTCAAACTATGCTAGGAGTACAGGAAGTTGTCATTAAGGGGGGATAGGCTTTAATTCTTCCTTCCTTCTCCTATTTTTGTGTCACCTTTGTAAATCATTCAATCCTATCCCAAGTTGTTCTTAAGGGGGCATGTTAGGATATTTTTGACACTTAGGAAGTTAGTTAACTTCAAATTGGTCTAATATATCTGTTAGGTATGCATTTGTATATATGTAATCCAATGATAACGATATAAAGTGATACGATGCTTCAACTTATCTCGATCTTAAAAACACTTGATCCGTGGCTTAACACCCGATTGGTCCATGATCTATATTTAAAGAGAATTGAGGGTCACTTGCTGGAAGATCCATTATTGAGAGAAGCTCATGTAATAATTTTTTTTTTCTGCATAATAAATTGTTCCGTAGAAGCTATTTGGCCGGGGTCGTGGACTATTTCCCTTTAGGGGGTTTTAACCACGTCAAAACACTGGTGTACCGATCTATGATCTTTGTGTGTGAGTGGTGTCCTTGGTGTTCGGTTTGTGTGGATATATGTTTTATTCAAATATATGCTACCATTGTGATGAGATGGGACACATTGCTAGGAATTGTCCCAAGAAGAAAGGAAACAAGAAAATACATCATGCTTATGCTGCAGAGGATGATGAACCATCGAGGAAGAAGGATAAATAAGATTCCTCCAGTGATGAGGAATATGTATTTTGATCCAGAAGAATTCAAACCAGGAAGATGGAAGAACATGTTATCCATTTCAGCATTGGAGAAGAAGGGATGCAATTGTGATTGTTGATGAATAAGAAGGGACACACAGATTCAACGCCAATACATAGTTCTGTGTGATCCATGATGTAGAAGAATTGCTCAGGATTTTCAATCACAAGAAAGAAAGGCACAGGTCCTTAGAATCATATGATGGAGTAGAGTACACTGTCACAGACTTCAGTAATTCCTGCTAGTATCAGAAGAGATCTTACCAAACAAACAAAGATATGTATTTGAATTGTCATTTCCTGTATATCTAATTATTTAAATGATATTGTTCAATTGTGTACATATTTATATTCCTATATTTAGGAAGTGTATTATGCATGTTAGAGTGTTTGCGTTGATGAACAATATACGACTAATATGCATGGGATGGGTAAGTGGCCTATAGTGATGTACAACATTCCATTGATACTTATCTAGATGGAAACCTCTTTACTGACATGTTCAGAGTAGTGCATGATCTTAATAATGTTTTGGTAGAGATGGAATGCATTTATAAATTTACCGTATGAATGCGGGATATGGATGAATGTTGAGTTCAAGCATTGGCTAAGATAGTTGCATAACTGTGTGACCTATGTCTTTGTGCATAAGAAGTTGTTTTGAAAATTATGAAAATTTTCTAATCATGCAACTGAATTTGACTTGCAGGAAATATTGTGTACCATCATCCTACAAGAGAATAATGATGAGACTTGTGCCAAAGAACAAGTGATGACTATTCAGCTATGACATTCAAGAAGAATTACGAAATCAAGCATACTGTAGAAGTACAAAGCGATGGTTCTCTCAGAAAGAGGGAGTCGACTATGACTAAACGTTTCTCTAGTGGCAAGATACACTTCCTTAGTGGTGGATATTACACTAGATAGATGGTGTAATCGAAGTAGAAGTGTATATCGAACAACCTCCAAGATCTAGGACTCTCTGCAAAGAGCCACATCTACGTGGATTGAAGAAGGATTTGTACGGGCACAGAAGGTACCCATGGGATAGCATGATGAGATTGAGGATCACCTAGAGTTATGGGATATAAACCTTTGCTACAAGGTTGAATATGAGGAGTTCATATATGGGTGCAAGAGAAAACTTGCAATGGAGTTCACGATATTGGTATCTAGTGACCTACAGAGATGAAATATATGGATGCATAGAAGATCAACATAAGAGAAGGCTACCAGTCACCATGACACAATCTTCGTCTCATACTACTTTTCCAGTGGAGAGTGAATCGAAACCCGCTGATGTTTTCCTAGTCACTTCAGATTGTGCTGGACAAGGGGGCATTTTACCGATTTCGATGGATCCCCCTCCAAGTACTGAGGTCATTTCATTTGATTGGAATATCCTAGCAGAATCCCGTCTTCCTTTGCAGATATCTGTAGAAGTTACCGGTAGGAATGTACTTCGCACTATTGTTGATGAAGGAGCTTCTGTTAGTATTTTATCCTCAACTGCTTGGAAAGATATAGGTTCTCCTGAGCTTATGCCAATAACTGACCATATATTGGCTTTAAATAGAAGGCCTACTGGAACTTTAGGGATCCTTCCTCAGTTACCTATCACCTTAGGAGGGAAAACTGTCTGTATTGATGTTATGGTAGTCCAAGGTCCCTTAGATTTTAATCTACTCCTTGGATGTGATTATGTCTATGCTATGAAAGCTGTAGTGTCCACACTCTTTCGAGTGATGTATTTTCCTCATCATGGGAATATGGTGACCATTGATTAGCTTTCCTTTGTGAAACCCACTAATCGCATGACTTCTAGTCATCAGGATTCCCTAAATTTTCCACACATTTTAGTGGTTTCTTCCCCCTAGGGATGGGGGGCTTGTCTCCAGCCTCTAGACATCATGCTGGATTTTATCCCCTTAGCTTCTTATGTTGGGGGGAACAATACCAACCTATGGACATGATGTTGGATAGGACCCGTACAAGCACAATTTACCTTTGGTTTCGAGCTTGTGTAAAAATGAAACCAATCCCAAGCATAGTTTATTGTCGATGTATTTGTAACTTTGGAAGATACTCACTTGTATATTGTATGTATTACATTTGTACTTTATTGTACCGAATGGAGATGTATTATTCCTCCGGTTGGAAGTGTCGTCATTTGTATTTGCAAGTGTCATAAGTTACATTGTAAGTGTCGTAACTTATATTTGATGGGTTATTAGACCACCTTGGTGGGGTTGGCCTTGTATGAGTCATGTGGATGGGTTATTAGGATTCCTTAGGAAGTCGTCCCAGTTAGGGTTAAAGGTAGGTTAAGTTGTATAAATAGAGAGTGTGTCTCTCTCATTTTACTCATTCACTCACTCATCCAACTTGCATAGTTGAGAGAGAGGAGTGCACACAAGTGAAGGAGGAGTAACTGCTAGAGACATCTATCTTTTGGGGTTTGATCTTTGTGATCTTTGTATTGGTGCTCATTCTATCTCTGAGAAAGTTGCGGGGTTTTTCACCTTCTTGGTTTTTCCCAGTGAAATTCTTTGTGTCCATTGTCTCTTGTCATTGTTATACTGTGCTCGTTATTCTCTTAGTGATCCTAGATAATATTGAATGAAATTATCGAAAAATTAACATGGTATTAGAGCGGGACTAAGAAGAAGACACTGTGCAGATGTGGAAGATAGGGCTTCTTAATTTTTGGGTTTCTCTCCACAGTTCATCAAAGGTAGGAGGCTAGACTGAATCTCCTAGCAAGGGCACATCTTTCTATCAAGACAAAATTCAATTCTGAGCATTTTCAGTTTTTGGCTTATCACTGCTGCGGGAAATTAGGGTTTCAGAGAAAGTTGGAATTTTTGGAATCAGAGACCACGAATGGATGCTCCTCAGAAAAATAGAATTTTAGAGACCAAGATCGAACATTTTGGTTGGGCAGAACCCTGGGCTCTATCAAACCCTAGTTTAGGATTTTGACCAGAAAACCAGAAACTGCAGATCCGAAAGTTTCAAAGTCAATTTTGAAGGGTCAAATTTTGGAGATTTCAAAATTGAAGTATACAAGCTTGATCAGCTCAGCAAGGCACATCTTTCCATCCAATTAGAAGTTTGAAATTCAAAGTTTAAATTTTTATGGTTTCTCTGACAAACCCTAATCTAGCTCCAGATCGAGTTTCAACAAATCAAGTGGTAAGACCGAAATATTTTATTTCCATTTGAGTTTCTCATTAAGATGTCTCACCACACCAAGCTTGAGGATAAGCTTGAAGGAGCTGATAAATTCTGAGCATGGAAGTATAGGATTGGGTTAATCCTAGAAGAGAATGAATTGGACACCTACATAAGTGAAGAGGTTCCAGTTCCAGAGGGATATGAGGATAAGGCCTTACACAAGAAGAACTTGGTCAAGGCCAAGAGAATCATTTCTAATTCTATAAAAGACCATCTCATACCCCATGTGTCTTCCCTAAAGACACCTAAGGAGATGTTTGACTCCTTGACTAAGTTGTTTGAAGGAAAGAATATAAATCAGAAGATGACACTGTGGAACCAATTGAAAGGGGTAAAGATCCAGAATGGAGAGACGATCCAATCCTACTTTAATAAGGTCTCTCAAATCAAAGATCAACTTGAAGCTGTGGATGAAGTAGTGGAGAATGGAGAAATTGTGATGACCACAATAAATGGCCTACCTAGGTCATGGGACTCCTTCATCCAAGGTATCTGTGCAAGAAAGAAATTGATCTCTTTCAGTAGACTACGGGAGGAATGTTCACAAGAAGAATCTAGACTTGTG
Source organism: Larix kaempferi (assembly GCA_027924585.1). Classification (NCBI taxonomy): domain Eukaryota; kingdom Viridiplantae; phylum Streptophyta; class Pinopsida; order Pinales; family Pinaceae; genus Larix; species Larix kaempferi. The sequence continues at coordinate 11,671,229 of BSBM01000660.1, forward strand.
GCTTGAGAAGAAAAGATGGGAAGTGAAGACCAAGCTTTCACAGCACACACCAAGAAAGGTAAGTTCAAGAGGGAGCAACCTCATCATAAGAAATCTTCTCACCATCATCAAAAGAAGAAAGATCTCTCTCACATTAGATGCTACACATGTGATGAGAAGGGACACTATTCCTCAGAGTGTCCCAGGAACAGAAATGGCTTAAACAAAAACAAGAAGAAGTACAACAAGAAGAGATATCATGGTCATGCTATTGAGGATGATGAGCCTCCCATGAGGAAGACAAAGGTAGAAAGTGAAGACTCTTCAAGTGACGAAGAGTATGTTCTAATCTATGCTCTCACAGGTACTGTTAGACATGGGTGTAATGATTGGCTTATTGATAGTGGGGCTTCCAAACATATGACGGGATTTAAAGAATCACTTATGGACCTATCTGAACATGAGTCATCTCATAAGGTGAAACTTGAGGATGACTATCAATACCCTATAAAAGGAAGTGGTGAAGCCTCCTACAAGTTAGACTGTGGGAAGTCTTTAAAGATGAAAGATGTTCTATATGTACCTGGACTAAGAAAATTCTCTCCATATCATCTTTGGATGTAAAGGGGATGAGAGTTGCATTTGTGGATGGCCAAGTACTTATGTGGCCAAAAGGTAAGACCATAGATGATGTAGTAGTGATTGGAGAGCAAGAGGGAGGATTGTACAAATTGAAGGGACAACCTGAACATGCCATGGTACATGAATCCATGGAGCCAAGTGAACTTTGGCATAGAATGCTTGCACATATGCACTATCGAGCACTACCGATTACAAGAAAAGCAGTAGAAGGTCTTCCTGAAAGCCAGTCAAAGCATGAAGGTGTTTGCAAAGGATGTGCACAAGGAAAGAACACAAAGAAGGCATTTCCAATCAGTGAAAGCAAGGAAAAAGGAATCTTGGAGATTATCCACTCCGATGTATGCGGTCCGATGTCATCCAGTTCTCTGAGTGGGTATGTATATTATGTTTCTTTCATTGATGATTTCTCTAGGAATATTTGGGTTTATTTATTGAAGAATAAAGATGAAGTGTTTGATAAGTTCAAGGAATTCAAATCCTTGATAGAAAACCAAACTGATAAGAAGACCAAGACCTTTAGATCTGATAATGGCGGAGACTTCAAGAAGTTATGCAATGATTCAGGGATTAAGAGGGAGTTGACCAGTCCTTACAATCCACAACAAAATGGGGTTGTAGAAAGGAACAATATAACAATCATGGAAGCAACACGGGCAATGCTTCATGACCAAGATCTACCTATGCACCTATGGGCAGAAGAAGCCAGGACAATTGTATATGTACAAAATAGAACACCACACAAGATACTTGACAAAAAGACACCGGAAGAAGTTTTCACTGGTGAGAAACTAGAAGTTAGCCATCTCAGGATATTTGGCTGTCCAGTATATACACATGTTCCAAAAGAAAAGAGGACAAAGTTAGATCCTTCAGGAAAGAAGGGTATATTTGTGGGGTATAGTGAAAACTCAAAGGCATACTGAATCTAATTTTCGGGTTTCAAGAAGATTGACATTAGCATAGATGTGACTTTCGATGAAGACTAAACATACATTAAATCGACGAAGCCACCTGTGGAAGACAATGAAGAATCGAGAGTACCCAGAATACAAGACACCACCATGAACGAAGCAATTCCAGAAGAGGATCGTGAAATAGAATATCCACAAGAACCTATAGATCCACCCCATGAGAAGACCTCTCACAAGAGGAAACCAACATGGACTAGAGAGCTCATCCAAGATGCAGAAAGGTATGGTATTCCAGAGGAGGAACACAGAGAAAGAAAAAGGACAAGGTCACACACCAGTTATGTTTCCTTACTCTGTGACATAATGAACAAAGAACCTTCCAGCTATGAAGAAGCAACACAAAATAAAGAATGGAAGGATGCCATGGTCGAGGAATACCAGTCAATCATGAAGAATGATGTTTGGGATGTGGTCCCAAGACCAAAAGGGAAGTCTTTTGTGACTTCCAAGTGGATCTACAAGATCAATCATGCTGCAGATGGCAGCATAGAGAAATACAAGGCAAGGTTTGTGGCTCGTGGCTTCTCCTAGAAAGAAGGGATAGATTATGAAGAGAATTTTGCACCTATATCCAGATACACTTCCATTAGAACAACAGTTGCTCTGGATGCAATAATGAAGTGGAAGATACACCAGATGGATGTCAAGATAGCTTTCTTGAATGGTGTAGTCGAAGAGGAAGTGTATGTTGAGCATCCAATCGGTTTTGAGACACGTGACAGGGATTCATATGTGTGCAGGTTAAAGAAATCCTTGTATGGCTTGAAGCAAGCACCCAGGACATGGTATGACAGGATAGACGACTTCCTATCCAATTTGGGCTTTACCAAGAGTAAAGCGGATTCCAAACTTTACTACAAGGTTGAGGAAGGAAATCCAGTGATACTCCTACTATATGTGGATGACCTGTTTGTGACAGATGAGGATAGGTTGATTTCCGACATGAAGAGGAATCTTGCTTCCGAGTTCGAGATGAAGGACTTGGGTATGATGAATTACTTTCTAGGTATGGAGGTGTGGAAGAGTGCATATGGAATCTTCCTTGGACAAGGGAAGTATGTAGTAGATATCCTAAAGTGGTTCGGGATGATGGAATGAAAGGACATGGCCACACCTATGGAATCGAACCTGAAGCTATTGAGTGATGCTTCATCATAGTCGGTTGATGCCACAATGTATCGTCAGATGATTGGGTCCATGATGTACCTGATGAAAGCAAGACCATATATTTGCTTTGCGGTGAACATCTTGAGCCAGTTCCTGATGGATCCTAGAAATGTTCACTTGATTTCTGTAAAGCATATTCTGAGGTACCTGAAGGGTACGGTTGATTATGGGATCAAGTATGATGCGAATCAATTTTTAACCTGGAGGGTTATGTTGATTCAGATTGGGCAGGTAGTGTTGCAGATAGGAAGAGCACTTCGGGGTGCTGCTTCAGTATGGGATCAGGTGTGATCTCTTGGTTTAGCATGAAGCAATCCTGTGTAGCACTGAGTACAGCCGAAGCAGAGTATGTCACAGCTTGTTAGACTAGTTGTGAGGCAGTATGGCTAAGGAAGCTATTGTTTGATTTGTTTGATCTCCAGTTGAATGCTACTTGTATCTTCTGTGACAACCAGATTTGTGTGAAGTTATCTGAGAACTCAGTGTTCCATGACAAGCTGAAGCACATCGAGATAAAATATCACTATATAAAGGATCTGGTGCAGAGAGGAGAAGTGAAGCTCCAGTATGTTGTGACAGATGAGCAGATTGCAGATGTGTTGACCAAACCACTAGCCAGAGTGAACTTCGAGTACTTCAGAGAAAGGATTGGTGTTCTTTAGATAGAATATACTTCGAGGAGGAAGTGATGGGACACATTTGCAGGAGCCATTCCAAGCATGGTGGTAGGAGGATCCTTCCCATGGCTGTGGATGTAAGTTTTGTGTGATGAACATCAGGACGATGCTCCGGATGATGTTCTGGATGGTGATGATCAGGATGATCATGTGTGATGATATGCATCAGAATGATGCTATGATGATGATCAGGATGATCATGTGATAATGATATGCATCAGGATGATGCTATGCTGATGATTAGGATGATCATTTGATGATGATATGCAACAGGATGATGCATTGTATGATGATGATCAATATGATCATGATCATTAGGATGATGCTCCATGTGAAGATGATTAGTGTGATAATGAGTATCAGGATGATACTCTGTGGCCGTGGACAGGTTGTGCAGAAGCATGTAATCAACCCTGGAAATCTAGACAGGTTGTGCTAGGCACGCAAAAGTCTTGGGATGCTCTTTAGAGATCTTGCAGGTCACAAGATGCTCTTTTAAGGTTTTGCGAGATCACATGTAATCAGTTCTGGAGATCCGGACAGGTTGTGCTAGGCACATATAAGTCCTAGGATGCTCTTTAGATATCTTGCAGGTCGCAAGACACTCTTTTAAAGTTTTGTGGAGACCACATGTAATTAGTCCCGGAGATCCGGACAGGTTGTGCTAGTCACGTAAATGTCCTGGGATGCTCTTTAGAGATCTTGTAGGTCGCAAGACACTCTTTTAAGGTTTTGTAGAGGTCACATGTAAAAGTCTTGGGAGATCCAATAGGTTAAGTAGTAAGCTCGTAATCAGTCCTGGGATGATATTTCAAGGTTTTGTTGACACATGTAATAATCCCTGAGAATTCCATAGGATGGCCCGCTCGCAGAGATGATGAATACCTACAGGAGGTTAGGCCTACATCCGACATGAAAAAGGGTTGGCTCTGTAGAACTTACTATGATGAGAATAATTGAGAGATAGCACTAGTGATCGAGATGAAGAGTACAGTAGCAGTGACGATGATGCTCGTGATCCAGTGATGATGATCCAACACTAGAATTGAAAACTTGTGCCTTTATGTATTTATGATTTGTGTCAAGAGAATACCTTCCTAGTTAAGAGGGAGTGCTGATGTATTTGTAACTTCGGAAGATATTCACTTGTATATTGTATGTATTACATTTGTACTTTATTGTATCCCCAACGGAGATGTATTATTCCTCCGGTTGGAAGTGTCGTCATTTGTATTTGCAAGTGTCGCAAGTTACATTGTAAGTGTCATAACTTATATTTGATGGGTTATTAGACCACCTTGGTGGGGTCATCCCTATATGAGTCATGTGGATGGGTTATTAGGATTCCTTAGGAAGTCAACCCAGTTAAGTTTAAATGCAGGTTAAGTTGTTGCATAAATAAAGAGTGTGTCTCTCTCATTTTACCCATTCACTCACTCATCCAACTCGCATAGTTGAGAGAGAGGAGTGCACACAAGTGGAGGAGGAGTAGCTGTTGGAGACATCTATCTTTTGGGGTTTGATCTTTGTGATCTTTGTATTGGTGCTCATTCTATCTCTGATGAAGTTGCGGGGTTTTTCACCTTCTTGGTTTTCCCCGTGAAATGCTTTGTGTCCATTGTCTCTTGTCATTGTTATGCCGTTCTTGTTATTCTCTTAGTGATCCTAGATAATATTGAATGAAATTATCAAAAAATTAACATTTACTTCTGGTTTCAAGCTTGCGTAAAAATAAAACTTCCTCCAAGCGCAGTTCACCTTTGGTTTCAAGCTTGCATAAAAATGAAACCAGTCTCATGAGCATGGTTCTATTCCTGTTTCAAGCTCGTTAAAAAATGAAACAGTACCCTACAAGCATAGTTTTATTTCGTTTTAAGCTCATTAAAAAATGAAACAGATCCCCTCCCCTTGAGTCGTGTCTTTCGCCAGATTTAATATCTGAACCTACATTTCATTTGCCTATGCTATCTAATCCTATTTTTTCGTCCTCCCATGGTGAACATATTCCTATTAGTAACCATGAGTTTGATTGGATGAAGAAAAAGATGAAACGAATGAAATAAATCTTGGGGGGCATGTCTATAGCCTTTGGACATCATACTGGAGGTTAGCCATCAGCTTCTTATGCTGGGGGAAAACTTTCCAACCTCTGAGCTTCATGTTGGGAAGCAACCCATCATTGGGCCTCATTCTGAGCATACTTTCTTTTGGGTTTCGAGCTTGCTAAACCATGAAAATAGTCTCGATCATAGTTCATTTTATGTTGCAAGATCGTTAAAAAATGAAGGAGATACCATGAGCATTCTTCCAACCTTTCTTCGAGCTCATTAAAAACAGTAAGGTGGTGTTGAGCTTACTTTTCACTTTTTTCGTGCTCTAGTTAAAAATATGAAAAGTGGTTTGAGCTTACTTTTTCCTTTTTTCATGCTCTGGATTTAAAACATGAAAAATATTCCGAGTGCTTTTGATACCATTGTCATGCTCGTTAAAAATTGAGAAAAAAGGTGTGTCTAACGAGTATAGGTTTATCACTTTATCCGGCCTCGCTAGACTATTTACGGAAAAGGAACCGTGTTGAGTTTACTTTTCCTTTGTTGTACTCGATCACCAACTATGACAAAGTTGTACATGGAGTCCTCTTTAAGCTCTTTTCAGACTCCTAAAATAGGAAAAGATCGCCAAGTGCACTTGTCTCTTTCACACTTGTAAAAGTATTTGAAAGGATGTCTATTCGGTGATAGGTTATCCCTTTTTTGGATGGTTTAGACTATTTACAAGAAAGGTATACCTCAGTCAACTTTTGACTGGGAGAGTTCTCTCAGGAATTGTTTTACACGTTTTCGGGACTAGGGGACTAAATTTACTAAAAAGTACATTTGGAGCCTTCTTTAAGTTCTTCAGACTCTCTAAATATGAAAAACTGTTGAGTTTTCCTTCCTTGGACTCGTTAAAATTTAACATCGAAGGGCCCACTTTGGGACGAACCACTCCTTTCTAAGGTTTGTAAAACATGTGTGATTGGACTCATCCGTCAGATGAGCTATACCGAGCATTTGTTATCCTCTTCAAGTTCGTAAAACAACAAAGAGGTACTCGTCCATCATGTCGGGGAAAAATGGGAAATGATTCAAGTTTACCTTGTTGGCAGCTTGTCAGTCATCACCTTTGAACATGGCATGCATCCTCACCTTGTCTTCTTTGGGTAGTCAATCTTACTGATAGAGTCATCATTGTAGTTATGTGTCCTCATCTTCGCTATGAGTTCATGCCTCCACTCGTTCTATCTGTTCAATTAGTCCCGGCTTCCAAGTTCCATTTCATGTCATGATATGTTCAAAGGGTTATTGCTATCAAGTCAGCCTCTGCTTTGTGTCAAACCTTCCATTGTGTAAGTACATTCCATTTTGTTCCATTGCTACACACCTCTCTCATACTGATTTCGTGTCGATGATGTGGGATTCATCATGCCCACCTTCGATGAGTCTATTCCTGTCGACATCAACTCACTATCCAAGAATTAGGGTTAGAGATCAACAATTAGTACCTTGGTACTTGCATGCCTCAATGGTAGGTTTCCTCGCATTCAACAGTAGGTTTTCATCATTGACCTCTGATTGAATTATCTCACAAATGTTCGATGTCAACTCATCTATTTGCATTTCATTGAGATGTACTAGGGATACCTTGAGGATCGTTGTCATCTTTGGTGATTTCCCTCGCACTTGTTAACGGTTCACATCATTGACCGGTAATCAAGTGGTTTCTACCATGTTCGACTTTGACACCTTGTAATCACATGGCTAGATTTGTATCATTTTGGGATCTGGTAAAAGACCTTGGACACCTTTTGATTTTGTTTACGTTTAGGTTGTGATGGCGATTCTTAAGCATGTTTCTAGATAGTCACTACGTGGATGACCTTATTGTTGTATTGTCATAGAGATCCACTTATGTATTGGTCATGGCTGTGTCATTATTGTCTCATGGATCTACGATTGTTCATAGTAGCCATGGTTTTTCCACAGTCTATATCATCTCAGTACTCATGGGTTTGCAGTTTATTGGTCGGCAACCATGCTTTGAGTTAGTTGTTCTGAGCATGGGTATGCCTGCCTTGGTGGTAATTTTGACATATTGTTTATGTTTAAGCTCCTCATTGCTTCCCTCAATACTATCTCTACAAAATTTATTGGTAAATTATTTCGGCCATCAGTCTCTTCTGACCTCACACTTTAGGGGGCATCTATTATACCTCAAAGTTACACTTCGAGCCCTAGTGTCGCATCTTTGTACCATGTGACCTAGCGACATTTCTCCCTAATGACTGTCACACATTATTGGCTCCCTCCTTGGTCTCATTTGGACACATAGGAGAAAAATCCATTGACTAAATACCGAGACATGACCTTATCTACCATGTGTCACAGCAACTAACCCTATCTGCATAGATTTTCGTGCTCTGCACATCTCCTGGGTAGCGAAAATTAAGGTTTTCGCGTTTTGCAATTTCCCTGGGGCGTGAAAATCATCTCGTGAAAATCCCTTTTTATCCTTTTTCCATGGATCATGGATCTCATCCTTCGAGATATTTTCTTGGGATTATCAGTCTTGATTCAATCCCAACCCCCTCTCCTGATTTAGTTTGTCTGATCCACTAAACACTCATTAGATCCACCTTACTCTCCTTATGGTTAACCCTTCCAAGCACTATAAAGGAGAGGCCTTCCATGAGTCGAGGGGGGACTATTTGGGTAATCCAACCTATGATCTTGAGACTTTTGCAGAGATAGCTAGAGGAGGAACTTGGAGCTGAAAGTTGGCTTGGGAATCAAGCAACCATTGTAAGCATTCTCAAGTTTCCAATAAAGATAACTTGTCTTATTTCCAAATGTGTGTATGTTGATTATGATTCAATTACATGATTTGTATCTAGCTAGATTTAGATTCTAACTTGTAATTCAAGGTACTTGGAGAATTGTATATGCTTGTATATTGTTTGATCTTAACAGGTCCATCGCGAGGACTATGGGATCTAGACTACAAGAGGGACAAACATTAGAGTGAAAGGTTAGTCATTTTCTCTCATATTCTCCAACACTGAAATCTTGAAATGCTTGTTTGATCTAGGATTCAAGGTGGCATTTGTTTAACTTTTGTATTAGATTAGAGTCAGTCTATCCTACTTTAACCTAAGAGGGATTCTTTCTATCTGTAGGAAGAAATCTCTACAACAGTCACTCTAGTGCAAAATGTCCCGATGCAGAGAGTACAAGATGTAGAGAGAGGATAGTGCTTAGTTACAGAGGGAGAAGGAAAGCTCTACTTCAGAGGGAGTGACTACAACAAAGATTGAGAAACATTATCACTTAGCCTCTATCTATGGCAAAGGTTGTTTGGCCCTATATATCAAGGATATGCTCAAAGTGATACCAGATTCATCCCCTCACGAAGGCGAAGTATATGTGGTGTAGTTTGAGACAGGTACCCATAACATGATACGACAAGATAGATGGATTTTTGATGAGCTTGGGATTTACCAAGAGTAAAGCAGATTCCAACCTTTACTACAAGGTTGAAGAGGGAAATCCTGTGATTCTACTGTTATATGTAGATGACTTGTTTTTGACAGGTGATGAGAATCTCATAGCAAAAATGAAGAGAAAAATTTCTGTAGTGTTTGATATGAAAGACCTGAGTATGATGCATTATTTCTTAGGTCTTGAGGTTTTGTAGAATCCACATGATTTTTTCTCGAGTCAAGGAAAATTTGAGGTAGATATCTTGAAGAGATTCAGGATGATGGATTGTAAGGCCATGGCCACACCTATGGCATCAAATCTAAAGTTTCTAAGTAATACTTCTTCAGAACTGGTGGATGCCACGATATATAGGAAGATGATTGGTTGGTTAATGTACTTAACGAACACGAGGCCAAATTTATGATTTGCGATGAACACTTTGAATTAGTATATGGTAGAGCTGAGACGAGTTCACTTGGTTGCGGAAAAGCATGTGTTGAGGTACCTAAGGGGTATAGTTGATTATGGTCTCATATATGCATCAAATCATAGGATTAACCTGTAGGGTTATGTTGATGCGGACTGGGATGTGAGTGTCACAGATAGAAAGAGCACATCGGGATGTTGCTTCAGTTCAGGATCAGGTATGATATCATGGTTCAGTAGGAAGATGATGAGTGTGGCACTCAATACAACCGAAGTTGAGTATATGGAATCTTGTTTGGCAAGCTACAAGGTAGTGTGGCTTCAGAATTTGTTATCAGGCTTTTTTGATCTTGAGTTAGAGGTGACTTGTGGCTTTTATGACAACCATAGATGTGTGAAGTTGTTTGAGAACCCTGTGTTTCATGGCAAGTCGAAGCACATTGAAATCATGTATCACTATATCTGGGATATGGTGCAAAAGGGAGCAGTGAGGCTCTAGTATATAGAAACAGAGGAGTATATAGCCGATATGTTCACCAATCCTCTGTCGAGGGTGAATTTTGAGTACTTCAGGGACAACCTTGGAGTGGTCTAGATCAAGAGGGAGTGATGAGATCATATATGGATGAGTGGTGAGGTAACATAGGTAGTTGCGGTATGCAACACAATGGGGCTCCTAGGATGGACCCACTAGATGGATTTCTCGATTCGTGGAAGAGAATAATTCCATCTGGTATGAAAAAGGATAAACTCTGCAGGATATATACACCCAATATGAAAAAGGACTAGTTCTATAGTGGCGTGCATCTAGTATGAAAAAGGACTGGCTCTGCAAGATATTTACATCTAGAATGAAAAAGGAATGGCTTTGTAGTGGTGTGCATCCAATATGAAAAAGGAATTGATCTATAGGATATCTACATACAGTATGAAAAAGGACTAGCTCTGTAGTGGTGTGAATCGAGTATGAAAAAGGACTGGATCTGCAGGATATCTACATATAGTATGAAATAGGACTCGCTCTGTGGTGGTGTACACCCAGTATGAAAACGAACTGGTCACTGTACGGGATGATCCCATATTGGTTGGTTGTATCTCTAGATTTTTTGGTTGTATCTCTGAGGGTAGATACCAACATGGTTGGTGGTATCACCAAGGGAGATCCCAGTGTCAAATGTAGGTTCCCCAATGGACTGGGTTGAAGTGGTGCATGTAGGCTCTCTGACGGACTGGATTGAGCAAAATGCATGGTGACTGGTGGTATCACCAAGGGGAGATCCCAACATGGTTGGTTGTATCTCCAAGGGTAGATCCTAGTGTGGTTGGTTGTATCTCCGGGTGTGGATCCTAGTATGACTGGTCGTATCACCAAGGGGAGATCCCAACGTGGATGTTGAAGTCCTAGATTGGATCTAAGCCACTTCCAACATGAAAAAGGGTTGGATCTGTGGAGAGTTACATCCATCATGAAAAAGGGATGGTTCTATGAAACTTCTAATGATATATAGATCCAGGAGATGTCATATGTTAATAGTCAAAGTACAAGAAGTGTAGCATATGGAAGATGATGGTGACGATGTTAGAAGAATACCTTGTTAAGAGGGAGTGTTGAAGAAGATTATTATTGATGTAATTGATCATGTAAAAGTAATTGAAAGATTCAATGTAAACTTTAACTGTTAGGTCGGCTTGGAAATATCTAGAAAACATATTTTGAATTAGACAAGTCAACCTAGTTAGGAGAGTCAAGTCGACCCTGTTTGGTAAAAAGGTCAAGTCAATTTATTAGTATAAATGAGGAGTTCTAACTCCTCATTTGGTCACCACTCTCACTCATCAAGTTCGCATGAGTATGAGAGATAGAGTCAAGTTAATAGCTGCTTTTGTAGTCTTCTTGTAATGGGCCATTGCACAAGGAATATTATTATACATTTTGACGAATCTATATACAAGAATTTTGTTGGTTTTTTCTGCCCCAAGAGGGTATTCCCAAGATAAATTATTGTGTTCTATTGTCTATGCCATGCTTGTTTATCTTTCAATGATCCTTAATGTTGTTGCACTTAAAAATCTAACAAATCATATAGCCGCACAGAAGAAAGATTCAAAGAAGGTCCAAGAAAGAGATTCTTGAATATAATTCCACTACGGATAAATATGTACTATTTGTGGAGAAGGGGCTAATGATAATGAACCTCGATAGTATGGCATCGCAAACCCTACAATGTGGGGGTGGGGCATGAAGGAGTGGGAGAACCACTAGGAACAGTAATGGATACAAGAGAGCAAAGGATACATAGGTAGAAAAGACATGAAAGATGAGCTAAAATGAGATAAGCAATCAAAAGAAGGAAACAAGAAAAACAATTGAAGGGGGAAGATAAGTCAAATTGGAGATGAAAGAAGAATGCTAGAAATGGGACTGCGTGAAGAGAATGTGCAAAAGGTCCCTATGTTCTAGAAGGGTGTTCAGAGTCTAGGAAAGAAGAGTGCTCAGAGGATGAGAGACCTCTTAAGAAGCACAAAATGGAAGAATGCAATAGCTCCGATGATATTAGCGACATCGCACCCCTGAGGATGGAAGAAAGAAAGAATCAAGAAGATGTGCAAGAAGAGAAAGTGCAGCTGAATGGAGGCTCTTGCATCATTAGAGGAGAGAATGCACAACTATATTTTAGCTCCCGCCCTGAACTATAAGGTAACCCGCCCTTTGGCCCAACCCCCCAATGTTATTTATCAAAACAAGAACACCAATTATTACTTAAGTTTGGGTGGGAATAAAGACCCGAAGATGAATAAGAGTCTAGAGAAGTTCAATTTAGTCCTACACATGGGATTAACCCAGATCTACAGAGTTCAAGAAGCAGTAGTATTGTTCTGAGTCCATGAGTTGCAAGTAGAAGTACTAGTCTATCTATACCTACAAGAATGGCAACAACATTAGATTCTACTATGTGATTTCATGAGTTTCATAGGACGGGTAAAGATGATGCACAACAACATTGGTTTACTCATGAAGCGATCTAAGCTGTAAAGAATTTCATAAATGAGGCTGCTAAGACTGCACAGCTAGAGACCACGTTCAGAGACAGAGCTATGACATGGTACATGAAGTATAATTTCACGACTGCTATAGGTCAGATCCACTCATTAAATACAATTAAAACTACTCTTCTAAAGGAATTTCATAATCCAAAGTCCGAGTCACGGGGTATTACCTAGATTAAGGAGATTAAACAAAGAATTGATGAGTTTGTGTGGGACTAGGACCAGCGGTTCAAGATCTTCCTGAACTGACTAAGCTTTCAGATCCTAGACACGCAACACTGTGAATAGTTTATCGCAGGGTTACTACCACAAATCAGAGTTCCCCTGACCCAAAATAAGGTGAATACTCAGTCATATGTCTTTGAGATCGGCATTAGGTTATAAGTGACTCTTGGAGGGGAGGCGTTTCCAAGAATGAATCAAGATTAGATGTAGCTTATTGCGTTGAATGAGTAGTTACCAAACCTGTCTACTGGTAAAGCATGCATAGAAAGCATTTGGTGTAGCTTCTATAGAACATAAGGAAATCATAAGAATGAATGCTTGACACTAAATAATTAGCTGGGTACCGATGCGCCAAGTCCTTTTCTGGAGGTGCCTAAATCTAAGTGGTGCGATATTTGTAGACCTTGGGGTCATGCGTCTCCCAATTTCCCAATGCCGCAAAATTACCAGAGATCTGTACATGCACCATTATGTGAGTTCTGCAAGTCATTTGGCCATGACGTGAAAAATTGTCATGCTATACACTTGATGAAAAACAATATAGTGGATTCCTACCAGGTTCAAGGTATAGAATAAACAAACCACCTGACCTAGGAGGACAACAGGGAGCAGCGCGAGGTGGGTTCTGAGGTCATGGTGGAGGCTATAGTGGCGGTGGAAGACATGTAATTTGATTCAATTGTGGAGAAATAGACCACTTGGTGAGATATTGTACTAAGACTCATGACATGTGCACATATTTCCATAGCATAGAACATGTGACAAAGGAGTGCCTAGACCTAGTCAAGAAGTGGGAAGAGAAAAAAGGTCGCTGCAACCTTGTGATGGTTGAAGCAAGGAAAGAGAACAATGGGAAGGGTTCGACACAAGTAAATATATTAACTCAAAGAGGCACGTGGATAGGTGAAGATATTATTGGATATTGCAGTGCTAAAGTACCTTTGGAGTAGAATGTAAAGAAATCCCCACAACCTCCACCTAACTTTCAATCAAAGGATCAATTAAAAATCCCGCGTGAAGTGCAGAGAGTGGTTGAGGAATCCATGCAATGAGAAGATGAACTATGCAGATTGCACAAAGAAGAGGATTGTAGAATAAGACTGCACGAGGAAGAATTACTACATAGTATGCATAATGAAGAGTTAAGGCATACCAAACAACATGAATCCATACAATGAAAAGATGAACAAATAGGAGGAATGTAGAAAAGTATCAAGGAAAATCCAGTAAGTACTTTCCTGCGAAGTTGTATACATGTATTGAATGATCCTCATGCTGTCAATAAAATAACCATTATGCTTGCAAATTAACTAATGTATGATGAGGCCCAAGAACCTATTTCCGTGCCACTTCCTAAAAGGAATGTACGTAGAGTGGGTAAGAGACAAAGAAACAAGAAGGAATTCATGTTGTCCCTTGAATTGGGGGTATTTTAGATGAGAGATGTTAAGGATAGATGTCATGTCCCAAAATTTTGCATTGGGTCACAATGGCCTAAGCCCTTGGTCACACTCATGATAGTTTTTCAAATTGATGCTAAGGGTCAAATAATTGCCAAGAATGATGTCCAAGTTAGTAATAATGTGAAATTAGATCTAAATGGACAAGGTGGTCACATTAAGAGAAATTCCGAATTCAAAGTTTGTAATATACCCATACAAATGAACTGTCATGGAGGAAAATTACTAGTTCCCTAGGTTGGGGGTGGAAGCTTTGGGATTTGAAACAAGGGGGATAATAAATGATGTTTGAACATTAGAGAGGAATAAATATTTAATAAAGGATATAAATAAATAAATACAAGGGAAAATCAAAATGGCAATTGATCATGAAGACACATGGAGGATGTGGGACCCACACAAGCTAGATTTTCTATGCCACGTGGCATCCTCCTCTTGTAATTTTGAATCCATAAGAAGCACAAGGTTCTTGGGATGATTTGGAAGGTCAACATACTTGGTATTAATCAATAAAGTTCGAATTGGAGTGGAAGAGTAAATCCCATGGAAGAGGAAGAGGCATTTTGGAGCTAGTGAGACACTTGGATTAGATTCCCTAGCTTTATGACAACAATGATGAAGATGCTATGACACCTATGATACAAATCAGACCTGAAGGCTGAAATATGACATATATGACATGTCAGGGATAAAAAGATCCTCCAAGTGGGTGCTCAAGTGAGTTAGGGAATCCAAAGAGACACCAATTCAAATTTGGAGAAGGAGAGGGCTAGAATTGGAAGGACACGTGGCATACTTGGGAATATCTTCCCAAATTGAGTTGGCATGAAGATATTGGGAGGAATTCAACCCATGGAGGACATTAGAAGTTTATAAAAGACAATAACAAAGAATGATGGTAGCTTTTGATCATTTTAGAATTTGCATTTTTCATTTGGGAGAGGAGAGCTAGTGGAGTGCTACTCTACTTGCCTTAGCACCAATTTTGAGGGTGAAAGATTCCCATACTAGTTGGTAATTGGAAAGGCCATTCAGATGTTTCATTTGGATATTTAATGGAGTATTTTGTTAGAGTTTGAAGCTACAGGGCATCTCATGGTCACATCTCTTTCAACTTTCTTATACAACCATTCTTCTATTTCTTGGCATATTCTTGCTCCTTGAGGAGAGGCGCACTGGTTGAGGTGATGAAATATTTGGGATAGATATTGAGGCCCCATATATTTGTAATATGACATATATACTCTATTTTTACTTCTCATGAGACTCTCAGGTCTAAATACTAAGTGGATTTATGTAAAAATACCAAACAATGCATAAATGATGCCATTTCCCCTAGATCTCGTTGTTGGAGTTTGAAGAGACACTATTTCGAGTTATATCAGTTATGATCTATGATTTTTTTGATGTATGGAGTTTTATTAAAGTTATTAAGAACTTTAATTAACATAGCATAAGCCCTTGGCACCTAAAATTTGAATTTCATAAGTCATGGTGAAAATAACTAGCTTTCCCCCCTATGTGAAATCTTGCATATAAACATATGATTTTAAGGAGTTGCAGAAGGCCATAAGAAATAATTAAGGATAAATTGGGGAGCTCATTAAAGCCAATTATCAGTACCATAACTCTGTTCAGAATTTTGGACGGGTTTAATAGCATTTGGGAAGCCATCTTTGTCCACTACCCTTGGGGGATTTGAAGCTCGAATTTACTAGTAATCTTCCCTACTTTGTCCAGATTGTAAATGAATGTTTCAGAATTGTTTTAAGGATTTTTAAGCATCCATAAGACTCTTTTATATGTATTAATACATATCAAATACCTTCAGACCCATTATACAAGCATTTGGAGTCATTTGGAGACCAAGAGACCAATACTAGTCAAATAGAAATTGCTAGTCAAACTCCCTACTTTGGCCAGAAATTAAAGGAGAGTTGCAGAAGCTTATTGCTATTTTTAAATAATCCATGAACCTGATATTTATGTACTAAAACCATTCATACACCTTATATAACAATTTGGGAGCATTTGGAGCTATTTGGAGGTCAAGAACCCAAGACTAGTCAAAGGTCGAACTAGTGGAAAAAGTTGAAAAATTCACCATTTTAATAAATATCAAATAAGGGACATTACAGTGGTATCAGAGCATGGTTCTTTCACCTATGGCTTAGGTTCATACATTGATGAATAATTTGCAGCCATGTATTACTATTATGATGACTTTGAATCTGATGAAGATGAGTGTGTCACACTACCAAAGGATAATTCTATGAATGAGTTACAAAGATGGAGAGGAACATATAAAACCTTGCCCCAACAATATCAAGCATATATCGATTTGAGGGAAAATACACAAAAGGCCATTCCTTTTGAAGACTATGTTGATTGGGTGTTTGCAAATAGACCCAAAAATGAAGATGTGGAGTTAGTGGAGAAAGGTTTAAGCCCTTCTTGTAAAAGACCTTGGAGAGAAAATCATATGTGTGTGAGTGAAAAGAGTAGTGAAATATATGAAGCTTCAGGGAATTCATGTATGTCCTACTTGACGAGAGTTCTTGGGATTTCTTCAAAAAGATATTCCAAACATATTGATCTTAAGGAAACCAAGGGGAAAAATGCATCAGCTTGCTTGAAGGAGCAAAAGGAGGAGACCCATGAACCACCTAGTTCTGAAATCGGTGAAGTAGAAGAAACAGTACATGAAGAGGATCGAAAGTCACTCCCAAGTGACTCTGAAAAATATGAAGAGACATCACATGATAATGAAGAAGGTTCTATTGAAAGTATTGAAGATCATTTTGAGACACATTCTACCTTGGAAATGAACCAAAGAGCATCTACTGATGGATGCTTGAACTACGAAGGAGTACCTAATGATGGGTGCTCACACCTCTATGTTGGTGACATAGAGATCACTTTTGAAAGTGTTGCTGCAAGCCAAAATTCCATAAAGCATGAAAATGAATACCTTGTAGCAGTTGAAGAAGAAACAAGATCAACTTTCCCATTACCACTTGAGCTTCATGAAGTTGGTCCAAGTAAGAAGGAAGAAGATGAGGAGGTTCATTTGCAAGAGCCTCATTTTCTTGAAGGGTCCTTGAATATGAATGAAAAGAAGATCCAAGAGACCCTTAGCATGTTCCATGACACTCAAGAATTAATGTCAAATTCTTGTTAGAAGGTTTCTTCATTTAAGGATCCATCCTTCCTTGAAGACATGGAGAAGATTCAAAGAGCAATGTGCAACATCAAAGGTAATTTCATGTCTTTGATTTTTGATAGAAAAAATTTGGTTGAGTTTAATTAATTATTACATGATGCATACTTGAAGAATAATGAGAATATTCATAAACTCAAAATTCAAAATGAGCAACTTCTTGAAAGGTTGCAATATACTTGTTCTTCCTCCTATGTTTCAAATTTTCAGATGGTAGATTGCATGGAGGATTCTTATTACATGTAAGATCATGAGAAACATGGAAATTTTCATGTGCTGGATGTGTTTGAAGATGAGCTTGATGAGTTCCAAGAACTTGATTTGGTGGAGGAGGAACTTGAGTTTCCTCTTGGTAATGGTGACACAATTTTTGAAGAAGTGTATGATTCCACTACCTTGGACCCAACTGATGAGGAAAGTTTTGTACTAATGAGGGAGGTGCATGATCCTACAATTATGAATCATTCACATGAGGACACTTCCGCACTTTCTAATAATTTGGGTGAGTTGGTTCAGTCTCCTACATCCTACACTTCTATATTTTGCAGCATTCATCCTAATGAAGTATGGGTGAAAGGTTTATTTTTGATGGTGCCACAAGAGGAGTATGAAACTCCTATGTCTCCTTTATATGATGAAATTATTAGAGCCATTTATTATTCACATTTGAGGTAGCATTCTTTGTTACCTTATGATGAAACACATCTACATGGATGCACTTATGATGCTCACTTGAGTCACTTGAAGATTCATGATTTCCCTTGCTCCTTGCTTAGTTCAATTGATGTTGGAGGAACTTCATTAACTACTTGGGTGAAGAGACATATGATTGGAGCACATGTTTATTGGCAGAAACATCACTTGTTATTTCTTAATGATAAACATATCCATGGATGTATAAATGGCACTTATGTGAGCCCCTTGAAGGCTTATTGTTTTCTTTGCTTCCTACTTGGTTCAAATTTTAGTGGAGGTTCTTCATTCATTTCTTGGATGAAAGAACACATGGTTGATTATTTTGATGCATCTTACATCCTTTTGGAGCAGCATTATAAGACATGGGATCCTCACCTATGTCATTGGATCAGATTTGGTTGGTCACTTGAAGCTTGTATGCACTTGGAAAATGGTGGTCTACTTACTTGGAGGTATAAGCACTTTCATGATTCTTTGTTGAGACACCTCCTTGATGTACATTTTTATTATGTTTTATGTACTTTGATGATATATCTTTTGTAATCATGATGTTTGGAAGAATGCATACAAGAAAATGGGATCCAGGAATTCTCTTTCCTGATGGTATGGTTTGGAGAGCACTCTTAATTGTTGGAGTGCAATACAAACAATGGGACCTTGGGATAATTTTTAGTCCCATTGATTTCAATTTTTGGGGGAAAAAATAAGTATTGGAGATGGATTCTCCACTTAATAAAGTGATTTTAATCAGAGTAGTGTAGCAGCAAGCATGGTGTTTCCTCTCTAAATACTCATGGGATCTCGAAGACTGAAAGTTGGGAAACTCAGTGGCAACTTATGGAATTACAATGGTATCATAAGGGGTTTCCAAAATATGAAAGAGGTCAAGAGTAATTGTGCAAACATGGTTTTGATGGATTTAATTAACATTTTGGTGTTTAGTGGTGCTGTTATAGGGGATATCAAAATGAAAAAGAAAATCCACATCTCCTTGCTTTTGGAAACACACAATTGCCGTGCATGGGTGGCTCTACTCAAGGTTTCAGAAGAGAAGTTTTGGAAAGAAAGCAGGTTATTCCACATACTTGTGTTGAAATTTCTTGAGGAAAAGAAATATTGGGAATGGAGGATTTGTCATGTCCCAAAATTTTGCATTGTGTCACAATGGCCTAAGCCCTTAGCCACACTCATGATAGTTTGTCAAATTGATGCTAAGGGTCAAATAATTTCCAAGAATGATGTCCAAGTTAGTAATAATGTGAAATTTGATCTAAATGGACAAGGTGGTCACATTAAGAGAAATTCCCAATTCAAAGTTTGTAATATACCCATCCAAATGAACTGCCATGGAGGAAAATTACTAGTTCCCTAGGTTGAGGGTGGAAGCTTTGGGATTTGAAATAAGGGGGTTAGTAAATGATGTTTGAACATTAGAATGGAATAAATATTTAATAAAGGAGATAAATAAATAAATACAAGGGAAAATCAAAGTGGCAGTTGATCATGAAGACACATGGAGGATGTGGGACCCACACAAGCTAGATTTTCTATGCCACATGGCATCCTCCTCTTGTCATTTCGAATCCATTAGAAGCCCAATGTTCTTGGGATGAGTTGGAAGATACATATACTTGGCATGAATCAATTAAGTTTGAATTGGAGTGGACTATTAACTCCAATGGAAGAGGAAGAGGCATTTTGGAGCTAGTGAGACACTTGGACTAGATTCCCTAGCTCTATGACAACAATGATGAAGATGCTATGACACCTATGACACAAATAACACCTGAAGGATGAAATATGACATATATGACATGTCAGGGATAAAAATAGCCTCCAAGAGGGCGCTCAATTGAGTTAGGGAAGCCAAAGAGACACCAATTTGAATTTGGAGAAGGAGAGGGCTAGAATTGGAAGGACAAGTAGCATACTCGGGAATCTCTTCCTAACTTGAGTTGGCATTACGCTCTTGGGAGGAATTCGATCCATGGAGGACCTTAGAAGTTTATAAAAGACAATAAAAAAGAAGTATGTTATCTTTTGATCATTTTAGAATTTGCATTTTGCATTTGGGAGAGGAGAGCTAGTGGAGTGCTACTCTACTTGCCTTAGCACCAATTTTGAGGGTGAATGATTCCCATCCTAGTTGGTAATTGGGAAGGCCATTGAGACATTTCATTTGGAGCTTTAATGGAGCCTTTTTTTACAGGTTGAAGCTACATGGAAGCTCATGGTCACATCTCTTTTAGCTTGCTTCTACAACCATTCTTCTATTTCTTGGCATATTCTTGCTCCTTGAGGAGAGGCACACTTGTTGAGGTGATGAACTATTTGGGATAGATATTTAGGCCCCATATATTTTTAATATGATATATATAATCTGTTTTTACTTCTCATGAGACTCTTAGGTCGAAGTACTAAGTGTAGTTATGTAAAAATACCAAACAACGCATAAATGCTGCCATTTCCCCTAGATCTTGTTGTTGGAGTTTGAAGAGACACTATTCGAGTTATATCAGTTATTCTCTATGATTTTTTTGATGTATGGAGTGTTATTAAAGTTATGAAGAAATTTCATTAACATAGCATAATCCCTTGGCACCTAAAATTTGAATTTCATAAGTCATGGTGAAAATAACTAGCTTTTCCCCCTATGTGAAATCTTGCATATAAACATATGATTTTAAGGAGTTGAAGAAGGCCATAAGAACTAATTAAGGATACATTAGGGAGAAAATTAAAGCCAATTATCAGTACCATACCTCTGTTCATAAATTTGGAAGGGTTTAACAACATTTGGGAAGCCATCTTTGTCCACTACCCTTGGGGGATTTGAAGCTCGAATTTACTAGTAATCTTCCCTACTTTGTCTAGATTGTAAATGAATGTTGCAGAAGTGTTTTAAGGGTTTTTAAACATCCATAAGCCTCTATTATATGTCTTAATACATATCAAATACCTTAAGACCCATTATACAAGCATTTGAAGTCATTTGGAGACCAAGAGACCAATACTAGTCAACGAGAAATTGCTAGTCAAACTCCCTACTTTGGCCAGAACTTAAAGGAGAGTTGCAGAAGCTTATTGATGTTTTTAAATAATCCATGGAAATAATATTTATGTACTAAAACCATTCATACACCTTCTGTAACAATTTGGGATCATTTGGAGCCATTTGGAGGTTAAGAACCCAAGACTAGTCAAAGGTCGAACTAGTGGAAAAAGTTGAAAAAATTCACCATTTTAATAAATTTCAAATAAGGGACATTACAATAGACTAGGCATTTGGTAATAATGCAATTATGAAACTAAAGAAAAGAAACATGTCCTTTAAATCTAAGGAATTGTGCATGGTATCTCTGTTGGATGCCCCATAAGGAAAAATATATACAGAGCCCATTCGGGATGACCCTGGCAGTGTGGAAATAGAAAACATATACATTGTGACTTCCAGAAAGCAAGACTATATAAACCTTACAGCTGATGGAGATATTAGTTGGTGCAGTGTCCCTTCATTTGATACACATTCACAAGTTGCGATGGACCGATGACATAACCAATTGTATAAAGTATCTAGAAGGATATGTGCACACATTGCCAAGTTGGTGCACTGGATTGGGTCAAAACTATGTGATTTACCAGTGTTCAACGGAATACATAAAGTATATGCTTTTATTGAACAATAGAAAGCCCGAGTTCTGGAGGATCGACGAGTAGAAGAAATGGATTTCGTCACCTGCAGAATGCCTGCGCGATGGTTGAAAATGCACAAAGAGGTGCTGAACAACTGGGAGGATGTGAAAAAATGCCTTAAGGAGAGGTTCTATCCTATTACAGACTTGGAAATTCTGAACAGATTCAAGGGAACTGATAATCCCATCAAACACATTGAATTGTGTTAGCAAATATGGGATATGAAGAGTGCACTGCGCAGTCAATGGGTACATACTTTCTACCATACATTGGATGTCATACCATAGAGTTGGTATGTTCAATAGGAGAGAAGAAAGCATACAAAAGAGTGGTAGAAAGTTTGTACCAAATTTACTACCACATTTCAATTCATGTACCAGAGATATGAACATAGCCAAAGTTCTCCATAGGATCAAGCAGGGTATCTTTGGAGAAATACCACAACAGGATATAATGCAGAAGCTTGTCTGTGCTTATCCCTAGGACTTGGGATGACTGAACAAACCAATATAATACTGGAATGTTGAGAGTGAGGAACCTACTATAGAGGTGGATCTGTGCAACATTTATATTAAAGAGAGAATATGGGAGAATTCATTGTGCAAGATGATCCATATTCTAGTACTGCACCAAAATTCTAGGAGGCCCTTAAGACAAAGAAACATAATATTGTCACCAAAGAGTAGCCGAAGATGGCCATAATAACAGACTATTCGGACCAGGAGAAAATCACCCAGATAGTCAAATTGATGAAATAATACAAATATGTTTTTCCGCACAGCTTCTCAAAGATGAAGGGGATTGCAGGAGCGCTTGGAGAAATGAAGATTCAATTAAAGGAAGGGGTGAAACTAGTCAAGAAAAGGTCATATAAATTTAACCCTCGATACAAGGATAAAGTACACAAAGAGATAGATCATATGTTGGATGTGGGGATAATCTTCCTAGTGGAGGAATCAGACTAGATCAGGTCGATGGTGGTCCAGGACAAGAATACTGGAGAAATCCACATCTGTGCAGATCTATGCAACTTAAACATTGCATGCATACATGACCCATTCCCTATGCCTTTCACATATGAGGTGCTAGAGAACATAGGGGGTCGAGAAGCCTATTCGTTCACTGATGGATTATTTGGTTACCATCAGGTATGTATAGCACATGAGGATCGCACAAAAACCACTTTTGTGACCGACTAGGGCTCTTTTTCCTATAACATGATTCCCTTTGGATTGAAGAACACGCTAGTTGTGTTCTCCAGGAAAGTGGTTTCCATGTTCAAAGAGTCGGCATGAATAAGTTTCTAGAAGTTTATCTGGATGACTGGATAGTGTTAGGTTTAATGAAATATCACCTACAAGTCTTACACCTCATACTAAATCACTACAAGAAGATGTACATTTTATTAAACCTGAAGAAGATTTTTTGTACGCCATTTGGTATACTACTGGGGCATGTTGTGTGCAAGGAAGGGAAATTGATTATGAAGGTGTGCAACACCCATGAGCATAGTGTCATCCACATATGGCATATGTGAAGAGACTAGTTCATTACCATGCAACAAATTCCTTTCATGTTTCCCTCTAGCATTGCATATTTGATAGTCCTCCCCAACCCTTCTACTATTAGAATGAAAAGAGGAGAAAGGGGTTCCCCTTGACATATGTCTCATGAAGGGGAGAAGGTAGTTGAAGGGGAACCATTTAATATAATGAAAACAATGGTTGATGAGGTTAGAGACAAAATCCAAATTCTCCATCTATAGAAATCCAAATGTAAGGAGGATATGATTTATTTATTTCCAACTGATTTTGTCAAATGATTTAGACATGTATAGCTTCAACAACATGCCTATCATTTTGGAAGTTTTGAGTGAAATCATAAATTCATGCTCTAGGATGATGCCATCCAATATTTGTCTTCCTTCCACATATCCAATTTTCTCTAGAGATATGAGATTGGGTAGAAGGGGTTTTAGCCAATTGGCTATGACCTTGGTGATTATTTTATAAATGAAATTACAAAGAGAAAATGGGCAAAATTTACTGGGATCATTAGAATTATCTTCTTTGGGGATCAGGGTGAAGAAGGTGGAGTTGAGTGTAGGAAGAAATTCTGAAAGTCATTGTGATTCCTCTACGAATGGATAAACATCCATTTTAATAATATACCAACACAAATGGAAGAAGCCAGTAGTGAATCCATCTAGTCTAGGGGATTTCCCTGATTGAATTTCCATGACTACTTGTTCTAACTCCTCAATGGTTATTTATTGCATTAGATTATCATTTTCATAAGCGATAACCAAGATTGGAATGTGATAACCTAGTTTGTTAATGGCTTCCATTCGGTTGCCTCGTGGTTCCTTGAGTAAGTTTTGATAAAAGGAAACAAGTTTTGTCTCAATATATTCATGTTTTACTAGTTTTTTACCTTGACTATCTCAAAGAGAGATGATCCAGTTATGGTGGTAGTGTTGGATCATTCATTAATGGAAGAATTTGGATTTTTTCTCGCCTTCTTTAACTATCTGACTCTAGTTTTTTTTCCATAGGATTTCCTCATGTTTATTGTGCTCATCTAATTATACCTAGAGGGTGGATTCTTCTTTGGAGATAAAATATGTTATTCCTTCGATAATCAACATTCTTTGTTGAATATGTTCCATGCTATTTTCTATCTTTTTTTTTTCCTGGAAGATGTTTCAAAATACTTGTCTATTCCAATGCTTTATTTTGGACTTCAGCTTTCAAATCCTATTGGAATTTGAACATTGCAGTTCCTTGTTTACATTTTCCTCCATCCACCAAGAGGAAATATTATTATGAAAGTTTGGGTACTCTAACCATAACTTCTCAAAATTGAGCCCTATTTGGTGGGAATTCTCCTAAATCCATTGTTAAACAAACCATAAGATGATCTAACCTAGCCCAAGGTAAAATGGAGGTTTCGATACAGAGGTCTAGATTCACTAATGTCTCATAGATAAGAAATTTGTTCAATCTGGAGGTGACTTGTGGGTTCCTCCTTGTCTATTATTTCAAATATGAATTTGATGGCTGATCTCCATGTCTAATAGTTTCAAAGTTTGAATCATTTCCTTGAAAGAAATATTGTTTGATTTCAATATTCTTATTCCTCCATTTTTATTTAATAACATGTTTATAATGTTGAATTCTCCACATATATTCTAATGTTGATCCGTAATGAGATCGCTTAATCCCTAAATAGAATTGAGAAATTGTGCTTTGGTTTCCATCGTATGAGTTCCATAGACATTAGTGAGAAAGCTCATTGTTGTGGTTCCAATTAGATGAAATTTGGCTGCAAGAATTTTTGGGGTAGAGAAAAAATTCTCTAAATTGGTCTCCCTCAAATTCCATAAAATAACCATTCCTCCTACAATTATTTGTGCATCTACTACTACCGCATGACATCCTTTCCAACAATTATTTGCTATCATGTTTATCAACTCACTTGAACACTTAATTTATTGCATGATTATGATGGTGCGATTTTAAAGAATTTTGTTGAGTTAAACTCTATGATTTCTTTTCCTATTAAGGCATATTATATTGTAATTTATTATCTTCAACATGATTTAGGGGGAGGGTTGAGGAAGAAATTATTTTTCATGGGGATATAATTCCCCAAGGGGACTTATTGTTCGGGCCTAGATATTTGAGAAGCTATTGATTGCTTCTCCTACCTCATTTTTTCCTATCCCTTGTAGACTTCATATGCTCTTTGGGATTATCAATTTTGACCCCAAGGGAGGAGGAGGTTGGTCTCTTCCTTGAGGATTGTTGATGTTGTTTTGTTTTTCTCTGGAAGCTAATTTTATTGAATTGATTGGGTATCTTAGCACTCATATTCCTCCACTATTCCTCGGAGGTCTAATTCCCTAAGATCCATGTCTTCCCCTTCATCCGACTTGATTTTTCCTTGTTCCTCCATGAATGTCACCTTCTCCTTTTCCAAATACTATTGTGGGGATTATCTTTGAATTTACACATTTTTGGATGTTCTAGTCTTTCCTTAGTGGGTTCTTGGCTATATGGGTTATGAGTCGATGTGAGATTGGGGCCTGCATTATAACTATGTTCATTGTTGGTTTCCATTTCTAGATATTCAAAATTGTTTTCAATTTTGATGGAATTTAATGAGTCCTAGATACCTTCTTTATTACTTGTTCTTCTTTTATTTGGCACTTTGGAAAACCATCATGATCCATATTTTATGCTGAATTTTTTGAAGTAGGATTATTGTTGTGTCTAGTCTTTAAAGAGATGTCCCTGTTCATGGAATTTCTATCATCTGAAAGGAATATGCTTGTAGTTTGTAGTTTGAATCCATTCTAAGTCTTGATGACTGAGGAAAATCGATTCAAGCATAGTAGATGAAACATTCATGTAGACACAAATTTAGGAATATGATGTGTATCTTGCATGTTTTGTGACTTATGATATTTTGATAAAGGATCCTAGGGTATTACCTATTCTGGACATGGTTTCCTTATCCCAGCACTCTCAAGGGAGAGAGTAAAGGCAAATCCATATTGGGGATACAATAAAATATTCTTTCTCTAGGCTAAATGTTTCAGTCCAAAACCAAATAATATAGATTCCTACCAAGTTAAAGAAACAAGGGTCATTGTCAAAGAACCTCTCTCTATCTTCTAGATTGGTGAATATGGTGGTGAAAAACCCGATCCCAGTTCGATTTCAATATGCCCCTTGGGTTTCCATTTTTTATTGGTACACTTGGTTAGGGATATTTCCATGGGCCAAAACCTCATGAATTCTCCAACCACCACATGGTCTTGCATGTACTAAATATTCTCATTGATCTTATTTGAGGTGATCTCATACCTGGGCATTTTGTCCGCTTTGGGGATACATTGTCTAGGGTTGTGAGCCATGGTTTTTGTGTCTAGGTCCATGTTCAACGGTTCCCACACTTTTGTGGAATATTATCCCTACATCCTACACCTCACTTTCCCTTCCACTCCCTCAAGACAATACTTGGGTTAATCGCTAGATACGAAGTGGATGAAAGATGACTCTTCTCACTAGAGAGAGACTCCTTGAAGGAGGGTGATTGGAATTCCCCTCTCGCCACTGCCATGGAGTGCTACCTACCAAAATGTAGCATGATGGAGAGCTTCAAAATGATCATATGTTTTTCATTCTATAGTACCTTCAATGTTAATGCCTAGATTCCTTGATGATTATTTGACTAAACATGCATATTCTCACATTTGAATAATATATAAGACCTCAAACATGTTACCAAGAATTTGGAACAATCATTTTTTAACATTTTGTTTATTGCAAACCTTTATGTTTTCTCATTTTGTATGACAAAGGGTTCCGTGCTAATATAATAAAGTGGTTTATTATTCTATTATATTGTATGTTGTTGATTAAATATATGAATGCTTATTATTATTATGTCCCTGAAGGGGATCATATATGTATCGTCGGGCCCCTATTATTTGGCCTCTAAAACCTATAAATGTTTCCTCTCGGGACTATGTATAAGCTATGGGTCCTGGATTCTCCCTTCCCGGGAGGGGGCGACCGGCTGATGTCACTAAGGCTAGTTCACACTGATAAATTTAATGTAGATAGAGGTTTGCATTCGATGATGGGGGGTTTTATTTTGTTAGTGTTTATCTTGCTTGTACAGGCTGCCATAAGCACTCCCCTAGGTTAGGTGCATCAATTTGTGTACTGTAGCACTGCATGCAGGAGCATTTCCATGTGTTGTATCATCCATGAACATGGAAATGTTGTAGCCTTGTCCAAGGCACAGTTGGAAATGGGCATGTATTGCACTCTCCCTTTCCATCCGCATTCCATTACTGCACTTCCAACTTTTAGGGTCTTTAGTGGGCATGTTCCATTAGAGGTCGAGTGCTTCAATCTCACGCCCCCTACCCTACCTTGTGATTTCCATTTCTAGCTCCGTGTGGATGACATTCTGAACTTGGCTCATATGGATAGATCGTCCAACACCCTCAATGGGTATGATTAATTGTTTTTTAAATTAAGGCGATTACGATTATATTGACCTTTATGGATTAACTCACAGAGATATTCTTTTTTCCCACTGCTGTTGGATTTCTTCTTTAAATTCAAACCCATTTGAAAGGGAATTCGTACCCAAATTCTTAGAATTCCTCATTCTGCACCCTAGTACACTTATTTATTGTCACTTTGGCCTTGCTAGCAGGTTCAATTACATATTTGTTATTATTTTGAATTCAATCTCAGCTCTAAAGATGAAGGCAGACTCAGGGAGCGCTGAATCTAAGCGACCACTTCCCCACCAGTAGGACGGAAAAGGAGAGGGTTGGCGATCCTTGATTTTCTGCTGAGATTGCTTGCCCTTGGTGCCACGCTTGCTGCAGCTATTACCATGGGCACAACTAATGAATCTCTGACATTTTTCACCCATTTCTTCCAATTCAGTTCCAGCTTCAGCAACCTCTCGGCCTTCATGTACGTATAGCACTACTTTTCTCCAATATATTATTAGGAAGAGTCTCATTCATACTGTATATATCTCTCCCAAATAATTGTTGCTATTTATTGTTGATCATGGATTCGGATATTTCGTGATAGACAACGCCGTTGTGGCTGGATACCTACTTTTATCTTTGCCCATCTCCATTGTGAACATCCTTGAGACTCGTGGAGCAGCCACACAAGTCTTTCTCATCTTATTCGATACGGTGAGAATGCTGGCTTCATATTGATCACCGTTTTTTATAATGTGTGGATTTTGAAAGTAGTGAGAATAGAGATATTGTAATTGCAGGTGATGGTGGTTGTGGGTACATATGGAGCAGCAGCAACGATAGCTATAATGTACGTGGCTTAGAAAGGAAACACCAACTTAGCTCCAAGAGGATCCATGTTTTGCAAATATTATTTTTAATAACTATATCAAAATATTTTCTAAAGTTTAAAGTTTATAACAAAGCAGCATAGGAAACAATATACTAAACTCATGTCTTTTGCTTTGGCTTGGGTAGTGAAAGCACCATGCATGAGTATTTAGTATTTATAATTTTGTGGGATTCATACAGATTTTTAAGAATTTTACGATATATGTTCCAATCTCTTAGAGCAAGCTTACCTTTCCTATTAACTTTACAAATTAAGATAAGTCTTCAAAACCTGATAAGATCTAATTTTAAGGGATTTAAGATTTTTCCCTATTTTTATAAATACATATTGAAATATATATTTTTTTATTCAATTTCATATATACTTGTATTTTTCATAGTTTTTTGTGATTCATTTAAGGTTTCATTGGTATTTTTTTTTAGTAACTTTGTATTCTTTATTATACCAAAGATTGGTTCATTTTTATGAAAGTTGATATATAGATCATATATAGAGATGATAGAGATGATATTATAAGTTTATCCTATGAATTATACTTAACTTTACTAAATTACCAAGCACATGGATACAAGTCATAGAGTTTGAAGAATGTCACTTGCTTGTGCTATTATAGATTATTATGTCATGGCAACTAAATAATCTAGAAAGCTAAAATCCAAATAAAATTTAATTATGTTTGCAAAAATTTGATAACTTCCCTTGTAAATATACCCCATAAAAATTACAATACCATATGAAAGAAACTGTATCAAGACATTAATGTTAAGTTAATAAAACATGTCGATAAAGTTAAATTAGTCCAATTAAAATTTATTTTGTAACAATTTGAGATATTGTTTTATGTATAGAACTAAGGCTAGATGATACTAGAAAGCACATAACCCTCACCCACTTCACATGTTTGCATATATGTATGTTTAGGATACCAAGGGAATTTTATTTTTAAGATATGGCTTAGTAACAATCTTTAAAGTGTTTTTTGAATGTTGTGTTAAACAATGTTGATTACATTTTAAATGAAATGAAATAATTAATTTATATATATTTTACTATAAAAACTTTTATATTTAAAAAAAAATGAATAATTTATCTCTTTATTTTTTTCAAGGAGAAAAAAACCATACTTTTGTTATTCCATGGAATCAAAAAGTGCATAGGAACTTAAAACAATTAAGTGTACATGTCCCTCTATCTATCAAAACTATCATAATCTGCAACATAAAACATTGTCTGCCCTAAAACAACAAACTAGCACATGATAAAGTTCAATGCTCATTTGACAAAAATAAACTAGTGCATGAAAAACTTTAATTACAACTTGGCAATAAGAATTGAAATTTTATGTTAATCTTAGTTAACACTTCTTGCTAAAGTAATTGCTCTTTCTCTTTCTCACAAGAGTAGATGGCAATGTCGGGGACATTGCCACCTGGTGGCTCTTGTTATTACAATGAACATATGTGTAATAAAATGATATATTTGTTTAAATGTTATAATAGATTAATGCAATGATTATATCCAAATAAATTAGTAAAAAAAAACAATATTATTATAAAAGTTATTTGATTTTATGATTAATAACTAAAATTTTATTTAAAAACAAGAAATAAGAAGTTGCATTTGCATGCGTGCAAAAATATTAAATATCACACAGACTGCTATCACTTTAATTTTTCGTGCATGCAACATTCAAGTTATCACCCTTTTGCGAAAAGCAAAACTTTTAGCTCACTACTTTCAGGGTTGGACTGCTTTCATTTACTTGGTTGCATGAATCATGTGGCCCATATTTCCCATATTTCAATACTTATGTGACTTCTACAACTATAGGATTCAGTTAAATCTACGGTGCATTAATGGGCAAGGATTGATTTGAGTGGCTATAGGGTGGCATATGAAGCTATTTCAAGATCCCATCTCATGAATGCATGGTCCTTTGTCCTCCCAAAAGATCATTAAGAACATGGAGACTAGTAGTGGATGTTGCGCATTCACATTGAAGTGGGTTCACCATTAAAGCTTCACCTTTGCCTATTAAATAAATCCATTGGGTTGTATTTTAAGAAGAATTGTGAGGTTATGCTAGAGGAATGAACTTGGAGAGCACACATATCTTTCTTTTGTCTTTACCATCCATTATGTTCATGCTTTCTCGTTTTATTTGTTCAAAGAACCAAGGCTTCTTCATACACCATAGTTAGAGATAACATTCAAGGATGAAAATGACCCATCCCAAAGAGAGTTTTGAATCCTACTTGTTGACATTCACTCTTATCAAGGTAACATTCCATGTTTTTTTTCCTTTCCATTGGACAATAATATGAGTATTTTTGTTTCCCTCCATTGCTTTGTAATATAAATGGTGTTTTTATGGTTAATATAATTGCAGTAGTATTTTTTTTATATATATGATGTTATATTACTCTTGTGCTTGTTTCACAACTAACAATTTTCTAATGTTTATCTCATATCCTAGATAAATCAAGGATTTTGCTCACCAATACAACAAAGTCCACACATCACGAAGATTTTTGGCATTGAAACATATCAATCCATTTTTTTCATTTCCATGAGCTAGTGCAATTAAATGATATGTACACAACATTGCATTTTTTCATTTATACACACTAGCTGAGTAATTTGTACACATCGGTGCATTTAAACCACTTGTACACACAAATGTGTGTTCAATATATGAGTATTGATACACATGATATTATAGCATGTACTGGTGCCCCTTACAAGTTGGTGATATTTATAAAAAAATCACCAAATTGATGAACATGAATTGGCGAGTTTCTAATTGGTGAAGCACCAATGCTCATAACTATACTAAGCACCCCACTACTCATTCTTACAAAAAAAGCACCATTACATTTAATGTTAGTTTTCGCATTTCCATTATCAAGATTTCACATTGCATAAGAAGATATATTGAATCAATAATGAACTATATATAGAGCATTGGTGATTTATATTATATAATGCAAGTTGGTGTGTTGTACATATAGATGCATTGGTGTTCCATATTGTAAGAGGATCATTGTTAAAAAACCTCTTCTAAAACCTTTGACTGAATAGCTATTTTAGTTATAATAAACCTCCACTAAAACCTCTGAAAACATCTACACAAGTTTTCATTATTTGAGTTTTTTTGGCAACATTTCCAAATCTCATAACACTAGAAGAATCCGCTTTTTACTTTTATCTTTTTCTAATTGGTGTTTTCCATGTAGTAATTAAGGAAAGGCATGACAAACAATGAATGGAAACAACGAAAAGAGCGCTCGCACGAATTTGGTTCCACTTTTTAGTGCCACTATAGAAATAAAAAACGCACCTCCGAAACGGAAATCCATAACGCATATGCATTATTGTGGCTAGGTTCGGACAAACCCGAGCCGAAAACTGAGGCTAAGCTTAGTTAGCCCATATCGCATATGCGATAAATCAGACATGCATTTTTTAATAGTTACAAATCGCAAGTGCGATATATCCCACTTGCGTTATATCGCAAGTGCGATATATCCCACTTGCGTTATAATGAAACTGCGATTTTGATCATGTGGATCATCTTAAATTTTATTTTCTTTCACAATGATCATCTTAAATTTTATTTTGTAGTGGGCATGGTAATATCAATGCTCTCTAGTTAAATTGTCCTTCCCCTCGTACCTCAGGAAAGTCCCTATGGGTCGTTTATTAATAAAAGGGTTTCGTATAATAAATTAACTCTTTTATAATGCTTAGGAGGGGATTCTCTTCGCATGTAAGAAAATGATTCTATTATTACTCAGATTAAGATATGCTAGCTCTAGTTAGTAAGGAGCAAGTTATAAAATATAGAGTTAATTACTTATAAAGCAGGATTTGTTAGCAAGTATAAGCATTACCAATGTTGTATTCAGGAAGTAGTACTAAGCTGCACATCATATCAATAAATGGAAAGAGCTGAGCGAGAATCATGATCTGTAATGGTATATGTACTCCCAATTCCTCTCATTCCTCTAGAAGGATTGAATCCCTCCATATCTCTTCCATATTTCAAAGTTGTAGTCGAACTAGGGTTCGATTCATATGGTCTTCTTATTTCACCATCATTTGTGTTTATTGTTTTTTTTCTCCGTTTGTTTGAATGATTAGAGTTTCATTTATTGTACTAATTTTTTTGTCTCTATGCATATAATTTTACTTGCAAAGGCGTAGTTAGAGAGATTCAATTGATTTATGAGAGAGGGGACCATATACAAACTTTGTTTGTTCTCTAGATGTGAATACTAGAGATGATTTGAAACATTAATTTTCTTGTCTTATATCCGTTTTTATTTGAGATGTTATCCTTCTGTATAAGGCACTGTGGATCTCTTCTACAACTAATGTCACATGTACAATTTGTGCACTAAATTGATTTCTTGTTTCGATATCTTCTCCTCTAATTTTTTTTCTTCCTTTGATGTCTTCTATCATACCCTTCTCCATATAACTCCCTTGTTGCTTATCCAACCACACCATGTCACCCATCCATGCACCCACTATATCAACTAAAGTTATTAAAATGGAGGCTAATATCTCTTATTATAGATCATAAAAATAAGCAACCCACTTCCTCTCTTCTACCATTACCTTTTCTCCCTTCAAACCTATTTGCCCCTATCCTACAAAGATATAAAATTAGACATTTGAAAAAAACTATTCCCCATCTTTATCTCATTACTCATGTGATCTCTTTATGAAAATATATTTGATGACTACAAATATGGTAATTCAATTACAAATAAACTCCATGGAGATAAAATAACACATTTTGGTAATGATGTTTTCTAATCAATACTTATAATGAACATTACTAATTTATAATACACATCCTAAGGTATTTTGAGTTCTTTTCTTCGATGAAACTTTATTTTGATTAATTATGTATTATACACAAGCATACGATAATTAACATGAAGGAGAAGAGCATTTCTCGAATTACTCATATCTAGTATAATTTTATATGAGGATGTTGATTGTTTGGTAAACCATTGGAAGATAAAAGGGGCTCCATAAATTTATATAATATAAATACCATTAATAACAAAGGAGAAATTGTGACACAAAATCCTAGAGGGTTAGATCAAGTGGCTGAGTGTTGTAATCACAAGCAAAAGAAATCCCTAGGTGGCTATGCAGGGCCTCACTTGATGTCCAGGCTCAAATGGTGCAAACATGATTATCACTCCCCTAAGGCAAGACATAGCTCATGAAAATGTTGTAATTATCACTCCCTAGCAGTCTTGCAAGGAGTGAAAAAATTGTAATTGTCCCTCCCTAGTCAAGGAGAAAGGGGTGAAAATCCTTATACATTGGCAAAAATCAAGGTCAAAATGATGGGATTTTGACATACTAATTAAGGATTTGTAGAATTCAATGTGCCCTTGTCTCCCTCGTCCTTGGTCCAATGAAATCCCCAATCATTTATTCATTCATACATAGAGGATTAATAGTCCAAGGAAATCCCCAATAGAGTGACCGCGGCCTCATTTTCTTTCATATATATCTTAAAGGATTAATAGAGTTACAAAACACACTTGCGATATATCGTAGGTGCGATTTATAATGCAAAAAAATTAAAATTAAAACAGAGTGGTCGCGCGCCTCATTTTCATTCATATTATATATTTAGTATTAATAGAGTTAAATAACGCACTTGCGATATATCGCAAGTGCGATTTGCAATGCAAAAAAAAATAAAAAAATAAAACACAGTGCCCGCGCCCTCAGTCCCAAATTCATATATATTTAAGATTTAAAAACGCAATTTCATTTATAAAGTTAAAAAACACACTTGCGATATATTGCATGTGCAATTTGTAATGCAAAAAAAAAAAAAAATTAAATCACAGTGCCCGCGGCCTCATTTTCCCAATTTACATAGTGAAGGACCGGCGATATTGAGAAGGAGAAAAAACGCACCTGCCGATTTGCATTTGAGAGAAGGAGGAGGCAAGCCATTTCACAATTCGGCAAAAATGGAAGGTGGGTGGCAAGAAATTTACTAGTTTGTTAATTCATTTTGAATTTTTCGTTATTGTGTTTGTTAATTTAAACTAGTTTTTTTTTTTTAAACCAATTTAATAAAATTTGTTACATGTATTAAAAAAAAAACAATGAAATTGATTAATTAAATTTTGAAATTGAACTATTTTGTTCTTAATAGAGAGCAGAAACCCAGACACAAACCCAAACCCAAACCAAAATCCAGACAAAAACCCACCAATGGAGGAGGAACACGACCGTAATGCTAAGATTTTGGCTCATTTGGGTTCACTGAGACGCCTTAGATCACTCTTTAGGGGGGGGGACCACTTAAGACAATCTTTAGTGGAGGCCTTAGACTCCATAACAAATACAATTGCCAATGCCCAGGGAGCACTGTACAACATTAGCTCGTACAGAGATTCCCAAAGGCAATACTATTCCACTGGGTTGAGCTACAAAGATGTCAAAAAATTAAAAATAACCAAAGACCAATTGTTTTCCTTATTCCAGGACCCTAGCACCGGATTGGTTCAACCCACCATTCGACCTCACATTTCCATAGACTGGTGCGTGGAACCAAATATTAAAGCCAATTGGATGGATCGCTGGTACATGGTCTTCGATGAAGACCCTCACGGGAATAGAGACATCCCGTTTTATTTCCTTAGGAAGTTGTATGCAGAATTTATCCTGGGGAAACATGTTAACTATTTTGACATTTTAGAGTTCCAGGGTGTGGGTCATGGGATGCCCCAAGATAGGGAAGGGGCTAGGACCGATCCTAACCGTGTGCGATGCCCTCCACGCACACCAAACCCCCCTCAGTTATATCCTCCATCCAGTCCAGTTCTTGATGATACGCAGGAGTCCTTATTAGATTTGGCTGATACATTGCTTCGGCATGGGACTACCGTCCAAGGCAATGTAGGCCAAGGGGTTGGCACTTCCGAGGCTGGCCCATCTGGGGTTGGACCATCTCACAGTCAGGATCCACCTTTTAGGTCCCCAGACCAAACCAGAGCTACACATCGCACCGGTGACGCGGAGTCTTCAGAGCATCGGGTTATTCCACACTCTTGCACATCGTTTCGAAGCATATGCTATGGGCCTGCTTCAGAGTTTTGGGGCGATGGATTACTCCGATATGTAAGTAACATTCATTCTTTACATAGTATATAAATTTTGTTTTATATCACCGTTTTCAATTGTTTAGTAATTTAATTCTATTTGAATAATTATCTGACAATTTACGTGAACAAATATACAGCTGGTGTCCAATGACACCCCAGATTCACGTAATCCGGCCGTTGATGCTGATGCCATTGATGCAGCGGTCAATGCTTCATATGATTTTGGTGCTTCAACATTAGCTGTAAGAACTTTATTTTTAATTTGTCATCGAGTAATTTACATATTTATAATTTAGAGACTACAACATTAAATACGTCTTAAACTTGATACAATATGTTTTATGCAGGGTGGGAATGATGAGTTTGTGGAATCCTAGGTCAGTCCCTCCCATGCAAAGGAAGATTCCCAGACTCAGGTATTCTTTTCATTAAATGCTTTTAATGATTTGAAACATGTATATGCGTTTAATTATTTAAAGAAATTTTCTAATTGTATCTGTATGTTTTGTTATGTAGCCTGGTTATGGTCAGGTTTTTTTTTACCATCTAGTAGGGCCAATGTTTAGTATTCCACCCACCGGTGACCCTCTTCCTCCCCCCCAGGTACGTGTACATGTCTTGCTTTCTTTGAAAAATCCATTTTCCGTCCATGTAGTATATATATGTAGTCTTGTTAGATCTTTGTATTTGTTGACATTGACATATATATGTTACCTTATGCAGGCATCTAGTGATGCAATGGTGCTTGAAGAGCACCCAATTGATGTTGTTGGTGACCCACCTATCCCCCCTCGTAGGTACATGTATGTGGAGCTCTTTCTTTGAAAAGGTCATTGTACATCCATACATAGTACATATATATACAGTCTCATTTTCTTTGTATTTGTTTACATTGGTCCATATGTTACTTTATGCAGGCATCTAGTGATGCAGTGGTGCTTGAAGAGCACCAAATCGACGTTGTTGGTGACCCACCTCTCCCCCCCCCCCCAGGTACGTGTGTACATGTCTCTCTTTCTTTAAAAAGGTCCTTGTATGTCCATACATATTATATACAGTCTCATTTTCTTTGTATTTGCTAACATTGGTCCATATGTTACTTTATGCAGGCATCTAGTGATGCACTGGTGCCTGAAGAGAACCCAACCGAGGTTGTTGGTGACCCACCTTTTTCCCCACCCCAGGTACGTGTATGTCTCGCTTTCTTTGAAAGAGTCATTGTCCGTTCATGTAGTATATATGTCTTGTTTTCTTTGTATTTGTTGACATTGACATGTATGTTTCTTTATGCAGGCATCTACTGAGCTAGTGGTGCATGAAGAGCACCCAATTGGGGCCACTGATGACCCTACACACACACCCCCACCCAAGTACATGCAGTTTCAGTGCCGAGGACTTACACATGCATGGTAAGTAAAAATGTTATATTTTCTTGGAATTTGAACAAATGTACATCATGTGGTATTTATTTTTATAGCTTGGTAAACTAACTTGTAACAAATTTTGGTTTGTGTACAGTCTCCGATATTGAGAATGCGTCCTCCTGCGGATCGTTGGGGAATTCCATCGAGCAGCCATAAAAGAAAGATAGACTTCTCATTAGCCACTGACATTGGCAGCGAAAAGGGGGATAAATAGAAATCATGTATAGGGGGGGTACATATAGAATCCATGTATAGGGGGAATACATACATGTACCGTTTTGTTTGTATGTACACACAGATGTACAGTATGATCCACAATTTTGTATTATGGCCATGGTATGCCATTTTTGAAAACATTATACATGTACATCTATAATATAAAGCAACGTTTAGATTTACCTATATATGGTTGACTTGATATGGGATGGAGACATGTGTATTATATGCCTTGCAGATATATGCTTGAATATGTTTTTAGGTTTATGGCTTTGTGTTTGTTGGAGAAGAGTTGGCATTGCAAATAATGAATCTAATGTGTTTGGTATAGAAAGGAAGGCTCTAGATTCCTTAGTGTATGATGATGTGAATGTTGTTTTTTATAGTGACAAGCCCAATCTAGAAGTTTAATTTCTAATGAACAAATAAGTGACTTTTCATAGCCCCTTCCTCTCCTAAACCTTCTTCATCTCCTAAACTTGTTTATCTTTACAATCATACTACAACTAACCCATCCTTACTATTGATGATACATTCCTAGTCCCACTCAACTCTATCACTCATTTTTACTCACAACTATTAAATCAAATACCAAGTAGCTACTCTAGTCCTTAGAAATGGAATCCAAAAGAACCTCATCTCTTAGACCTTTTTTAATCATGCTTACAACTTCCTACTACCCCACAGGATTCACCTTATCAACTAGGTTGGGTCCAATAATACAACCATTGTCTTCTAATAAACAAATATATTATGGCGTATCACTTCAAATTTTTATTTGAGGCTTCTTGAGGAAATATTTAGAGCAGTCATAATCATTTGTAAGGGTGTTGTTTTGCCTTGTCCTTTTCGCTCTCATGTTGTGACTATTGTTGTTGTCATAACAGTCATTTTCTAGACCCTAATTTCAGTTATGATATATGCTATGTACGTGTGTTGTTCTCTTTAATAAAAGATTACAGTCTTCTACTTCATTTTCAGATTCTGATTGTATTGTGAAGAGGCAAGAATGCAATAAAAATACCAGTTTATCTTTGAGTTTGGTATGGTTAGCTGGAATATGATTTTGTGGCACTATTATAACTAGGATTGATTGTTGTTTCAAGCATATTCTTTTGTTTAATATTGTCTCTCATTAAGTATTTCAATCTTCAAAGTGTTTTGAATCCATTTAGCCCAGGGATAGGCACTAATCTACTTGAATTCACCACAATAATAACCATTGTACATCATAACCTGTTGGACTGCTAAATCTGTTTGTTGAAGAAGATTATAAGGGTAATTTAGCAATCATACACAGGGAAATCCATTTAGCAATCATACATAGGGAAATATACATAGCTCTTCAATCTTCAAAGTGTTTCGACTCCATTTATCCCAAGGACAGGCACTAATCTACTTGAATTCATCACAAATAATATCCACTGTACATCATAACCTGTTGGATTGCTAAATTTGTTTGTTGAAGATTATAAGGGTAATTTAGCAATCATACATAAAGAAATCCCCCTTGTGTTGGGGGAGAGCTGACTTAAAGTGAAGGGAAATCTTGCTAAGTTGACATTGGGTAGGGTTTTTAATAAGTTTCCCTAAGTTTCCATTCTTGCATGGACTTGGGTATTTATAATTGTAGGCTTAGAAGGTAGCAAAATGGCATTGTTTTTGGGAATAAATTCCCTTTCCCGAATTCGGTAGACATATAATGATGTGATAAGTTGGTATGAATGTATTATTTTAAGTTTTTCCCGAATTTTGGAACTTCATTGGTATGAATGTATTAATTATTATTATTTTTAGATTTCATATTACCATTTATTTTTGAAGATTTGGGAGGAAATCAATATGGCATCATTCTTATAAAAGATGCATCATAGAGTATATGCCCCTTTAAATTTTTCAGGCATTGCTGGGTATCCAAATAAGGCTCCTCCAAAATGGACCAAACATGTTCAAAATTTTCATGGGGACATTCATTTTGTGGCACATCATGTTGCATCTTTTAAACATCAGATTTCAAAACTTAAAATAGAACATGAATATGGTATGATGAGATTGCTTTTGCATATCTTAGAAGGAGATGTAGAGATTGGTTTAGAGATTTTGGTAAAGGAAAAACATCATCTTTTGCATGTTTGGTTCAAGCATTTTGCAAGGAATGGGATCCTAGCTATGAGAAAGAAGAAAGGGTTGAAGATCTAGTTGAAGCTTGCCTAGATAAAGAGAAAATCATTTGATACCTAATGCTTGAATGCGAGAGAAAATCATTTGATACCTAATGCTTGACCATGCTTATAGTAAAATAATTTTATCCTATGGAATTTGGTTATGATTTTAGATAAAAATCGAAATTGGAACATCGTTTGGAAAAAAACATCTAAAATTAGCCCATGGGTTAAACTTCACCCCTGAGGTTTTTCCTAGGGCATATATAGAACAAAAACACATTCCTTGTAGTCATTGTATTCCCCTTGGACACATTCATTTATACCACGAGGCATGGAATACACATTGGCACTTTATCTAACTTAGCTCCGTAGTGTGTATTATCCCTAGTTCTATGTCTACAATCTCATGTTTCACATTTGGTTTAACCACAGATAATCATGGATGGTCTACATAACCTACTTCGTTGGAGGAAAGCGAGGATGTTTTATAGCTAAATTGATAGGAAATAATAAGGAACATGAACATACTCTACAAGCCCATACACACTACCGGTAGCCAACGGCATGCAATCTTGCCGCTCCATTTATTATTTCGCTCCCGGACAGAAAGTCACCAAGTGTCCCTGAACGACATTTTCATGCGACTTAGAAGTCGACATAAATCGACAACCGGAGGTCGGATTGACAAACCATCAATTCCGTTGCTCTCCTGGCATGCGATTACCTCTAGGTAGCCTCCCCTCCGTGTTTCCATGGCCCAGTGACTTCATTGTGCATTCATTTCGTAAACTAGGGTTTTTCCCAGCTTCCATCAATGCAATCTCGCATTGTTGGGTCAACTCCGCAAAACACTCCATCGAGCCAGTGTTGGAAGCGGTCCCACGTCGACATTTCCCATACACACTACCGGGAGCCAACAACATGCAATCTTGCCGCTCGATTTGTTATTTCGCTCCTGGACAGAAAGTCACCAAGTGTCCCTGAACGGCATTTTCATGCGACTTGCAACTCAACATAACATGGATCACAAGTGGAATTTCACATGAATGCATGACTAAGATGTAGAAACACATGTACATGAATTATATGCACATACATGAAACAGAATGAATAGGGTTGAATATGGATCACAAGTGGAATTTCACATGCATGTATGACTAAGACATAGAAACACATGTACATGAATTATATGCACATACATGAAACAAAATGCCATATACCTAGGCTATGCACATACATGAAACAAAATGCCATATAACTAGGCTATGCATATACATGAAACAAAATGAATAGGGTTGAACATGGATCACAAGTGGAATTTCACATGCATGCATGACTAAGATGTAGAAACACATGTACATGAATTATATGCACATACATGAAACAAAATGCCATATACCTACGCTATGCACATGCATGAAACAAAATGCCATATACATGAATTTCACATGCATGCATGACTAAGATGTAGAAACAAAATGAGGTATTGAAAGAAGTTAGAAGAGAACTATCATACTTGTTGATAATTGCTAGTTTTAAGGTTTATTGGTCATATGTAAAAATTGGCATAAATATTCATAAACTTGACATACAAGATAAATTTTGGCATATGAAGATGATGAAGATAAGCTTGACTTGAGAGCATGTTATTTTCCGATTTGTATTTGGTGGTGTCTAAAGACACCGGTTGTTCTTGGTGCCTCCAATGTGCCATAAATAGTGTTTGTATCCTAGGCACAGGAAAGGCTAAACATTAGTACTCTCGTAAGAAAATAAGGAAAATGTGCAAACATTATTTATAGATAACTCACTTGAGGTTGTAGGATCATGTGTATAACTTGTCCAATAAATTAAGGATTAAATTTAACGCACCTGACAATCTAGCCACACTGGACAATCTAGTAACACTTGACAATGCACTCACTTGAGTAGGCCATCTGGATCATCTCTGCTGCCGATGGTGTCCATCAATCTCTCATGCTCTAAATGAGGTAGCAGGTATTGTACATGTGACTTTTTTTCTTCGAAATTGTGCGCAGCTTGATGTTTATACCAACTACCAGGTTGGTGAAGTGGTATACAATAGCTCCTGGTTTATAATCCTGATATACATACCCA
Source organism: Larix kaempferi (assembly GCA_027924585.1). Taxonomy (NCBI): domain Eukaryota; kingdom Viridiplantae; phylum Streptophyta; class Pinopsida; order Pinales; family Pinaceae; genus Larix; species Larix kaempferi. The sequence goes on from BSBM01000660.1 coordinate 11,712,943, forward strand.
CCCTTCCTTTTTTGTTTTGCTGATAGTGTCAGGTACTCCCCTTTTATAACCATCAAGCCAGTTGGGTATTCAATATTTTCATCATCTGTAACAGGTTCGAGAAGGGTTTGTTTCCCCTTTAAGCAATGTGCCAACCAATAGTCAGAACCCCATTCATTATTTTTTGGGTCAACCATTGCATATATCTGACCTGTGAAAGGAAATCGAAAAAGGTTAAAAATACATAAATATTAAAAAAGGTCTTGCATGTAACATAAATAAAATTTCTTTCAATGTAAGGGCTTGTAGTGATTTAGGTACTACCAATTTACTTTTTGGTACCTGCTTGTATGAGATCCGATATGTGATCATAGTCTGCAGATATATATGTCTGATCATCTTCCAAATGGTCTATTTCATTAACCCCCTTGAAATCAGTGCCAAGTGTCACTCAATCCCATGTATCAATTGTATATGTATACTCACAATCATCCCATTCATCTATGCTACAGGAACTGCAAAAGCAAGCCTTCAATCTTGTCCAAATTTGTAGGGCTGAGTTGTCTGAGCTTCTAATTGAATGAAAACCTCGAGTTCCATGCACTGTGTTCACCCGATGTGTTTGGGATCGGTCCACATCTGTCACCTCCTAGAATATTCTCTGCACTAGGTGTTTCCTTGTTCTCCCATCACAGATGCACACCATTCGACTATAGATGAAGCGTCTCGAAGGAGAGCACCTGTAAACTTCATCTCTTCCCTTCGAAGGGCAGTTTTTATGCATGCACCAGCACCATCGTGCTCTCCTTTGCCATGAGTTGTTTCAAAGTAGTTCCATGTATGTGGCACCTTGTATTTTATGTGCAACAAATACAACCATTTAAATACACGTGCATTCTTGAACTGTCCAGCACAACCATCTGACCAAATCAAATGACGATAAAATGGTACATTCATAGCTATCACATGATCATAGAACAACTGAAAGCAATGTTGCACGTAATGGATGCCATGGGTCCGGTCGTCACTGATGTAAAAGTGACTCTCTTTCAATATCACACATTTCTCTTCATTGCTATCTGGCCCATGTCGATAAGTGATATAGACCATTATGCTCACCTGCTTTGAGTGATAGTATTGACTTTGTATTTCATTTTGTGGTTGTAGGGTGTAATTTTCCGCAAAGTCAACCACTAATAGTATTGTTCCAAGAGGGAAGGTGTCCTGGAATATTTTGAATTGCTCATCTTGCCACCATGCCATATCGACATGCTAAATATATTGTTGGATATTTCCATAGAACTATGGAATAAAATCACATACTTGCACCTGGTGGAAAAAAATAAACAATGTTATAAAACAACATAAAAATATTTACATCAATATTAAAATATACATCAATATTTAAAACAATGTTATAAAACAACATATAAACAACGTACACTCAGTTAAATGAACATTTTTCGTGTAGATTGTCACCTGTGAAGTCACCAATTTAATCTTCTTGCTTTCTTTCCCATCACGTAGCTGATATGTGTCATACTGAAAGTTCTGCTTCTCGACAATTGCATTACCAAATGCTTGATCTTTACTCTCATGGATGCAATCGGACCATAAAGATAGCCCACCACAATTGTTGCAAGAACCCTCTACACATTGTTTTAAGTAATGTGTCTACCCATCTTGCCTCAGACACATTATGCTATGGATGAAATCTCTAGATGACATTGGCGGTACTATACTTGAGCATTCCTGCACATGGTTAGGGTGCAAAAAAAGACGTATATGTGCAAATGTATGATAATATAGATCAAACTCTATGTGGTATCTACAAAAACAAGTGTTCCGGATTCTATTTATTCTAACATACCAAGGTTTGCATTTTTCAAAAGATCTTTGCCCGAGCCTTAGCTCTAAGTGGGAAACTTTAAACATCTCGAACAGTTGAGTTTGTGTCATGTCAAGGTAATGTTTAACATGCCCTTCATTGTTCATGGAACCCCTACAATGTTTTAACACATCCTTTGTGTTAGAAGAAGGCCTAGTGTTATCGTGCCAAAAAGTGTGCACTAGTCCCTTCACTGCTTCGACCAACTTCATGTCTTTGCGGGGAAACCTACTGCTAAATGCCCATAATGTATCCATTTGTCCCTCTACATCAAGTTTGTCTCTTCTTACTGAATATTTTTTAAGAGTCTTTGGATGTAAAGGGACAATTTCTGATGTGCATTTAAGTAAACGACGTTGTCTTGTGGATCTAGATACAATTGATTCAGCCAATACACGGCGAGACACATTACAGTCTTTTGAACGAGTTTTTTTACCAATTGATGTGAATGCAGCAGCAAGAGATTTAACAATGTGATTACTTGATTCGGTATTCTTCAATGTTCTTATGCCTAACGTTTTTCTAACATTTGCCATACTTCTAGATTTAATCAAAGCTAAAAACAATTGACATTTACTGGCTTCAGATTTTGGTTCAAAATATTATTTCATTATTTGAGAACAATGACGAATGATTATGCGTTTAGCCACCCTACCTTCCATGGAAGTCAATTCGCTCTCGTCCACTTGTATGTGTTTAGGAGTTCTCTTTCATTTTGATGCGAGATTTCTTGTCATTTGAAATGCTGGAGAGACGTTTACATCCACTACAGGCTGACAACTTCAATTAGGAGATTGAACCACCTGGCATGGTTGTTGCAGAGTCTCGTCAGGAACATAATGATTGAGCTCTACAGAGGGTTGTCCGGTTAATAATGGAGCAAAATTTTCATCTTGGTTATAACCAGCTTGCATTAAAGTTGCAATATCTTCCTCAGCCTCTTCGCTAGGTATCTGTTCAGCAGGAATGGGAAGTATTTGCTCATCCAATGAATGTCGACGATTTCTTGAATGCTCCCTCTTCTTTTCTTTTTTAATTTCAGCTTCTTTGGGTGTAAGCATCTTCCTTGCTGACTTCCGAACTCTATTACGTGGATTCCCCATTGAAATCCACCCAAAATTGTACAAAACCTATGGATATATGTAATAAATGATTAAATTGCAGGTTGAATAATACGCTCTGTGCAGGTTTCAGAAGAATTATGTCTTTTCCTGTACAGTAAAAATGGCCCATGGCACGCAACCCAAGATTATTTATTAAACAAATATCGCATATGCAATATAACGCATCTCCGTTTTAATGCATATGCGATATGAACTATATGCTTTCTACGCTTTTTATGTTTTTTAGGCTTTTATGAACTATATGCATATGCTTTGTTAAAAACGTGATCACTAAATTGCATATGCGATATATCGCATATGCGATTTAGTGCATATCAACTATTGAAACCTCATTTAACCATGAACCATGAAAACATCATTTAATCCCTAGAAGATTGGATTTATCCTTGGACCATGGTACAGTGTCTTCAGAACTATGTTTTGTCTGGAAATATTCGTAATGGTTCCTATATGACCATGGTCAATGCCTCGAGAACAATCTTCAATGCATAAAATAGTCTAATGGCACATATATCCCATATTAAGGCTAAATATCCCCTTTAAAGGGCATGTGTAGTGGTTTAAGACTTGTTTTTGTTACACTTTTGTCCCATTACCATGGTTAAGACCCTGAGACCCATCCTTAGTGCATAAAACCTCATAATGACACCCATATCCCACTAAAGGCCAAATATTCCATCCATGGTGCATGTGTGTTGATTTAGAGACTCATTGGACCATCTTTTCTTCCATGACTATAGTTAATGTCCAGAGACCCATCCCTACCATCCAAAACCCTATAATGTCACCCTTATCCCCTTATAATACAATTTAGACTCCAAAGATTCCATCCAGACGATCTATGGAGTGGCTCATGCCCCAACATTACATTGATTAAAATCTAAAAGAGGTGTGGTGAGATTCAAAGGAGGGAGACGAAGTTGTAGAGGGAATCATGGGAGGGAGGGGGAGAGTGGGGTCGGCCCTGTATAAGTCATGTGGGTCGAAGGGTTATTAGACCACCCTATTGGGGGTCAGCCATGTGGGTCAAAGGGTTATTAGACCAACCTATTGGGTGTCGTCCCAGTCAGCATTATGTTATGTGGTTAAGTTAAGGCCGACCTAGTAAAGGTTATTAGGAAAGTAAATTCAAGTATAAATAGAGTGTGGGAGGCACTCTATTTCATCATTTTATTCTCTCTCACACTCTCGAGAGAGTGGCACACTTGTGGAGGAGGAGAAGCTACTGATAGGATATGTCTATCTCTTATGCTTGGGTTGTAGCATTGGTCTATCTATCTCTGAAGAAGTTATTGGGGTTTTTCACCTTTATGGTTTTCCCCAAGTAAACTCTGTGTCTCTTGTGTGCTTGCATTATTGTGTCCATGATTGATATGCTGTAGATATGCTGTACATGTTGTTCTCTCAGTTAAGATCCTAGATCAAATTGAAGTAAATTCTAAAAAATTAACATGGTATCAGTGTTAGGATATTCCTATACTCCATCCTAGTCCCACCAGTATTTTGATCTTTTACATTTTCAGTCATGCATGCACCTTTTAGGGTTTGCATGCATTCTAGGGTTTGCATGCATCCCAGTCATCAGTCCAGCACCTAGCCCTCAGTTAGCCAGCCCCCAGGAGCTTCTCACTATTCAGTTTTAGCCCTCCAGTTGCTTAATGCGCCCTTCTTCCTTGATTTTAGGGAGCAACTCGCCCTCCTTCACCTACTAGTCCAGTTGTCACTCAGTTACACTCAGTTACACTCAGTTACAGTCAGTTACACTCAGTTACACTCAGTTACACTTAGTTACAGTCAGTTACACTCAATTACATTCAGTTACACTCAGTTACATTGAGTTACACTCAGTTACACCTACCAGAGTTAGTTTGACTGATGGTTGACAGTTACTTGAGCATTGATGACTCCACTGATGATGATGAAGACTTCCAGTTGCGCTCCGATGATCATGAGGACACCTAGTTGTGCTCCGATGACACTCCAGTGATCCTTTGATCACTCCATGAAGGCTAATTCGAATTGCCACCTTAGGCATTCGAATTCCTCATGCATTGTATTATTTATATGTCCATTTGTGATTAATAACATAGTATGACCGAAGTATTATTGCTTCTATCTGAGTTCTACTGTACCATATTATTCTGTTGCTCATTATACTGCATGTATCACTCTTCTTCTATTTTCTTGCTTAATCATAATTATTCTCTTGTGAGATACATCATCTCTTAGATCTGCTGTGAGGATTTTCACATGGTATCAGAGCATGTTGAGAGTATTGTTTATCTCCATTCTTGAGAGTTTTTTGCAGGTTATTACCAAGATTTCGAGTTCAGCAGTTGCAGCAGTTTCTGCATTTTTGCAGCAATAGCAGTTGCAGTTATTCTATATTGTTTTTGCAGGTCTTCTACAACTTCAATGAATTTAGAAGAAATTACTCCTCTTTCTCCATTCAACTATGATGAATGGAAACCAAGAATGATAGCATATTTGAAGAGCCATGATCTCTTTGATTGCTATTTTGAAAGAGAGTTCGAATCCTCTACAAAGAAGATTAAATGGTTGAATAAAGGTGACATGCACATTGGAAGAATGAAGCTTACTATGACTGATTACATATTGTACCCGACCATCTTTGATATTGAAACTCCAAAAGAGTTATGGGCTCATTTGGATGAAAGATTCGGCAAAAAGAATGATGGATTTGGTCCAAATCCCTTCAAAAGCAAGCAAGTTGATGCATTCGCTCCACTTGATGGTCTCTCAGATCATGATGCATTCGCTCCTCTTGATGCTCTCTCAGATCATGTTGTATTCGCTCCCCTTGATGATCTCTCAGATCATGAACCAGTATCATCTCATATTGAAGTTGTTGACAAAGAACTTGCAGATTCTCCGCTCATGCTCAAACTTTCTTCTCTTTCTGTGCCGGCTCACACTCTAGATATTGCAGAAGGTCCTAAATCCTCTCTTGCACCAGAGTTTGTTGGTTTGCATCATGATCACATGATTATTTCGGAGGTAACATCAGCTATTGGAGGTAATGCATTCGCTCCTCTTCAGCAAACATCTCTTATTTACTACTATATGATCATTAGCACATGCTTTCAGAAGGTTATTGAAGAATATGGCCATTGCCACCCGCTTGAGATAATTTCCTTTGCATCATATGATAGTTTTGATCTCACCCTTGCTGGTTCAAAGGAGATCTCAAGAAACTGTTTTGAAAGTCTTAAATCTGATTTTGATTTCAAGCAAACATGTAATAGTTATTTTTGGCATAATCTCACCCATGGTGGTTCGAAGGAGAAGACAAAAGACTATATGCACTTTCACAGATTTGATCCTACCTCAGCTGATTCGAATCACAGGTTCAAGGATCATTCTCATACTGTTGGATTTGTTCTCATCACATTCGATTTGAAGAGCAAGTACAAGCACATGCTTTTTGAGCATGATCCACTTCTTCCCAAGAAGAAGATACCTCCAGACATATGACCAAGCATCACACATGCTTGAGTTTGGAGCATTTATTTTTATGTGTGCCTTACAGTCTATTTTTTGAGGAGTGGGTATGTTTCCCATGAAATTTTCCCACTTCCTTGGTTTATTGATTGTTATTATTCATTGTATTGGGTGACCTTTGGTCTTAGTTACCAGGGCCCAGGATGGATTAAGGGGGGGTGTTAGGATATTCCTATACTCCATCCTAGTCCCACCAGTATTTTGATCTTTTACATTTTCAGTCATGCATGCACCTTTTAGGGTTTGCATGCATTCTAGGGTTTGCATGCATTTTGCATGCATCCCAGTCATCAATCCAGCACCTAGCCCTCAGTTAGCCAGCCCCCAGGAGCTTCTCACTATTCAGTTTTAGCCCTCCAGTTGCTTAATGCGCCCTTCTTCCTTGATTTTAGGGAGCAACTCGCCCTCCTTCACCTACCAGTCCAGTTGTCACTCAGTTACACTCAGTTACAGTCAGTTACACTCAGTTACACTCAGTTACACTCAGTTACAGTCAGTTACACTCAATTACATTCAGTTACACTCAGTTACATTGAGTTACACTCAGTTACACCTACCAGAGTTAGTTTGACTGATGGTTGACAGTTACTTGAGCATTGATGACTCCACTGATGATGATGAAGACTTCCAGTTGCGCTCCGATGATCATGAGGACACCTAGTTGTGCTCCGATGACACTCCAGTGATCCTTTGATCACTCCATGAAGGCTAATTCGAATTGCCACCTTAGGCATTCGAATTCCTCATGCATTGTATTATTTATATGTCCATTTGTGATTAATAACATAGTATGACTGAAGTATTATTGCTTCTATCTGAGTTCTACTGTACCATATTATTCTGTTGCTCATTATACTGCATGTATCACTCTTCTTCTATTTTCTTGCTTAATCATAATTATTCTCTTGTGAGATACATCATCTCTTAGATCTGCTGTGAGGATTTTCACAATCAGAGCTATCCTGAAAGAAGGCGTGGTATGGCATGTATGACACTTGTTGGACTTGCGATGCCAGGGATTGATATAGCAAAAACCAGTCATCGTAGCACTTTCGACATAAATAGATTTCGGCGAGGTTTCAGGGTCTAAAAATCGTACAGGGCGAAGCTAATATCCCCATGTACCTTTCTCGAAAGGAAAACCTCTAATTCATTGTACTTTGTGATTTATGGTCTGTACAATATAGGGTTTCTGCCTCTTCTAGATCTCAGTCATAAACAGGTGACCTTAGAAAAAAGGTCATAACTTGGGCTAGGAAGATTCAAATGAAATTTCGTAAAATGTGACAGGTAGTGCACAGACTTTAATTTCTTTGGTAACTTTTTCAGAGGCCAAAACTAAACTAGTGACACGTGGCACGCTATACAAGTTATCTCTCTTGTTTTATCCCATAAACAGGTCACGTTGCGACACTTGGCATAACTCTCTCTCAGAGAATCCATTTGAGGTCAGACCTATGGGGTTGGAAATATGACAGGTCGGGCTATCACAAGAAAAGTTTCCAGACCCTGTGGATTGAAAAGTTTGGAGTTACACCAGAAACAATTAGGTACATATTTTTGTCAAAACAGAATTATTTTTAAGCACCTTCATTCATGGCTTCTGGAATTTAGGGTTTCAGAGAAAGTTGGAATTTTTGTAATCGGAGACTACGACTGAATGCTACTCATCAAAATAGAAATTTAGCAACCAAGATCATAATTTTTGGTTGGGAAAAAGGTCAGGCTTGATCAGACCCTAGTTTAGGACTTGGATCGGAAAAGTGGAAAATTAGGGCTTCTGCAAAAATGGAAATTTTTGAAATCTGTGACCACGGCTGGAAGCTCCTCAGAAAATATTAGAAGCTTAGAGATTTGGATCGAACCTTTTGATTGGGTAGAAGGGTGGGATTTATCAAACCCTAGTTCGGGGTCATGTCCAGTGAATCCAGAAGTTTCAAAGGAAAATTTGAGGGGTGAAACTTTGCCGTTTTCAAATTCTGAGTATACCAGCTTGATTAGCTCATCAAGGCACATATTTCTATCCTTTTGGAATTTTGAAATTCAAAGTTTGAATTTTTAGGTTTTCTCTGACAAACCCTAATCCAACTCCAGATCTAGTTCCTGCAAATCAAGTGGATTGGGTTAATCCTAGAAGAGAATGGATTGGTCACCTGCATAAGTGAAGAAGTTCTTGTTTCAGAGGGAGATGAGGCTAAGAAGATTACAAGCAATATCGAAAGGTATGACTCATCCAGGTATGTTTCGAGATTTGTTCATGATTAGGTTTATGGTATGTTTGTCTTCATGTTATTACGATTAGTACAATCTTGATTAAATTTAGACTTGTCGTATCACCTTAATAAAATTATGAATGCATGATAGAAGATATTCATTGATAGGGTGTTGACACTTATGATTGTACTAATGCATTATGGTGTTGTATGAGGTTTATGTTGTCTGCTAACATGAAAGGTACACCAAGAAAGACAAATCATGTTCTAGTTCAAGAACATATGATCATGATGACATGATGACAAAGATTCATCCATTGTCATGAATCACTTAGAAGATATATTTGCGAGGTATGTATAACTTGGTTCTATAATGGTTAACCTATGAGATATGCAGGTTACTAGCACAAGTCATTGAACAGAACAAGAAGACATCATGTGGGTATGTTAGACATAACTAGCTAACATACCAATCGAGGTATGTTTTTCCTATATCAAGTTAGAATCCTACCTTGTGTTAGGATCCCTTCTATAAGTATACTTGGTATGATTGGTTATGTTTATTCATAAAGTTAGAAATGTAAGTAATCAAGGGTTTATGCATTTCATGTCTCTTATCTTGATTGATGATTTAACTAACCAGAAGAGTCCTATGATCAAATAAGAATATGCATGAGTAAAAGAAGACTTCCCTGAAACCTTGAATACTAATGTTTATTATCTGTGTTTATCATGACTATACATGTTTAAGATTATTGTGTTTTTGATAGTATTAAGATTATACTAATGAATGTGTGATTATGTATGAGACCTCGAGGATAACACAATGATGATACTAATAAGCATGCATAGTGATGGATATAAGTTCAAGGACATGTAATCCAGGAAGCAAAGATCAAGAGAGAGCACACTCCAGTTGTTCCTGCAAGGAAGCAAATATCAAGAAGGAGCACACTTCGGTAGTTTATGCAAGGATGCAGATATTTAGAGGGAGTTGACCACTTCTCACAATCCACATCAGAATGGAGTTGCAGAAAAGAAGCAAATACTGAGAGGGAGTCAACCCAACAAACAAACAAAGATAAGTATTTGAATTATCATTCCTTGCATATTTTATTTTTTAAATAATACTGTTCAATAATGTATATACTCATGTTCCTATAATTAGGTTGTGTATTATGCATAGTTGCATTGATGAATAGTATACTACTAATATACATGGGTAAGTGGCCTATGGAACTGCACAACATTCCATTGCTACTTATCTAGAATGAAACCTCTTTGTTGACATGTTGGGAGTTGTGCACACTCTTAACAATGTTCTGGTAGAGATTGGAAGGCATCTAGAAAGTTACGGGATATGGATAAATGTTGTATTGAAGCATTGGCTAAGATAATTGCATGATGTATGACATATTTCTTTATGTGTAAGAATTTGTTCTGAAAACTATGATATTTTTTCTAATCATGCAATTTAACTTGTTGTGTAGGAAAGATCGTATACCATCACCTACAAAAGAAGGACTACAACATTTGTTCAGCAACAAAGTTATCTATGGAAAATATTGAAGATATTGAAGTTCCCAGGATCTGGGAAGAATGCCATGATCGAGGAGTACCAGTCGATCATGAAGATGTTTCGGATGCAGTCCCAAGACCTGAAGGGGAGTCTGTAGTGACTTCCAAGAGGATCTACAAGATCAAGCATGCTGCAGGTGGTAGCATAGAGACTTTTGCTCATGTAGCCAGATACACTTCCATTAGATCCGTACTTGCTCTGGCTGCACTGATGAAATGGAAAATACACCAGATGGATTTCAAGACAACTTTCTTGAATGGTGTAGTTGAAGAAGAAGTGTATGTGGAGCAGCCACTTGGTTTTGAGACACATGATAGGGAGTCATATACGTGCAGAACTTGGTATGGTAGGATAGACAGCTTTCTATCCAGTTTGGGCTTTACCAAGAGTAAAGCGGATTCCAACCTTTACTACAAGGTTAAGGAAGGCAATCTAATGATACTACTTTTGTATATGGATGACCTGTTTATTACAGATGAAGATAGATTGATTGCCGACACGCAGCGGAAGCTTGCTGCCGAGTTCGAGATGAAGAACTTGTGGATGATACACTATTTTCTAGGTATTTAGGTGTGGCAGAGTGCAGATGGAATCTTCCTTGGACAAGGGAAGTATGCAGTAGAGATCCTGAAGAGGTTCAGGATGATGGATTGCAAGGCCATGGCCACACCTATGGCATAAAACCTGAAGCTTCTGTGTGATGCTTCATCTGAGCCAGTTGATATCACTATGTATCATCAGATGATTGGCTCCTTGATGTACTTGACGAACACGAGACCAGATATTTGCTTTGCAGTGAACACATTGAGCCAGTTCCTAACGGATCCGAGGAGTGTTCACCTGGTTGCTGTAAAGCATATTCTGAGGTACCTCAAGGGTACAATTGATTATGGGTTCAAGTATGATGTGAATCAAAAGTTTAACCTACAAGGTTATGTTGATTCAGATTGGGCAGGCAGTGCTACAAATAGGAAGAGCACTTTTGGGTGCTGCTTCAGTATGGGATCAGGTGTGATCTCTTGGTTTAGCAAGAAGCAGTCTTGTGTAGCACTAAGTATAGATGAAGCAGAGTATGTTGCGATGGATGAGCAGGTTGCAGTTGTATTGACCAAGTCGTTGGCCAGAATGCAGTTTGAGTACTTCAAAGAGAGGCTTGGTGCACTTCAGATCGAGGTTCCTTCCAAAAGGAAGTGCTGACTCCGGAAGATGCAGATGCACATGAGATTTTCTGACATGGTTGATGTGTTCTCCCATGGTCGTGATGTAATTGCTGAACCATTCTCACATGGTGGTAGATGTGTTCTCCCATGGTGTAGATGTAAGGGTTGAATCCATTTTTCACACGGTGGTAGATGTGTTCTCCCATGATGAAAAAGTAAGGTCTGGAGCCTTCCTCGAATGGTGGTAGATGTGTTCTCCCATGTCGATGGTGTAAGTGCTGGATGATGTGCATTTGGGCTGTGATTCATGGACGATGAGATGATCTAAAGAGGACGATGCTATGATGATCAGGAGGATCATGGATGATGAGCATCAGGACGATGCTCCAGTTACTACTCTGTATATGTATATGCATCATGTTGGATGCTTGTTATGATTAGTTGGATCATTTATGTATGTATGCATCATGTTGGATGTTGGATATGATCAGTTGGATCATTTATGTATGTACGCATCATGTTGGATGCTGGATATGATCAGTTGGATCATTTGTATGTATTTGTATATGCATCATGTTGGATGCTGGATATGATCAGTTGGATCATTTTTATGTATTTGTATATGCATCATGTTGGATGCTTGAACCATGTATCTGTGTATCAATCAGGTGGATACGTTGTATGATCAGGTAGATCATGTATGATGATATGTATCAGATAGATACTTTGTATGCATCATGTAGATACAATGTATGATCAGGATGATCATGGATGAAAAGATTCAAGATGTTACTCCAGATGACATGCATCAGGACGATGCAGTGATGATGATCAGGATGATCATGTGTACATCAGGATGATGTATGGTGAGTATCAGGATGATACTTTGTGGTCGTGGAACAGGTTGTGCAGATGAGCATGTCTGGGAGATCCTATAGGTTGGATTTGTGTACCCGTAACAGCCTGGGATGCTCTTTCGAGACATTGCTCTGGGAGGACATATAATTTGTGCCTTGGGAGATCCTTCAGGTCAGAGTTGTGTACCCGTAACATTATGGGATGCTCTTTCAAGGTTTTTTCCTATGTCATATAATAGCGCCTTGGGAGATCCTTCAGGTCGGAGTTGTGTACCCGTAACATCCTGGGAATGTCTTTCGAGGTTTTTCCATGACCACATGTCATTTGTGCCCTAGGAGATCCTATAGATCGGATTTGTGTACCTGTGTCATCCTGGGATGCTATTGCGAGGTTTTGTGGTGACCACATGTAATTTGTGCCCTGGGAGATCCTACAGGTTGGAGTTGTGTACCCATAACATCCTGGGATGCTCTTTCAAGGTTTTGTGGTGGGGTCACATGTAATAGCACCTTGGGAGATCCTACAGGTCGGAGTTGTGTACCCATAACATCCTGGGATGCTCTTTCGAGGTTTTGTGATGCACGTAATAAGTCTTGAGGATTCCACAGTATGGCCAGTGATTATGAAGACCTACAGGTGGTGGGCCTACATCTAGTATGAAAAAGGACTAGCTTTGTAGAACTTCCTATGACGAGTAGATTCGGAGATTGATTGAGATAGCAACAGCAGTGACAATGATGATGACTCGATGATGATTATCCAGTGACGATGATCCAGAGAAGAAGACTTCTGCTAGAAGACCTGTGTCGAGAAAAACCTTCCTAGTTAAGAGGGAGTGTTGATGTATATGTAACTTCGGAATGTATTTCATATATGTATATTGTACTCCTATAGAGATGGTATTATTCCTCTATACAGAAGTGTTTGTATTCCTATAGAGATGTTATTATTCCTCTATACAAAAGTGTCGCCATTTATATTGTAAGTGCCGTAACTTATACTTGATGGGTTATTAGACCACCCTGTTGGGGTCAGCTCTGTATAAGTCATGTGGGTCGAAGGGTTATTAGACCACCCTATTGGGGGTCGGCCATGTGGGTCAAAGGGTTATTAGACCACCTTATTGGGTGTCGTTCCAGTCAGCATTATGTTATGTGGTTAAGTTAAGGCCGACCTAGTAAAGGTTATTAGGCAAGTAAAGTCAAGTATAAATAGAGTGCAGGAGGCACTCTATTTCATCATTCTATTCTCTCTCACACTCTCGGGAGAGTGGCGCACTTGTGGAGGAGGAGAAGTTGCTTCTAGGAGATGTCTATCTCTTATGCTTGGGTTGTATCATTGCTCTATCTATCTCTGAGGAAGTTATTGGGGTTTTTCACCTTTATGGTTTTTCCCAAGTAAACTCCGTGTCTCTTGTGTGCTTGCATTATTGTTTCCATGATTGATATGTTGTAGATATGTTGTACATGTTGTTCTCTCAGTTAAGATCCTAGATCAGATTGAAATAAATTCTGAAAAATTAACAAATAAAAGAGAATGCATGGGCCATAGAAGAAAAAAATACCAATCTCCTCAACCTAATGAATATCAAATACATATTCCCTTGTACGATTAAATTTCCATGAGATCATAGAGAGGAGACAAGACCATGGGGCAATTAGACTATTAGTTGAGCTCATGTAGAACCAATTTCTACCTAGAGTGAGAGGGATCACATGGGCTTGGTCACATGCTCATTAATGACCTGTACTTCTGAAATGGTTTGTATGTTAGATGGTGTTTCACTTTCTTCTCAAGGATGAAATTTTTTTATAACACTTTTTACTACACTCTAGAGTGTCAATAGTCTATAGAGTTCTTTTTAAAAATACCTTTGCACCACTTTAATGAAATTTTCATTGTTTTAACTTTTAAGATATGGCACAAAAACACAATGGGAGTGTGAAATTGAGCACAACAGATCTAATGAACAAGTAAATCAATTACAATAGATGAAACTCAGAAAATATGGTGTAAACTGTACAAAAGGCTTGCAGCAGTGCTCTATTGAACTCAGAATGATAGAATACAATACAATACAATAACAATGACTAACCAATTCGAATTAACCAAGGAGGTCATTCGAATATACTGCATGGAATAGCATGGCTCCAAATAGGAGTCCTCATCATCAAATCAGTGGAGTCATCAATGTACAAGTAACGGTCAACCAGGTGTCAAACTAAGTCTAACTGAGTGTGATAGGTGTAACTGGAACATGTAGGCACTAAATGAATGAAGGAGGCTCAGTGGAGGGCGCATGAGGAGCTAACTGGAATCAGAATAGGCAGTCTAGTCTCACTGGAGGTCCATCGGAGTGATACAATCAGTTGAGAGTCAGTCTAGCCTCAAATCAAGGAAAGAACTCAACTAACTGAAGTGAACTAGAGTGGTAGGTGAAGAAGGGCACCTTTTCTAGGTGGTAGATGAGAAGTGGCGCCTTCTTGACTAGGAGGGCTAAACATGAATGGAAAGAAGCTCCCGGGTGCTGGCAGACTAGGGACAAGGTGCTGGAGGAATCAAACTGGTGACTGGGATGCATGCATGCAAAGTACATAACTAAATGATGAGATATCCTAACAGGGAGATCATATTTTAATGAGGAAAACATCATTATTTAGAAATAGATCATCAATATAATTGTCAATCTCTAAACAAATAATTCATATTGAAGAGGTTGTGAGTTATAGTTTAAAAATGTGAATACTACAAGCACACTACAAGCAACACAATAAAATATATTGTGTAGAAACATTCATTGGAGTTGATAGCTACATTTGATTAAAACACCACTTTGATTTATATTTTGACTTCTTCTCATGTTCCTTACTCATGTCATATAGTATTCCTAGAAAAACTTCCAATGAAGGTACTTATATGATATCATAATGTAGCTCTACACTATGTTGGTGTATATGTAACTTGGAAGATATTCACTTGTATATTGTATGTATTACATTTGTACCTTATTGTATTACCAATAGAGATGTATTATTCCTATGATTAGAAGTGTCGTCATGTGTACTTGCAAGTGTCGTAAGTTATATTGTAAGTGTCGTAACTTATACTTGATGGGTTATTAGACCACCTTGATGGGGTCGGCCCTGTATGCGTCATGTGGGTCAAAGGGTTATTAGACCACCCTAGTAGGGGTCAGCCCAGTCCACATTATGTTAAGTGGTTAAGTTGAGGCCGACCTAGTTGAGTAAAGGTCAAGTGAAAGTGTATAAATAGAGAGTGTGTCTCTCTCATTTTACACATTCTATTATTCACTCACTTCGTATTAGTGAGAGAAGAGGAGGAGTGCGCACAAGTGGAGGAGGAGCATGATTCTGAAGATATCTATCTCTTGGGTTTGATCATTGTGATCCTTGTATTGATGCTTATTCTATCTCCGAGGAAGTTGCGGGGTTTTCACCTTCTTGGTTTTTCCCGATGAAATGTTTTGTGTCTCTTGTCTCTTATGCTTGATATGATGTACATGTTATTCTTTCAGTTAAGATCCTAGATCTATTGAATTAAATGATGAAAATATAACATGGTATCAGAGCTAGCTTGAAGGAAGGCATGGTATGGCATTTATGAGACTTGTTGTACTTGTGACAAATTGGAAGCTAGAGCTTGATATAGCAAAAAACAGTCATCGTGGCACTTTCGCTATAAATCCATTTTGGCAAAGGTCTAGGTTCTAAAAATTCTATAGGTCATAGATAGCATCCCCATGTACCTTGTGTCCGAAGGAAAACATATAATTCATTGTACTTTATGTTTTATGACCTGTATAATCTAGGGTTTCTGCCTCTTCCACATATCAGTCATAAACATGTGACCTAGGAAAAAAGGTCACAACTTGGGTTAGGAAGCTCCAAATGAAATTTACTAAAAATTAATAGGTAGGGAACAAACTGTACTTTCACAAGCCCACGTTTCAGATGCTAAAGTTGAACCAGTAACACATGGCACGCCGTACAAGTTCGCTTTCCTATTTTATCCCATAAACAGTTCACGTTGAGACACTTGGCATAACTCTCTCTCAGAGAATCCAATTGAGGTCAGACTTGTGGGGTTGGAAAGATGACAGGTCAGGATACCATAGACCTAAGTTTCAGACCTTGTGGATTCTTAATTTCAGAGATGCATTAGAAACAATCAGGTGCATATTTTTGTGAAAACAAAATTGGATTCTGAGCACCTTCATTCTTGGCTTATCATTGCTGCGGGAATTTAGGGCTTCGGAGAAAGTTGAGAATTTTGGAATCAGAGACCAAGATCGAATTTTTTGGTTGGGTAGAAGGCCAAGCTTGATTAAACCCTAGTTCGAGATTTTGATCGGTAAGGTGGAAAATTAGGGTTTCTGCAAAAGTTGAAATTTTTGGAATCTGAGACCACGGCTGGAAGCTCCTCAGAAAAATCAAAGTTTAGAGTACAAGATTGAAATTTTTGGTTGGGTAGAAGACCAGGCTTTATCAAACCCTAGTTCGGGATCCTGTCGAGAAGATCCGAAAGTTTCAAAGGCAATTTTGAGGGGTCAAATTTTGCAGTTTTCAAAATTGAAATATACCAACTTGATCAGCTCATCAAGGCACATCTTTCCATCCATTCAGAAGTTTGAAATTCAAAATTTGAATTTTTAGGGTTTCTCTGATAAACCCTAATGCAGCTCCAGATCTAGTCTCAACAAATCAAAGAGGATTGGGTTAATCCTAGAAGACAATGAATTGAACACCTGCATAAGTGAAGAAGTTCCAGTTCTAGAGGGAGATAAGGCTAAGGCCTTACATAAGAAGACTACAAGCAATCTCGACAGGTTTGACTTGTGGAATACATGTATGTTTTGAAATATGTTCATGATTAAGTTTATGATATGTTTGTCTTCATATTATTTAGCTTAGTACAATTTTGATTAATGTTAGACTTGTCTTATCACCCTAGTAAAAGTATGAATGCATGTGAATGATAAAATACATTCATTGATTAGGGTTATGACACTTATGATTGTACTAATGCAATGTGGTGATGTATGAGGTTGATGTTGTCTGCTAACATGAAAGGTACATCAAGAAAGTTCTAGATCAAGAACATATGACGATGGTGACATGAAGACAAAGACTCATCCATAGTCATGAATCGCATAGAATCTCTACTAACGAGGTATGTATAATTTGGTTCTACCTATGAGATATGTAGGTTACTAGCACAAGTCTTTGAAGAGAACAAGAAGACATTTTGCGGGTATGTTAGACATAACTAGCTAACATGATAATCCAGGTATGTTTTTCCTATATCATGTTAGAATCCTATCTTATGTTAGGATCTCTTATATAAGTATACTTGTCATGATTGATAATGATTATTCTTGAAGTTAAAAGGGTTCATGCATATTATGTTTCTTACTTTGATTGATGATATGACTAACCAGAAGAGTCCTATGGTCAAATAAGTATATGCATGAGTAAAAGAAGTCTTCCCTGAAACCTTGAATACTAACACTTATTACCTATGTATGAAATGATCATGACCATACATATTTAAGATTATTTAGAATCATAATGTTTTGATAGTATTGAGATTATACTAATATATGTATGAGATCTTGAGGATGACACACTGATGACACTAGTGCACACTTAAGCATGCATAGTGGTCCAGGATGAAAATAAGTTCAAGGGCAGATAATCCAGGAAGCAAAGATAAAGAGGAAGCACACTCCAGTAGTTCCTACAAGGAAGCAAAGATTGAGAGGGAGTCCACCCTACGACTAAACAAAGATAATTATTTGAATTGTCATTTCTTATTATTACTTAAATGATGTTGTTCATTCATGTACATACTTACGTTCCTAGATTTAGGATGTACATTTTACATTTTAGAAAAGTTGAATTAATGAACAAGATACTACTAATATAGGAATGGGTAAGTGGCCTATGGTACTATACAACATTCCATTGCTACTTATCTAGAATGAAACCTCTTTGCTGACATGTTGGGAGTTGTGCACACTCTTAACAATGTTCTGGTAGAGATGGAAGGCATCTAGAAAGTTACGGGATATGGATAAATGTTGTATTGAAGCATTGGCTAAGATAATTGCATGATTGTATGACATATGCCTTTATGTGTAAGACTTTGTTCTGTAAACTATGAGAAGTTTCTAATCATGCAATTGAATTTGACTCTTGTAGGAAAGGTCATGTACAATCACCTACAAAAGAAGGACTACAACATTTGTTCCAACAATGAAGTTCAATAAAACTATCTATTGAAGATATTGAAGAATCTGAAGTTCCCAGGATTTGGGATGCTGTAATGGAAGAATGCCATGATCAAGGAATACCAATCAATCATGAAGAATGATGTTTGGGATGTAGTCCCAAGACTAGAAGGGAAGTTTATTGTGACTTCCAAATTGATCTATAAGATCAAGCATGCTCCAGATGGTAGCATAGAGAAATACAAGGTGAGGTTTGTAGCTCATGGTTTCTCCCAGAAAGGGGGAATAGACAATGAAGAAAATTTTGCTCCTATAGCCAGATATACTTCCATCAGAACGGTACTTGTTCAGTCTACAGTGATGAAGTGGAAGATACACCAAATGGATGTCAAGACAACTTTCTTGAATGGTGTAGTTGAAGAGGAAGTATATGTGGAGCAACCACTTGGTTTTGAGACACATGACAGGGAGTCATATGTGTACAGGTTGAAGAAATCCTTGTATGGCTTGTTGCAAGATCCTAGGACTTGGTATGGTAGGATAGACATCTTTCTATCCAGTTTAGGATTTACAAAGAGTAAAGCGGATTCCAAACTTTACTACAAGGTTGAGGAAGGCAATCCAGTGATACTCTTATTGTATGTGGATGACCTGTTTGTGATAGTTGATGATAGATTGATTGCCGACACGAAGAGGAAGATTGCTGCCAAGTTCGAGATGAAGGACTTGGGGATGATGCATTACTTTCTAGGCATGAAGGTGTGGCAGAGTGCAGATGGAATCTTCCTTAGATAAGGGAAGCATGCAGTAGAGATCTTGAAGCGGTTCGGGATAATGGATTGCAAGGCCATGGTCACACCTATGGCATCAAACTTGAAGCTTCTGTGTGATGCTTCATCTGAGCCGGTTGATGTCACGATGTATCGTAAGATGATTGGGTCCTTGATGTACTTGATGAACACGAGACTAGATATTTTCTTTGCGGTGAACACATTGAGCTAGTTCATGAAGGATCCTAGACATCTTCACCTGATTGCTTTAAACCATGTTCTGAGATTGGGCAGGCAGTGCTGCAGATAGGAAGAGCACTTCAGGGTGTTGCTTCAGTATGGGATCAGGTGTGATCTCTTGGTTTAGCAGGAAGTAGTCTTGAATAGCACTGAGTATAGTCGAAGCAGAGTATGTCGCAGCTTGTTCAGTCAGTTGTGAGGCAGTATGGATGAGGAAGCTACTTTCTGAGTTATTTGATATCTTGTTGGATGCTACCTGTGTCTTCTCTGAAAACCAGAGTTGTGTGAAGTTGTCTGAGAACCCGATGTTCCATGAAAGGTCGAAGCACATCGAGATCAAATATCACTATATCAGGTATATGGTGCAGAGAGGAACAGTGAAGCTCTTGTATGTTGCGACGGATGAGCAGGTTGCAGATGTGTTGACAAAACCACTAGCCAAAGTGAAGTTTGAGTACTTTAGAGAGAGGCTTGGTTTTCTTCATATTGAAGATACTTCGAGGAAGAAGTGATGGGACACATTTTTAGGAGCCATTCCAAGCATGGTGAGAGGAGGATCCTTCCCATGGCTATGGATGTAAGCATTGTGTGATGAGCATCAGGACGATGCTCCAGTTACTGCTTTGGATATGCATCAGTTGGATGCTTTGTATGATTAGGTGGATCATGTATATTGATATGAATCAAATGTATGCTTTGTATGATCAGTTGGATCATGTATATGTATATGCATCACTTGGATGATTTGTATGATCAGTTGGATCATGTATATGTATATGCATCAGGTGGATGCTTTGTATGATCAGTTGGATCATGTATATGTATATGCATTAGTTGGATGCTTTGTATGATCAGTTGGATCATGTATGATGACATGCATCAGGATGATGCAGTGACGATGATCATGATGACCATGTGTTGGCCCGGTTTTGCAACCAGGCTTAGTGCTATGGGCACCTGCTAACTAGTAGCAGCAGTTTCAATAGAATTAAACAAGAAACTAATCTAAACAAAACTAATCATGGATATAATGCAAGAATATAAGCAAATAATGTAAACATTTAAAAAACAAGAACAAGAAAATATTAAAGAATGAATTTGTATTGAAGAATGGGGGGCAAGCAAGTGCTTGCGATAATACCTTCAATAGTGAAGGTTGATGTTGAGCAACTCCCAAGATGAGTAACTCCAAGCTCCAAGAGGTCTCCTTCTCCAAGGTTGCTTACAATGGCCAAAATGCTCAAGGAAGATTTCGGCAGCATGAGGATGAGATAATGGATGGATGTGAAATGAGGAGCCCCTACCACCTTTTTATAGGTTTTGGTGGTAGGGAATACCATTTGTCGTTTTGTGGAAACCAAATGGTATTGACCAACATGGTTTAGGTACTTTTCCCTCCTTTTTCCTTTTTTGAATAAAATTAATATTTTTATTCCCTTTTTAATATTTTTGGGAATTTGGACCCTTTTTTAGGGTTTTTTTTTATGTTTTTTTTAGGAAAAATAATCTTTTTTAATGGAAAAAGGGGTTGTACTTAGGTCTTTTGGTGACCTTTTGTTGGTTTCAGAGGCTCAGATGGTGAAAAAGTGGACAAATGGGTCATGTGAATAGGTAAATGAGCTAGTGAGCACTTTTTGGGTGTTAATAGATTGCCCCCTGATGTGTGAGGGCAGGAGCTCATCGTATGGCCGATAGACATCATAGTTCATTTGTCTTTTTCTGGGGTATTATGGGAGAGAAGAGACCGGTTGGAGACTGGAGCCATGGCCCTTGGAAGCTGCAAAAACAAAACATATTACATGGCCTCAATATGAATGAGGTATAATCTCTGATAATGGACGAGGCGGGCATTCCCATGCTCGTATCAAGACATATACATAACAATTAGTCCCAAGAAGGGGGATCTAATACATAAAGAATCTACTGGTACATCATAATGGTCCAGGGGGGACATTATTTTGGGATATACTCTTGATCATAACTGATACACTGGAATAACTGGTGAACTGCTGAAACTGAAGGTGTCCAACATCTGTAGGGACTCAAAGATTATGAGTCATCTCTGAGAATTAATGTAACTGTGTACTCAAGGGAGTATGAAACTGGGGTACATCTGAATACTGTTGCCATGCGCAACCCGGATATCTATAGAAAAAGTGTAACTGGTTGTATCCATAGGAAGATTCTCAAATGTGGAGGAGTCAGGAGGTATCCGGGGTCTTCGACTAATAACTGAAAGGATCAATGTCCTGTGCGAGTCTCAACGATGGGATCAAGGTGTTGAAGTCGAGCATGTGAGAAACAACCAGTTGGAGAGGCAATGAGGATTCCTCTCGAAATGATTCGTAGGCACTCATCATAAATGGTAATGAGTCCAAGACACAGGGACCTCTAGGTCTATCCTCTGGAATAAATGTGGTTGTCGTCAACAGAGGGAGACCAGCAACTAACAAGGCAATGATTTTTCCTTGATAGGAGCACGAGGTGTAGAACTGAAGTGTTGTAGTACTGATGGTAGGACTGACATACTTGTGGGGATGGGAAATAACTGGGTCAAAAAGTGGGTAGACTCAAACTTCCTTTGTTCATAGCATGATGACATGGTTGACCTGGCAGCGTAGGGAACTGATTTGTAGGTGTGGGGATCATTGCTTTGATTGAATGGTATATATTGACTCTGGGGGGGGGGAGGACGAGCTGATAGGTGCTGTCGAGGTATTTTCAAGGTAACATACTGCAGAATACTCTGAACAAAGGCGACCAAAATGGGGAAGCTGCCATATGATTAGATGTGATCTGTCGTGGCGCCAAGAGGCACCATTGATTCCTTCTTCGTAGTTTTAATGAGCTCCAAGAAGAGATAAAAGTGTGCTCTGAAATGTTACGGTCCTATGGATTTTGTGAGCCCAGGACGGCTCATGCTCATGGTTGCTTTCATGTTTAGAGAGTCTGAAAACGGTAAGTGGACTCTATTGGTGTTTCTTTTTCGTAAGTTTAGTCTCCAAGGCCCGAAAAAGCATAAAATGATGCGGATGGAGAACTCTTCTAGCCGATGTGACTAGAGTATACCTTTTTCGTAATTAGTCTACGAGGTCCAGAAAAGGGGTAAACTTATACCAGGTAGACGCCCTTTCAGATACGTTTAGCGAGCATGAAAGGAAGAAAGATTGCTCGGCGATCTTTTCATTGTTTTAGGAGTCAGAAAAGAGCTGAACAGAAACTCCCTAAGTGCCTTTTTCGTAAAAGGGATTGCTCGGCCCGAAAAAGGGATAAAATTATACCGAACAAAAATGGATAGATGGGAGCGAGAAAAGGTCTCAAGCGTCATCATGTGTGTGGGATACTGGATCCGGTGACATAAAGATTGTCACAAAGGGGGCTGCGGCCGTTGTGGCACGCCAACCGAGGCTATGAGAGGGCATTTTGAAAAAATGGCCGAAAAAGATGGGTGTGAGAGAGAGAAATTATCTCAAGCATCATCACAAGCGCGAAAAACTGAATCCGGCGATATAAGACCTGTCCAAAATGGAGAACGGTCGATGTGGCACGCAAACCAAGGTGACGAGGGGGCATGGGAAAAATGCCCTAAAAATCTAAAGGTGAGTTTGAGAAATGATCTCAAGCATCATCACGAGCGCGGAAAATTGAATCCGGCGGTATAAGGCATGTCGAAAACGGAGAACAGTCGATGTGGTACGCAAACCGAGGTGACGTGGGGGCATGAAAAAATGCTCAGAAAATCAGGACATGACAGCGAGAAATGATCTCAAGCATCATCACGAGCGCGGAAAACTGAATCCGGTGATATATGACACGTCCAAAATGGAGAACGACCGATGTGGCACGCAAACCGAGGCCACGAGAGAGGCCAAAAAATGGTCCAAAAATAGACCCCATGAAAACGGGAAAAGGAAGGAACCTGCATGAAGTTATCGCTATGCTGATTCGAACGGTACCAACGGTTTGAAAAATGGACGTCGTATGATACCGCAATGGTTGTTTGAAAAATGGTGGAATTTCTATAAATAGGGCGTGGGGCCCAAATGACGTGTCATTGTTACGTGCGAGTTTGGCAGAGCAGTCAGAGCTATTTTTCAATTTCCGGGAGATTTCACCATTGGTTTTCGATTCTGCGAGTTTCAGGTAACTCTATTTGCTTTAGCCTTTTCAATTATGTCTTTTTTGTTTGGCGGCGGGCCCCTGAAGGCCTCGAAATTCCATGTTGACCCTCCAACGTGGAATATCGCGGGTTTCGTGTCTTTTCCCGCGATGAACCGCGCGGGTTTTAGGCTGACAGTCGCGATGTTCATCGCGACTGTGAGGTTGGAACTCGCGATGTTCATCGCGAGTTCATGGGGGATAGTCATGATGTTCATCGCGTCTGTCCGACCAAAACCCGCGATGTTCATCGCGGTTTCTAGGATGGAGGCCGCGATGATCATCACGGATTTTGGGATGGAGGTCGCGATGGTCATCGTGGCTTTTGGTGAAAAAGCCACGATGGTCATTGCGGCTTTTGGTGAAAAGGCCACGATGGTCATCGCGGCTTTTGGTGGAAAAGCCGCGATGGGATTTTTTTCAAAAAATTTTGTGCTGGGGCTAAAAATTTCTTCTGTTTTCTGGCAAGATGTTGAGGAGACCATTGTCCTCATGGTGAGAACGGGAGATCGATGATGATCTGATGGAGAAGATTCAGACTGATCCGGGGGGTGCGACAGACTCTGGCTGTGAGCGGACTTTTGAAGTTCGCTCAGATCCCACCTATTCGTTCAGTGAGACGGCTCCTGAACAAGCTGGTGAGTTGGTGGGTGCCGACGGAGGGTGCATTTATTATTGGGGGTGAGAGGTTGGAGATCACCCTCACGGATGTCTATTTTTTGACTGGGTTGCCTCGTTTGGGTGAGGTGGGCGTTCTCTTTCCGAGGATCCCGCCGGGTGTAGATATGGAGGACTTGTTATAGACTTTCTGTGTTGGTGATGCCGTTTTGCAGAACAACTCTATTAGTCTGCGATCCCTACGTGAGTGGGATATGCGAGCTGTTGGGGCATGTGTTCTACGGATATTGGGTGCTGCTGCGCCACATCGTTTGTCTGGGGGACAAACGATGTTGGTGGATTCTATTCTACGGGGGACTTACTATGCCTGGGGGCAGATGTTTCTAGCTGGTGTCCGGAGAGATCTGGACAAGGCCAGTCAAGAGGGAGGAGAGTTTTGTTATGCCTCCTTTCTATGTTGTTTTTTCTTTGAGCGGGTGCCGACCTTGCGGCCACGGGTACCCATTCGTGCTGGTCTGGTGAGTGAGCCTCACATGATGCGGTGGGGGCAGATGATGCCTCGTGGCGGTGGTGGTGTTCGTGGTTTCTTCACTGAGGATTTTTATGAGCAGTGGGAGCAGATGCCCCTGCTGATTGAGGACTACCCTTATGCCGACATGGACTATCGAGGCGACCCCGAGATACCTCGTGCCCCAGGACAGGCCTGGAGTTTAGACGGTATGTTTTGTGTTTTATTTTATACTATATCATTTGTTGTTTGATTTATCAGTCTATGATTATAGTTGCATATGATGGTTTATTTGCATTGTGCAGATGTTGGGCCTGTACCACCGGCCGACTACGTGGCTCGTCAGGGGCGGGCGATGGTGGTCGCTCATCCACCTGCAAAGGTACCACCTCCACATGGTGGAGGATTTGCGGCTCGTGGGAGAGGGGTTGGCCCTCGAGATGACGCCATAGAGGGTGTCAGACAAACCTTCGACCGGATCCTAGCTGGACTCCCCGAGGATGGTTGGAGAGACCTGGATCGGGATATTTTGGAGGGTTGCTTCGGTGCGCCGCCTAAGTGGTGGTCGCTCTTGTTGAGGACAGCGGTGTTTGTGGCAGAGCACAGGGGTGGTGCTCGGGATGTCCTGGCAGAGCCGGCTCAGATGAGGATCCGTCTACGGGGTGACCCAGTGGGGCCAGCGGAGGAGGCACCAGAGGAGCGCAGATTTCGGGCTCGCCATGACCCGGTGGGGCCAGCGGAGGAGGAGCCGGAGGAGCCTAGGGATCCTGATGAGTAGATGATATTGTATCTACCCCCAAATGCTGATGAGAATATGGGGAAGCATTTTTTGTATGATTGATGTATTTTTTTGTATATTGGGTGCTGAGGGCACCTATGACATGTTGACTATCATGGTTTATATATATATATGTGTATATATATTTGGATATATTGTCGTGTATTCACGTGGATGCACATTTTTGTCTCTTGTATATGCCCATGGAGGCAAATGTTATGCACGTGGATGCATTATTTTGTTATTTGTATATGCCCGTGGAGGCACATGTTATGCACGTGGATGCATTTTGTTTATGGATATGCCCGTGGAGGCACATGTTATGCACGTGGATGCACATTTGGGTTATGACATGATGTGATTGGTGTGCTAGTCGAGGACATTGTTGGCCATATGGTCTGCTACACTATTGAGGTGTCTTGGGACATGTGTGAATGAAATGGATTCAAACTGTCTAACCATTTGTTTAGTGCGCAGGAATTTTCTGAAAAGACAGGGATCACGTACCTGGTAATCATTGTTGAGCTGGGAAACTAGGAGCTGTGAGTCCAAGAAAACGTTGAGGTGACGGATGCTCATTTGGAGAGCTGCAGCCAAGAGACCGGTCACGGCATCGTACTCAGCTTGGTTATTGGTGGCGGAACCTAAACATACTCCGTCAATGTGAATTAATTCATGTGAAGGGGAGTATATTAGCCAAGCTGCGGAGGCAAGATTGGGAGACCAACGGCTTGCACCATCAGCGAAACCGACATAGCAGAGTGGAAGAGGATCCATCTGTGGTCATGCAGAGAAAAACAAATATTTAGGTTTTTGAATTTTTTGTGAGAAAAGAAAGTAAGCCTATACTAGAATGGACGGTGGTGTCCATCAGATTTTCTATGGGTAAAATCGTTTAAGGTACAACCCGTTGCGTGGGTTGCGTAGGGGATTGCCTTCTGAATCGGTCAGAATGTATGCCCCCTGCCGGAGGCAAGTGTGTACGATGTAAGGGCCTTGCCACATAGATACAAACTTCCTCTTTCCGGTTTTATCATGAGCTTGATCGTAAGCGAGGACAAGATCTCCCTCAGAAAAGGTTCTTGGGTGGACGTGTTTGTCGTAACTTAGTTTTGATCGTTGTTTGGCTGCTTCCATGTTTTGAATGGCTGTGCGCCGATCTTCGTCGGCCTGCTCTAGGAGTAGTAATCGTTGCTCAATCGGGGAAGTGTCCAGTAGGAGTTCAACGGCGATATGTAAGGCTGGAATCTGGCATTCAATAGGGAGGACGGATTCGACACCGTGAACTAAATGGAAAGGGGTAAAACCGGTGGCGGTTTTGGTTGAGGTGCGGTAAGCCCATAGTGCCAGGAAAAGCATGTGGTGCCAATTGGATTTGTGTTTGTCTACCGTACATTGGAGGATGGTCTTCAAAATTTTATTGATCGCTTCGACTTGGCCGTTTCCTTGGGGATAGTAGGCGGAAGAGAAATGCTGTTCAAATTTCGACATGGTTGATAATTCTTTCCAGACGGCATCTTCGAAGTGAGAGCCATGGTCAGAGACTAGTTGCTTCGGCACTCCGAAACGAGTGATAACATGGTTGAAGAAAAACCGTGATGTAGTGTCGGCCTTGCAATTGTAAGTCGGCATGGCTTCTGCCCACTTGGTGAAATAATCTACGGCCACAACGATGTGTTTGTGACCACCGGCTGACGTGGGGTTGCAGTCGAGGAAGTCGATGGCCCATTTGCAGAATGATCCAACAGTGATGACTGGATGAAGGGGGGCGGGGGGGGTTCTTGCTTTGGGGGCAAAGAGTTGGAAGTTCTGGCAATGCTTGACTGCGGTGATGCAATCAATAAAAAATGATGGCCAAAAGTAACCTGCCCGAATGATCTTCTGGGCGGTAGCCATGCCGGAGAAATGGCCTCCGCAAGCACCGCTATGACAATCATTGAGGACTTGTTCTGCCTCACTATGGGATAGTCATCGGCGTAGGATGGTATCAATGCCGCATCGATAAAGTACATCCCCTATTAAGAGGTATCGGGGGGCATGGTGTCGTATACGACGGCGTCCGTCATGATCGATGTGTGGTCAAAATTTTTGCGTGCGGAGGTAAATCAAAATGTCTCCGTACCATGGGTCGTCAGACGAAATGATGAAGATTTGTTCGTCAATCAGATCTGTTTGGATAGCAGGTGATGACGAAGAGGATGGGAGGTCGGTGATGAGGTGAGCAAGCGCGAGGGCTTTGGTGCTTTTAGGGGTTTTGAAAGTAAGGTCATATTCCTGGAGGATAATGACCCATTTAGCAACACGACCTTGTAGGAGCCGCCGGGTTAGGAGATAGACCATAGGGTTGGAGTCGGCCACAACCGTGGTATGACTGATTAGAATGTAGTGTCGCAATTTTTGTACAGAAAAGACTACAGCTAGGGCTAATCTTTCCTCGTATGGGTAACGTAGGGGTGGGCCGGACAAGGTCTGGCTGACGTAATAAATTACATGCTCTTGGTGAGAGGCATCTTCTTGGACCAAAACTCCGGACACAGCATATTCAGATGCCGAGACATAAAGGGTGAAGTCTTGAGAGAAATCCGGTGGGGACATCAAGGGGGCTTGTGTGAGAGCTTTCTTGAGGGCTTCGAATGCCGTGTTTGCTTGCTCATCCCAAACAAAGGGTATGTGGGTACGAAGTAAGCGTAAGAATCCGTGGACTTTGGTGGCGTAATTAGGAACGAAGCGCCTAAGGAAATTGGACCGCCCTTGTAGACTCTGGAGCTGCCGAAGCATGCGAGGAGGGGGGAGTTCTAAGATGGCTTTGACTTTCAAGGGATCGATAGTAATTCCATCTTGGGAAACAATGAAACCCAACAACCGGCCTGCCGGAACGCAAAACACACACTTGTGTGGGTTCAAGCGGATTTTATATTTGCGACAACGCAGGAAAACTTGCCGGAGGTCGTTAATGTGGTCTGATCATTTTCGGGAACGGTCTGTAAGGTCGTCAAGATAGACTCGCAGGATATGGACCAAGTCGTGAAAGCAATAGGTCATGGCTCACTGGAAAGTGGCACCAACATTTTTAAGGCCGAATGGCATGACGCAATAGGCAAAGGTGCCCCATGGGGTGGTGAAGGCAGTCTTGTACTGATCCTCCTTACGGATGTGAATTTGGTTGTATCCGAAAAACCCATCCATGAAAGATAGGACTTCATGGCCCGCACACTCATCAATGAGTTGGTCAATGAATGGCGTGGGGAAATTGTCTTTTGGACAAGCGTGTTTTAAATCACGGAAGTCAGTGCATACTCTAAGGGTGCCTTGATTTTTGTTGACGGGAACAGGGTTCGACACCCAGGTGGTGTACGGAATAGGATAAATGAATCCTGCTTTGCGAAGTTTCTCGACCTCAGCTTTAACAGCGGGGAGTTTGGAAGGATGAATGGGTCGCTGTTTCTGACGAACAGGGGGTACCTCAGGCCATGTATCAATGTGGTGCTCTATAATGGTGGGGTCAAGACCAGGAATTTCGGTATAGGACCAGGCGAAAACATCCCAGAATTCTTGAAAAAGCTTTTTATACGCCTGAGTTTTTGCTTGAGTGCAAGATGCGCCCAGTGAGATGAGCTCAGGTTTCCCTGGTGTTGTGGAAATATCGATTTGTATAATGGGGGAAATGTTGGACATGTTCCCTTCTTCAAAGGCATCCGGTGCTGGGATGGGGTCTTTTAACCAATCAACCTTAGTGGGTATGAAATATTTCGATTCGACCGATAGCTGGTTGGATGCGGTGGATGTAGATGTTTCCGGGAGGAAATACGAGCGATGATGCATATCATCCCAAGGGTAGTCGGGTGCAGTGAGTGTCTCCAAAATTTGCTCATCAGTATTGAAGTAGTCAGACCATAAATCAAGGGGTTCTGGTTTGAAAGTTGTTGAAGTCATATAGATTGTATTGACTTCTTCCGACGAGGATGATGGCGGGGGGTAGATCTCCTCGATGAGGGGAGGAGATATCTCTAAATCGACGTTGTTTAACTCGTACAATGCTGCTCTATAGTCAGGGAGATCAGGACAATGGTGAGAGTAGTGGTCGTAAACACTGCATATGGCACAAGGATGGTTAGTGCGCAGTGATCTGTCATGAGGCTGAGGAGGTGGCTCTAGTCTAACTACTGGGATGCTAGTGTCATCGTCCAACATATTCATATGTTCCTGGAGTGCCGGTAACTATGGGCATTGATGAGTGGGATGGCCTATTTCATCGCACAATGAGAATTTAGGAGGAGCTCGAAATACGGGAGGGGGTTTAACTGCCTTAGGAGGTGGTATAGCAGTGTATGGTTGTGGACCTCTGCCCCCAGTGGGCTTGACAAGAGGAGGAGGATTCGTTGACGACAAAGGGATATTGAGACCAGGAGGAGGTTTTGTTGACGACAAAGGGATTGTGACACCGGGAGGAGGTTGAGTAGTGGTAACAATAGGTTGTACCGGTTGGAGGATGACATTTGGTGTCGGCGGTGGAGCGGGAGGCGAAATATACCACATGGGTAATCCCAATGTTAACCCGGGTAGACTAAGGGTAGCCATAACTGGGGCGCTTACTATACCCGAAGGAGGAAATAGAAAGGGGATGGTGTGGATGGGTGTAACACCGATGTGACTAGGGACCAATGGTGTTTGACTACCGGGTGCTTGTGTATTCTGTGAAAGAGTACAGAGGTTTGCGGCGTGGGTCTCCGATGACAGTGGTGGAATGGCCTGGAATGTAGAGGTCATTGGTGTATCTGAGTAAAGTCCGGGTCCCACAGAAGAAACAAAGGAGGTAGTTGCACTAGAAGCGGGTTGTTCAATCATGGGGAGAACATTTTCGGGTGCTGCAGGGGCATTGGGATCATAGTAGGTGAGTTGGTCGATTTTGACCACGCGTCCCTCGTGGGGGAACATCATGGTACGAAAAACGGATGAGGCAACCGCTTTCATGGCGTACATGTAACTGCGGCCAAGTAAAAGGTTATAATCGAGTTGGGCATTAATGACCTCTATGTCGATGAGCACAGTTTTCCCACCCAATTGGACGGGGACATTGGGTAGTAGACCTTGAGGTTGAGTTGACCGGCTGTCGTAGGCCCGCAATGCAGTGGTGGATTGCTGGAGAGTAGGGGATCCCAACTTCTGCCAAACGAATGTGGACATGACGCATGTAGAGGCACCCTCGTCGATGATACATCGATGGATGACAAGATGCCGAATAGAAATAGAAACTTGGACTGCTATGGTGGAAGGCAGACGTGGTTCGGACTGGTCCAAATCAAAGGTCATCAATTTCGAATCATTTGGGTCAATCGCCCCAATGGTGGAAAGTAAAGTCTTGCGCTGCGTAGGACAGTTTTTCAAGACTTCTAACGCAGACATGGCTGCGGGAGATTGAGCTAAGTCATCTACGATGTTGTAATTTGACGCAGCCCGTGCATTGGGGTTGTTGTTGATACAGCGGAGTGGGAAACGAGGTGCTTTAGAGGCGCCATCGAGTGGAAGCGGTGCTATACATAACGTCTGATCAGTGGGATGAGCGTTAGTATCCTTATCGGTGGGGGGGGCTTCGGAGGTAGGGCCATACTGGTTCTGACGTGTCTGGATGTTGACATCAACAGTGGACATCATCAATAAGTGGTGAGTGCCTGAATCAAACATTGGTTGATCAGGAGCGGCGTAAGTGATTTGTTGTGGTGGCACGTTGCCCTGTGGGGGAGCTAACGACTGAGTGTTCACCACTCCTTGTGTTGGAAAAGGGTTTTGTAGCACCAAAGGTTGTTGTTGAGGTGGTGGAGGGTTGGGGGGCGGCTGAGGAGCCGCCTGTCCTTGACGATGGGCGTCATCTGTCCATAGTTGCCGAGATCGCTCCAGATGTGGGAAAGCGTGGGTATAGTGGCCATATACCCCGCAAATAGAACAAGGATGGTTTGTTCGTAAATTAGCATTTTTGGCTTGCTTAGGTGGTCGATCAGGATTCTGATGAGCAGGTGCCGCGTTATTATTTTGTGGAGGGTGGGGAGGTTGTGGACCTTGGTTTTGGTGTTGGTTGTTGCCGCAGTTACGTCCTCTTCCATGGTTTGGTTGCCCACCCTGGTTGCGTTGGTTATTCTGGTATTGGGGCTGATGTTGTTGTGCGTACACATGCCCTTGAGCATTGGGGGGATTCTGGGGAGCCGCAGGTGCGGGAGCAGGTTGTGGTGGGTAATATGCAGGTGGAGCTGGCGGTGGTCCAGTTGCCTGTTGGGGTTGTTGGTACCCCTGAGCTATTGGATGTGTTGGATTAGCTAGTGCAGCTTGCTGTGGGTACTGCATCGGTTGTGGCGGGAACTGAATGGAGTTCTGTGTAGCAGGTTGGTTGTAATATGTAGGAGGTACATATGCTGATGGCGCTTGCCCATAGCAATGTTGTGGACAAGAGGGTCCATGAATGTGATGTGTTTGGTTTGTTGGAGCATAAGAAGTTGTCGCTCTGAAACTGGATGTATCCCTAGAGAGGTCTGGGACAGGCATAGTGCTCACCATGCTGAAAGGTTTAGCTTGCGGTGTGATTTGGCCAATAATGCCATCAGCGGCATGTGATGCCCCCGGTGTGTCACCACGTGAAGATTCGCCGCATGGGGCGTCCGGTATGATTGTGTATAGATAACCCGACTGGGCGTAATTGAGATCAAAATGTTGGGCTTTGAGGATGGCCTCTTCCTCAGACTGGGGTCTTTCGGATGCCACATCCTTCGCAATGAGAGGGAGAAGGGATTTCAGAAACCAATCTAGGAAGATACGGTCGTCTAATTTGATTTTGCAGAGGCTTCGATGTCGACGCCACTCATGAATGTGGTCAGTGATGTGGGTGGCCGTGTTTTGTCTGCAAGACAGTAGGATCTCGACGCCCGCATCATAGCGGACAGGTAACTGAAAGAACTGCAGGAAGGTCGAGGCAAGGGAGGTAAAGGTGGCATGCATCCCATGGGGCTGCTCGATATACCACTTGGCTGCAGAGCCAGTGAAGGTGCGCTGTAACAGACGGAGGCGGACAGAGTCGTCCACTATGGAGTTGGAGGAACACCATAGATGGAAGGACATGATATGGTTCTGGGGGTCCTCACCTGCCTTACCCTCAAACTTAGGGATGTCGGAGGGGAGTTTGGTGGGCATGTGAGGCCACGCAGGATCGTGTCTGATAGGGTCATTGGTGAGCCTGGCTAAATCTGGCAAGTTCAGACTTGCCATAAACGGTAAGCTAGCAGATGTAGCGACTGGGACTGGGACATGCCTAGTCATGGTGGTATGGGGTCCAGTAGCACCTAAAGGTATGCTAGGTATTGAAGGTATATGTCCTCCAATAGGTGTGGTCTGGTAAGGGCTAGCGCTTCCTAGTGCAACATGGGTTACACCAGGGTTAGGAATAGTAGTGGTGATTCTTGGGATAGGGTTTGTGGAAACCAGATGGGGTGTGACCCCTATGTTGGGCATACCCATAACAGGTGGTGGCCCTGTGTTGGGAATTCCTATAACAGGAGGTGGCCCTGTGTTGGGCATTCCTAAATGTGGAGTGTTACCCATATCGGGCATACCCAGGGGGGTGGTTGTTGCCATGGACGGAACTGCAGTAGAAGGGTCTGTAGACGTCTCTCCTATGGTGCTGGTAAAGAGTGGATCAAATGGTGTTCCAGACATAATGTTGGTTGGGAATAACGCAGTGGGATTTTTGGATTCTGCCTCAGAATCAGAAGTGAAGTGAGGCATGTCAGAATCGGATGACTGTCTAGTTGACCGACGATGTGTCGAGTCAAGGGATAAGGCTCGGCGTCAGTGACGTGGCGAGCCAAGTAGACTGAACTCTGGGAGTTCGCCCTGTAGACGACGAGAGCGTCTAAAATTCTCAATGGTGGGAAAATAAGTTTTTGTGTAAAAAATCTGTATGTGTAAAATGGTAATGTATAAAAAACTCAAAACCCTAATGCAACCAAGCGTGCAAGAAGGGGAGTGAAAAATGAAGGCTCTCAGGCCAAAAAATCAACCTCAAAAAGGGCACTTATTCTAGCAGCTGTGCTACAATAAGTGGAGGGATACAACAAATGGTTAGAGTACCAACATGCAAACAGCTTCTAGAAAAAATAGGTGTAACTAGACCAAAGGTGGGTTGAATCATGCAAACACCTAACTAAAAGTATTGTGAATCAACAAACGATATCCTCTGCAAGGTGATGAAATCCAAGTCAGACAATATGAGTGTTGAGACAACGGCTAGATATCCCCCTACTGGGAGGGACACCGGGTAATCAATCCTAAAGAAAGGCTACTAGATACTCCGTTCATGACGCGTTGAGAAAAGGTAAATCTGCCATTTGGTCCTTGATCGCAATATCCCAATACAGGGATATCCTGAGAACTGCGAATGGTAGCCCTTCGGTTACTGAATGGATTTCGGTATTCCACTCAGGCTTCCGGAACCATCCTCGCGACTTCAACCCTCCTAGGGGAGAGGCCTTCCCACAAACCGGTTGTGACCGCGCCAATAAATACTAAGAGATTTTAGCTCCCTAAATGGACAACTTCTATGTCTCAGATGTGATAATTGAGGGGTGTTATTGGAACACCTATCCCCCCAATACTACCTAGCTACAAAGTTCTTTTAGTGTTCCTCAAGTGAGGTTAAAACTGTGTTGAAATTAGGGTAAGTTTTAAAGCTCAGTTCAATTAAGTGTTTGAGTGGGTGCACGTGTAGTATTGCAAACTGAACTTGAAAGAAGTAAATGCTTTATAGGAAATTTTCAAAAAATAAAGGATCTTTCAAAAATAAAAAAGCAAATATTTATGACTTCTTTCAATAAATGGAAACTAAATGCTTTGCAAAATTAACTCAAAAAACAAAGGATCTTTGGAATCATGAAAGCAAATAATAGACTTCTTTAAAGAAATAAATGGTTTTCTTTTCAAGGAAATTGCTAAGGGCAATATTTTTAAAGAAGTAAACAGGAAATTTTTTTAACCTAGATAAACTGCAAAATAAGTCTTTCTTTCACTTTCTTGAAATGTTTTAAAAAGACTTCTAGATGTGCATTTAAATAGTAAAATTTTTTCTATGGCTGTAAAATATGCAGAATTTAATACTGTAAAAATGTGCTATGTGGGCAGAAAATACAGTAAAAAATAATTTTTTTAATCGGAATGGCCGAATGAAAAAATTAGCAGCGCGGCTTTTGATAGAAAATCCGCGATGGACCGCGCGGGTTTCTATCGCACAGTCGCAATGGACCGCGCGGGATTTAGGCGCACTATCGCGATGTGCAACGCGGAAAATGTCTGCGAAGCCGCGATGTGCAGTGCACAAATAGGCCGCGAAGCCGCGGGGAACCGCGTGGAAAATGGCCGCGCAGTCGCGATGTGCAGCACGGTAAATGACCGCGAAGCCGCGATGTGCAGCGCGGAAACAGGCCGCGAAGCCGCGGTGAACCGCGCGGAAAATGGTCGCGCAGTCGCGATGTGCAGCGTGGTAAATGACCGCGAAGCCGCGATGTGCAGCGCGGAAACAGGCCGCGAAGCCACGGTGAACCGCGCGGAAAAAAAGCCGAAAAGTAGCGATGGACCGCGCGACTGTCAGGCTAAAAACCGCGAGGCGAAAGCCGTGCACGGAAGCCGAAAAATGAACCCGAAAATTGAGAATTCCGGGCTGTTAATGGAAATAGATGGGGCCAAAAACTAGAGCAGCAATGGATCTGCTGTCTAGGATGGCAGATCTATGGATCTAAAGGCTGAAAACTAATAAAAAACTGAAATTAAAAGCAAAATTTGAGATCTATTGTTCAAAGCCAGCGGAGTCGCCAAAAACTGTTGGCCCGGTTTTGCAACCAGGCTTAGTGCTATGGGCACCTGCTAACTAGTAGCAGCAGTTTCAATAGAATTAAACAAGAAACTAATCTAAACAAAACTAATCATGGATCTAATGCAAGAATATAAGCAAATAATGTAAACATTTAAAAAACAAGAACAAGAAAATATTAAAGAATGAATTTGTATTGAAGAATGGGGGCCAAGCAAGTGCTTGCGATAATACCTTCAATGGTGAAGGTTGATGTTGAGCAACTCCCAAGATGAATAGCTCCAAGCTCCAAGAGGTCTCCTTCTCCAAGGTTTCTTACAATGGCCAAAATGCTCAAGGAAGATTTCGGCAGCATGAGGATGAGATAATGGATGGATGTGAAATGAGGAGCCCCTACCACCTTTTTATAGGTTTTGGTGGTGGGGAATACCATTTGTGGTTTTGTGGAAACCAAATGGTATTGACCAACATGGTTTAGGTACTTTTCCCTCCTTTTTTCTTTTTTGAATAAAATTAATATTTTTATTCCCTTTTTAATATTTTTGGGAATTTGGACCCTTTTTGAGGGTTTTTTATGCTTTTTTAGGAAAAATAATCTTTTTTAATGGAAAAAAAGGGTGTACTTAGGTCTTTTGGTGACCTTTTGTTGGTTTCAGAGGCTCAGATGGTGAAAAAGTGGACAAATGGGTCATGTGAATAGGGAAATGAGCTAGTGAGCACTTTTTGGGTGTTAACACCATGTGTGATGAATATCAGGATGATATGCATCAAGACGATGATATGATGATGATCAGGATGATCATGTACATCAGGATGATGTATGGTGAGTATCAGGTTGATAGTATGTAGCCGTGGATAGGTTTTGCAGATGAGCATGTAAGTTGACCTGGGAGATCTTTCCGATAGTGCTGCGGCACATAAAGGATCCTGGGATACTCTTTCGAGGCTTTGTCCTATGGCATATAATAGCACCCTGGGAGATCTGATAGGTTGAGAAGTACACTCGTAATCAGTCCTGGGAGGCTCTTTCGAGGTTTTTCCATGACCACATGTAACTAGAACTGGGAGATACGATAGGTTGAGAAGTACACTCGTAATCAGTCCTAGGATGATCTTTCGAGGCTTTTTGGTGACCACATGTAAGTAGACCTGGGAGATCTTGCCGGTCGTGCTTCAGCACATAAAGGATCCTGGGATGCTCTTTCAAGGCATTGTGGTGGGAGTCACATGTAATTTGACTTGGGAGATATTTCCGGTTGTGCTTCGACACATAAAGGATCCTGGGATACTCTTTCGAGGCATTGTGATGCACGTAATAAGTCCTGAGGATTCCACAGTATGGATAGTGTTGATGAATACCTACAGGTGGTGGGCCTACATCCAGCATGAAAAAGGGTTGGCTCTGTAGAACTTCCTATGACGAGAATAATTATGAGATAGACCAGTGATCGAGATGTCGAGTCCATCAGTAGTGATGATGATGATGCTCCGTGATCCAGTGATGATGATCCAGCTCCAGTATTGAATACTTGTGCCGATATGTATTGATGACTTGTGTCAAGATAATACCTTCCTATTTAAGAGGGAGTGTTGATGTATATGTAACTTCAGAAGATATTCACTTGTATATTGTATGTATTACATTTGTACCTTATTCTATTACCAACAGAGATGTATTATTCCTCTGATTGGAAGTGTCGTCATGTGTACTTGCAAGTGTCACAAGTTATATTGCAAGTGTCGTAACTTATACTTGATGGGTTATTAGACCACCTTGATGGGGTTGGCCCTGTATGAGTCATGTTGGTAAAAGGGTTATTAGAACACCCTAGTAGGGGTTAGCCCAGTCAACATTATGTTAAGTGGTTAAGTTGAGGCCAACCTAGTTGAGTAAAGGTCAAGTGAAAGTTAGTGTATAAATAGAGAGTGTGTCTCTCTCATTTTACACATTCTATTATTCACTCACTTCGTATTAGTGAGAGAAGAGGAGGAGTTCGCACAAGTAGAGGAGGAGCATGCTGTTGAAGATATTTATCTCTTGGGTTTGATCATTGTAATCCTTGTATTGATACTTATTCTATCTCTAAGGAAGTTGAGGGGGGTTTTCACCTTCTTGGTTTTCTTCGGTGAAATGTTTTGTGTCTCTTGTCTCTTGTCTCTTATGCTTGATATGTTGTACATGTTATTCTTTCAGTTAATATCCTATATCTATTGAATTAAATGATGAAAATCTAACACACTACACATTTATTCATGTTGACAATCAATGTGCTTGTTATTATTGAATAAGTTGAGAATATACTCATCATGAATATCAAAATCTCAATGGCACTTGAGATTTTGGCCAATGCACCTTATAGGTTTGGCTACAATAATCTTCATCAACACAATAGCAATTGGAAAATTTCTACAATAAAGGACCATAGGTTCGGTAACAATGTATAAGATTAGTGAAAGCATTAATCCAACCAAGGTTTTGTAACAACAAATTCCACATGAATCTGTAGCACATTGACTAAAAATATAGTGTTGTTATGTCCCAATATTCACTGCTCAAATTCATATTCATCTTTATGAGGTTCAATATCATATGGAAATGGTTCTGCAACATCTTTCGTGCATCTTTCATGACCACTCAATCTTGTCATCCATTTTATGAGGTTTGGTAGCAACTATAGTTGTTTTGAAACATCTTTCACAATCATATTTAAAACCAATTTAGTTGATATCCTCTATGTCAAATTTCTTAGGTTAGACTTGATATATAAATAAAGTCAAGCATAAATTATCACACTATCAATAGCTAAGGAAATTATACTATAGTAATTTGGAAGATATATGTGATATGTACTAGAATCAATTTTTTCATAAATATTTATTTTTATGAATGCATTTTCGGTTACATATTTTTGTTGCAATTTTGGTTATATGTTTTTGTTTATATATTTTGAAAAAAATTTCTTATATAGAAATTTTCTTATATAGTCTATAAGGGTACTAGCTCAATGGAAGAGCACTTGCCTTACAAGAAGGACGTTGGTGGTTCGATTCCTCTGTGGCCTATCTACATAAATCAATGACTACTTAACATGAATCAATGACTAGTTAACAACAATCAATGACTAAATAAATGTTTAGTTAACAACAACCAATGACTAAATAAATGACCAATTAACAACAATCAATGACGAAGTAAATGGCCACTTAAAAACAATCAATTAATAAATAAATGCCATGTTAACCAAAATCAATGCCTAAATAAATGACTAAATGTACTACCAAAGAGCGATAACTAATGACCAAATAAATAACCAAATAGTGACAATTAATGACCAAATATATGACCAACACATGAAGCAATTCAAACAATTTATGACCAACTAATAAATGACCAAACTGGTTGGGTGATTTAATGTACCAAATAAGATTGGTGGTACAAATACTGACTCCCTTGGAAGGCTCAATGAAAATCAATGGATTCAGTTGGCTACTTTTATTGTAGGTATGCAAAATCAAGTTCTCTGTATAGGAGGAGGAATATGCTAGTTGATAATACCTTTTCACAAAGAATTGGTACGATTGATGTTTCGAATTCAGCCTGGCTGAAATCTACACCCATGCTCCTGGGCACCCCGACATATGCAAACTAGTACTTCAACTATAGATTGAATGGAAGATATTGGTGAAGGATTCTGAATCATGGGGGATAAATAACATTAAATAATATTAAATATATATTCAAGGTTTACTCCATCAAGTTTGATAAGGTTCTGATAAATTATCACAAAGATACAAGAAACATTGCCTTCTAGGATTGCACACCTAGTTAGAATTCAAGACTTCCAAAACTAGCTAAGAGGATCACAAATTTCTGATCCGAGACACGAAATAATTCATATGGAATCTTAATTAACATCAGGAATATTAATAATTTCATTTGGATCAATACCCATTCATGTATTGAATACATTATGGAAACCAACTAAAACACAATGCAAATCTAGTAGGGGTATGGAAAACTCAAATGGATTCAGACTTCTGCATTGTAAATTTTTATGAATGATATCATAGGGTCAATATAAGAGAAAATCAATCATATGGGATCCAAGAGGCTTCTCAGAAAATCCCAAAGATTCAATCATTAACAAAACAATAGACTAGCACTGAAAAATTGCTAGAAAGCTTGAAGATTTGAACCATAGACTTCATGGCACTTCTTATGAAAGGAAATATGACTCAGGGCTGAACATATGAGTAGAATATGATTGATATCATGAATTCTGAGTAGCAAGTTGAAGGTATTTTACTTTCATACTTTTCAAAGAGTCTCTATTACATCAATTTCTTACAATATGATATGTGGAAGAATTGAAGAAGGAGAGAAGAGTATAGGGATGCATTGGATCTGCAAAGAGTATGAATATAGAACAAGTGGCTGCTCCTGATGGTGCTCCATGCCTCAAAGACTACTCATAGGGGGCACATTCACCAACAAAAACTTCTCCTCTGAGTGGATCTCCTCCAAAATCTCTCTCTGATTGTACTGTATCTCAAGATCTCTTCTTGATGGCTTGAAATATTCATTGATGGGATGTGATTGGCATGTAGATAAGAATTTCATAACTCTCGATCAGACTGTGAACAAAATGGAACACTCAGATTGCATTGGGGCACATCTCCCAAGCTTGGCTACGGCACCTCTCTCAACCTTGAGAAGTAAAAGCTCCGAGACACAAAATCTATTAGCCAAAAACAGTGTGAATGGTGCGCATTAGCATATGTTTATAAGCTTGAATAACTTCCCAGGAAATCAACTGGCACGTGTGAGAGGTGAGGGTGCCTTCGTTGAGGTAATTCACAACCTTTCTTGCCTTGTGCAACTTGCTTGCTTTGTGCTTTCACTTGCTTTTAGAAACTACACCCTCCTTAGATTTCTGGATGTTGCCTTCTTTTTCATTTGGATGATTTTCTGCAATTTCCTTCTTTCTTACTTTCCTGCTTTGTGATTTTGTCTGTTTTTTATTGATTTTGCCAGTTTCCATCATTTTCAGTTGACACCTTGCTTTTAGCTGACTCCTTTTTGTTTCTATCTTTTCCAATTGAGTAGGTGAGTTCCACCTTTTCCTCATGCACCCTCCTAGCCACATGAGAATCACAACTCATACCAAAATTAATTATTTATGAAAATAAACATAATTACAAAGTACCTTAGGCATTAACTTTATTAATTAACTAACTACTATATGCCTTGTTCCAAAATTAATTATTAAATGACCCGTGGAACAAATGGGTTAGATGGGTGATCAAGTATCACTAGGGAGGGTACATGGAACTCCATGGTGATGTCAAAATGGGGACATGACAGTCCTCCCCTCCCAAGTTTGCTTGTCCTTAAGCAACAATAATCCAATGCGATGCTTAAATTGTTCTCCTTCCAGTTGTTGCCTCAAGGTTGTTTTTTTGGAATGAATAACATTGGGACCCAAAATGAAAGATAAATGAGGGTTATCCACCATGCTTTTTGTTGCACTACTTTGATCATTACCATATCCCATTGCCTAAATACTCTATATTTGCAACTGAAAATGTAAGTTTCTCCCAATTAAAACAATTGAGAAGGATGTCAAGATCCCATGTAAATCTGTAGAATATAATGTGACTGTGAGAACCACCACTGCACTCCAATGATATCCATGACACTTTAGATATTCCATCATTCCAAGGAATTCCTAGATCCCATGGTCCCCAATGCATACCATCCATCATCACCACTGCTTGTGACAACTTGTCACTCCATGGTATGCCAGGATCCATCCACCATGTTGGAAGTGTGCCATTCCCTGTGAAAATCCTCACAGCAGATCTAAGAGATGATGTATACCTCAAAAGAAAGTAATTGATTAAGAAAGAGAATAGAAGAAGAGTGGTAAATGCAGTATAATGATCAACATAATAATAATACAGTAGAACTCGAATAGAAAAAAAAATACTTCACACACACTAGTTCATTAATCACAATATGGACAAATAAGTAGTACAATGCATGAGGATTCAAATGCCAAGGTGGCAATTCGAATTATCCTTCATGGAGTGATCAAAGGATCACTAGAGTGTCATCGGAGCATAACTAGTAGTCTATCTCATCATCAGTGGAGTCATCAATGCTCAAGTAACTGTCAACCATCAGTCAAACTGAGTCTAACTGAGTGTGGTAGGTGTAACTGAGTGTAACTGGAACTAACTGAATGAAGGAGACTTACTGGAGGGCACATGAGGAGCTAACTGGAGTCAGAACAGGTAGTCATGTCTCATCGGAGGTCAATCGGAGTGATAATAGCAGTGAGCAGTCAGTCTGGCCTCAAATCAAGGAAAGACTGGTGGCTAACTAAAGTAAACTACACTGGTAGGTGAGAAAGGATGAGTGGCTTCCTTAAATCAAGGAGGAAGAGCGCACTAAGCTCTAGGAGGGATAAAAATGATCTGAGAGAAGCTCTCGGGGGCTGGCTAACTGAGGGCTAGGTGCTGGACTGATGACTGGAATGCATGCAAATGCATGCAAACCCTAAATGATGCATGCAAACCCTAAAAGTGCATGCATGACTGAAAATATAAATGATCAAAATACTGGTGGGACTAGGATGGAGTATAGGAATATTCTAACACCCCACCTTAATCCATCCTGGGCCCTGGTAACTAAGACCAAAGGTCACCCAATACAATGAATAATAATAGTCAACAAACCAAGGAAGTGGGGAAAATTTCATGGGAAAAATACCCCCCCCCCCTCAAATTAGACTGTAAGGCACACATAAAAAAATAAATGCTCCAAACTCAAGCAGGTGTGATGCTTGGTCATATGTCTGGAGGTATCTTCTTCTTGGGAAGAAGTGGATCATGCTCAAAAATCATGTGCTTGTACTTTCTCTTCAGATCGAATGTGATGAGAACAAATCCAAAAGTATGAGGATGATCCTTGAACCTGTGATTCGAATCAGTTGAGGTAGGATCAAAAACATGAATATGTAGATAGTCTTTTGTCTTCTCCTTTGAACCATCAAATAATAATGATTGCTTGAAATCCAAATCAGATCCAAGACTTGAATCATATAATTCATATTGAAGAGGTTGTGAGTTATAGTTTAAAAATGTGAATACTACAAGCACACTACAAGCAACACAATAAAATATATTGTGTAGAAACATTCATTGGAGTTGATAGCTACATTTGATTAAAACACCACTTTGATTTATATTTTGACTTCTTCTCATGTTCCTTACTCATGTCATATAGTATTCCTAGAAAAACTTCCAATGAAGGTACTTATATGATATCATAATGTAGCTCTACACTATGTTGGTGTATATGTAACTTGGAAGATATTCACTTGTATATTGTATGTATTACATTTGTACCTTATTGTATTACCAATAGAGATGTATTATTCCTATGATTAGAAGTGTCGTCATGTGTACTTGCAAGTGTCGTAAGTTATATTGTAAGTGTCGTAACTTATACTTGATGGGTTATTAGACCACCTTGATGGGGTCGGCCCTGTATGCGTCATGTGGGTCAAAGGGTTATTAGACCACCCTAGTAGGGGTCAGCCCAGTCCACATTATGTTAAGTGGTTAAGTTGAGGCCGACCTAGTTGAGTAAAGGTCAAGTGAAAGTGTATAAATAGAGAGTGTGTCTCTCTCATTTTACACATTCTATTATTCACTCACTTCGTATTAGTGAGAGAAGAGGAGGAGTGCGCACAAGTGGAGGAGGAGCATTATTCTGAAGATATCTATCTCTTGGGTTTGATCATTGTGATCCTTGTATTGATGCTTATTCTATCTCCGAGGAAGTGGCGGGGTTTT
The DNA here is from genome assembly GCA_027924585.1 of Larix kaempferi. Taxonomy (NCBI): domain Eukaryota; kingdom Viridiplantae; phylum Streptophyta; class Pinopsida; order Pinales; family Pinaceae; genus Larix; species Larix kaempferi. The sequence goes on from BSBM01000660.1 coordinate 11,756,295, forward strand.
CACCTTCTTGGTTTTCCCCGATGAAATGTTTTGTGTCTCTTGTCTCTTATGCTTGATATGATGTACATGTTATTCTTTCAGTTAAGATCCTAGATCTATTGAATTAAATGATGAAAATATAACATGGTATCAGAGCTAGCTTGAAGGAAGGCATGGTATGGCATTTATGAGACTTGTTGTACTTGTGACAAATTGGAAGCTAGAGCTTGATATAGCAAAAAACAGTCATCGTGGCACTTTCGCTATAAATCCATTTTGGCAAAGGTCTAGGTTCTAAAAATTCTATAGGTCATAGATAGCATCCCCATGTACCTTGTGTCCGAAGGAAAACATATAATTCATTGTACTTTATGTTTTATGACCTGTATAATCTAGGGTTTCTGCCTCTTCCACATATCAGTCATAAACATGTGACCTAGGAAAAAAGGTCACAACTTGGGTTAGGAAGCTCCAAATGAAATTTACTAAAAATTAATAGGTAGGGAACAAACTGTACTTTCACAAGCCCACGTTTCAGATGCCGAAGTTGAACCAGTAACACATGGCACGCCGTACAAGTTCGCTCTCCTATTTTATCCCATAAACAGTTCACGTTGAGACACTTGGCATAACTCTCTCTCAGAGAATCCAATTGAGGTCAGACTTGTGGGGTTGGAAAGATGATAGGTCAGGATACCACAGACCTAAGTTTCAGACCCTGTGGATTCTTAATTTCAGAGATGCATTAGAAACAATCAGGTGCATATTTTTGTGAAAACAAAATTGGATTCTGAGCACCTTCATTCTTGGCTTATCATTGCTGCGGGAATTTAGGGCTTCGGAGAAAGTTGAGAATTTTGGAATCAGAGACCAAGATCGAATTTTTTGGTTGGGTAGAAGGCCAAGCTTGATTAAACCCTAGTTCGAGATTTTGATCGGTAAGGTGGAAAATTAGGGTTTCTGCAAAAGTTGAAATTTTTGGAATCTGAGACCACGGCTGGAAGCTCCTCAGAAAAATCAAAGTTTAGAGTACAAGATTGAAATTTTTGGTTGGGTAGAAGACCAGGCTTTATCAAACCCTAGTTCGGGATCCTGTCGAGAAGATCCGAAAGTTTCAAAGGCAATTTTGAGGGGTCAAATTTTGCAGTTTTCAAAATTGAAATATACCAACTTGATCAGCTCATCAAGGCACATCTTTCCATCCATTCAGAAGTTTGAAATTCAAAATTTGAATTTTTAGGGTTTCTCTGATAAACCCTAATGCAGCTCCAGATCTAGTCTCAACAAATCAAAGAGGATTGGGTTAATCCTAGAAGACAATGAATTGGACACCTGCATAAGTGAAGAAGTTCCAGTTCTAGAGGGAGATAAGGCTAAGGCCTTACATAAGAAGACTACAAGCAATATCGACAGGTTTGACTTGTGGAATACATGTATGTTTTGAAATATGTTCATGATTAAGTTTATGATATGTTTGTCTTCATATTATTTAGCTTAGTACAATTTTGATTAATGTTAGACTTGTCTTATCACCCTAGTAAAAGTATGAATGCATGTGAATGATAAAATACATTCATTGATTAGGGTTATGACACTTATGATTGTACTAATGCAATGTAGTGTTGTATGAGGTTGATGTTGTCTGCTAACATGAAAGGTACATCAAGAAAGTTCTAGATCAAGAACATATGACGATGGTGACATGAAGACAAAGACTCGTCCATAGTCATGAATCGCATAGAATCTCTACTAACGAGGTATGTATAATTTGGTTCTACCTATGAGATATGTAGGTTACTAGCACAAGTCTTTGAAGAGAACAAGAAGACATTTTGCGGGTATGTTAGACATAACTAGCTAACATGATAATCCAGGTATGTTTTTCCTATATCATGTTAGAATCCTATCTTATGTTAGGATCTCTTATATAAGTATACTTGTCATGATTGATAATGATTATTCTTGAAGTTAAAAGGGTTCATGCATATTATGTTTCTTACTTTGATTGATGATATGACTAACCAGAAGAGTCCTATGGTCAAATAAGTATATGCATGAGTAAAAGAAGTCTTCCCTGAAACCTTGAATACTAACACTTATTACCTATGTATGAAATGATCATGACCATACATATTTAAGATTATTTAGAATCATAATGTTTTGATAGTATTGAGATTATACTAATATATGTATGAGATCTTGAGGATGACACACTGATGACACTAGTGCACACTTAAGCATGCATAGTGGTCCAGGATGGATATAAGTTCAAGGGCAGATAATCCAGGAAGCAAAGATAAAGAGGAAGCACACTCCAGTAGTTCCTACAAGGAAGCAAAGATTGAGAGGGAGTCCACCCTACGACTAAACAAAGATAATTATTTGAATTGTCATTTCTTATTATTACTTAAATGATGTTGTTCATTCATGTACATACTTACGTTCCTAGATTTAGGATGTACATTTTACATTTTAGAAAAGTTGAATTAATGAACAAGATACTACTAATATAGGAATGGGTAAGTGGCCTATGGTACTATACAACATTCCATTGCTACTTATCTAGAATGAAACCTCTTTGCTGACATGTTGGGAGTTGTGCACACTCTTAACAATGTTCTGGTAGAGATGGAAGGCATCTAGAAAGTTACGGGATATGGATAAATGTTGTATTGAAGCATTGGCTAAGATAATTGCATGATTGTATGACATATGCCTTTATGTGTAAGACTTTGTTCTGTAAACTATGAGAAGTTTCTAATCATGCAATTGAATTTGACTCTTGTAGGAAAGGTCATGTACAATCACCTACAAAAGAAGGACTACAACATTTGTTCCAACAATGAAGTTCAATAAAACTATCTATTGAAGATATTGAAGAATCTGAAGTTCCCAGGATTTGGGATGCTGTAATGGAAGAATGCCATGATCAAGGAATACCAATCAATCATGAAGAATGATGTTTGGGATGTAGTCCCAAGACTAGAAGGGAAGTTTATTGTGACTTCCAAATTGATCTATAAGATCAAGCATGCTCCAGATGGTAGCATAGAGAAATACAAGGTGAGGTTTGTAGCTCATGGTTTCTCCCAGAAAGGGGGAATAGACAATGAAGAAAATTTTGCTCCTATAGCCAGATATACTTCCATCAGAACAGTACTTGTTCAGTCTACAGTGATGAAGTGGAAGATACACCAAATGGATGTCAAGACAACTTTCTTGAATGGTGTAGTTGAAGAGGAAGTATATGTGGAGCAACCACTTGGTTTTGAGACACATGACAGGGAGTCATATGTGTACAGGTTGAAGAAATCCTTGTATGGCTTGTTGCAAGATCCTAGGACTTGGTATGGTAGGATAGACATCTTTCTATCCAGTTTAGGATTTACAAAGAGTAAAGCGGATTCCAAACTTTACTACAAGGTTGAGGAAGGCAATCCAGTGATACTCTTATTGTATGTGGATGACCTGTTTGTGATAGTTGATGATAGATTGATTGCCGACACGAAGAGGAAGATTGCTGCCAAGTTCGAGATGAAGGACTTGGGGATGATGCATTACTTTCTAGGCATGAAGGTGTGGCAGAGTGCAGATGGAATCTTCCTTAGATAAGGGAAGCATGCAGTATAGATCTTGAAGCGGTTCGGGATAATGGATTGCAAGGCCATGGTCACACCTATGGCATCAAACTTGAAGCTTCTGTGTGATGCTTCATCTGAGCCGGTTGATGTCACGATGTATCGTAAGATGATTGGGTCCTTGATGTACTTGATGAACACGAGACTAGATATTTTCTTTGCGGTGAACACATTGAGCTAGTTCATGAAGGATCCTAGACATCTTCACCTGATTGCTTTAAACCATGTTCTGAGATTGGGCAGGCAGTGCTGCAGATAGGAAGAGCACTTCAGGGTGTTGCTTCAGTATGGGATCAGGTGTGATCTCTTGGTTTAGCAGGAAGTAGTCTTGAATAGCACTGAGTATAGTCGAAGCAGAGTATGTCGCAGCTTGTTCAGTCAGTTGTGAGGCAGTATGGATGAGGAAGCTACTTTCTGAGTTATTTGATATCTTGTTGGATGCTACCTGTGTCTTCTCTGAAAACCAGAGTTGTGTGAAGTTTTCTGAGAACCTGATGTTCCATGAAAGGTCCAAGCACATCGAGATCAAATATCACTATATCAGGTATATGGTGCAGAGAGGAACAGTGAAGCTCTTGTATGTTGCGACGGATGAGCAGGTTGCAGATGTGTTGACAAAACCACTAGCCAAAGTGAAGTTTGAGTACTTTAGAGAGAGGCTTGGTTTTCTTCATATTGAAGATACTTCGAGGAAGAAGTGATGGGACACATTTTCAGGAGCCATTCCAAGCATGGTGAGAGGAGGATCCTTCCCATGGCTATGGATGTAAGCATTGTGTGATGAGCATCAGGACGATGCTCCAGTTACTGCTTTGGATATGCATCAGTTGGATGCTTTGTATGATTAGTTGGATCATGTATATTGATATGAATCAAATGTATGCTTTGTATGATCAGTTGGATCATGTATATGTATATGCATCACTTGGATGATTTGTATGATCAGTTGGATCATGTATATGTATATGCATCAGGTGGATGCTTTGTATGATCAGTTGGATCATGTATATGTATATGCATTAGTTGGATGCTTTGTATGATCAGTTGGATCATGTATGATGACATGCATCAGGATGATGCAGTGACGATGATCATGATGACCATGTGTTGGCCCGGTTTTGCAACCAGGCTTAGTGCTATGGGCACCTGCTAACTAGTAGCAGCAGTTTCAATAGAATTAAACAAGAAACTAATCTAAACAAAACTAATCATGGATCTAATGCAAGAATATAAGCAAATAATGTAAACATTTAAAAAACAAGAACAAGAAAATATTAAAGAATGAATTTGTATTGAAGAATGGGGGGCAAACAAGTGCTTGCGATAATACCTTCAATGGTGAAGGTTGCTTACAATGGCCAAAATGCTCAAGGAAGATTTCGGCAGCATGAGGATGAGATAATGGATGGATGTGAAATGAGGAGCCCCTACCACCTTTTTATAGGTTTTGGTGGTAGGGAATACCATTTGTCGTTTTGTGGAAACCAAATGGTATTGACCAACATGGTTTAGGTACTTTTCCCTCCTTTTTCCTTTTTTGAATAAAATTAATATTTTTATTCCCTTTTTAATATTTTTGGGAATTTGGACCCTTTTTTAGGGTTTTTTTTATGTTTTTTTAGGAAAAATAATCTTTTTTAATGGAAAAAGGGGTGTACTTAGGTCTTTTGGTGACCTTTTGTTGGTTTCAGAGGCTCAGATGGTGAAAAAGTGGACAAATGGGTCATGTGAATAGGTAAATGAGCTAGTGAGCACTTTTTGGGTGTTAATAGATTGCCCCCTGATGTGTGAGGGAAGGAGCTCATCGTATGGCCGATAGACATCATAGTTCATTTGTCTTTTTCTGGGGTATTAGGGGAGAGAAGAGACCGGTTGGAGACTGGAGCCATGGCCCTTGGAAGCTGCAAAAACAAAACATATTACATGGCCTCAATATGAATGAGGTATAATCTCTGATAATGGACGAGGCGGGCATTCCCATGCTCGTATCAAGACATATACATAACAATTAGTCCCAAGAAGGGGGATCTAATACATAAAGAATCTACTGGTACATCATAATGGTCCAGGGGGGACATTATTTTGGGATATACTCTTGATCATAACTGATACACTGGAATAACTGGTGAACTGCTGAAACTGAAGGTGTCCAACATCTGTAGGGACTCAAAGATTATGAGTCATCTCTGAGAATTAATGTAACTGTGTACTCAAGGGAGTATGAAACTGGGGTACATCTGAATACTGTTGCCATGTGCAACCCAGATATCTATAGAAAAAGTGTAACTGGTTGTATCCATAGGAAGATTCTCAAATGTGGAGGAGTCAGGAGGTATCCGGGGTCTTCGACTAATAACTGAAAGGATCAATGTCCTGTGCGAGTCTCAACGATGGGATCAAGGTGTTGAAGTCGAGCATGTGAGAAACAACCAGTTGGAGAGGCAATGAGGATTCCTCTCGAAATGATTCATAGGCACTCATCATAAATGGTAATGAGTCCAAGACACAGGGACCTCTAGGTCTATCCTCTGGAATAAATGTGGTTGTCGTCAACAGAGGGAGACCAGCAACTAACAAGGCAATGATTTTTCCTTGATAGGAGCACGAGGTGTAGAACTGAAGTGTTGTAGTACTGATGGTAGGACTGACATACTTGTGGGGATGGGAAATAACTGGGTCAAAAAGTGGGTAGACTCAAACTTCCTTTGTTCATAGCATGATGACATGGTTGACCTGGCAGCGTAGGGAACTGATTTGTAGGTGTGGGGATCATTGCTTTGATTGAATGGTATATATTGACTCTGGGGGGGGGAGGACGAGTTGATAGGTGCTGTCGAGGTATTTTCAAGGTAACATACTGCAGAATACTCTGAACAAAGGCAACCAAAATGGGGAAGCTGCCATATGATTAGATGTGATCTGTCGTGGCGCCAAGAGGCACCATTGATTCCTTCTTCGTAGTTTTAATGAGCTCCAAGAAGGGATAAAAGTGTGCTCTGAAATGTTACGGTCCTATGGATTTTGTGAGCCCAGGACGGCTCATGCTCATGGTTGCTTTCATGTTTAGAGAGTCTGAAAATGGTAAGTGGACTCTATTGGTGTTTCTTTTTCGTAAGTTTAGTCTCCAAGGCCCGAAAAAGCATAAAATGATGCGGATGGAGAACTCTTCTAGCCGATGTGACTAGAGTATACCTTTTTCGTAATTAGTCTACGAGGTCCAGAAAAGGGGTAAACTTATACCAGGTAGACGCCCTTTCAGATACGTTTAGCGAGCATGAAAGGAAGAAAGATTGCTCGGCGATCTTTTCATTGTTTTAGGAGTCAGAAAAGAGCTGAACAGAAACTCCCTAAGTGCCTTTTTCGTAAAAGGGATTGCTCGGCCCGAAAAAGGGATAAAATTATACCGAACAAAAATGGATAGATGGGAGCGAGAAAAGGTCTCAAGCGTCATCATGTGTGTGGGATACTGGATCCGGTGACATAAAGATTGTCACAAAGGGGGGCTGCGGTCGTTGTGGCACGCAAACCGAGGCTATGAGAGGGCATTTTGAAAAAATGGCCGAAAAAGATGGGTGTGAGAGAGAGAAATTATCTCAAGCATCATCACAAGCGCGGAAAACTGAATCCAGCGATATAAGACCTGTCCAAAATGGAGAACGGCCGATGTGGCACGCAAACCAAGGTGACGAGGGGGCATGGGAAAAATGCCCTAAAAATCTAAAGGTGAGTTTGAGAAATGATCTCAAGCATCATCACGAGCGCGGAAAATTGAATCCGGCGGTATAAGGCATGTCGAAAACGGAGAACGGCCGATGTGGTACGCAAACCGAGGTGACGTGGGTGCATGAAAAAATGCTCAGAAAATCAGGACATGACAGCGAGAAATGATCTCAAGCATCATCACGAGTGCGGAAAACTGAATCCGGTGATATATGACACGTCCAAAACGGAGAACGACTGATGTGGCACGCAAACCGAGGCCACGAGAGAGGCCAAAAAATGGTCAAAAAATAGACCCCGTGAAAACGGGAAAAGGAAGGAACCTGCATGAAGTTATCGCTATGCTGATTCCAACGGTACCAACGGTTTGAAAAATGGACGTCGTATGATACCGCAATGGTTGTTTGAAAAATGGTGGAACTTCTATAAATAGGGCGTGGGGCCCAAATGACGTGTCATTGTTACGTGCGAGTTTGGCAGAGCAGTCAGAGCTATTTTTCGATTTCCGGGAGATTTCACCGTTGGTTTTCGATTCTGCGAGTTTCAGGTAACTCTATTTGCTTTAGCCTTTTCAATTATGTCTTTTCTGTTTGGCGGCGGGCCCCCGAAGGCCTCGAAATTCCATGTTGACCCTCCAACGTGGAATATCGCGGGTTTCGTGTCTTTTCCCGCGATGAACCGCGCGGGTTTTAGGCTGACAGTCGCGATGTTCATCGCGACTGTGAGGTTGGAACTCGCGATGTTCATCGCGAGTTCATGGGGGATAGTCATGATGTTCATCGCGTCTGTCCGACCAAAACCCGCGATGTTCATCGCGGTTTCTAGGATGGAGGCCGCGATGATCATCACGGATTTTGGGATGGAGGTCGCGATGGTCATCGCGGCTTTTGGTGAAAAAGCCACGATGGTCATCGCGGCTTTTGGTGAAAAGGCCACAATGGTCGTCGCGGCTTTTGGTGGAAAAGCCGCGATGGGATTTTTTTCAAAAAATTTTGTGCTGGGGCTAAAAATTTCTTCTGTTTTCTGGCAGGATGTTGAGGAGACCATTGTCCTCATGGTGAGAACGGGAGATCGATGATGATCTGATGGAGAAGATTCAGACTGATCCGGGGGTGCGACAGACTCTGGCTGTGAGCGGACTTTTGAAGTTCGCTCAGATCCCACCTATTCGTTCAGTGAGACGGCTCCTGAACAAGCTGGTGAGTTGGTGGGTGCCGACGGAGGGTGCATTTATTATTGGGGGTGAGAGGTTGGAGATCACCCTCACGGATGTCTATTTTTTGACTGGGTTGCCTCGTTTGGGTGAGGTGGGCGTTCTCTTTCCGAGGATCCCGCCGGGTGTAGATATGGAGGACTTGTTACAGACTTTCTGTGTTGGTGATGCCGTTTTGCAGAACAACTCTATTAGTCTGCGATCCCTACGTGAGTGGGATATGCGAGCTGTTGGGGCATGTGTTCTACGGATATTGGGTGCTGCTGCGCCACATCGTTTGTCTGGGGGACAAACGATGTTGGTGGATTCTATTCTACGGGGGACTTACTATGCCTGGGGGCAGATGTTTCTAGCTGGTGTCCGGAGAGATCTGGACAAGGCCAGTCGAGAGGGAGGAGAGTTTTGTTATGCCTCCTTTCTATGTTGTTTTTTCTTTGAGCGGGTGCCGACCTTGCGGCCACGGGTACCCATTCGTGCTGGTCTGGTGAGTGAGCCTCACATGATGCGGTGGGGGCAGATGATGCCTCGTGGCGGTGGTGGTGTTCGTGGTTTCTTCACTGAGGATTTTTATGAGCAGTGGGAGCAGATGCCCCTGCTGATTGAGGACTACCCTTATGCCGGCATGGACTATCGTGGCGACCCCGAGATACCTCGTGCCCCAGGACAGGCCTGGAGTTTAGACGGTATGTTTTGTGTTTTATTTTATACTATATCATTTGTTGTTTGATTTATCAGTCTATGATTATAGTTGCATATGATGGTTTATTTGCATTGTGCAGATGTTGGGCCTGTACCACCGGTCGACTACGTGGCTCGTCAGGGGCGGGCGATGGTGGTCGCTCATCCACCTACAAAGGTACCACCTCCACATGGTGGAGGATTTGCGGCTCGTGGGAGAGGGGTTGGCCCTCGAGATGACGCCATAGAGGGTGTCAGACAAACCTTCGATCGGATCCTAGCTGGACTCCCCGAGGATGGTTGGAGAGACCTGGATCGGGATATTTTGGAGGGTTGCTTCGGTGCGCCGCCTAAGTGGTGGTCGCTCTTGTTGAGGACAGCGGTGTTTGTGGCAGAGCACAGGGGTGGTGCTCAGGATGTCCTGGCAGAGCCGGCTCAGATGAGGATCCGCCTACGGGGTGACCTAGTGGGGCCAGCGGAGGAGGCACCAGAGGAGCGCAGATTTCGGGCTCGCCATGACCCGGTGGGGCCAGTGGAGGAGGAGCCGGAGGAGCCTAGGGATCCTGATGAGTAGATGATATTGTATCTGCCCCCAAATGCTGATGAGCATATGGGGAAGCATTTTTTGTATGATTGATGTATTTTTTTGTATATTGGGTGCTGAGGGCACCTATGACATGTTGACTATCATGGTTTATATATATATGTGTATATATATTTGGATATATTGTCGTGTATTCACGTGGATGCACATTTTTGTCTCTTGTATATGCCCATGGAGGCACATGTTATGCACGTGGATGCATTATTTTGTTATTTGTATATGCCCCTGGAGGCACATGTTATGCACGTGGATGCATTTTGTTTATGGATATGCCCGTGGAGGCACATGTTATGCACGTGGATGCACATTTGGGTTATGACATGATGTGATTGGTGTGCTAGTCGAGGACATTGTTGGCCATATGGTCTGCTACACTATTGAGGTGTCTTGGGACATGTGTGAATGAAATGGATTCAAACTGTCTAACCATTTGTTTAGTGTGCAGGAATTTTCTGAAAAGACAGGGATCACGTACCTGGTAATCATTGTTGAGCTGGGAAACTAGGAGCTGTGAGTCCAAGAAAACGTTGAGGTGACGGATGCTCATTTGGAGAGCTGCAGCCAAGAGACCGGTCACGGCATCGTACTCAGCTTGGTTATTGGTGGCGGAACCTAAACATACTCCGTCAATGTGAATTAATTCATGTGAAGGGGAGTATATTAGCCAAGCTGCGGAGGCAAGATTGGGAGACCAACGGCTTGCACCATCAGCAAAACCGACATAGCAGAGTGGAAGAGGATCCATCTGTGGTCATGCAGAGAAAAACAAATATTTAGGTTTTTGAATTTTTTGTGAGAAAAGAAAGTAAGCCTATACTAGAATGGACGGTGGTGTCCATCAGATTTTCTATGGGTAAAATCGTTTAAGGTACAACCCGTTGCGTGGGTTGCGTAGGGGATTGCCTTCTGAATCGGTCAGAATGTATGCCCCCTGCCCGAGGCAAGTGTGTACGATGTAAGGGCCTTGCCACATAGATACAAACTTCCTCTTTCCGGTTTTATCATGAGCTTGATCGTAAGCGAGGACAAGATCTCCCTCAGAAAAGGTTCTTGGGTGGACGTGTTTGTCGTAACTTAGTTTTGATCGTTGTTTGGCTGCTTCCATGTTTTGAATGGCTGTGCGCCGATCTTCGTCGGCCTGCTCTAGGAGTAGTAATCGTTGCTCAATCGGGGAAGTGTCCGGTAGGAGTTCAACGGCGATATGTAAGGCTGGAATCTGGCATTCAATAGGGAGGACGGATTCGACACCGTGAACTAAATGGAAAGGGGTAAAACCGGTGGCGGTTTTGGTTGAGGTGCGGTAAGCCCATAGTGCCAGGAAAAGCATGTGGTGCCAATTGGATTTGTGTTTGTCTACCGTACATTGGAGGATGGTCTTCAAAATTTTATTGATCGCTTCGACTTGGCCATTTCCTTTGGGATAGTAGGCGGAAGAGAAATGGTGTTCAAATTTCGACATGGTTGATAATTCTTTCCAGACGGCATCTTCGAAGTGAGAGCCATGGTCAGAGACTAGTTGCTTCGGCACTCCGAAACGAGTGATAACATGGTTGAAGAAAAACCGTGATGTAGTGTCGGCCTTGCAATTGTAAGTCGGCATGGCTTCTGCCCACTTGGTGAAATAATCTACGGCCACAACGATGTGTTTGTGACCACCGGCTGACGTGGGGTTGCAGTCGAGGAAGTCGATGGCCCATTTGCAGAATGGTCCAACAGTGATGACTGGATGAAGGGGGGCGGGGGGGTTCTTGCTTTGCGGGAAAAGAGTTGGCAGTTCTGGGAATGCTTGACTGCGGTGATGCAATCAGTAAAAAATGATGGCCAAAAGTAACCTGCCCGAATGATCTTCTGGGCGGTAGCCATGCCGGAGAAATGGCCTCCGCAAGCACCGCTATGACAATCATTGAGGACTTGTTCTGCCTCACTATGGGATAGGCATCGGCGTAGGATGGTATCAATGCCGCGTCGATAAAATACATCCCCTATTAAGAGGTATCGGGGGGCATGGTGTCGTATACGACGGCGTCCGTCATGATCGATGTGTGGTCGAAATTTTTGCGTGCGGAGGTAAATCAAAATGTCTCCGTACCATGGGTCGTCAGACGAAATGATGAAGATTTGTTCGTCAATCAGATCTGTTTGGATAGCAGGTGATGACGAAGAGGATGGGAGGTCGGTGATGAGGTGAGCAAGCGCGAGGGCTTTGGTGCTTTTAGGGGTTTTGAAAGTAAGGTCATATTCCTGGAGGATAATGACCCATTTAGCAACACGACCTTGTAGGAGCCGCCGGGTTAGGAGATAGACCATAGGGTTGGAGTCGGCCACAACCGTGGTATGACTGATTAGAATGTAGTGTCGCAATTTTTGTACAGAAAATACTACAGCTAGGGCTAATCTTTCCTCGTATGGGTAACGTAGGGGTGGGCCGGACAAGGTCTGGCTGACGTAATAAATTACATGCTCTTGGTGAGAGGCATCTTCTTGGACCAAAACTCCGGACACAGCATATTTAGATGCCGAGACATAAAGGGTGAAGTCTTGAGAGAAATCCGGTGGGGACATCAAGGGGGCTTGTGTGAGAGCTTTCTTGAGGGCTTCGAATGCCGTGTTTGCTTGCTCATCCCAAACAAAGGGTATGTGGGTACGAAGTAAGCGTAAGAATCCGTGGACTTTGGTGGCGTAATTAGGAACGAAGCACCTAAGGAAATTGGACCGCCCTTGTAGACTCTGGAGCTGCCGAAGCGTGCGAGGAGGGGGGAGTTCTAAGATGGCTTTGACTTTCAAGGGATCGATAGTAATTCCATCTTGGGAAACAATGAAACCCAACAACCGGCCTGCCGGAACGCAAAACACACACTTGTGTGGGTTCAAGCGGATTTTATATTTGCGACAACGCAGGAAAACTTGCCGGAGGTCGTTAATGTGGTCTGATCATTTTCGGGAACGGGCTGTAAGGTCGTCAAGATAGACTCGCAGGATATGGACCAAGTCGTGAAAGCAATAGGTCATGGCTCGCTGGAAAGTGGCACCAACATTTTTAAGGCCGAATGGCATGACGCGATAGGCAAAGGTGCCCCATGGGGTGGTGAAGGCAGTCTTGTACTGATCCTCCTTACGGATGTGAATTTGGTTGTATCCGAAAAACCCATCCATAAAAAAAAGGACTTCATGGCCCGCACACTCATCAATGAGTTGGTCAATGAATGGCGTGGGGAAATTGTCTTTTGGACAAGCGTGGTTTAAATCACGGAAGTCAGTGCATACTCTAAGGGTGCCTTGATTTTTGTTGACGGGAACGGGGTTCGACACCCAGGTGGTGTACGGAATAGGATAAATGAATCCTGCTTTGCGAAGTTTCTCGACCTCAGCTTTAACAGCGGGGAGTTTGGAAGGATGAATGGGTCGCTGTTTCTGACGAACAGGGGGTACCTCAGGCCATGTATCAATGTGGTGCTCTATAATGGTGGGGTCAAGACCAGGCATTTCGGTATAGGACCAGGCGAAAACATCCCAGAATTCTTGAAAAAGCTTTTTATACGCCTGAGTTTTTGCTTGAGTGCAAGATGCGCCCAGTGAGATGAGCTCAGGTTTCCCTGGTGTTGTGGAAATATCGATTTGTATAATGGGGGAAATGTTGGACATGTTCCCTTCTTCAAAGGCATCCGGTGCTGGGATGGGGTCTTTTAACCAATCAACCTTAGTGGGTATGAAATATTTCGATTCGACCGATAGCTGGTTGGATGCGGTGGATGTAGATGTTTCCGGGAGGAAATACGAGCGATGATGCATATCATCCCAAGGGTAGTCGGGTGCAGTGAGTGTCTCCAAAATTTGCTCATCAGTATTGAAGTAGTCAGACCATAAATCAAGGGGTTCTGGTTTGAAAGTTGTTGAAGTCATATAGACTGTATTGACTTCTTCCGACGAGGATGATGGCGGGGGGTAGATCTCCTCGATGAGGGGAGGAGATATCTCTAAATCGACGTTGTTTAACTCGTACAATGCTGCTCTATAGTCAGGGAGATCAGGACAATGGTGAGAGTAGTGGTCGTAAACACTGCATATGGCACAAGGATGGTTAGTGCGCAGTGATCTGTCGTGAGGCTGAGGAGGTGGCTCTAGTCTAACTACTGGGATGCTAGTGTCATCGTCCAACATATTCATATGTTCCTGGAGTGCCGGTAACTGTGGGCATTGATGAGTGGGATGGCCTATTTCATCGCACAATGAGAATTTAGGAGGAGCTCAAAATATGGGAGGGGGTTTAACTGCCTTAGGAGGTGGTATAGCAGTGTATGGTTGTGGACCTCTGCCCCCAGTGGGCTTGACAAGAGGAGGAGGATTCGTTGACGACAAAGGGATATTGAGACCAGGAGGAGGTTTTGTTGACGACAAAGGGATTGTTACACCGGGAGGAGGTTGAGTAGTGGTAACAATAGGTTGTACCGGTTGGAGGATGACATTTGGTGTCGGCGGTGGAGCGGGAGGCGAAATATACCACACGGGTAATCCCAATGTTAACCCGGGTAGACTAAGGGTAGCCATAACTGGGGCGCTTACTATACCCGAAGGAGGAAATAGAAAGGGGATGGTGTGGATGGGTGTAACACCGATGTGACTAGGGACCAATGGTGTTTGACTACCGGGTGCTTGTTTATTCTGTGAAAGAGTACAGAGGTTTGCGGCGTGGGTCTCCGGTGACGGTGGTGGAATGGCCTGGAATGTAGAGGTCATTGGTGTATCTGAGTAAAGTTCGGGTCCCACAGAAGAAACAAAGGAGGTAGTTGCACTAGAAGCGGGTTGTTCAATCATGGGGAGAACATTTTCGGGTACTGCAGGGGCATTGGGATCATAGTAGGTGAGTTGGTCGATTTTGACCACGCGTCCCTCGTGGGGGAACATCATGGTACGAAAAACGGATGAGGCAACCGCTTTCATGGCGTACATGTAACTGCGGCCAAGTAAAAGTTTATAATCGAGTTGGGCATTAATGACCTCTATGTCGATGAGCACAGTTTTCCCACCCAATTGGACGGGGACATTGGGTAGTAGACCTTGAGGTTGAGTTGACCGGCTGTCGTAGGCCCGCAATGCAGTGGTGGATTGCTGGAGAGTAGGGGATCCCAACTTCTGCCAAACGAATGTGGACATGACGCATGTAGAGGCACCCTCATCGATGATACATCGATGGATGACAAGATTCCGAATAGAAATAGAAACTTGGACTGCTATGGTGGAAGGCAGACGTGGTTCGGACTGGTCCAAATCAAAGGTCATCAATTTTGAATCATTTGGGTCAATCGCCCCAATGGTGGAAAGTAAAGTCTTGCGCTGCGTAGGACAGTTTCTCAAGACTTCTAACGCAGACATGGCTGCGGGAGATTGAGCTAAGTCATCTACGATGTTGTAATTTGATGCAGCCCGTGCATTGGGGTTGTTGTTGATACAGCGGAGTGGGAAACGAGGTGCTTTAGAGGCGCCATCGAGTGGAAGCGGTGCTATACATAACGTCTGATCAGTGGGATGAGCGTTAGTATCCTTATCGGCGGGGGGGGCTTCGAAGGTAGGGCCATACTGGTTCTGACGTGTCTGGATGTTGACATCGACAGTGGACATCATCAATAAGTGGTGAGTGCCTGAATCAAACATTGGTTGATCAGGAGCGGCGTAAGTGATTTGTTGTGGTGGCACGTTGCCCTGTGGGGGAGCTAACGACTGAGTGTTCACCACTCCTTGTGTTGGAAAAGGGTTTTGTAGCACCAAAGGTTGTTGTTGAGGTGGTGGAGGGTTGGGGGGCGGCTGAGGAGCCGCCTGTCCTTGACGATGGGCGTCATCTGTCCATAGTTGCCGATATCGCTCCAGATGTGGGAAAGCGTGGGTATAGTGGCCATATACCCCGCAAATAGAACAAGGATGGTTTGTTCGTAAATTAGCATTTTTGGCTTGCTTAGGTGGTCGATCAGGATTCTGATGAGCAGGTGCCGCGTTATTATTTTGTGGAGGGTGGGGAGGTTGTGGACCTTGGTTTTGGTGTTGGTTGTTGCCGCAGTTACGTCCTCTTCCATGGTTTGGTTTCCCACCCTGGTTGCGTTGGTTATTCTGGTATTGGGGCTGATGTTGTTGTGCGTACACATGCCCTTGAGCATTGGGGGGATTCTGGGGAGCCACAGGTGCGGGAGCAGGTTGCGGTGGGTAATATGCAGGTGGAGCTGGAGGTGGTCCAGTTGCCTGTTGGGGTTGTTGGTACCCCTGAGCTATTGGATGTGTTGGATTAGCTGGTGCAGCTTGCTGTGGGTACTGCATCGGTTGTGGCGGGAACTGAATGGAGTTATGTGTAGCAGGTTGGTTGTAATATGTAGGAGGTACATATGCTGATGGCGCTTTCCCATAGCAATGTTGTGGACAAGAGGGTCCATGAATGTGATGTGTTTGGTTTGTTGGAGCATAAGAAGTTGTCGCTCTGAAACTGGATGTATCCCTAGAGAGGTCTGGGACAGGCATGGTGCTCACCATGCTGAAAGGTTTAGCTTGCGGTGTGATTTGGCCAATAATGCCATCAGCGGCATGTGATGCCCCCGGTGTGTCAACACGTGAAGAGTCGCCGCATGGGGCGTCCGGTATGATTGTGTATAGATAACCCGACTGGGCGTAATTGAGATCAAAATGTTGGGCTTTGAGGATGGCCTCTTCCTCAGACTGGGGTCTTTCGGATGCCACATCCTTCGCAATGAGAGGGAGAAGGGATTTTAGAAACCAATCTAGGAAAATACGGTCGTCTAATTTGATTTTGCAGAGGCTTCGGTGTCGACGCCACTCATGAATGTGGTCAGTGATGTGGGTGGCCGTGTTTTGTCTGCAAGACAGTAGGATCTCGACGCCCGCATCATAGCGGACAGGTAACTGAAAGAACTGCAGGAAGGTCAAGGCAAGGGAGGTAAAGGTGGCATGCATCCCATGGGGCTGCTCGATATACCACTTGGCTGCAGAGCCAGTGAAGGTGCACTGTAACAGACGGAGGCGGACAGAGTCGTCCACTATGGAGTTGGAGGAACATCATAGATGGAAGGACATGATATGGTTCTGGGGGTCCTCACCTGCCTTACCCTCAAACTTAGGGATGTCGGAGGGGAGTTTGGTGGGCATGTGAGGCCACGCAGGATCGTGTCTGATAGGGTCATTGGTGAGCCTGGCTAAATCTGGCAAGTTCAGACTTGCCATAAACGGTAAGCTAGCAGATGTAGCGACTGGGACTGGGACATGCCTAGTCATGGTGGTATGGGGTCCAGTAGCACCTAAAGGTATGCTAGGTATTGAAGGTATATGTCCTCCAATAGGTGTGGTCTGGTAAGGGCCAGCGCTTCCTAGTGCAACATGGGTTACACCAGGGTTAGGAATAGTAGTGGTGATTCCTGGGATAGGGTTTGTGGAAACCAGATGGGGTGTGACCCCTATGTTGGGCATACCCATAACAGGTGGTGGCCCTGTGTTGGGAATTCCTATAACAGGAGGTGGCCCTGTGTTGGGCATTCCTAAATGTGGAGTGTTACCCATATCGGGCATACCCAGGGGGGTGGTTGTTGCCATGGACGGAACTGCAGTAGAAGGGTCTGTAGACGTCTCTCCTATGGTGCTGGTAAAGAGTGGATCAAATGGTGTTCCAGACATAATGTTGGTTGGCAATAACGCAGTGGGATTTTTGGATTCTGCCTCAGAATCAGAAGTGAAGTGAGGCATGTTAGAATCGGATGACTGTCTAGTTGACCGACGATGTGTCGAGTCAAGGGATAAGGCTCGGCGTCAGTGACGTGGCGAGCCAAGTAGACTGAACTCTGGGAGTTCGCCCTGTAGATGACGAGAGCGTCTAAAATTCTCAATGGTGGGAAAATAAGTTTTTGTGTAAAAAATCTGTATGTGTAAAATGGTAATGTATAAAAAACTCAAAACCCTAATGCAACCAAGCGTGCAAGAAGGGGAGTGAAAAATGAAGGCTCTCAGGCCAAAAAATCAACCTCAAAAAGGGCACTTATTCTAGCAGCTGTGCTACAATAAGTGGAGGGATACAACAAATGGTTAGAGTACCAACATGCAAACAGCTTCTAGAAAAAATAGGTGTAACTAGACCAAAGGTGGGTTGAATCATGCAAACACCTAACTAAAAGTATTGTGAATCAACAAACGATATCCTCTGCAAGGTGATGAAATCCAAGTCAGACAATATGAGTGTTGAGACAACGGCTAGATATCCCCCTACTGGGAGGGACACCGGGTAATCAATCCTAAAGAAAGGCTACTAGGATACTCCGTTCATGACGCGTCGAGAAAAGGTAAATCTGCCATTTGGTCCTTGATCGCAATATCCCAATACAGGGATATCCCGAGAACTGCGAATGGTAGCCCTTCGGTTACTGAATGGATTTCGGTATTCCACTCAGGCTTCCGGAACCATCCTCGCGACTTCAACCCTCCTAGGGGAGAGGCCTTCCCACAAACCGGTTGTGACCGCGCCAATAAATACTAAGAGATTTTAGCTCCCTAAATGGACAACTTCTATGTCTCAGATGTGATAATTGAGGGGTGTTATTGGAACACCTATCCCCCCAATACTACCTAGCTACAAAGTTCTTTTAGTGTTCCTGAAGTGAGGTTAAAACTGTGTTGAAATTAGGGTAAGTTTTAAAGCTCAGTTCAATTAAGTGTTTGAGTGGGTGCACGTGTAGTATTGCAAACTGAACTTGAAAGAAGTAAATGCTTTATAGGAAATTTTCAAAAAATAAAGGATCTTTCAAAAATAAAAAAGCAAATATTTATGACTTCTTTCAATAAATGGAAACTAAATGCTTTGCAAAATTAACTCAAAAAACAAAGGATCTTTGGAATCATGAAAGCAAATAATAGACTTCTTTAAAGAAATAAATGGTTTTCTTTTCAAGGAAATTGCTAAGGGCAATATTTTTAAAGAAGTAAACAGGAAATTTTTTTAACCTAGATAAACTGCAAAATAAGTCTTTCTTTCACTTTCTTGAAATTTTTTAAAAAGACTTCTAGATGTGCATTTAAATAGTAAAATTTTTTCTATGGCTGTAAAATATGCAGAATTTAATACTGTAAAAATGTGCTATGTGGGCAGAAAATACAGTAAAAAATAATTTTTTGAATCGGAATGGCCGAATGAAAAAATTAGCAGCGCGGCTTTTGATAGAAAATCCGCGATGGACCGCGCGGGTTTCTATCGCACAGTCGCAATGGACCGCGCGGGATTTAGGCGCACTATCGCGATGTGCAACGCGGAAAATGTCCGCGAAGCCGCGATGTGCAGTGCGCAAATAGGCCGCGAAGCCGCGGGGAACCGCGTGGAAAATGGCCGCGCAGTCGCGATGTGCAGCACGGTAAATGACCGCGAAGCCGCGATGTGCAGCGCGGAAACAGGCCGCGAAGCCGCGGTGAACCGCGCGGAAAATGGTCGCGCAGTCGCGATGTGCAGCGTGGTAAATGACCGCGAAGCCGCGATGTGCAGCGCGGAAACAGGCCGCGAAGCCACGGTGAACCGCGCGGAAAAAAGCCGAAAAGTAGCGATGGACCGCGCGACTGTCAGGCTAAAAACCGCGAGGCGAAAGCCGTGCACGGAAGCCGAAAAATGAACCCGAAAATTGAGAATTCCGGGCTGTTAATGGAAATAGATGGGGCCAAAAACTAGAGCAGCAATGGATCTGCTGTCTAGGATGGCACATCTATGGATCTAAAGGCTAAAAACTAATAAAAAACTGAAATTAAAAGCAAAATTTGAGATCTATTGTTCAAAGCCAGCGGAGTCGCCAAAAACTGTTGGCCCGGTTTTGCAACCAGGATTAGTGCTATGGGCACCTGCTAACTAGTAGCAGCAGTTTCAATAGAATTAAACAAGAAACTAATCTAAACAAAACTAATCATGGATCTAATGCAAGAATATAAGCAAATAATGTAAACATTTAAAAAACAAGAACAAGAAAATATTAAAGAATGAATTTGTATTGAAGAATGGGGGCCAAGCAAGTGCTTGCGATAATACCTTCAATGGTGAAGGTTGATGTTGAGCAACTCCCAAGATGAATAGCTCCAAGCTCCAAGAGGTCTCCTTCTCCAAGGTTTCTTACAATGGCCAAAATGCTCAAGGAAGATTTCGGCAGCATGAGGATGAGATAATGGATGGATGTGAAATGAGGATCCCCTACCACCTTTTTATAGGTTTTGGTGGTGGGGAATACCATTTGTGGTTTTGTGGAAACCAAATGGTATTGACCAACATGGTTTAGGTACTTTTCCCTCCTTTTTTCTTTTTTGAATAAAATTAATATTTTTATTCCCTTTTTAATATTTTTGGGAATTTGGACCCTTTTTGAGGGTTTTTTATGCTTTTTTAGGAAAAATAATCTTTTTTAATGGAAAAAAGGGTGTACTTAGGTCTTTTGGTGACCTTTTGTTGGTTTCAGAGGCTCAGATGGTGAAAAAGTGGACAAATGGGTCATGTGAATAGGGAAATGAGCTAGTGAGCACTTTTTGGGTGTTAACACCATGTGTGATGAATATCAGGATGATATGCATCAAGACGATGATATGATGATGATCAGGATGATCATGTACATCAGGATGATGTATGGTGAGTATCAGGTTGATAGTATGTAGCCGTGGATAGGTTTTGCAGATGAGCATGTAAGTTGACCTGGGAGATCTTTCCGATAGTGCTGCGGCACATAAAGGATCCTGGGATACTCTTTCGAGGCTTTGTCCTATGGCATATAATAGCACCCTGGGAGATCTGATAGGTTGAGAAGTACACTCGTAATCAGTCCTGGGAGGCTCTTTCGAGGTTTTTCCATGACCACATGTAACTAGAACTGGGAGATACGATAGGTTGAGAAGTACACTCGTAATCAGTCCTAGGATGATCTTTCGAGGCTTTTTGGTGACCACATGTAAGTAGACCTGGGAGATCTTGCCGGTCGTGCTTCAGCACATAAAGGATCCTGGGATGCTCTTTCAAGGCATTGTGGTGGGAGTCACATGTAATTTGACTTGGGAGATATTTCCGGTTGTGCTTCGACACATAAAGGATCCTGGGATACTCTTTCGAGGCATTGTGATGCACGTAATAAGTCCTGAGGATTCCACAGTATGGATAGTGTTGATGAATACCTACAGGTGGTGGGCCTACATCCAGCATGAAAAAGGGTTGGCTCTGTAGAACTTCCTATGACGAGAATAATTATGAGATAGACCAGTGATCGAGATGTCGAGTCCATCAGTAGTGATGATGATGATGCTCCGTGATCCAGTGATGATGATCCAGCTCCAGTATTGAATACTTGTGCCGATATGTATTGATGACTTGTGTCAAGATAATACCTTCCTATTTAAGAGGGAGTGTTGATGTATATGTAACTTCAGAAGATATTCACTTGTATATTGTATGTATTACATTTGTACCTTATTGTATTACCAACAGAGATGTATTATTCCTCTGATTGGAAGTGTCGTCATGTGTACTTGCAAGTGTCACAAGTTATATTGCAAGTGTCGTAACTTATACTTGATGGGTTATTAGACCACCTTGATGGGGTTGGCCCTGTATGAGTCATGTTGGTAAAAGGGTTATTAGAACACCCTAGTAGGGGTTAGCCCAGTCAACATTATGTTAAGTGGTTAAGTTGAGGCCAACCTAGTTGAGTAAAGGTCAAGTGAAAGTTAGTGTATAAATAGAGAGTGTGTCTCTCTCATTTTACACATTCTATTATTCACTCACTTCGTATTAGTGAGAGAAGAGGAGGAGTTCGCACAAGTAGAGGAGGAGCATGCTGCTGAAGATATTTATCTCTTGGGTTTGATCATTGTAATCCTTGTATTGATACTTATTCTATCTCTAAGGAAGTTGAGGGGGGTTTTCACCTTCTTGGTTTTCTTCGGTGAAATGTTTTGTGTCTCTTGTCTCTTGTCTCTTATGCTTGATATGTTGTACATGTTATTCTTTCAGTTAATATCCTATATCTATTGAATTAAATGATGAAAATCTAACACACTACACATTTATTCATGTTGACAATCAATGTGCTTGTTATTATTGAATAAGTTGAGAATATACTCATCATGAATATCAAAATCTCAATGGCACTTGAGATTTTGGCCAATGTACCTTATAGGTTTGGCTACAATAATCTTCATCAACACAATAGCAATTGGAAAATTTCTACAATAAAGGACCATAGGTTCGGTAACAATGTATAAGATTAGTGAAAGCATTAATCCAACCAAGGTTTTGTAACAACAAATTCCACATGAATCTGTAGCACATTGACTAAAAATATAGTGTTGTTATGTCCCAATATTCACTGCTCAAATTCATATTCATCTTTATGAGGTTCAATATCATATGGAAATGGTTCTGCAACATCTTTCGTGCATCTTTCATGACCACTCAATCTTGTCATCCATTTTATGAGGTTTGGTAGCAACTATAGTTGTTTTGAAACATCTTTCACAATCATATTTAAAACCAATTTAGTTGATATCCTCTATGTCAAATTTCTTAGGTTAGACTTGATATATAAATAAAGTCAAGCATAAATTATCACACTATCAATAGCTAAGGAAATTATACTATAGTTATTTGGAAGATATATGTGATATGTACTAGAATCAATTTTTTCATAAATATTTATTTTTATGAATGCATTTTCGGTTACATATTTTTGTTGCAATTTTGGTTATATGTTTTTGTTTATATATTTTGACAAAAATTTCTTATATAGAAATTTTCTTATATAGTCTATAAGGGTACTAGCTCAATGGAAGAGCACTTGCCTTACAAGAAGGACGTTGGTGGTTCGATTCCTCTGTGGCCTATCTACATAAATCAATGACTACTTAACATGAATCAATGACTAGTTAACAACAATCAATGACTAAATAAATGTTTAGTTAACAACAACCAATGACTAAATAAATGACCAATTAACAACAATCAATGACGAAGTAAATGGCCACTTAAAAACAATCAATTAATAAATAAATGCCACGTTAACCAAAATCAATGCCTAAATAAATGACTAAATGTACTACCAAAGAGCGATAACTAATGACCAAATAAATAACCAAATAGTGACAATTAATGACCAAATATATGACCAACACATGAAGCAATTCAAACAATTTATGACCAACTAATAAATGACCAAACTGGTTGGGTGATTTAATGTACCAAATAAGATTGGTGGTACAAATACTGACTCCCTTGGAAGGCTCAATGAAAATCAATGGATTCAGTTGGCTACTTTTATTGTAGGTATGCAAAATCAAGTTCTCTGTATAGGAGGAGGAATATGCTAGTTGATAATACCTTTTCACAAAGAATTGGTACGATTGATGTTTCGAATTCAGCCTGGCTGAAATCTACACCCATGCTCCTGGGCACCCCGACATATGCAAACTAGTACTTCAACTATAGATTGAATGGAAGATATTGGTGAAGGATTCTGAATCATGGGGGATAAATAACATTAAATAATATTAAATATATATTCAAGGTTTACTCCATCAAGTTTGATAAGGTTCTGATAAATTATCACAAAGATACAAGAAACATTGCCTTCTAGGATTGCACACCTAGTTAGAATTCAAGACTTCCAAAACTAGCTAAGAGGATCACAAATTTCTGATCCGAGACACAAAATAATTCATATGGAATCTTAATTAACATCAGGAATATTAATAATTTCATTTGGATCAATACCCATTCATGTATTGAATACATTATGGAAACCAACTAAAACACAATGCAAATCTAGTAGGGGTATGGAAAACTCAAATGGATTCAGACTTCTGCATTGTAAATTTTTATGAATGATATCATAGGGTCAATATAAGAGAAAATCAATCATATGGGATCCAAGAGGCTTCTCAGAAAATCCCAAAGATTCAATCCTTAACAAAACAATAGACTAGCACTGAAAAATCGCTAGAAAGCTTGAAGATTTGAACCATAGACTTCATGGCACTTCTTATGAAAGGAAATATGACTCAGGGCTGAACATATGAGTAGAATATGATTGATATCATGAATTCTGAGTAGCAAGTTGAAGGTATTTTACTTTCATACTTTTCAAAGAGTCTCTATTACATCAATTTCTTACAATATGATATGTGGAAGAATTGAAGAAGGAGAGAAGAGTATAGGGATGCATTGGATCTGCAAAGAGTATGAATATAGAACAAGTGGCTGCTCCTGATGGTGCTCCATGCCTCAAAGACTACTCATAGGGGGCACATTCACCAACAAAAACTTCTCCTCTGAGTGGATCTCCTCCAAAATCTCTCTCTGATTGTACTGTATCTCAAGATCTCTTCTTGATGGCTTGAAATATTCATTGATGGGATGTCATTGGCATGTAGATAAGAATTTCATAACTCTCGATCAGACTGTGAACAAAATGGAACACTCAGATTGCATTGGGGCACATCTCCCAAGCTTGGCTACGGCACCTCTCTCAACCTTGAGAAGTAAAAGCTCCGAGACACAAAATCTATTAGCCAAAAATAGTGTGAATGGTGCGCATTAGCATATGTTTATAAGCTTGAATAACTTCCCAGGAAATCAACTGGCACGTGTGAGAGGTGAGGGTGCCTTCGTTGAGGTAATTCACAACCTTTCTTGCCTTGTGCAACTTGCTTGCTTTGTGCTTTCACTTGCTTTTAGAAACTACACCCTCCTTAGATTTCTGGATGTTGCCTTCTTTTTCATTTGGATGATTTTCTGCAATTTCCTTCTTTCTTACTTTCCTGCTTTGTGATTTTGTCTGTTTTTTATTGATTTTGCCAGTTTCCATCATTTTCAGTTGACACCTTTCTTTTAGCTGACTCCTTTTTGTTTCTATCTTTTCCAATTGAGTAGGTGAGTTCCACCTTTTCCTCATGCACCCTCCTAGCCACATGAGAATCACAACTCATACCAAAATTAATTATTTATGAAAATAAACATAATTACAAAGTACCTTAGGCATTAACTTTATTAATTAACTAACTACTATATGCCTTGTTCCAAAATTAATTATTAAATGACCCGTGGAACAAATGGGTTAGATGGGTGATCAAGTATCACTAGGGAGGGTACATGGAACTCCATGGTGATGTCAAAATGGGGACATGACAGTCCTCCCGTCCCAAGTTTGCTTGTCCTTAAGCAACAATAATCCAATGCGATGCTTAAATTGTTCTCCTTCCAGTTGTTGCCTCAAGGTTGTTTTTTTGGAATGAATAACATTGGGACCCAAAATGAAAGATAAATGAGGGTTATCCACCATGCTTTTTGTTGCACTACTTTGATCATTACCATATCCCATTGCCTAAATACTCTATATTTGCAACTGAAAATGTAAGTTTCTCCCAATTAAAACAATTGAGAAGGATGTCAAGATCCCATGTAAATCTGTAGAATATAATGTGACTGTGAGAACCACCACTGCACTCCAATGATATCCATGACACTTTAGATATTCCATCATTCCAAGGAATTCCTAGATCCCATGGTCCCCAATGCATACCATCCATCATCACCACTGCTTGTGACAACTTGTCACTCCATGGTATGCCAGGATCCATCCACCATGTTGGAAGTGTGCCATTCCCTGTGAAAATCCTCACAGCAGATCTAAGAGATGATGTATACCTCAAAAGAAAGTAATTGATTAAGAAAGAGAATAGAAGAAGAGTGGTCAATGCAGTAGAATGATCAACATAATAATAATACAGTAGAACTCGAATAGAAAAAAAAATACTTCACACACACTAGTTCATTAATCACAATATGGACAAATAAGTAGTACAATGCATGAGGATTCAAATGCCAAGGTGGCAATTCGAATTATCCTTCATGGAGTGATCAAAGGATCACTAGAGTGTCATCGGAGCATAACTAGTAGTCTATCTCATCATCAGTGGAGTCATCAATGCTCAAGTAACTATCAACCATCAGTCAAACTGAGTCTAACTGAGTGTGGTAGGTGTAACTGAGTGTAACTGGAACTAACTGAATGAAGGAGACTTACTGGAGGGAACATGAGGAGCTAACTGGAGTCAGAACAGGTAGTCATGTCTCATCGGAGGTCAATCGGAGTGATAACAGCAGTGAGCAGTCAGTCTGGCCTCAAATCAAGGAAAGACTGGTGGCTAACTAAAGTAAACTACACTGGTAGGTGAGAAAGGATGAGTGGCTTCCTTAAATCAAGGAGGAAGAGCGCACTAAGCTCTAGGAGGGATAAAAATGATCTGAGAGAAGCTCTCGGGGGCTGGCTAACTGAGGGCTAGGTGCTGGACTGATGACTGGAATGCATGCAAACCCTAAATGATGCATGCAAACCCTAAAAGTGCATGCATGACTGAAAATATAAATGATCAAAATACTGGTGGGACTAGGATGGAGTATAGGAATATTCTAACACCCCACCTTAATCCATCCTGGGCCCTGGTAACTAAGACCAAAGGTCACCCAATACAATGAATAATGATAGTCAACAAACCAAGGAAGTGGGGAAAATTTCATGGGAAAAATACCCCCCCCCCTCAAATTAGACTGTAAGGCACACATAAAAAAATAAATGCTCCAAACTCAAGCAGGTGTGATGCTTGGTCATATGTCTGGAGGTATCTTCTTCTTGGGAAGAAGTGGATCATGCTCAAAAATCATGTGCTTGTACTTTCTCTTCAGATCGAATGTGATGAGAACAAATCCAAAAGTATGAGGATGATCCTTGAACCTGTGATTCGAATCAGTTGAGGTAGGATCAAAAACATGAATATGTAGATAGTCTTTTGTCTTCTCCTTTGAACCATCAAATAATAATGATTGCTTGAAATCCAAATCAGATCCAAGACTTGAATCATGGTTGCTTAAGATCTCCTTTGAACCATTTGAGGTGAGATCTAAACCAGTAAGTGCATGAGAAATTTTCTCAAGCAAATGGCAATGGCCATTATCTTCAATAAAATTCTGAGAACATGAAGGAATGATCTTATAGTAGTAAATGAGAGGTGATTGCTTGGAATGCAAATCAGATCCAAGGATTGAATCATGGTTTCTTGAGATCTCCTTTGAACCATAAGAGGTGAGATCAAAACCAGTAGATGCATGAGAAATTATCCCAAGCGGATGGCAATGGTTTCTTGAGATCTCCTTTGAACCAACAGGGGTGAGATCTAAACCATTAGATGCATGAGAAATTATCCCAAGTGGGTGGCAATGGCCATATTATTCAATAACCTTCTGAAAGCATGAGATAATGATCATATAGTAATAAATAAGATGTGATTGCTTGAGGAGAGCGAATGCATTACCTCCAGTAGCTGATTTTACCTCTGAAATAATCATGTGATCATGATGCAAACCAACAGACTCTGGTGCAAGAGAGGATTTAGGACCTTCTGCAATATCTAGAGTGTGAGCTGGCTCAGAAAGAGAGGAAAGTTGGAGCATGAGTGTAGAATCTGCAAGTTCTTTGTGGACAAATTCAATATGAGATGATACTGGCTCATGATCTGAGAGACCATCAAGGGGAGCGAATGCATCACTTTGCTTGTTCTCGAAAGGGTTTGGACCAATTCCTTCATTCTGGCTGCCAAATATTACCTCCAGGTGAGCCCATAGCTCTTTTGGTGATGAAAAATAAGGGAGGTCATATAACATCCATTGAGGCATAGCAAACATCATGGCTGCAATAGATCTTCCACCTTCATCTAACCAGTCATTCTTTTCTTCAGAGGATTCGAACTCTCTTTCAAAACAATGATCAAAGAGACCATTTTTCTTTAAATATTCTATCATATTCGGTTTCCATTCACCATAGTTAATTGGAGAAAGAAGATCATAGTTGAATGGAGAAAGAGGACAGATTTCTTCTGAATACATTGAAGCTGTAGAAGACCTGCAAAAACAATAGAGAATATCTACAACTGCTACTGCTGCAAAAATGCAGAAACTGCTGCAACTGCTGCACTCGAAATCTTGATAATAACCGGCAAAAAACTCTCAGGAATGGCGATAAACAATACTCTCAACATGATCTGATACCATGTGAAAATCTCACAGCAAATCTAAGAGATGATGTATACCTCACAAGAAAGTAATTGATTAAGCAAGAGAATAGAAGAAGAGTGGTCAATGCAATATAATGAGAAACAGAATAATAATACAGTAGAACTTGGATAGAAGCAAAAATACTTCACACACACTAGTTAATTAATCACAATATGGAAAGTAGTACAATGCATGAGGATTCGAATGCCAAGGTGGAAATTCGAATTATCCTTCATGGAGTGATCAAAGGATCACTGGAGTGTCATCGGAGCACAACTAGTAGTCTATCTCATCATCAGTGGAGTCATCAATGCTTAAGTAACTGTCAACCATCAATCAAACCGAGTCTAATTGAGTGTAACTAGAACTAACTGAATGAAGGAGACTTAGTGGAGGGCGCATGAGGAGCTAACTGGAGTCAGAATAGGTAGTCATGTCTCATCGGAGGTCAATCGGAGTGATAACAATAGTGAGGAGTCAGTCTGGCCTCAAATCAAGGAAAGATTGGTGGCTAACTGAAGTAAACTGGCCTGGTAGGTGTGAAAGGACGAGTGGCTTCCTTAAATCAAGGAGGAAGGGTGCACTAAGTTCTAGGAGGGCTAAAACTGATCTTAGAGAAGCTCTTGGGGGCTGGCTAATTGAGGGCTAGGTGCTAGACTGATGACTGGAATGCATGCAAATGCATGCAAACCCTAAATGATGCATGTAAACCCTAAAAGTGCATGCATGACTAAAAATGTAAATGATAAAAATACTAGTGGGACTAGGATGGAGTATAGGAATATCCTAACATTCCCAATGTAACTCATCAACTTAATGAGCCTCCCCCAAAAAATGTGAAACTCCTCATGTGCAAAAAACAATCCAATCCCATGGCTCATAATTCAATCATATATTCCACCCCAAGGGCTCAAGTGGAACCCTCTTGCACTATTGTGCATGAGACACGTATCAAGTGGCGCTGGTAGATGCCACTGCTTCTCACCATACTGAAGGAGGACCAAGTGTGTGTCCCAATGATCAAGATCAAATTGAAAAGTAGACAGGTGTCACTTAGTTTTCATGAAGCATCAATAAAAATGGTCCCTCCATCGAACCAAAATTCCCTTTCACATCCTCAGGTGCTAGGAGTGAAGGAAAGTAGGCCAGCTACAACTCCCTATAAAGATCATCCTATGAAACAGTAGATGCATGGTATTCATTGTTGGTTGGTCCAACAAGAATGTACATGTATGCCTCACCCAAGGATGGGAATTTCCTCCATCGAGGCAAGCTGAAATATTCCTTATGCAAGGCTAATGCCTCAACATGCTGTATGCCAATTTATTCATGGAAACTTGCTTGCATAACTTTCTCCCACATACCATGGGAAGATCTCTTTCTAGAAGGTGTCTCCATGTGTTCCATGTAATATTCCACCCAATCCAAGTAGATTAATGACATAAAATGGCATACAAATGTGCATAGGATGTTGGTCATCTGACTGGGCATTGGGAGAGATGTCAATGGAATCATAGAATGTGCTCTCACCTCTAGAAATCCTTATCTCTGGAATGCATCTATCTATAGATGGATAGATCTCACTATTTCTACATGGTCCAAGTGGAATGCACTTAGGTACATGATCCATAGATGAGTCTTCCTCATACTGGGAAAGATCATAATCCTCTAAGTATGAAACAAGTGTTCTATAACCAATATCCATATCACTGCTACCATCATGCACTTGCACAACTGAACACTCCTCATGCTCACCTTGCACATGAGGATCCTCCAATGCAACATGTGTGCAACCATCCACACACATCGCATTACTAGTATTCCTAGGGGAGGGAAGAGAATATCCCAATACCATATGAAATTGCTCTCCTACTACTGTTGTTTGTCTTCAACAAATTTGAGAGCCATGTCTCTATCCATGAACATCTACAAGTAGCCTTCTTTCATATTTTCCATCTGTCCTTTAATGATGCATAGTACAGAACTAGATACTCTCCCATCAACTCCACCTTGTCTCTCCTCCAATTGAACTCTCCCAATAAGATCCTCCATGAATCTATGTGCATCATTAGTTCTGAACAACACTTTCAACATCCTCTCTTCGGTGACTAGGAGTAATCTCTCGAAATAACTCCATGACTGCTTGACTACACCAAGTGTGCTGTCACATGTGGGCTTATCCACCATATGACTATCATGCAGACTCTCCCCCAAACTCTAATACCTATCACTGCATTCATCCTTGACACCAGAAATGTGAGCCTCGTCACTAGGGGACTCCACCATGCCAACCTTCTCCTTGGAAGTGGCTTCCATATTGTGATGACCCAAAGGAATATAAAATTCAGAATTTTTTTCATACCTTTGCATCCCATATTTATATTTATGTGGCAGATCTATGGTGGTCTGTTCTTCCACCAAACTCTATGGTTTGCACCCAAATAGTGTGTGCTTGTCTTCTAGATCTACTCCATTGGATGACTCACTATCACTGAGTTCGATTGAACTAATCTCATCTTCAATCCTCTTTGCAGTGATCTTGAAACCACCAAAAAAGAAACTAGAAGTGGTTTCACTTCCCATACTATCAATAACCCCTTGACTAGATATTGGCTCTTTGGATGCACATGGTTCAACATGCTCACCCATTACACAACCTTCATCTAGGAAATATATGTGCATGTTCTCTGTTGGATGCAAGTTTAAGTTCAACCGTTTGTGTCATGGATCCACAACACAATATTCATTTCCAACATCCGATTAACCATTAGGAGGTCTATTTTCATTAAATGAATTGTAAGATTCCTCAAATGGATGTAAGAAGACATTGCTTCCACAAAAATCATAATTAATCTTATACCTTTGCTTGATTTCTTCTTCTTACTGCTCCTTGCACTCACCAGAGGAACCACATGGCTCTTCTCTCAGAAGATTGCTTATCTTCTCCTTTGGTGGATGATTTGTCTTTGGATATTTCCTCTCCAAGAAAAATGATGAAGCTTCCTCCTTGGTTGTCTTAGGATCAAGATTCTTGCAGGCTCTTCCTCAAGTGGATCCAAAAATTCTTATCAAGTAGGAAACTCTTCCCACACTGCTCACAACTTCAACACCTTTTGCTTGGTCTTATGCTGCACATGGTTCTTCTTTCTCTTTGGAATATTTCACAGTGCTAATTCCATCATGGTCATTTGATGGATGCCTTTTAACAAATGGATCCCCTCTTCCTGAATCAAGAGAAGCTTTGGATGCCCATTTTATCACTGGCTCATTGGGTGCAAAGCATTGTGATGGTGATGCTTCAATTTTCTGCAACATATGCTCTACTTCTTTGCACGAAAATATGGCCTTCTCTTCTTTGATATGTGTTGCTACAAGGATCCTCATTTGGAAACAACCTTTCAACTTTGCAAGTACATAAGTTTTGAAAGGGAAATACCTCCTGCATCTCCTTCCTCATTGTTTGGTACTCCTCGAGGTACTCAGATGGATTGCTTCCTAGAAGCCTTCCCCCATAGCACACTCTGCCATCATCAATACTGAAATTTGGTGGTTTGGGAATTGTGCTCTTTATTCACAAAGGATCATATGAGGATTCATCATCCTCATGTAAAATGGACAAGCCTCCATCTATGTAAATGGACTCTTCATAATCAGAAAATGACTCTTCCTCTTCATACCAATTAGAATCATTTCCACTGAACCGGGCCATGTATGCAAATATTATTTCAATTGAGTAATTGAGCTTGGTATTTCTGCTCACAGGTGTAGAGAACCATGCTCTGATACCACTATAATGTACCAACCAGGATTGGTGATACAAAGACTCACTCCATTGCAAGCCTCAATGAAAATCAATGGATTCAGTTGGCTAGTTTGACTGTAGGTAGGAAAAATCAAGTTCTATGGATAGGCAGAGGACTATGATAGATGATAATACCTTTGAAAAAAGCATTGAGACCATTGATGTTTTGAATTCATCCATGCCGAAATATACTCCAATGCTCCTGGGCACCCCAACATATGAAAACTAGTACTTCAACTATACATTAACTGGAAGATATTGGTGAAGGATTCTGAATAAAGGGGGATAAATAAAATTCAATAAAATTCAATATACATTCAAGGTTCAATCCAGATAGTGGAAGCATGAATTATTGAGCTTATAAATAAAAAACAAAAACTCAGATAGTGGGGATGGTAGTATCTGGAAGTGGCGTGTGAGAGTATATAAGAGATAGGGGGTATAGAATATGGGTGAATTTGTGAGAAATGGATTTGACACTGATTAGTTGAATATTGTACTTCTTCATTTTTTTCAATACATATATGCATTAATGGGGTGTGTTCGTTCTCTCTTTTATCCGGTATGTTAGTTTGAAGTGAGTTATGAGAGAAATTTGGGATAGGAGGCCCCCCTAACTAGATTTGTTGTGAAATTTTAGTTTTAACAACCAAGTGTTAATGTTTAGTTCAGAGATTTGATTGCAAGAGTGGAAATTTCATGAAGTTTGTCATTAGTATCCTAAAATAAAGAAACTTCTTCTCACATATTTTATGGAGTTTCTGAAGAGCCAACTCTTCATATTCACAATGTCTCTTCTTCTTCATCAATATCGCCCATCACAGAAGAAATACAGATGTGCTACAACCATCAATATGGTGGGTGAAAGTTGCATAATGGGTGGGTGCACAAAGTGCATGGGCTTCTATGAAAAGGAAAATAAATATAATTGCCATATTACAAAAAATAATTAAGAACCAAAGAGTGGCTTAAAAAAATGGATTCCCCCCTTGAGGTAAATATCATTTTTTGAGTTAAGTTGCTTAAAAAGAATTAAAATAATTTTTCATAACTTCAGTTTACCCTTTGAATAAAAAGCAGATACCTCAACTCCAAGTGATCTGAAATATTTTTAGTTGAAGATGCATTACTAATTGCCCTTTCAATTCCCTTTTGAAGTAGAACAATTAATGTCTGAGCAAGCAGAATAGTTTTCTAAAATGCAGTTCATTGTTTCCTTCAACAAAATGGGCAGTACCTGAAGGCCAACTTTCAAAGGTCATATCTCCCTCACTAGTGCTCATAATATTTACTGTGACACCTTTTTGAAAAGATCTCAAAATTGTCTTATAAGTGGCCTTAAAGATAACCTAATTAGAGACTTGATTAGCAAGATATTCTTGCCGCAATAGAGATCACTGTTTTACTTAAGTAAACTAGATAGTTCCAAAAGATCAACTTTCATAGATCATATCTTCCTTGCTAGTGCTATGAGCCTTTATTAAGACCCCTTTCTAAAAATCTCTTGAAATTTTCTTTGAAATGGAAGATTTTGTGCAACAATCTAAGATATTTATCTCAAGATAATGTTGTTAGAATCCACTGACCCTTTTCCATGCCAAGGTTATTGTTTTCTTCATGCACACATCACAAGATAGGGAATTCTTGCATGCTTTGATACCATTTTAAAGTTAGGGCAATAACATGTTGATTATTGATAATCCCAAAGCATATAATCACACATTAAAAGGATAATCCATAAAACAAGTTTTAATTGGCTATTTTAAAGTGTTATTAAGATATGATCAATATGACCAACTTACTTCTTAGCTTCGTGAGTACAAATTTCATATTGACCTCATATTTGTGGGCGTTAGGAAACTTGTAAATGTAGTCCCTAACCCTGATTGTGGGACAGCTAGGGGACCCCACCAACACTTGTGGCCATATGATGACCACTAAGACTATATAAACATAATCCGAGTTTATAAACATAATCCACATGGAACTCAAGGCACTTGTTAAAGGGTTATGTCACCAGGGAAACATTAGCCAACATAACTCTCACACCCCCTTCCATGGTAATGACTTGCATTCATAGCCCGTTGGAGGAGAATGGGATATTTACCATAGTCTTCAACTTCAAACACATTCCAAAACAATATTCATAAAAATTGAGGATATAGAAAAGGAATATCTTCAATGAAACAAGCTTATATAGGAGATTTCTATCTTGTAGGAACTTCCTTTCTTAGTAGAGGGGATTCTTGCATGTAGAACCCTCATGCATGAAATATGTAGAGGGAATACAACAAGTTGAACAAGGATATAGAAAAACCTTCACATATTTGTCAACATAGATATAAAGATCCTATCACAACTCTGTCTTCATTGCAACAAGTTAAAGGAATACTTGTGTTCAGATAAACTTTGAACCAATAAAATTTAATACTTAAAGCAACAAGCAGAATG
This sequence comes from Larix kaempferi, assembly GCA_027924585.1. Classification (NCBI taxonomy): domain Eukaryota; kingdom Viridiplantae; phylum Streptophyta; class Pinopsida; order Pinales; family Pinaceae; genus Larix; species Larix kaempferi. The sequence continues at coordinate 11,790,474 of BSBM01000660.1, forward strand.
ATTCTCTTGTTCATCAAGGTACTGACATATGCTGACAACTTGATGGGAGAAAACCAACACTCAATCACTTCCTACCACCACCCTTGAGATATTACAAGGTTGAAACTATGCCTTAACTAGATTTTCTCAATAGATTGATAACACTACCTTACATATCTTTAACTCCCTAGATATTTACCTCTTCTTTCTACTTTTAGTGGAGTAGTGAGTCAATGACAGACTGCTTTCACACTTTCACTGTGCATTAACATTGGCCGTACTTTTGAGTCCCATTGACCAATTTTGGGATCATTTGTTGGACATTAATAAAATTATCTTATGTTATGATCTTGAACGCAAAATTACACAAGCTTTTGTGTGGCGACTTGGTATGCTCTAATACCATGAAAGAAAATATGCCAAGAAAATTAGCAAGCGTATAAACACACACCATGGTAACTCACATTCCATAAGCTATTATACTCCTATGAAAAAATCATTTGAATGCTGAAGTTACGCTGGAAACAGAGTTTTATGGACAACAATCATCAACCAAATTTGTGAGCTAAGCTAAGGTACATGACTGATGTTTATTTCTTTTGTTTCACGGTTCAAAGATGAGGCTTGAGATTGTTGTTGTCACGATCAAAAGTGATAGTAATGTTATTTTGACATCGTGAATCAACCCAACACTTCCTAGAACACTAGAAAATAACCTAGATTGTTGTTTTTAACCACACAACTGACCATAATTAGCTCAAAAATTCCCATGATGCTGGTTTGTGTCAAGGTCTATAGTTGTTTTGAGCTTTGACCAAATAGAGAATCTATCCAATTCTTTCAAGTGAAATACCCCAATAGAATGAAAACCTGGATCTCATCTCAAAAGGGACGCCCTCCATATATGCTCAACAAGGCCCCAAAAGATAGAACCAACCACAAAAGGTATAATCAGTCCCCTCTAGGGCCACCAATCTTTTCTTACAATACCATTTCCCATATCAAATTCCAAGCACTGGATTGCATACTACGAATGTTCCTAGAATGGTGAACCCCAAGCTGTAATAGTTTGCTATAGGAGATATCCCAAAATATGGAGCTCATAACGCTCAAAATTACACTAGAAGTATAGAACATGTATATTGATGTACATATGTTCTTAAATACAACAAACAATATAGGTCAACATGGAATGTTAAGTTTGCGATGTGACTTTAGGGTTGCTTTGAGGTCATCTGCAAATTTGATTGAAATTAAGAGCAAATTTCTCTCATGAAATTTGTCTATTTATAAAGGCATGCAATTTAATTATTTGTACTTCATCCAATGACATGAAAGTTTGATTTCAAATCAGGAATTTAGCTATTTACAAAACTGGCTTCTTGTCAGAGTCTTCTATGTAGATCTCATGTTGTCTTCCATGCTATTTTTTTTTGGTCGTGAGTGGATTTTCTATTTATATTATGGAGTGAGGATTTTGGTCACGAAGTATTTGGAAGCATTAAACCAGGAATTAGAGTAATAATGATAGCTACATGGCTAGAGCAAAGTGTAATTAAGCATTTCGTTTAAATTAAAAGACCAAAAAAAGGCATTACATTGAGCAAAATTTTCTCTAATTTTTTAAGAGAGAAAACCATGTTCCATTTATTTTATGGGCCATGTCACAAACTCTCAATCATAGTTTCCAGAAAACAATTGCATGAATTAACTGGTCATGAAATGGAAACATCATGAAAATGTTGATTCTAGGGTGTTTCTCTACCCATGGTAGTATTTGAAAAAATTAGCCATATATGTTTTTAATAGAAAACAAAACCAAAATATTTAATTCCATTTTCTACTTGAATTGTTTACCGTTTAATTCCAGTTTCTGCCCATGGCATCTCACAAGTTTACCTTCCCGGGTTGACAATTCTTTGTCAGGAATCAACAATGATATATGTTTCCTGACATAAAGCAAGTAGGGTACTAGGGAACCAATAGAAAGAGTGCCTTACCTCCTCTATCAAGAATCCTCAAGCAAGTGGTGTTGTTGTAAGGTTTTATACCATTTTATGTAACCATGTATATATGAATGATGTGGCAAAAAACTTGTATATTAAATAATAATTTCCTTGTGATTATAATGACCTTGATGATCATATAATCACACTTATAATCAATGAAGAAGGTCTTATATGCATGATCTTATGGACCGTAATCCAAACCCTAGAATTGACATCCTTGGTGAAGAGGACAAGACCTCAATTTAAGGGATTCTGGGAAATTAATGAGTTGAGATAATTGATGGATTTTTTGGACAAAGTTGGTATGTGTAATAATTTTCGATACTTTGGTGAATTGATTATGTCATTATGCTTGATTTCACAATCATGGAAATGTGTTATAGGGCACATTGTTAATCTCTAGTCCCTAATTGCATGGAGATATTAAAACTATATTGTGTTGTATAAATAAATTCTTATCTAGAATTCCCATTTAAAAGTTGAAATCTTGACTTATGGTGATTGGTCTAATGCCAAACAATAACTATATCAAGTTATTGTTTGGAGAATGTTGTGTGCAATACTCCATTTTGACCCTTATGAAATATTGGCTTTTAATGTAAATATTGTATACATGCGATGTATGTTTCTCTAGCGTGGAGCTCAAGGCCAAGGCCCCTCTAGTGTATGTTCATATTTTATTTAAAATGAACAAGCATTTGACATTTTGTTATCCATGTACTATTAAGCCATGGGATATTGTAAATTGATGTAAATATTAATATTTCAATAAAATACCAAAACTGGCTATGGAAGCAACAAATGAGAAGGGGCCATGTGTATCCACTAGGGAGTGGTGAGGGGGTTGTGGGGATGAACCATATGCTTCCAAATGTCATATTGTGAACCCATTTGACTTTCCTCGTTGACATATAATTTAGTTGTAAAAAAGTTGTTGAAGAATCTGTCCATGGCTTCAATGGAGCATGGGTAGCCTAGAAATATGTATGGCAGGTATGGGATTTGTTTTTCTTCTACCACAAGTCACTCTACCTCATGGGAATTGTTTCTTCCTCATTCCCATTCCATTTTTTAACATTTAAGCATTAGTTTTCATCCATTACACATGCCCAGCAGTGATAAAACCCGGAAATCACAACTTTTCAAGAACCCATGTTTTAAAGTGCCATAAACGCCCAGAATTTGGTATTGACAGTGAAATCCAATGGGGGATCCATAGATATGAACCTTGGGGTGAAATTGAGAGTATTAGTTATCCCGAAATCCATTGGAAAACCCAGTTTTTATAGCCTAGAAATCCAGTGATGGGATTGAGTTATTTGATGACAGAATTATGAGAAATCCAATTGTGAATGATTAAACAGATGTTGGGTTTGCTTGATAAACTCAGTGAAGGTTGGAATCTCAAGGAATTAGCAACTAGACCTTTCTATGCCCACCTTGAATAGAACTGGAGGGAAGGGACACCTAAGGGACCATGTAATAGAGAAGGGGACCTTCCTTGTGTTGGGTGAGGTAGGTATTATGGGTGCCATGGCTGCTGAGTTCATTTGAGATGCCTGCAGCTCTGTGGTTGAGCTCACTGACTTAACATCCCCCTCCTTTTCTTATTGCATGCTTGATAAACCCAACTATGTGTTGGCTTAGCATGATTGTTTAGTGAAACCATGGCTGTGAGTGAGCCAGTTTAGTTCCTCCTTAGTGGATACACAACCCAGCTCGGGGGTGATCTCTCAGTTGAAAGAATACAGGATGGATAGAGATCTATGGTTGGGTGGAACATTGCTCCCACATAGCCAGTTGTTTGGACAACTTCATCTCAAAGATAATTGTTCTCTATGGTTTAAATTATATGCATTCTATGTTAATTCTGAATTATAATTATTCATGTTAATGGATTGAAATGATTATCTTAATATGGTTGATATGAAATATGGGCATAGCATTGGAATGGGATTGATTCTCTGTATGTTGATTCATCCTCTGCTTGGGATAGATATGCTGATGCATTCTAGTTTGAGTGTGTGTTAATATGTTTTTAATTCCGATGTGTAATTTCATAATGCATTTTTCCTGGTAGAATTTAGTCTTATGGCTTTGGGGAGCAATTAGACACCCCCATGTTTTAGTCATGTTCCCTCTCTGGTTTGGAATGATGGGAGGGGACGTGACAGAGTGGTATTAAATCCCATGTTGCAGCACTGGGGCTACTTGGGCCAAACTCTGAGTTTGCAGGAAGATATTATAACATTTTAATGTAGTATTGAGGAAGTTGGGAGGCATTTTGGAATGGAAAAATGGAAGGATCGAAGTTCTCAGATGTGGCATAGGGCCACACAATTGCATAAAGATCTACAAGAGCTTTCCAATGGTACTAGACTCGTCTCAGTTGGTTAAGGGACGAAGGAGATATGAACCCTGCAATTTGCAGGAACGGAGGTGCTTCCACAGTTGCGGATTGCGGGAACGAGGATTTCCAAAATTTTGCATTTTAGATTTTCGCAATTGCGGGATTGCGGAAATTTTTAGATTTTCATAATTGTGACTTGACTCTTCGCACTTGCAATTGCGGATTATGAGATGCAAGTTTCGGATTGTGGGATGGAGTAGTCCAGGGTTGGAAAATTAGCATTTTCGCGCCCACAGTACGAATTGCGGGATTGCAGGATAAAAAAAAGCATGGATAATAGGATTGCCCGAAACTCAGTTTTTGGATAACAGGAGCATGCGGAATCAGAATTGGATGAGTTTAGTGGTGTTCTGAGGCCATTAACGAATTCCATGGAAGGTCCAGTGAAGATCCCGAGCTCATTATGCTCCAATTTGGCATAAAATTTGAATTAATGGATTTTATAAATCAGTGTCCCGATGCTTGACAGAAGGTCGGATTGAGCTGAAACTGATATGGAGTGGTCATGGATCTGACACGGTGTTAAGTTTGGAATTTTGGAGCCAACTCCAAAGGATATGGAGATGGGGTGAGTAAGAAGGCCAAAAAGCACTATTCCAGGCCACTTTTTGGAGCTTTTGAAAAGCTTGCAGTGGATGAAAGAGACCTTAGATGAAGGTTTCAATAAATTTACTGAACTCAACATTTCTTATTCTCATTAAAAAAAAATTCACGTTAGACAAATATTTTCTAGAAATGCACTGTTAGGGAAATAGCCATTTTTGGCCCAAAATTTGAAATTTTGGAAAAGGTCAACAGTTAAAAGTAGTCAAACCCAAATTTTATAGAAGATGAATGGTGCATCGGATCAAAGATCTGCAAGTTGCTGAGTGTTTCTTGTTGTATGGAATAACTTCTCCCAGTAGAAAAAATTTCCTGACTCTTTCTAGATTTGCTTCTATAGGTGGTTGAAGTTGGCAATTCAGGATATTTTGAAACTGTGTAAAAATATGCAGAATTGTGGTGAAAATTGTAATTTTTTTAGTAATGCAATTTCCACACCCGATGTCGGAATGAAGCACGTGGATAGGCATCGGAAATCTTATCCAACAGGGAACAGTGGTTCATCACCAGAATTTGAATGAGGTTATTATACATCATGGATATGTAAAGCAGAAAAGTGTCAGTGACTGTTTTGACAAATTGTTGACAATATGGGCAATTTCCAGAATTGCATGAATGGGCAAAAGAAATGAGTGCATAACAACTATGTGAATTATTCCATGAGTTAATTTTGTTAAAATATTGATGTTTTATATTTCTATATGTGTTCTTAAAATGTCTAATAAATATTTTCATAATGCACAGTGCTTGCAGCTCATAAGATTTAAATAATTGTAGCAGAAGCAGCATACAGGGCAAGGGGTCTCCAAAGGAAAATGGTGACCATAAATGATGCTCAGGATCCTTATGATCATGATGAAGACATGCTAGGAGAAAATGTACAAGAAGGGAATGCTAAGACTAAATCTAATGGGAGAAGGGAGCAAATAACTCCTCAGAATTTGGTTGAAACCACGGTGAGTGTCAATGAAAGATTGATGAAGGCTCAGGAAGAACAAAACCAACTCAATGCTACTATTTTGCAAAGCCTCATTGATATGCAACAAAGGATAAAAATTGGTTCCAACCCAAACAATGTAGGTGAAGAAGGAAGAGATGCAGAGAGTCTCTCTAGAGGTCGTTCAAAGAAGAGGACACCAAGCCCAAGGAAGAGTTCTGTGATCAAGAAGCATAGAACACCTTTCTCTAGATATTCTTCTAGAAAATCATGTGACTCCAGAGGCTCTCAAAGAAGTCCAAGGCATATGACCAGGAGATTTGATGAAAGAAATAAGTTCAAAGGAATTCCACAAGGAGAATTCAGGAAGGCAAGGCCTCCCACATTTGATGGAGAAGAAAAGGCTGGCCAAGAGGCAGAGGCATGGCTTCTTGGGATGAAGAAATATTTCAGAATTCGGGACTACCTAGGAAATGAAAATGCCAGAATTTCCATTTACAATCTAAATGGTAGAGCTTCAATTTGGTCGGAGCACCTCTTGCAAGTGAAAGGGATCAGTGAAAGGAAGATCATCTAGGAGAGATTTAAGAAGTAATTCAAGGAAAAATACCTTTCTGCTAGGTATTATGAGTGTAAGAGGAAATAGTTCAATGAACTCAGGTTGGGACAAAAATCTATGGAAGAACATGTCCATAAAATTTTGGAATTGTTGAGGTATGTGGATTACATTAAAGATGAGAGAGTAAAAATCCAATGCTTCCTTGGGAGTCTACCTCAAAGTTTCAGAGATAGGATTGAGTTTGTTAATCCACCAAGTCTTGATGAAGCCATTAGAATGACAATGCATTGCTATGAGCAGAATAAAGGAAAATCAGAGGTTAAACCAACATGGAAAGGAAAGCCAAGAGGGAGGTTTGATCAAAAGAAACCCCCATTCAAAAGTCATCCCAAAACCTTTCCACAGGGGCAGCAAGCAAGGAGTGGATTCAAACCAGCAGTAGCAACAGAAAAGACATCAAAAGGGCTACTTCAGTGTTGGGGATGTGGAGAAAACCACATGCTAAAGGGTTGTCCACATCGGAAGGGGAATCCTCGGAGCTTGCACAACTTAAAGGGAGCAGCTACAGTGGAGGATATGGAAAGGGAAACGCCTCGAATTTATGTAGAGCTAGATAATCATAAGACAGATCATCAATCATTAGTGGTGGAAGTTGAAGGTAAGATTGCTAAGCAATCTATTTCTGTTTGATTGATCCAGGATCTACTCATAGCTATGTTTCTCCAAAAGTGGTTGAAGGTTGTTCTCTTAGAAGAGTGAAGCATAATAAGTCTTGGCTAGTTCAATTAGCCATAGGGACCAAGAGAAAAGTAAGTGAGGTAGTGGTGGAGTGCCCCATAGAATTGAATGGACTCCACACACATGCAGAATTAAATGTATTACCATTATGATCTTATGATGTCTTAATTGGGATGGATTGGTTGGAAAGGCATAGGACCAAGTTGGATTGTTATGAGAAATTACTTGAATGTATTTATGAAGAGGAAAGACCAAGATTGGTAAGAGGAATTCCCAAGCAAGTTTCAGTAATACAAATTTTAGCCTTACAGTTGAAAAAGTTTTATAAGAAAGGTTGCCAATTATATGTAGTTCATATGTCAGATTCATCATAGGACAAAGGACCAAGGATAGAAGACTTCCCATTGTTGCAAGAATTCCAAGATGTGTTTCTGGATAAAGTGTCGGGACTACCACCAAAGAGAGATATTGATTTTACCATCGATCTTGTCCTAGGGGCAGCACCAAATTCCAAAGCTCCTTATAGAATGAGCACACCGGAATTGGTAGAGTTAAAGATGCAACTACAAGAGTTAATGGACAAGAGGTATATTAGGCCTAGTGTGTCTCCTTGGGGAGAAACAATGCTATTTGTTAAGAAGAAGGATGTGACTTTAAGGCTGTGTATTGATTACAAGAAGCTTAATAAAGTGACAACCAAGAACAAGTATCCATTGCCAAGAATTGATGACTTATTTGATCAAATGAAGGAAGCTAAGGTGTTTTCAAAGATTGACTTGAGGTATGGCTATCATCAAGTGAGAATTAAAGAAGAAGACATTCACAAGACGGCTTTTAGAACTAGATACGATCATTATGACTTCACTGTGGTTCCATTTGGTCTTACCAATGTATCTGCTACATTCATGTGCCTCATGAATAGTGTATTCAACAAATATTTGGATAAGTTTGTGATTGTGTTCTTGGATGACATTCTTGTCTATTCAAGGAATGCAGGAGAACATGAGGAGCATCTAAGGATGGTGTTGCAAGTCCTTAGAGAACATGAGTTGTATGCCAAGTTAAGCAAGTGTGAGTTTTACCAAAAGAGGGTGCAGTACTTGGGTCATGTCATTTCTAAAGAAGGAATTGCAATGGACCCAGAGAAGATTAATGCCATCATGGATTGGTCTACTCCAAAGAAAGTTTTAGATGTTAGATATTTCATGGGTCTTATTGGTTACTACAGAAGGTTCATTGAAGGATTTTCCAAGATAGCGCACCCAATCACTTCACTGCAGAGGAAGAATGTCAAGTTTGTATGGTTTGAAAAATGTGAGAAAAGTTTCCAACAGTTAAAGGAGTTACTTACCAACGCTCCTGTTTTGAAGATAACAGATCCAAAGAAGGATTTTGTGGTGTGCACAGATGCTTGCATTGAAGGGCTAGGTGGAGTTCTCATGCAAGAAGGATTTGTGATTTGCTATGAGTCAAGAAAATTAAAAGAACATGAAAAGAATTATGCCACACATGATTTAGAATTAGCAGCCATAGTACATGCTCTCAAGATGTGGAGACATTATTTGTTGGGAAGAAGATTCGAGCTTAGAACAGACCAGATGAGCTTGAAGTATTTGTTTGACCAACCAAACTTGAATGCTAGGCAAGCTAGATGGATGGAGTTTCTTTGTGAATTTGATTTTGAAATTAAGCATGTAAAAGGGAAAGAGAATAAAGTTGCAGATGCCCTTAGTAGAAAATTTCATGTTGCAGCAGTAAGTATGTGCAAATCAAATTTGAAGACAAGAGTCCTTGAGGCTCAAACTAGTGATGAAACTTACCTTCAAATTAAAGAAAAGTTGCAGCAAAAAAATATAGATGAAAAGTGTGTGGGATATCATCTTGGTGAAGACGATACCCTCATCTAAAAAGATAGACTGTACATTCCAAATAGTGCAGATTTGAAGAAGCTAGTGATGGATGAAATACATCAAATGCCATACTATAGACACCCAGGATATCAAAAGACTATAACATCATCAAGAAAACAATACTTTTGGCATGGAAGGACATAGCTTAGTACATTGCTAGGTGTCAAAAGTGTCAACAGGTCAAGGCAGAGCACCAACATCCAGCAGGATTGTTGCATCCCTTACCCATTCCAGAGTGGAAGTGGGAAGTGATCTCTATGGATTTTATAACAGGTCTTCCCATGACAGTGAAGAAGCATGATTTAGTCATGGTTGTGGTGGACAAGCTATCAAAGTTAACTCACTTTATGCTAGTCAAGTCCACTCACAAGGCTAATGACATTGCATATCTTCATGAGAGAGATATTCAGATTGCATGGATTTCCTAAGGCAATAATTTTTTATCGTGATACAAAGTTCACTTCCAATTTCTGGAAAGGATTATTCCAGGAATTGGGAACTAAATTGATTTTCAGTACAACATATCATCCTCAAACAAATGGCCAAATTGCGAGGGTGAATCTGGTTCTTGAAGACATGCTGAGAATGTATGTGATGGATAAATCATCCAAGTGGGAGGATTACCTACACTCAGTAGAATTTGCATACAATAATGGACATCATGCATCATTGGGAATGAGTTCATTTGAATTTTGAGGCATTGTATAGAAAAGGATGCAAGACCCCAGTGAATTGGGATAGTCTGGTGAACAGAGTAGTACTTGGACCAGAGATGATCAAGGAAATGGAACATGAAGTTGTTAGGATCAGAAAAAATTTAAAGGCAGCTTAGGACAGGAAAAAGAGTTATGCAGATATGAAAAGAGTGCATAAGGAATTTCAGATTAGGGATCATGTTTATTTGAGAGTGAAACCAAAAAAGTGTTCTCTCAAGTTGGGGAGTTGTGCCAAGCTGGCACCAAGATATTGTGGGCCATTTGAAGTCCTATATAGGATAGGGCCAATTTCATATAGAGTTGTATTGCCTGCTAACATAAGAGCTCATAATGTTTTCCATGTATCTTTGCTTAAGAAGTATGTACACGATCCTAATCATATGATTGATTGGAATGTGATACAGGTGGAACCCTAGGGAGAGTTCCAAGTAGAGCCTATGCGCATCCTCGACAAGAAGGTCACTTTGCCCTGGAACAGAGCCATCGGGTAGGTAAAGTTCCAATGGGAGCACCTTAGTCCTGATGAGGCTACATGGGAGCTAGAGGATGCCATGAGAGAGGCATTCCCATTTTTGTTCAGTTTTGAGAACACCGAGGACGGTGTTGTTCTAAGGGTGAGGGGAATGTAATACCCCATTTTGACCCTTATGAAATATTGACTTTTAATGTAAATATTGTATACATGCGATATATGTTTCCCTAGCGTGGAGCTCAAGGACAAGGCCCCGCCAGTGTATGTTCGTATTTTTTTTTAAATGGACAATCATTTGACATTTTGTTATCCATGTGCTATTAAGCCATGGGATATTGTAAATTGATGTAAATATTAATATTTCAATAAAATACCAAAACTGGTTATGGAAGCAACGAATAAGAAGGGGCCATGTGTATCCACTAGGAAGTGGTGAGGGGGTCATGGAAATGAACCATATGCTACCAAATTTCATCTTGTGAACCCATTTGACTTTCCTTGTGGACATTTAATTCAGTTGTAATAAAGTTGTTGAACAATCAATCCATGGCTTTAATGGAGCATGGGAAGCCCATAAATTCGTATGGCAGGTATGAAATCTATTTTTCTTGTACCACAAGTCACTCTACCTCATGGGAATGGGTTCTTCCTCATTCCCATTCCATTGTTGAACATATAAGCATCAGTTTTCATCCATTACATATGCCCAACAGTGAAAAAAACCAGAAATCGAAACTTTGCAAGAACCCACGTTTTGAAGTGCTATAAATGCCTAGAATTTGGTATTGACAGTGAAATCCAATGGGGGATCCATAGATATGAAACTTGGGGCGAAATTGAGAGTATTAGATACCCCAAAATCCATTGGAAAACCCAGTTTGTATAGCCCAGAAATCCAGTGACAGGATTGAGTTATTTGATGACGGAATTGTGAGAAATCCAAGGGTGAATGATTGAACAGAGGTTGGGTTTGCTTGATAAACCCAGTGAAGGCTGGAATCTCAAGGAATTAGTAGCTGGACCTTTCTATGCCCACCCTGAATAGCACTGGAGGGAAGGGACGCCTAAGGGACTGTGTAGCAGAGAAGGGGACCTTCCTTGTGTTGGGTGAGGTAGGTATTGTGGGTGCCATGGCCGTTGAGTTCATTTGAGATTCTTATAGCTCTGTCGTTGATCTCACTGGCTTAACATCCTCCTCGGTTGCTTATTGCATGCTTGATAAACCCAACTGTGTGTTGGCTTAACATGACTGTTGAGTGAAACCATGGATGTGATTGAGCCTCTTTAGTTCCTCCTTAGTGGATACACAACCCATCTCGGGGGTGATCTCTCAGCTGAAATAATATAGGCTGGACAAACATCTATGGTTGGGTGGAACGTTGCTCCCACATAGCCAGTTGTTTGGACAGCTTCATCTCAAAGATAAGTGTTCTCTATGGTTTAAATTATATGCATTCTGGGTTTTGCAATGTGTTAATTCTGAATGATAATTATTCATGTTAATGGATTGAAATGATTATCTTAATATGGTTGATATGAAATCTGGGCATAGCATTGGAATGAGATTGATTCTCTATATGTTAATTCATCCTCTGCTTGGGATAGATATGCTGATGCATTCCAGTTTGAGTGTGTGTTAATATGTTTTCAATTCCACTGTGTAATTTTAGTATGCATTTTTTCCAAAATGGTAGAATGTAGTCTTATGGCTTTGGGGAGCAATTAGACATCCCCATGTTTTAGTCATGTTCCCTCTCTGGTTTGGAATGATGGGAGGGGACATGACATTGTATGACCATTACGAATGTGTCTAAATATTGATTCAAATTCTTACATTTTATATTCCATTGGCATTACCATTAAGGCTTAAAGGTGTCCACCGTTTGAAGGTTTGGGCATGTTTAAATGTTATGCATTTTTTATTGTTGGGTCAGATAGACTATTGAGTGATGGGTTTAAGGGTATTAACCTTGTTCCTTAGAACATTCATCCTTAAAAGTGAATATACCTTTTATCCATGGTGTTGTAGATTACTTCTAAGATGAATTTTTCTCATGACTATTAGGAATGATTTTAATTGATGTTAAATACTCATCTTTGGTGGTATATTGGTAATGTTAACAAGTCTTAGTTGATCACACTTGAGGGTTATGTACTCATTTGAGTGAGTAGATCTCTTATGTTTATATTTCTATTGACATGAATGAGTAGATCTCTTATGTTTCTATTTCTATTTGAATGAGTAGATCTCTTATGTCCATTAATCTGAATGTATGTCTATTGACATGAATGCATGGATAAGTTTAGCTATGGAATAAGATATTGTACTTTTTATGTTTTGGGTAAGTCATTGTTACCCAATTGTATTAATATTGAATTTTTTGTTATGTCGTGTACTTTGAATGCTAGTTTTGTGTCAGTTGTATGTCACTTTTCATAATAATGTTATTTTGGATTATTTTTAGCATAGCATAATTGTACTAATTTTATATTATTTTTTCATGCAGGTTTCACTTCTGGTTTCTAGATCGATTTGGAGTTTCAATTGTGGAATATCTAGTTAGTAAGATGTCAAACACTAACTATGGGAAGGAAACATCAAGAAAGAGGGATGCACTATCATACTTACAAAATACTCAATCTAGCAATCCACATTCTATCCATGCCTCAATCTCTTCTGAGAAACCTATTAGTGAGAGAGATGTTAACTCTTGTGAGAATACATCAGATATCCTTACAATGGATGGTAGAATAGGTTCCTCTAGTGATCAAAGTGATACAAATGCAATTTCATCAGAAATTGGTGATAAAAATGTTGAATATTTTTCCTTGGAAGGTGACACAATCCCTTCGCAGAAAAGGAAAAGAGGCCATGGCCAATGGAACATAGGGAGAGTATTCCAAGCAGGATGGGTCTCACAATTTCCATTTATTGAACAATACCTTTAGCGAATGAGAAAGAGACTCCACGAGAAATTAAATGCATGCCATGTAGTTGGAAACTTGGGAGGGCAATGAAATTGCAAATGAAGTTAGATACACTATAGAAGCATGCATGAAAGGTGTATGTTAAGGAAAATGTAAATGGAAAGGATAAATCTACTCCTAGATGGAAATCTATTGAGGAATGTCGACATAGAAAATATGAACATGAATATAATAAATTCTTAGTCAGTAAGGGAAAACTTGAGGCGAGTGGAGGAACCATCCTATCTCTATTGGAAATACGATGGAAATAAATTTGTTATCCAAGACGATTCAATTATGCACTGTATTTCAGATCTCATCCTATGGCAGATTATCCAAATTACATGAAATATCTCTTTTTTCTTCAAGTGTCAAATTTTCCATCTTCTCATTGGTCTATAACAAGTGGTTTGGAAAGGGTAAAATATCTATCTCAAGTAGAAAATGAGGACATGAAAGAGAAGATTACAAATGCCATGTTTTTGTCATTGTCTTTGGATGAAGTTACAACTATCAATAATATTTCATGGATTTGCATGAGCATTTATATAGTTAATGATTGTATTAGGAATTCATATCTAATTGGGATTCATAAAATGAGTGATAGTTCTACAGTGGAAAATATTTATGAACTTGTTATTAATAGTTTGAAGGATATTGGTGGAATGGATAATTTAACGATTGCAAAAAAGTTGGTCTATGTTGGAGCAGATGGAGCATCAATAATGCAAGGACAAAGGAATGGAATTTGTGTCATACTACAACTATCAACTTCACTATATATGCTTGGTATTAATTGCATGGATCATGGGATGAATCTTGCATTTAAAATACTAAGCAAGCTTCCATTGGTTTCAAAAGTTGAAGACCTTGTACATGAGGTTCATGCATACTTTTGCCGTAGTCCCAAACTATTTTTGGAGTTTCAAAAATTTGCTGATGGTGTTACAAATGGAAGAAAGCTACTAAAATATGTTGATACAAGATGGATCTCATTGAAGGTACCAACTCAAAGAATATTTAGTGATTATGAGTCCTTGGTAGGGGTGACGCACGAACATCGCTTCCGAATGTAGACAAACCTCAGGATCTTCTCTTTCAACTAACTGATATAGATACATTATTAACATTGGATGGAATGCTTCCTATGCTACATGAAATTAATTCCCTCATGAAAATGTCTTAGAGTCGCACAATGTATATTGAAAATACACAAATGCAAGAAAATTAGCGTGCGTTGCATTGGACAACTTGTATATGATGGCATAGTCTTTTACAGGTCTAAAGTTTACAAGTTGGACTAGGATTATCAATATAGAAAATGTTGATTTTGTTTTTAAGTTTTATGAAAAAGGGATGCTATGTATGGCATTGCGTGGGTATATGGTTCCATTTCATTATATTCGTAAGATAGGATGAACCAGAAAAGAGTGCACTGTGTCAAGAGAATAATTTGACAATGTTGTGATTTCAGTGAGATGTAACTTGATAGAAATTGCAAAATCACTAGAATCAGAGATAAGAGAACAATTTCCTTGAGATCAGTTGTTGGAGGCCATGTCTGTGGTATACCCTCAATATTGGAACACCTGTCAAAATAGAACAACTTTAAGGTAATATTTTTTAGCAAAATTAAAGGTTTTAGCGAGCCACTTTTTTCGAGAGACCCAGATAGATGGAGAACATATTCAAGGTATTTTAGATGAGGAAAAATTATTTGAACAATCCCAATGCTTTTGTGCAACAATGTGGGAGAAATTTAATAAATTGGATAATCTTCTAGAATGTGGTGCAATAACAAGATTATGGACCATTTTAGGTGCTAGCCAATACCTACAAGAAAATATATCAGAAATTTTCAAATTAGCAGATTTATGTCAAACCATGATTTTGGGATCAGTCAAGGATGAGAGAATGTTTAGTGCACTATCCTTCTTGAATTCAAAGTTGAGGAACAAGCTTGATAAAAACATGGATACATGTTTAATATTATATGCAACAAAGTATGACGTTGACAATTTTCCATATGAAAGAGCACTAGCTCTTTGGCGATCAGATTGTGATAGAAGGGGAGAAAGAAATATAATGAATTGCTATGATGAACTTGATATGGAACATAATGTTTCCCAAGATCATAATGACAATTCATCAGGAGAAGGTCATGTTCAGAATGTAGAAAATGAGGACCAAGCTGGCAATTTCAATTGTGGGTTTGAAAGTTGATAGACCCCACGATTTTAATCTAATTTAATGTACATGAAGGGAATGAGGACTCTTATCATGGTATATGTTTTCAATAATCATTGGTGGTGCAATACTACTATGTCAATTTGAGGTTGCATTTTAGGTAAAAACACGCTCTATATTTTGTATTTTCATTGTAACATTAGAGCTACATTTCCTTCATGCATGTTATTTCAAGATTGGTGTTTTGATATTTAATTAATACATTGTCTCTTTCTTGTGTGTGACAAGAAATGAAGAATATTTGATGAAGTTGGGACCTATCTCTTTTCACATAGATCAGTATATGTCAATTTGAGGTTGCATTTCAGGTAAAAATGGATTCCATATTTTTTGTTTTTCATTGTAAAATTGATGATTGGAGCTACATTTTCTTGATGTGAGTTATTTTAGGATTAATGTTTTTATATTTAACTATTGCATTGTTTCTTTCTTGTTTGTGACAGGAAATGAAGCTAGAATTTGATGAAGTTGGTGTTAAAGTTAATTTAGATGCGAGAGACATTCTTTGGGATGATGGAACCCTAGTCAGTTATCTAGGGTTCCTGGTCAGTTAACTAGGCAATGTAAGTCCCTAGAAGGTACCTAGGGACCTTCCTTATATGGTGATGATAAAACTTACAGTTATTATGGAACAGTTGTGGACCACGGAAATTGAGAGAGATAGATAAAAGGGTTGTTTATCCCTCCTTGTTGTTACACCTCCTGTTGAATTATGATTATTTCTTGTGTTTGTTGACCCCTCCCTTGTTGGTATTATGTGCTAGAGCCCCCCTTTGTTGGGTCATCCTACCCTTCATCTTGTCTTTGTTACCCTCTCCTAAGGCGTCCTAACAATAAATTATGTTTTTATATGTTGTAACCCTCCTAAAAGGTAGGACGTCTTGATCTAGTTAGAGTAACCCTAAAGTCAATGACCAAATAGAAGGTGGAAACGTCTAGGGGTCATTGGGAGGCTATAAATTCAAATCTAAGCCTTCATTATACAATCATCTTCATGAGAAAGTTTGATATCTGATTGCTTATGACTGTCCTAATATTTTGCTACTCCTGTTGGATGAAGTAAACGGGTTTCAAGGTTATTTTGCTTGGGCGTTGGCACTCCTTAACTCAACACTTTCATTTTTGGATGCTTTCAATTGCCTTCTTCTTTGTCCTTTCCCACGTGTGAGCTGCCTACTGTTTTTGAGGTTGTCGTACCTTGTTTCAGGCTTCCGCTGCTTGCTAGGAGGGTGTCGCTGCCTTGCTGAAGGTTTCGTTGCTTGTTAGGGTCAGTTTGGAGGATGTATCTACTATAATAAGGTATGATGAGGGTGACACTACATATGCTCACAGTGTCGTTTCCTATTAGGGATTGTTACGGGTGTCACTGCCTGTGTTAAGGCTATTACTGTCTTGTTTGAAGATGTCATTGTTTGCTTGAGGTTACCACTTCCTTATTTGAGGTTTCCATTGTTTGTTGAGGTCTACTGTGAGGGTTTTGGGAGAAACCATCCACTACTGTGAGGGTGATAAGGGATGCTATTCACTTATGTGAGGGTTTTAAGGTTGTTTTCCTCTGTTGTGATATGTTTGAGGATGCCATTCACAATTGGACACTTGTTGGTTGTCTTGGCTAATGTATTGGAATTGATCTTTGATGTATTGTATCGTCACTTAGCTACTGCACCTATCTAATCCTATTCCTTAGCACTTATTTCTCTCTCTCTCTCCCTCTCTCTCTCATTTATGTGCTTACCCTTAGGTAAGGGTCAATTATTTGTTCCAGTTATTGACTTGCTTCGAAGAGGAAAGATATGATCTGAAATTTAACTCAAAGTATAATGAAGGTCCTCATCATTAGATAAGTTATCAGATCTACTTTTTTTTTTTAATTAGACTATTATTTACTGTTGATGTCCTATTGTTTATGATTTTAATTTTGTAGTACTATTGTTACTGTTTATGATTTTACTATGTACATCTGCATTTTTTTTTTCAAAACCCTAACGTAACCCTAATTTTAATAGTTGGGACCGATATCTTCACATAAATAATGTCCTAGTATTAAATGATAAACAATATAACAATACTTTTTCCAAGCAACAGTGCGCTCATTCATGATTCAAGTACATGAAACCGTGTTAATGTATAGCCCTGATATCTTGGAAAATTTCTATTACTGCTTGTGTTTGAAGTATTTTATCAACTTTGGAAGTTTGGGTTTATTTTGGTTAAATATTATGTTAGTCCCTAGAATGCTTCTAGTTATTATTTGATGCTTGGTTGAACCCTTTGTTGTATATTGATTAGTTTCATTTGATTTCCATTGATTCAAGGGTTTGAGGAAAGATGTTTTTATTACCTTTCACTTGCATGAACTAGGCATATTCACTTTTAGAATATACTATACTTATATTATATTTTCTATGACAATACTTATTGGTATTTCTAAAGGAACCTTTTGGGGAAGAATTTGACGAATTTAGACTAGCCTTGATCAAAGGAATGGTTCAATTAAATATGCCATGCATCCCTATTTATATCCTAAGGGTTGGCCCTGACCTATTTTTGAGTTTTTTCAAATATAAATAGAGGCATCTAGCCTAATATGGAGCATCCTTTCAAGTCATGATGTACCCTAGATCATAATTTTTTAACCCTATTTTAGGTTTCCTATAACATACTTTGGTATATAACATGATCATTTTGAGGGAAACTATAAGGCCAACCCTAAAATATGGAAATTTATGATAGTCAATGGTGGAATAAAAGATGGATTTGGATGAATTTTGTGGTCACCATGTGTGCAGTTTGTAACCTATATCTTGTTATATCTTACCCCAATCTGTTTGTAGCCTCGAAAACAACAACAAAGGGAAAATCTAGGAAAATTTGTGCATAAAAAACAATAGTATGAGGCATTACTTTTAGGCCTGGGCATATTTTGAGCTTTATATGAATTGATTTCCTGCAGCGAAAGCCCCAAAAGATAGTTTTCTATGTATTAAAGGTTTCCAAATAGTGGAATAAGTGATCCAAATGGTGGTTTCCTGTAGCAATAGCCCTAAAATAGGCAAATAAATGATCCTATAATAGCATGGTCGACTGAATAAGGTGACGTACTATGATAGATTTCAGAGTTTGGGACAACATCTCCTTCTAGCCTATTCTTAGAATCACTTCAACCTTTGGGACTCTCCTTGCATTTAATCATGCCATGTAGCGGTCTTCATTTAGGAGATTTCTAGAATTTGTCCGCTTGGATGATGGATGAACTTGCATATTTGGTAGAGCAACCATTTGGAGGAGGTTTTCTTTCCCTATTTGGAGATAATTCTACCCTTGAAACTTGCTTTATGGAGGTACATTTAATATATAGGGCTTCTTCATTCCTTTTGGACCATTTGTAGGACTCTAATCATAATGGAAAACAAGCAACTAGGGGAAGCAATCATGAGAGCATCTAATAATTCTTGTACTGAACAGACCCCTCAACATACTAACTCATATGTTGGAAATTGCTTGTTAAATCAAACCCATATTTAGGCTCTTGTTAAATGTTGAGAAGAGGATTGTGATTGCTCAATCCATAAGTTACTTTTGGAAAGAGCATAGGACAAATGCTACTATGTTGGCATGCATTAGAAAGAGATATATCATATTTTCAACTAGGTTGTAGGATGAGATGAAAACAAGGGTACTACCAACATAGATCCATCTTAAACCCATATCTATCAAGCACCGAGAGGGATCCAATTTCTTGAGGTGTATTTCTTTTTTTAAATTTAAACTCAAGAAATTTGATCTCTCTTGATTTATAGATCCGGGTTTAAGTTCTAAGTTTTTATTTTATAAATGAACATCTATTTTTTAATTACTTTTCATAATATTTTATTTTATGATCCAACATGGATTTTTTTTAAGTACTTTCCATAAATTTTTTATTTTATGAGCCAACTTGAATTTTTTTAATTATTTTTTAATTAATTTTTTTTTTTTTTACATTTTATTAGATGTAACGCTACATACACGTTAGAACATCTCCCCCATACTGGGATGTAGAGTACCTCGTTTCACTCTGGGCAAAAATTATACCAAATATAGGCAATGAGCATACAAAAACCTGGGAATTATACTTTCCTTACTTCCAATGTAATACATACATGCTTAAAATATACACAAGGATATCAGAACCATAATAAATGAAGTACCGGAACATTATACATGTGGAATATTAACATAAAAATCCGAACTCTACAAAGGGAAATTGCATATTTAATCATAAACTAAGAAATATGTTAAAAGTGTGCTGAAGGCCACACTTATCTCTTTCATACCAATTGTAAGTGTGAACAAGTGGAGTCTAATGCTTATAAAATAAGGACTAATCAATGTATAACTGCATGAGATAAGGCTTACAAAATTGTAGCTTGTTATTCTAGCATGGGTGAAGTGAAAAAAATGTTGGGAAACACAACCATTCAATCCAAATCACTCATAACCCAAGCACCCCCCAAGTCTAGGAGGATCATAATTCTTCTTTCGTATAGAAATTATGTGTATCACAAACATTTTGAAACCAATGAAACAAGGTGAGTGATCTCCAAGGTCGAGCTTCATGGGTTTGGGAAATTCAAAATGCTCACGAGGAGGTAAAAATTCTTGTTCCTAGAACTAGTTACAAGTGACAAATGAAGTGTTGGACTGTTGGTCTAAATGGGAGCAAGTGAATATAATGGGTTTGATCCCTGAAGGCTTGTGAAAATGAAACTCAAGTTGAGGTATGAAGTAGTTAAATCCATATCACAACATAATAATAGTGAGAAGTCCTATGGCCATATAATATTTACTATATAATGACAAGGATTGAACAATACATATAATGGCGAGGTTGAATCAATCCTTCTCAAACATGAGATGTTAGCATATCATAATCAAAAAAATTATCTAGGCCTAAAAATGTGTATTTTTCTATTTCTGCAAGGGAACTCTAACATCAAAATGGATGTTGGAACATTGAGTTAAATTTGTCTAAATGTTGTTTATTACCTTCATTGAATTATGAATATCTTAGGAAGGCTGTCTATAGTGAAAATGACAATGATATAGGTCAGAATTTAGAGATGTGCACAGAAAAGATAGATGAAATTGAGTTAGAGTAGAAACATTTTATTGGTTGTGGAGCACATATGGTTGATTCTAGCTTGAATACTTTAAGTTGTACAAATTATGCATATGGATTTGGCTTTGGAAAAAAAACAATATGGATTTGGCTTTGGAAAAACAACAATGTATCCTATAAACACTGATTAATCAACATTAGAACTCTTATCTCCATATCCAACTTCTTCCTAGAGTCCAGGTATGATTTGGTTGAAATTTGTGCACTATGATACATGTGCACTAGAAATATTTTGAGCCACAAAGTAAACATATTGGAAAGCAAAATCTTACATGATTTTGCTTTCATTTTTCAATTCAATGATCAGGAATTGAAATTGAAATTTTATATTTTTTATAATTTGCAGTTATTATTGGTTGATAACAAGATCACAATTGCAAGAGACTTGATCACAATATTGGAAGAGGCCATCCGTGGGGGTATCCCATCTTGATCATTGCTGAACACATTGAACAAGAAGCCTTAGCTACTATTGTTGTGAACAAACTTCAATCTTCGAGGTGCGTTGAAAATTGATTCTGTGAAAGCTCCTGGATTTGGAAAGTGGAAAATCCAATATTTGTATGACATTGCTATATTAACTGGAGGTACTTTTCTAGTTTAGCTACATGAAGGAATTACATGCACTAAGAACTTAAATTTAGCACATCAAATTTAGCTTCATGGTTACTGGGTACTTGTAGAGCTGGCGTAATATAGATAAGATAAGATAATTTTATTAATGTCCAACTAATAAAATGTCTCGTCGGATTTAAAACAAATAAAGAAAAAATAAGGGAACTCGCTAGAAATTTTAAGAAGTTTCGGGAAATGGTTAGGAAATTGGAAGCAACAACAGAGCAATTCTTGGCATTCCATAAACATTTCCAGACTAGTTTCCAGGGTCTCGAAGCATTTTGGATATACTAGAAATGGATTCCTAACCCACCATAATTGTTTTCAGGTTTAAATGGTTTTAAGCATACAATTTTCAATGTCTTGTCAAGTTAGTTATCATGGAGCAGTTGATCGATGATTATTACTATGACAATACCTAATACCACTGTTACTCAAACAACCCCAATAATTGCAATAGGAGATATGGCTACATATTCCATTGAATTGGTAGCTACTTATGAGGAAGATATTGTAACCTCCCTTGGAGATTATTTCTATAGAAAAAAGGCTAAGGCAATGGTGAAGAAGGGTAACAAAAGAGGCAGAGATCAGGATCTGTTGCAGGGCCCCTTTCCTACTCAAATCATTTGGGCCAAGCAATCAGATGACATACAACAAACAGCAATGGATACTACTGCTACCATGGGTGCTCTTGTAGGTGCCAATTTTGATTCAGTAATCACACTGAATAAAGAAATTGATGTCAAGAAGGAGGAGCTAAACAAACTTCAAGAGCAGCTGGTTAAGGCCAATGAAGAACATGAAACTAACATTCGTGAACTGAGAAAAGCATTTCAAAATAGGATTGAAGAGCTTCAAGAACAAAATGATTCTCTTCAAGTCCAATTGCAAGATGTTGAAGCTTTGGACATTGCCAATGCCGAAAAGATAGTCGTGCTTGAACAACAGCTAAAGGATGCTACTGCAAGTGCAGCCTCCTCTGCGTTTTCTAGGTTTTCACTGCAAGAGTTCAAGGACCTAGCCAATCAAGTCAACCTGGAGCATCATTAGCTTCTAGCTAAGCTATTTACTACCTTGGGTGAAATCCATGAGACTTACATTGTCTTTGACAAAATGGCTGGCACCTTGGGCCAGCAAGTAGAGGAAACAAAATAGGCTTCTAAAGCTGTAGAAGACATCATAAATTGGCAGAAGTCTATTGAATATAAGCCAACTGATATCCCTATGTTGGACAATCTCAAATTCAGAAGGATCCGAACTGCTGCACGAGCTTGGGAGAATGTTATTGACATGGTACAGGATACGATCAACCAAGCTCAAGCCCTTTGCAGAAGAATATGGTATGCCTCAGACAATCTCATGGAGATACTAGAATTCCCTGCAATGGGGCTCATCGAGGGGGCAGATCCACCAAAATTGATGATAGAATAGGTCGAATCCCATTGTGATCAAGTCAAGGAGAAAATCCTGCAGATTGAGCATACCCAAATTGAAGACGTGGATTGGTTGATTAAGCAACTTGTTTCCTTGGAGGCCAAGATCTATATGTTTATCCACACATGGCATAAAATAGCCAAAAATGAGATTGAAGGATTCATGTGTGATGCCCAGTTGGTGCTCGAATCTCCTCGTTATCTAGATATAGATGAATTGATAAAGTTTTGGGACAAGTGGGAAGATTTCCTCACTAAATAGGATATTCTGATTTTGCAATTCCTGTTTAAGGGGAATTTATCCTTTGTATTATTTTTGTAATTTATTATTTAAGGGGTAGATCTCTCTTAGGCAAGGGATGATCATTTTTGGGGTAGAAATTGACAAAAGAAGACTGAAGATGCTCTGTTTTATGCTGAGCTTGTAATTTCTTACAGACTTTAATTAATATAGTAAAGTTATTCTCTTGCATCATCTTTTGTTCATTGATCCAATTTCTTTGGTAAATATTGATTTATACTTCAGGTTATTATCTATGTTGTTTAATCCTTTGCAAATATTATTTCATGCAAAGATTGTTAAACGGGATTTTTCCTTATGTTAGATCTATGTATGCATTATGTTTTAATTGAATTTCTTCAACCAAAATATTTATCGATTTCTGCAAATGATTTACAGTAAATTATAATCTATGTTAATTTTTCAATTGACATATTGGTTACATGTTAATCTTGAATGAGCTTAAACACTTAATATTGCATTCGGTTAATTTTAATTGATTGATTGTAACTTAAGAAAATAAGGAATTGATCTTCTTCACATTTATGTTAAGTGGATGAATGTACTTATTTATTTTCACATCAAGTCAATCTGCATTTAAACAAGACACCTTTTAGAGTAGGTCTAACTTAGCTTAGATTTTCCATCCTAGGTAATAGATTTGTTTTAGACTGAACACACTTTGTTTTCCTTCATTAGAAGACAGATCCTTTTAGGATCAAAACCACAAGTGCCAATGGAGGCCTTTGTATCCATGGGAGATCACCATCCCAAACAACTCGAGGATATGGTAATACTTGCACGGGATTATTTGAAGCCTCTGGCTGGGTTTTCTCCCTCTGTTGAGAGCTTTGGAACCCATTCCACCACATACACACTCGAGGTCTCAACAAATGGCACTAGAAGGAGGGCCTGAAGTAAAATATGCCTAAACAAAATACCCATAAACCTCCTCCAGCAAGAACCTCATCGGTTGTCACTCGTAGCCAGTCACAGGCATCTACCTCTGAACAACCAATAGTCCAACAACCGATTGTAATTCCTGGTACACCTGCACATCAACAAGAAAATAGAAGGGATATCCTTATCATATCACCTACTAGAGGACCCCTTTCACTTGAACAAATACTGAAAAGTTCTAATGATAGTGTTGCTAGAGTACAACAAAGAATTATTAACCTACAAAGTAGAGGACTAACAGCAAACAGAATACCATTTCACGGACTAATAACCAAGAACACCGTGTCACAACCTTATTGATGGATGGATGCCCCCTATATGTTCTTAGAATGATAGGCATAATCCTAGTCAAGGAGCTGTTAATTATATGCTTAATAACTTAACTTAGCAAATTAACTTAATACGATGATAATGACTATTATGTAATTGTAGAATGTGAAACAATATGATTCAAGTAAAGAAATTTACTGATGCATAACCTGCATATAAATCATATGAATGATAAATCAAGCACACAGATTTATATGTTTTATGATTTAACAATACAATTTAAACAGAGGTACTAGATGTATGTATGAAAAACCAAAAAGAATCGAGGAAACTTTATACACAACAAAAGAAAGGAAAAGAGAAACTAACTGAAATTCTTTTAAGATTGTAAAACATTACAATTCTCCAAGTACATAGTTTCTCCAGTTCTCTCCTTCGATGGTTCCCCCATTCATCTGATTTTCCAAGGGAAGATTGCGACTTGCCCTTTTTGAAGGCTACTTTTTACACATCCAATACTTAATCTTGAAATTTTAAAACATATTTTAGCAATTTCAAACTCTCATTTTGCATTTTCGGAAACCAAACTCGACACTTTAAAAGAATTATAATCACAGTGAAATTGAACATATTACTAGTAAAAACAAACATTCAAGTGTATTATTTAACAAAATACTTCCATTTTCTTTATTCACAATTGGACTCACATCGCTCACGCCATTCAGCTGCAGCAAGCAAGGCCATAATCGATCTAACAAAAATGTGTCCTTGGCATTGTCAAAAGTATAAGTTTTTGTTATAATTTAGTTTCCTTCCTCGTTAGAAACATGTTTTTCTTTGGAGTCATCGACAAACACAGTATTTGTCAGATCCCAACCATGGATCAAAGTGTCCCAATCTATACTCAAAGACTTGCGAAATACATAAGGATTTCCATCACCCTGAACACCCTCTCTGGCTACGAAAGAACAATCTTCCTGTGTTAAAATTAATCTAAACTATTCCCTTTTCAATCCTATTCTTTGTAATAATCTAGGAAAAAACTCGTGAACATTGTTTCGTTGAGCAGATGTCCATACGCCAACCTCAAAAATACTAAAGCATTTTTCAAAAAATTCTCTTAATCCTGGCTGTATAAAATAATACTTTGTTGATGTTTCAATGTTCGGTAGTTGTCGCAATCCGGGTTTCTATTTTCTATGCAATGCGTGTAACAAAACGCCATTGAAATAAAAAAAATTTATCAATGGTTTACTAGAAACAAATCTTCTAGTACTATCTGCAAACAAAAAAAACACACACACAACCCAGTCAATAAAATATTATGGTTCAATGTTTCTAAGTATATTGCTTTCATGTTCAACAATTTTTGAAATACATTACCAGACACATGGTATGATGTCCATAAATAATATGAGGACTGTGAAATAAAACTTACATCAATTAAATGCAGGAGTTGTAAAAAATATACAAATCACTAAATGAATATTTTTTGTATACTATGACGGTCATTTCAAATTCAATGTGTTTAACCAACGCCCCATTTTTTAACGAAGCCCAAGATAATTCAACAGACAACACAACATTGTTTTTATAGTTATATCTCTCTCTTGTGAACCGTCAAATTTCCAACTAGTTGGCATTTTAAAGCATTTTTCATTGCAAATGTTTGCTGATTGATATTGCCCTTCATCTATAAACAACATGTATGTTTGCTTATATATATCTCCATATTGGATAAGTACATCCTTGAACGACTTTTTGTATGTGTTCTGTACTTCACCAACATTATAGTATGCAAAAATTGAGTGATTATAAATAGTACTAAGTTTACATTGCTCTCGACCCCAAATAAATACAAATTCTTCATTTTTCAACCATTCAAATATGCCAAGGAATTTTTAAATTTCCATGTTGTCGAGCTAGGAAAACCACAGAGCAACGTCGAAATGCTCTCTGGAAACATTGATAATTTCGGGGTTGAACATGTGTCTATAATAACAATAGCAATTATGGACAAAATGAGGTTGTTCTGAAGAATCTCCAAATTAACATGAATGTTGGATAACATCCGAACTCCAAAGAGAAATCCCTCTACTCCCAGGACCAATAGTTTCTTTTGTGGTGATATCCTGACTGCATACAAGAATAGTGACTATATATATAACAACAACAACAACACTTTGTTCATGAAGTTAATGATCACAACCATGCAACTATACATGAAGATGTTGATTTCCAAAGAATAGTACAAAAATCACCCAAAATTTCATAGTTTCAATTGATTTAATAAAAGCATCACACTGAACTAATAATATGTTACATTCAGACGAAATAACGTATCTGGAAAAATAGAAAACACATTGAATGATTTAAAATAGGCAATGATAGATTACATCTATAAATAGGCAATGATAGGTTACATTTGATGGTTGTCACTCAACCAGGATTCAACTAGGAGAAGATTTTTATATCAGTTGATTCATGCATTTTACTAAAATGTTGCCAAAGTCCTTTTACCAATTCAGTATCTGTCCTAAGGGACGATTCAATAAAGGGCTTACTCAAAATACAGTTTTGAAATGGAAGTGCTTTCTCACCATCGACACCCTCCAAAACAATCATTGATGTATTAATTTCCGAAGTTTTCATTGGGAACTCCATCCACAAACTCTACATATTTTTGTGTGGATTTCCTTCTTGATCGTAGGTACATCTCTCTCGAAACCAAATAAATAAAAAAATTTGCTCATATGATTTATCTTACCGCCCGCCACCAAAAAATTTGTAAGCAGTGGCTTCCCCTCATTGACACTAAATTTAGATGACCAAATCCCAACATTGAATTTGGAAAGAAGTAAATCCAAAAATTCAATGGCACGTGTTCACGACTCACATGAAGATCTTTTATGTTTAAATTCAAATTCACCATTAGTAATCTCTTTCCCCTTTTTTCCTCTTTCCCCTCCACCAGTATTTTTTTTATTTCCTTTTTTTCTCTTTTGGAGTCATTTTCTGTGGCTTTCTTGTGAAATATAAAACCTTCCATTTCTAATATCAATAACATTTTTGTATGGGGAGATGCACAGAAATATTGCTTGTCATTAAATACTTCGGAATATTTTTTTTATCAATTTAAGTAAAAAATATTCTTTGTCTTTTACCTATCAATGGTAGGCCAACATTTGACTGGTGAGCAACATCGCTAGAGACACGGCATTTTGACACCAAGCCCTCTTCAGGCTCAATATTGTCCAAGCCCTCTTCTAGTTCTGTATTGTCCAAGCCCTCTTCTGGTTCTGTATTGTCCAAGCTCTCATCTCATTCATTATTGTCCACGCTCCCGCCTGGTCCATTATTCTACAATGTGATTTGCTGGGCAATCTCCAAGGACATCGTCGATGCTAGCTCTGGTTGTGGATGATCCACATGTTGACCTAGAAATTTGTAGGTATACATTTTATATAATTTTTTGCAAGTATTCAAGGTCACTATCCCCTTTCATAATTGAGTTAATATAACCACGATCTTTGAAAAATAAATTTTTACCTTCTTGTCATATTTATGCTCCTGTTTGGTCGTTCTTTGTAGATTCTATATCACATTCACTTTCTTCATTGGATGGTATAATCTGATTGGACAATACCTAGGCGTGCTCTTTATTTGAAGATGTAGTAGAATATGAATTTGAAGAAGTTATTGAACATAACTGACCGAGAAAAGTAAAATAAAATCAAAGACATCTGAAAATGTTAATAGAAATACCTTGTTTTAGAAAAGTAAAATAAAATCAAAGACATATGAAAAAGTTAATAGAAATACCTTGTTTTACACCCAATTCATGGTAGAAACTGTTCATAAACAACTCTTGTTGTAGTGACTCCACAATAGAAATAACTATTCTTTCTGGAGCCCACATCAATGAACAAAGAAGCCTACCTCCTGCGTACAACGAAAGAACTGTGCCTTGAGAAGAGACCTATCTGGAAACTATGTGATCCCAGAATTCGAGTGTCCTTTCTTTCACAAACACATGGCTTCTAGCACTATCATTGTTAACCTTGGTCCGAGGTAAATCAATTATCGGTAGGCCCTTGTCCTTCCAATCCATATCAAGTTCAGAAGTAGATAAAATATCCTTCTCCATTCCAATGCTCCAACACTGTATAATAGAGAATCCTATAAACGAGTCCCTGAAGAATTCTCTATAAAGTCCCTTTGTAGGATTCAGTGTAACATGTTTTTTTGTTTTCTTGCTGAAAATTGTGAAAGATTTAGAAAACATACAAGAGTTTTCCATGTCAGCTAAAAAAATACAAGTACATGCCTCTTGATTTGTTTCTAAGTATTACAAAAATGCAGCATGTATTGTTCTATCCATGGACTATCACAATTACACCTATCCACAGCAACAAATTCACAACTGACTGTCACACTAAAAAATGGAATTAATCTGAGTGTGTTGACCAAAGATTCAGGATAACAACATTGAAAAGCAAACTGTGAACTATTTTCGACATCGCCAATGGACATACCCATCCTCTCTTTATCGATATACAGATTCAATATTTTATGAGCATCAATTGGTATTTTGGTACCATTATCCACTGCAGATTCGTTCTTGCTCTTTTTACTCGGAGATTTTACTTGCTTTCCAGAGCATAAAATACTGCACAGTTGCTAGAGATGGTTTGGTACAATTTTATATATTTCAATGTCGTTTTGGTTAGTGACAATCTTTGATCGATCACTTTGAACATCATTAACTTTGAGATATTCAACAATCGAATGCCTGGTTGACCTCTCGTCCTTGATTCATTTGCAATATTGATTTAAATTTTCTGCGCAAACGTTTTTATCCACTGATGTGCTCATCCAAGACGATCCGTTGATTATATTGTCCGCCACATCGGTCAATTCATCTTCATCAAGATCATGCAATGGTCTAAAAAAATAGAGCCCTAACTTTTTATTTTATTTGGAACAACATCATCCTGATTGATGCTCTTGGGCTAGCATGTCAAGGAGCCACTTTTGTAAAGATCGAATACAGACTTCCATTTGCTCCACAGTCCTTCTGATTGTCAAAACAAGAGTTAGCTTGTCTTTAAGGCTCTCCTTATTTTGAACTTGAAAGATATCCATACATTCAGATTGGAAAGATTGAAAACATATGAAATTGGATATTCCAGTTAATTTGCTAATTTCATAACACAAGAAGCAATCCGATAAGAAGAAAAAATTTATACCTTCCAAGCATCACTTGAAACGTTTCCCTTTCCAGGGGGGGATGGGATACCGCGGGATATCCATTTCTCCCTTGCTTTTTCAACTTGAGAAATGTATGGAGTCTTTGAAAATTCCTTATTTGATAAATTTTGTTATTTGCATAATTGGTTGATGATGTGCTGAGGAACATCTCTATGTAGAAGACGAGTTGTTCGATGCCGATACCTTGAATGGAGTTGTTTATATCGATAATCTGCAATGATTATTTGCTGCGCAGAAATAGTATGCTACCATCCAATATATAAAAATTTACTGTTGGAAAATTAATTTCTTCTTCATTTCCAGGAAGAAAAGGCAATGTGATCTCCTTATCAAAAGAAAATAGAATGGCATCTCTCAATGTTGTTGTAAATGTATGGAAAAGAGATACAACCATATTTTGCACGGCCTCCTCATCAACCTTTCGGTATTGTAAGTGCGGAGGCGCAACAACACATCTTGTTACGGCAATGGAAAAATCTTTCTCTTTGAACAAAAAGTATTTGATCTGCTCTTGTTGAACTTCTTTTGAAATTTCGAAGCTCTTAGTCGCTTTCCGCATCATCGTTCTAGAAGGACTTCCTTTGAGTTGTTTGAAGGAAGATTTGTCCACATATTTTACAATAAATTGGAGAAATGCTCTTCTGTTGTACGTAAGAATCCTTTCATGGCACACCTTTATCAGATTCTTACTAATATTCATGTAATTCAATACAGAGAAAGTTTTCACAGCCTGCATTCTTTTCCTCCATATCGACAAAATTACTTTCTTCAAGGATGACGCGGTATCGATTCCGAAACGATTAGAAACCTCATACAAGGGAAAAACCCACCCTTGCTTCGCACAGGAAATCGGATCTGGATCGGGACCACTTATCATTAGATCTGGTTGATAATTACAAACCATAAGTTCAAGCTCTACAAGGCAACAATTTTCACCATTACCCGCTTCAACTTGAACTCGCAATTGTTCATCAGATTCAACGGGATCCACATATGTCAATATTCTGATTCTAGTATGAGTTCCATCCTCATTCAAGCAGAAAATATATAAATCTGGGTACAAATTATCTGGTTCTTCCATCTCAACATACCATCCATTTTTGAATGGATGAAGGTAGTAGTGATCTGTTATCAATTCAAAGAGAGGGATTTCCTGGTAGTTACTGAGGCTCAACAACGCAACCATGCTTTATCTGCAAAATAGTCAATATAAGAATGCATACAATGTCTATAATTATAAATTAGTGTTTTAATATTAGATGTGTACTTGCAAATGTTCATGCTAATGATCGATGGTTAAGGAACGACCCCTCATTTTCAAATCAATTGATTGATTAAGAACAAATCTACTAGCATTATCCATGAGAGATCGAATGCACATTTTACAGAGTCGTTTGAGATAATGATCAATAATAGAACGAGCGATCATCATAGAAGGGGTGGTCGATCCTTCTTGTTTATGTGTATGAGTTAATCACATGTTTTGTATTCGAGTTTATGTGAGTTTTTGTAATTAATTTATCTGTATCTTAATGGTAATTGCACATTGATTAATTGGAATACAAGTGCGTGATTGTGAAGAATAAATACATAGTTTGACGAATTCGTGGCTAACTGGTGAATACAATAGAGATTCAACGTAGTTCTGTATATTGCAATAGCTTCCAAGTGCGAAGACATCTGGTGTTCTATCCCATTAGTTAGTTGATGTTAAATAGAACATTATGCGAAGATCGTAACGACATCCCTACATCGCCATGGTTAAGAGAATCTTGATTATGCAACCCCTGTATTCGCTTCGGGGTAGACTTCAACCTGTTTACAAGGTGATACTGAAGGGGACAGTTAAAGGGGTTTTGTTATGTATACATTTATCTCCTGAATCAAGGGTTGACCGACCCTTATTGTCCTCAGTCTTGTTTCAGTGTTCACCATTCTTCATATACATGAATTGACACCCTCGGCTTTGAAGGTTGAATATTTGGACAAAAGTATATGTAGGCCACCATAATTTGAAAATATTTATGGTATTAAAAATGGAATTTACATGCATTGAATAGATGGAAACCTTAATTAAGCTTGGACAATTACTGGAAAACAAGCTCTACAAATCATACAGAGATAACAAAGAAAACTTATTAAAGAGTATTGATTGGATTGTTTCTTATCTCTTCTTTTGCACCAGACCAAAGCATTTTGACTGTAACTAAATGGCTACCTTGGCTTTGTTAAAAATTCCCATTCAATGAAGGGGAATCTGACCCTTCTTCTACCAAGTATTCTTTTCATAATAGTTCTAGACTGCAAGAAGGGTCGGCCAATCCTTCTTGTGTTCAACATCCTGGATACAGGTGAACTCCTGGATATAGTTGTTCACAATTTTATACTAAACAAAGGGGCGGCCGATCCTTCTTATCAGAGGTTGGAAGTTAGGATAAATATTGTTTATATGTTATAACTTAGTCAATATTCATTCCCCACTATTTACTTCGGAAGTCAGGAGTCGGGAATTGTTGTCCCATCCCGCAATCTGCATTGCGGGTTGCGAGATAACGGAATTGATGGAACTTTTTAAGAAAACTAGGTATCCACAATCCGCAATATATTTGTGTCTTCGGAAAAGCCGATGAAATCCTCATGCGGGGTGCAATAAGGGTCGGTCGATCTTTCTTGTGCCGAGTATTCTGTTCAAAGTAGTTCTAGGGTGCAAGAAGGGTCGGTCGATCCTTCTTGTGTTCACCATTCTGGATACAGGTGAATTGTAACATATAGGTGTCTATAGTTCTCTACTAAACGAAGGGGCGGCCGACTCTTCTTATTGCAAGTTAGGATAAATATTGTTTATATGTTATAACTTAGCCAATACACCAATCCCAACTATTCATTGCGGAAGTCAGAAGTCTGGAATTGTTGTCCCAGCCTAGGCAGGTTGAATATTTTTACAATTTAGTCATAAATGAAGGGTCGACCGACCTTTCTTCTTCCCAATATTCTATTCAAAATAGTTCTAGAATTCCAGAAGGGTCGGTCGATCCTTCTTGTGTTCACAATTCTGGATCCAGGTGAATGGTTGGATATAGTTGTTGACAATTTTATAATAAACGAAGGGGTGGACAATCCTTCTTGTCGGATGTCAGAAGCCGGGATACATATTGTTTATATGTTATGACTTAGCCAATATTTGTTCTAGGATGAATTCTGCATTAATTTGGAAGAAAGAACATTGACAATATTTAAATGTGTGGATCAGAGCATATAAAATGAATTCTAACTCAGATATTACAGGTAACTATGAGGGAAAGCGATAATATGGTGTAACACGAAATACATTCACAAAAGATAAATTAAAAGACTGAAGAAAGTAACAACATATGAATCTTTTTTTTGGATATACTTGTACTTATGTTATTCATTAAAGTCTTCAAAAAATATTACGTCACTGTATTTTTTGCTCTCGGATCCAACCCCTATTACTTTGTAAAGTTAAAATTATACAAAACGTTCTTTGAATTCTTCGCTAAAAAAATAACTTTCAAAGAAATCTATGAATGGGACATCCAAATCTATTCTCAAATATTTATTCCTGACACAACCTGTGTTTTGGTTTCCCAAATCTTTCAACAATTTTCCATTGATCTTGAGTTGGGATTTCATAATCCATCATTTCTTTCACCATCACCTCCAATTCTATGCATTCTATGTAACATACATCTGGCAGACCCTTCTTAATCATTACAAATTGTTCAAGTATTTCAAAATCATCGGTCAATTTATCAATTATTGTCTTTCCAGTTAATCCTTTGACCATGACATAGGATCATAATTTATCCTTTCAGCCTCTTGGAAATCCATAATCTTCAGTAATTTTTCTACTACAGAGAAGGTTTCCTTATTCTTAATGATGAATGGACCAACTTTAACCATACACCCTAATTATAGTATGTTCTCTATACAAGAACCAATCCCCTGTTTGGCCTTATGGTGTAGGATGCAAAGTTTCTTTCATTTCTTTTGACACTCAAGGCATTTCAGCATTAAAAATAATTATGTAAACTTCTGCCATGATTTTATGGGTGAATTCAAACATATTGACCTGTTTAGGAAGGTCATGAGAAAAGACGGTACCAAGAAACTTGGATTCCAAAATATTTGAACACACGAACAACTTCAGGAGATATCACTGATATTAGAAATGCTTCAACTGGTTGAATTTCACCAACTAGACATGAATCGCTTCAGCTAGGAATTCATCAAAATTAAAACAACACAATGGAATCGACTATGACTCTGGTGAAATTACTTGGAGAAGGAAACATAACATAACTTCTGTGATTGACTTATTACTATCTAGACCTAAAATTTGTCTCAACAAGGACAGAACTAACTGGGTATCTCGTTGAAAGAGATCAATACTCAAAGGGAACGATAGGTTTTCATGCGAATAACCATCTTTCAAGACTTGTAATAAAAACTTGTCTTTTTCTGCAAGACTGCAGTTTCTATAAAACTTTGCCAAATTTTCTTCGTTAAACGACTCAGGGCTTTTGGGAAATGTTTCAGGTAAACGTATAACCTCACGGACAGTCTATGCATTTATGCGGCTTAGAATTTTGGTCATTTTTACATTAATGATTACCCTTTTTCCCTGTGAATAATTAGCCACACACCAACAAACAAATTCGGGGAAGTGTAGGGTTTGTTCGACAAAAAAATAGTACAAAAAAGAACCAAAAACATTAAATACATGCTTTCCCTGCGACTTAAACTTCGATATACTACACACAGACAAAACAGGGTCGAAAATATCCTTTTCCCTATCAAATACTTGAAGACACAGAAGCTCACTTCACTGGTAGCTTCTCATTTTCATCTGACCTTTCATTGAAGGGAAGAAGGTCATGGGTTTTCTCCATTTGGGACAAAAAATCTAAACACTGGGGGTTTCGAGCTACCTATGAAGTGAGCTTCTTGCGTGTTGTTCCAGTTGACGATGACAATGACGTGTTTCCCATGGGTTCTTTACCTCCAGGCAATAAGCGACAAAAACATTTTTTGAAATTTCGAACAAACCTTTTATAGAACATATAATTAGGTGGTTTCAAAACTTGCGATGAGCGGTTTAAATTTAACTGCTTTTCATAGCAGAATCCACCAACGCTTTCCACGTGGTAAGCGGTTTTATTTCGGCTCGACCTTCTCCAAGTTTAACCACCATGCACTTTCTAACACGGGAACCCATTTCCACGATCGATTTGCTTCTGGGTGGGAACCTTAGATGTTTATGCATCATTATTCCGCCACGTTGCTACATGTTTTCAACTTTTGGTGTGAGTCGTCCAATTTTTTAGCGCCTTTTCCACCTCCGCCCTTGGAGTGAGAGACCTTATGTAGAGACCTTAGAATATTGACAATATTTTCATTGTTCCTCTCTATAAACATTAATAAGTAATGATATATTAATGTTAAATAACCCAAGAATCCATATAGAATAAATTTAAAAAACATAAAGACAAAAATGCTAACAGTATGAAGAAATCACTTGTTTGATCAATTATACCAATTCTAGACATTGTTTGTACATGGGTTTGTAGAAGATATAGTGTTACATGGGAAGAAGTCGATGAAGAGGGAGAGATGACCATAAGAGATAAGATAAGTCTAAACAAAAAGATCATTCTTCCAAGATGGCATTGAGATGAAACATTAAATTAGGAAAAGAAGGAGAGATTACATGTCGTAGCAATAACATCTAAGGTTGGTGTTTTTTTTTACACAACCCATTTCATATTAGCTGCATAATTCTATTGTTCATGTAGCATCCATTTTTAATAAATTTGTTAAAATTGAAAAAATTGCAATTTTAGCCAATTCGACCCTTAGACTATTAATGACTTGAATGCTTCCAAATGGCTCCAAATGCTTATGATTTGGGTATGAACGTGTTTGAAAGGTATCCAGACATACAAAATGACAAAATTTGCATCGTTCCTCTCTACAGATTTTAGTAAGCAATGTCTAACCGAGATAAACCAAGAACCCGTATTATTAGAGGAAATTGTAGAAACATAAAAAATACCTAACAATTTGAAAAAAACATTTGAAAAATATTCATAACCGTTGAGTTGTAATATGACACATTTATGCAGCTATTATAGGCTTGGAAACTTCCAAAAGACTTCAGCCACTTGCATTTACAATTAGAGAATGAATGGCAGAATTACTAGGAAAATCTATGTTGAAGCCCCCAAGGGTAGATGGCTCCAAAAGACTCTTTTAAAGGATTTCGAATTGGTTCTGAAAGTATATGAAGGGTATTAAGACATAAAAAGGAACCTCATCGGAGATTGTAGACTAATATCAGAATACTTCTGCAACATCCATTTAACTTCAGGAGAAGTTGCAAAATTTTACTAGTCAAATCAAGGTTCAAAACCCCCAAGGGTAGGGGACACAGATGGATTCCCAAATGTTGTAAGACCTTCACAAATTTTAGAACAGATACATGGTACTGATAAATGACTTCAATGATCTCCCCGATGCATCATCAATTTGTTTCTATACGCTTCGTCAACTACCATAATGACACTACAAGGACTAGTCTTGTGCAATGTTAATGAAACTTCTTCATATTAACATTAATGACACTCCATACATCAACAAAATCACAAAGATTGACTTATACAATTTGAAATAATGTCTCTTCAAGCTCTGGCAACAAGATATAGGGAAAATGGCACCATTTATGCATTGTTTGGTATTTTTACATAGTTTCACTTGGTATTTCGACCTGAGATTCTTCTGAGCATTAAATACAGAGTATATCCATCAGAATACAAATAAATGGATATTCTTAGACAATCACAAAAGCTACTCTCCTTCTTTGTTCTTGTGACTTTTATAAACTTCTCAAGTCCTCCATGGGTGCATCTTAGGACTAATTACA
Source organism: Larix kaempferi (assembly GCA_027924585.1). NCBI lineage: Eukaryota > Viridiplantae > Streptophyta > Pinopsida > Pinales > Pinaceae > Larix > Larix kaempferi. The sequence continues at coordinate 11,826,957 of BSBM01000660.1, forward strand.
CTGTCTCTAAAAAACCTGTCGTGGCATCAACCGAATCTGATGAAGCATCACTCAATAGCTTCAGGTTCGATGCCATAGGTGTGGCCATGGCATTGCATTCCATCATCCCGAACTGCTTCAGGATCTCTTCTGCATACTTCTTTGTCCAAGGAAGATTCTATCCCCACTCTTCCAAACCTCCATGCCTAGAAAATTAATTAGTGCATCGTACCCAAGTCCCTTATCTCGAACTCGACAGTAAAATTCCTCTTCGTGTCAGTAATCAACCCATCCTCAATTGTCACAACCAAGTCATCCACATACAGTAGGAGTATCACTGGATTTCCTTCCTCAACCTTCTAGTGAATCATACAAGGCTTTCTTCAGGAATCAGTGGAATCCACTTTACTCTTGGTAAAGCCAAAACTAGTCAATAAATTGTCAATTCAGTAGTACCATGTCCTGGGTACCTGTTTCGAATCGTACAAGGATTTCTTCATTTTACACACATGAGTCTCCCTGTCATGTGTCTCAAACCCGAGCGGTTGCTCCACATACACTCCCTCTTCCACTACACCATCATTCAAGAATGTTGTCCACATATCCCATAACTTTCTAGATGCCTTCCATCTCTACCAGAACATTGTTAAGAGTGTGCACTACTCCAACATGTCAGCAAAGAGGTTTCATTCTAGATAAGTAGCAAGTGAATTTTGTACAGTACCATAGACCACTTAGTACCCATTACTTGCATATAAGTAGTATCTTGTTCATAATTTATTGCAATTTTTTTCTAACATGCATAATATACATCCTAAATCTAGGAACATAAGTATGTATATGAGTGAACAACATTATTTAAGTAATCATATCTTATACAAGAAATAATAATTCAAATACTTATCTTTGTTTGGTTGTTGTGTGGACTCCCTCTCAATATTTGCTTCCTTGCAGGAACTACTGGAGTATCTAACATAGTGTTCTTCTTCTTGTGGGAGCTTCTTTTGTTCCTGGTACAATCTCCTTCTTGTGATGAGGATGCTCCCTCTTGTTTTAATTCTTCTTGGTGTGTGCTATGAGAGCGTGGTCTTCACTACCCATTTTTTCTTTTCGAGCTACAATTCCAGCTTCTTGTTGTGAGCATTCCTCCCACAGCCTATTGAGTGTGACGAGCTTCTTCCTAGCACAAATTCCTTGGATGAAGGAATCCCATGACCTAGGAGGACCATTCAAGGTGGTTATCACTATTTATCCATTCTTTATATATTCTTCAATGGCTTCAAGTTGTTATTTTATCTGAGAGATTCTGAACCTTGTAAAGTGTGACTACATCGTCTCTGCATTTTGTATCTTGACATTCTTTAATTGATTCCTCAAAGTCATCTTCCAATTTATGTTCTTTCCTTCAAATAGCTTGGTCAAGGAGTCAAACATATATTTGGGTGTCTTTAGGGATGACACATGTGGTATGAGATGGTTCTTGATAGAATCTGCAATGATCCTTGTGGCCTCGACCAAGTTCTTCTTATGTAAGGCCTTAGCCTCATCTCCCTCTAGGACTGGAACCTCTTCACTTATGTCGGTATCCAATTCATTCTCTTCTAGGATTAACCCAATCCTATACTTCCATGTTCAGAAGTTATCAACCCCTTCATGCTTATCCTCAGGCTTGATGTGGTGAGACATCTTAATGAGAAACTCAAATGAAAATAAAATATTTAGATCTTACCACTGGAATTGGAGTTGGCTAGGGTTTGACAAAGAAACCGTAAAAATCCAAACTTGAAATTTCAAACTTCTGACTGGACATGGAGATGCAATTGACTGAGGTGAGCAAGCTGGTGTGCTCAAATTTTGAAAACTCCACAAATTGGTACTAAGGCAAGTAGAGTAAACACTCCACTAGCATGGACAAGGTACAAGCTCTCCAAATTGAAAAGATGCAAATAAAAATGATTAAAAGCTACTCTCCTTCTTTGTTCTTGTGAGTTTTATAAACTTCTCAAGTCCTCCATGGGTCGAATTCCTTCCAAAGGATTCATTCCAACTCAATTTGGGAAATATTCCAATGTGTGCCACTTGTCCAACAATTCCTAATGACTCTCCTTATTCCCTCATTTTGAATGGGTGTCTCTTTGGCTGCCCTAACTCCCTTGTGCACCTTCTTGGAGGCTATTTTTATCCCTAACATGTCATATATTTCAGATGTCGGCGTTCAGGTTTGATTTGTGTCATAGGTGTCATATCATCTTCATCATTGTTGTCATGATAGAGGCTGGGGAATCTAGCCCAACTGTCACAATTCTTCTAAGATGCCTCTTCCTCTTCCATGGGACTTATTCTTTCACTCCAATTCGACCTTACATGACTCATGCCATGAATAATACCTCTTAAACTACCCCAAGTATGTTACCTTCATCTTGAACTCGAATTGGTGAGAGAATCATGCCAAGTGTAGTGGGGAATCTTTCCACAAATGGGTCCCACAATCTCTTAATATGTGTCCTCATGGTCCAAATTATGCACAATGGCCTCTCCATTTCCCAATTAGGATGGGAATCTTTTGTTAAAATTCAATATGCTAAGACAAAAAATAGTAGCATTACATTCCATTTCACAATAATAGCATATACAGGATCACTGAAGAAACAACAAGCATAGCATAAACACAAGAGACAGAGATTTATCCTGGGAAACCCTCATGGGGTAGAAAACCCAGCAAAGATTCCTCAATATAGATGACCAGCAATATACAAAGATGAAACCCTGAGACATGATCTCCTCCTCCACAATAGCAGACCTCTCCTCCACAAGTGCGCTATCCTCAAGTGTGTGAGTGTGTCAAATGAGGAACACACCTCCTCTATTTATACACCACTCTGACATATCTTTTACACAAGTACACGTAGGCTCGTATTTAACCAATGGGTTAAATACCCCACTACAACTGACTGGGCCGACCCCTCTAGGGTGGTCTAATAACCCTTTGACCCACATAACACATACAGGGCCGACCCCCACTAGGGAAGTCTAATAACCCGAGTTACCACATTCCAACGGAGGAATAAACATCTCCGGATATACAATAAGATCTTCACGGAGGAATGAAACATCTCCGGAATAATAAAGTACAAATATAATATTCTTTGAAGTTACAATATCTCAACACTCCCCCTTAACGAGAAGGATATTATAACAGCATCTGCACAAGCAAGGAGTCATCAACATCATACATGATACATCTACAAATCATTGGAAGATTTCTCAACATCATCAGTAACTCAAGCAGTTACTGGAACATCTTCAATACTGGAACATCAACATCTTCAGTACTGAGTCTTTATCTTCTGCAGCACTCAAACAGCTACAAAAACATCAACATCTGGATCCTCACGATCATCAGTATCGTCATCTCACGATCATCAGCATCATCATCACACGATCATCAGCATCGTCATCACACGATCATCAGCATCGTCATCACACGATCATCAGCATCGTCATCACACGATCATCAGCATCATCATCACACGATCATCAGCATCGTCATCACACGATCATCAGCATCGTCATCTCACGATCATCAGCATCGTCATCACACGATCATCAGCATCGTCATCAATACAGGTATCCATAACAATACAAGTATCCACATCATTAGTACAAGTATTCATGCCAATACAAGTATACATATCATCAATACAAGTATCCACACTGATACAAGTAACCATATCATTAATACAAGTATCCTACCAATACAAGTAACCACATCATCAATACAAGTATCCTACCGATACAAGTAACCACATCATCAATACAAGTATCCATACCGATACAAGTAACCACATCATCAATACAAGTATCCATACCGATACAAGTAACCACATCATCAATACAAGTATCCATACCGATACAAGTAACCACATCATCAATACAAGTATCCATACCGATACAAGTAACCACATCATCATAAAAAAAATCACTTTCTCGGAGACCATTCGTCTACGGATCAATTCAGGGACTAAAGTCCGGGGATGATACAATCCCCACTTTTCGGAGACCACATGTCTACGGATCAATTCAGGGACCGAAGTCCGGGGATGATACAATCCCCACTTCTCGGAGACCACACGTCTACGGATCAATTCAGGGACCGAAGTCCGGGGATGATACAATCCCCACTTCTCGGAGACCACACGTCTACGGATCAATTCAGGGACCGAAGTCCGGGGATGATACAATCCCCACTTCTCGGAGACCACACATCTACGGATCAATTCAGGGACCGAAGTACGGGGATGATACAATCCCCACTTTTCGGAGACCACACGTCTATGGATCAATTCAGGGACCAAAGTCTGGGGATGATACAATCCCCACTTCTCGGAGACCACATGTCTACGGATCAATTCAGGGACCAAAGTCTGGGGATGATACAATCCCCACTTCTCGGAGACCACACGTCTACGACTCTCTTTAGGACTAAAAGTCCAGGGATGATCCAATCCCCTCAACTGTCCACTAAGGACTTCATTCTCGGAGACCTCACGTCTACGGCTCTCTTTAGGACTGAAAGTCCAGGGATGATCCAATCCCCTCAACTGTCCACTAAGGACTTCATTCTCGGAGACCTCACGTCTACGGCTCTCTTTAGGACTGAAAGTCCAGGGATGATCCAATCCCCTCAACTGTCCACTAAGGACTTCATTCTCGGAGACCTCACGTCTACGGCTCTCTTTAGGACTGAAAGTCCAGGGATGATCCAATCCCCTCAACTTTCCACTAAGGACTTCATTCTCGCAGAACTCACGTCTATGGCTCTCTTTAGGACTGAAAGTCCAGGGATGATCCAATCCCCTCAACTGTCCACTAAGGACTTCATTCTCGGAGACCTCACGTCTACGGCTCTCTTTAGGACTGAAAGTCCAGGGATGATCCAATCCCCTCAACTGTCCACTAAGGACTTCATTCTCGGAGACCTCACGTCTACAGCTCTCTTTAGGACTGAAAGTCCAGGGATGATCCAATCCCCTCAACTGTCCACTAAGGACTTCATTCTCGCAGACCTCGCGTCTACGGCTCTCTTTAGAACTGAAAGTCCAGGGATGATCCAATCCCCTCAACTGTCCACTAAGGACTTCATTCTCGGAGACCTCACGTCTACGGCTCTCTTTAGGACTGAAAGTCCAAGGATGATCCAATCCCCTCAATTGTCCACTAAGGACTTCATTCTCGGAGACCTCACGTCTATGGCTCTCTTTAGAACAAGTGTTCAAGGATGAGACAATCCCCACATGTATTCTCATCAATACAAGTACAAGTATCCTCAACCATACAAGTACATTAATCAATACATGTGTCATCAAAAGTATGTATTCTTACCAATACATCTTATCATCAAAAGCATGTATTCTCACCAATACATCTATCATCAAAAGCATGTATTCTTACTAATACATCTAACATCAAAAGCATGTATAAGTAAAACAAATTATCCTAAGCATAAGAGTCCTAAATCTAAATATTTCTAAGTATCTAGGTGTAGAGAACAGGTTACCTCATCATCGACCTTGTTGTTCGATGAGACAATCTCATCATCAGTGACTATACTACTCCCCCTTTTGAGGAGGGTCCTTTTGAGCTACACCAAGCTTGTCTCGGAAGTATTCAAATTTCACTCGAGACAGAGGTTTGGTTAGTATGTTGGTAACTTCTTCACTTGAGGTAGAGGTTTGGTTAGTACATCTGTAACCTGTTACAAATTCAAACTTTATAGTTCCTTTCTGCGTCATATCTTGTTAGATCCCTATGTTCTTTGACTTATCATGGAACACTGGATTCTATGTCATCTTGATACAACTCTATTTGTCACATAGGATCACAGTTGGTTCTATCTCTAAGTCAAACAATCCTGAAGCCAAACTTCTTCACAACTAGCAGAGCAAGCAGCCATATATTCTGCTTGTGCTGAGAGCCACACTAGAATACTTCCAGCTAAACCACGAGATCATGGTTAATCCCAAACAATAACATCCTCTTGATGTGTTCTTCGTGTCTGATACACTTTCTGCCCAATCAGCATCTGAGTAGCCATCTGAAGTCATAATCTCCAAGATAGCATAGATCAAAGTCTATCGTATCCTTTAGGTGCCTCATCACATGCTTTGCAACTATCAGGTGAACACATCTAGTTTCCACTAGATACTGACTCAAGGTGTTCACAACAAAGCATATATCTAACCTAGTATATGTTAGATACATCAATCACCCAATAATTTGACTGTACAGAGTTATATCCACTAACTCTTCAGGTTGGAATCCATAAGAGTGGTCATTCCAACACCTCAAGTCCTTTTAATATTTCTCGGCATACTTTCCCTAGTTGAGAAATATTCCTTCTGATCCTTGCCATACTTCCAGACCTAGGAAGTAATGCATCAATATTAGATCTTTCATTTTCATTTCTACAACCATCTATTTGTGCCATCTCTCATTAGATGGGTCTACTGATATGAGCCTCAATATCATTCGAACTCTGTGGTGAGTTCCTTCTTGCATCCATGTCATTTGTGTATAGAAACCATATTCAACCTTGTAGCAAAGGTTGAGATCCACATCACCCATGGTGATCATTAAGCTCATCAATTGATTATCGATCCTGGGTACCTGATTCACACTTCTTCTTTAATTGTACCATTTAAGAGAATGGTCTTTATCTATTCACTTGGAGCAAAACATCTCATCATGATTCTCTTCTTCTTTTTAAGATAATCTTCTAGCCACAAGCCTTCTATAGTGTGTTTGATTTGTAAATCTTTTGTTGAACATCCATCGCTTGTTCAGTGTTCATCATTCATCATGATCTTTCCTACAAATCAAAATTAAGTACAGGATTAGTAATACTTCATAATCATCAAATCATATTGACATGATAACCTATTATGCATACAGATATCATTTACATAGTTATGCAACTATCTTGACCAATACTTTGGCACAACACTTTTCCATATCCTGTATATATACAGTGGCTATCTAGATGCCTTCCATCTCTACCAGAACATACTATCGAGAGTGTGCACAGCTCTCAGCATGTCAGCAAAGAGGTTTCATTCTAGACAAGCAACAATGGAATGTTTGTCCAACTTACCAATCATATGCATATTAGTAGTATACTGTTCAATGCTCTATGAATGTTTACACTCAGCATCATATATTCTAGGAATACAAATATGCATACAACCTATTACAGGCAATATCATTACTATTTCAAATAACAACTGAAATACTTATCTTTTATGTTTGTGTGGTTGCCTCCTGCTTGATCTTCTGTATGTCTTTTGTACTTCTATTCATTATGTACCACTGTGCATGCTCAAGAGTCATCCTCATGATCTCATACACAAACATACACCCATTAGTATATTCTAAATGCTATCAAAACATTATAGTTCTAAATAATCTTGAAAATGTATAGTCATGATTATAGATAATAAACATTAGTATTCAAGATTTCAGGGAAGCCTTCTTTTACTCATGCATATCATCAATTATAATATGCATAATCCCTTGATTACTAACTTTATGAATAAGCATATCTAATAATACCAAGTATACTTATATAAGGGATACTAACACAAGGTAAGATTCATAGGAGACATACCTGGGTTAGTATATCTGTTTAACATACCTAATCAATATCTTCTTTGTTCTCTTCAATGATTTAGAGATCATGTGCTGGAACCTACATATCTCATAGGTTAAGCATAATAGATCAAACTCATAAATACCTCGTAAGTAGAACCTCTATTCGATCAAAGATTATGTAGGAGTCTTTGTCTTCATGTTGTCATGGTCATGGAACTTGATTTTTCTTTCGTGATGTACCTGAATCTTGTTAGCAGACAACATCAACCTCATACAATACCATAGTGTATTAGTGCAATCATATAGCCCTAAACAATGAATGTCTTCGATCATTCACATGCATTCATACTGTTATTAGGGTGATAAGATAGTTTAATCAAGATTGTACTAATAAATAATATGAAGGCAAACACATTATGAACTTAATCAAGAATCAGATTTCAAGACATACCTGAACCTCCTTAAGTCATACCTGTCGAGACTTCTTGTAGTCTTCTTATGTAAGGCCTTAGCCTCAACTCCCCCTGAAACTTGATCTGGAGCTTGATTAGGGTTTGCTAGAGAAACCCTAAAGATTCAATATTTGACTTTCACACTTCTAAATGGATGAAAGAATATGTCTTGCTGAGCTGATCAAACTGGCATACTTCAATTTTGGAATCTCCAAAATTTGACCCCTCAAAATTGACTTCGAAACTTCTGGATCTTCTGGACAGGAACCCGAACTAGGGTATGATGAAGCCCACCCTTCTGTCCAATCAAAAAGTTTGAACCAAGGCTCTAAACTCTTATTTTTCTGCGGAGCTTCTAGCCGTGGTTACAAACTTCAAAAATTCCAACTTTTGCTAAAGCCCTAATTTTCCATCTTTCTGATCAAAATCCCGAACTAGGGTTTGATCAAGCCTGGTCTTCTACCCAACCAAAAAATTCAATCTTGGTCTCTAAATTTCGATTTTCCTGAGTAGCATTCAGCCATGGACTCCGATTCCAAAAATTCTAACTTTCTCCGAAACCCTAAATTCTGGAAGCCATGAATAAAGGTGCTCCAAAAATAATTCTGTTTTGACAGAAATATGCACTTGATTGTTTCTGTTATAACTTTGAAATTTTTGCTCCACAGGGTCTGAAAACGTTTTCTGCAGTAGCCTGACCTGTCCTCTTTCCATCCTGACAGTTCTGACCTCAATTGGATTTTCTGAGAGAGAGTTATGCCAAGTGTCGCAACGTGACCTATTTATGGGATAAAACAGGAGAGCGAACTTGTATGGCATGCCACGTGTCACTGTTTGAACTTCGGCCTCTGAAAACTTTTTGTGAGATATCTCGACCTGTTGTATTTCCATCCTGATAGGTCTGACCTCAAATGGACTCTCTGAGAGAGAGTTATGCCAAGTGTCGCAACGTGACCTGTTTATGGGATAAAACAGGAGAGCGAACTTGTACGGAATTCCACGTGTCACTGGTTCACCTTCGGCCTTTGAAAAAGTTTCTTGCGATAGTACAGTCTGTGTAGTACCTTTCACTTTTTACGAAATTTCATTTGGATCTTCGTAGCCCAAGTTATGACCTTTTTTCCAAGGTCACCTGATTTTGACTGAGATCTGGAAGAAGCAGAAACCCTAACTTGTACTGATCATAACTCATAAAGTACAACGAATCTGAGGGTTCCCTTTGGACACAAGGTACCTGTGGATGTTATCTTCGACCTGTAAACTTTTCAGACACTGAACCTTCGTATAAATGGATTTATAGCGAAAGTTCCACGATGACTGGTTTTTTCTATGTAAAACCCTAACCTTCAAATTGTCGTAAGTAAAGCAAGTGTCATAAGTGCCATACCTTGCCTTCCTTCAAGTTAGCTCTGATACCATGTTAAAATTCAATATGCTAAGACAGAAAATAGCAGCATTACATTCCATTTCACAATAATAGCATATACAGGATCACTGAAGAAACAACAAGCATAGCATAAACACAAGAGACAGAGATTTATCCTGGGAAACCCTCATGGGGTAGAAAACCCAGCAAAGCTTCCTCAATATAGATGACCAGCAATATACAAAGATGAAACCCTGAGACATGATCTCCTCCTCCACAATAGCAGACCTCTCCTCCACAAGTGCGCTATCCTCAAGTGTGTGAGTGTGTCAAATGAGGAACACACCTCCTCTATTTATACACCACTCTGACATATCTTTTACACAAGTACACGTAGGCTCGTATTTAACCAATGGGTTAAATACCCCACTACAACTGACTGGGCCGACCCCTCTAGGGTGGTCTAATAACCCTTTGACCCACATAACACATACAGGGCCGACCCCCACTAGGGAAGTCTAATAACCCGAGTTACCACATTCCGACGGAGGAATAAACATCTCCGGATATACAATAAGATCTTCATGGAGGAATGAAACATCTCCGAAATAATAAAGTACAAATATAATATTCTTTGAAGTTACAATATCTCAACATCTTTCACCCTCGAAATTGGTACTAAGGCAAGTAGAGTAAACACTCCATAAGCATGGACAAGTTATGCTCTCCAATATGCAAAATGAGAAATGTTAAAAAACCACTCTCCAATGGCATAGATATTATTGGTGATTGTATTGGAATATTCCATGGTAATGATATTGGCATGGCATCCCTCTAAGGTTTTGCAATGTACTATGAGTTCTATGATGTAAGGGTTTGAAGGTGAAATAGATGAAGTCTATTGGTGATAATTTTTGGGTTTTGATTACACTCTTTGGAGGCATATTGTTCTTCTTATTCATATTAGGGTGGTAGGATCGAGCAAGGATAGGAGATTGAAGTCTCCTTTGGGTTGGTGCTCGTGATCTCAAGGAGTTGGGGATTCCATCCAGTTGGTGCTAGTAAAACTATTGAGTTGGACTTTACTGAGGTCTGGAGTCTTATCTATAGGTTGGAAATTATGAAAACCAAGGGGTTGTAGCCTCATTCTAGATGGAGCTAGTAAACCAAGGAGTTGGAGCTTCCTTAGGTTTCGAGCCTCCTTCCAGTTGGTACAGTTAAATCATGGAGTCAATTCCTTCGAGAGAGTCTGATAGCTGGACCGAAGATCTCTAGAGCACATGGACGAACATGAAAGTCTCTACTCCGCAGATGGGGTTCGACTACTCTATGGATCAAATTTTGATATGATTGGATTATAAGAATGAGACTCCATTTAAATGCACAAGGTTTTGATATCTGGAAATATGTTCTAAATGCTTACATCGCTCTAAAAAGAATACAAAAAGCTGCATCCATGAAGGATCTAACAAATAATAATGCAATGGAAATGGATATCATGTTGCATGGAATACATGATCATGTGAAATATAAATTTGGAAGGTGTTCATCAAGTGGGACAAGGTACAAAATCTCTGCAAAAAGGGACCCCATTCTTAACATTATTTTTGTCCGGAGTACCTAAAAAGATTGCGTAAATAGTTCATGAGATTTGGAGTCCAAATAAGGCTTAAAAATTATACGGGAAGTAAGATTACCTTAGGGGGGCGACAAACTTATGCCAATATGCCCAAGCGCTTAAAATATTAAGCAGAGGCGCTAGAGCATCAACTACACAACACGTTAGGCGACGATGAGGGCGCTATGTGGCATGTGTTGGTTCATCCAACAATACTAAGAGGTGGGGGGAATCAAAATTGCCTTTTTCAACCCTTTTATATAAAATTAGTATTAAGCACAAGTTAAATAATCATTCCCAATGTGAATAGGACAATTAAAAATTTGAACACGCCGATACAAAATTGTTCTACAAGCACCAACTTGATGGAGAACTTAATCCCATGAATTCTTCTGCCGCTACAGAAAGGATGCTCCTACACCCCTGGTTTTCTACCTGCTAAACACACAAGGATGCCCCACCACCCTAAATCTCTACTCATGACTGGAAGGAGGCAATAATTCCCTTAGAAGGCTTGAACCTGCCCCAAGAAGCACCCAACAAACCTCTAATTTATGATCTTGCTTCTGATATGCAATTACCAAAACTTCATAGACACCTATGGTCCTCTTCATGCATTTGACTTGTATGGTTATATATATTTTCAAAGAACTTTATTATTTGAGAGCTTTATTAAGGAAAATCATGCCTCTTCATAAAAAAAATATTGGATCATGCATCAATTTATCATTGATCTTCATAGTCTTTCAATCTTGTTTTAATTAGTAAGGAATTACTAAATATGAACCCTTGCCGTCAATATGTCCCATCAGTTAAATGAAAGGGCAACATCTTTGACCCTTACTGTCCTGTAACGCACTATAATAGTCTTTCAATTGCTTTGATCTTTGAAATTTATGAATGCATCTGGTTTGTTGGTTCAGATTTTTCTTAACTCATTGTTTGGATTTTATTATGTATTAGGTAATTATGTTCTGATTGTGTAATTGAAAGGTGTTTTCCATTGTGCATGTGCAGGTTGACGTGGAGAAGCCACATGGGAAGGAAGTCTGGCACAGAGGAGACACGTGGGTAGGAGCCTCGACGTAGATGAGTTGCGTGGGAAGAAGGTGTGATGTGGACCGGCCAGATCATATCCACACGTGCCAGCGACCGTGAAGGATGGGCGAAGGTGGTTTCGCAAATTTCCTTACCACCCTTCCAACTTACGAAATCATTGGTGCTGCCACATGAAGAGCGGTTTCAGATTTTGCAACCACCCATCCCTCTGTCCTAGCACGCATGTTAGGGATACGGAACGGACGTGGGACCCTTGATATTTCCCCGCCCGATTAATCTTTTCTGCCATTTAAAATGGTTTGTACGTTGGCATGGAGGTGATCACGAGGATTGTATCACTCGTGTGAATAATATCATCATGGTTATGATGGATTGTGTTTTATGTGTCATGACGTACAGATGATATAATGCCACACTGTGATAATTAATGTCACGTTAATGATGGATTGTTTTTATGTGTCACAATGTACAGATGATATCCCACCACACTGTGATAATTAATGTCACCATCTTTTCTGCATTGATACTGTGATGATATCCCACCACACTGCTCTAGCCGCCCACTGCCTACATTGAAACTTAAAGTTCAAATTCTCTGTGTTTTCCAGTTTAGAGCTCTGTTTTCTCAGGACCGAGGTTTGCTTTTGCTGAGGTGGAACCGAGAAGAATGTTGGGCGGGTAGAGTAGCAAGATTGGTTTGAAGAATCGACTACTAGTTTTTCAATTGGCAGGTATTTATATTATTCAAACCATAAATCTAAATTTGTAACAGAGCATGCTTATTCATCCTCTGGGCTAAAAACCATATCTTCCATGGTTGTCAAAAATCAATGCAATGACAGTTTCAAGTTCATAGTAATTTAAAGTCATTGAACATTTTAGATTCTTCATATTTCTTTCTACCCTTGTCTGTCTTCTTCAGATTTCCAGAATTTATTTCCTTCAATTCTGGGTATTTATCTTCTTACAATCCATTAATATGAATTCACATCGTTATATTTGCAAAATCGTGCATTACTCATTGTTGGGATAAATTAACGGAATTAACAGGTTTAATGTCAATTGCCGCCAACTTGCATATGTTTTATGTCTGGTGATGTAGCATATTATTTTGATATATTCCATATTGTTTTTTGCAAATACTCTAGCATTTGGCTAGGTTTGTTGGAAAAAGATAATGACAAATGAACTCGGAAAATTGAAACATGTTTTTTGTTTTTAATATCATTTTGCAGTTAATATTCACTATAGTATATTGATCTATGTAAACGTTATACTTTATTTGAAATATTTGAAATTGATAATTTATGTCTTAATTTATATAATATTGATTACATTTCTTTTATAAATATATATAATTTAAGTCTTTAATTTAATTGAATAAAATTAAGCAATCAAATAGCTTTAAACAAATTTATTAACGCATAATTGTTTGCCAATACACTATCTTGGCTAGAAAAGTCCCATGTATTGGTATTTGGACGTGGTGTGTGACTCAAATTGTTGGATGCAATGAGAACACATGTGAGTCTTGCATATGATACCAAGGCACTTAGTTGAAGAGATAAAGCTGATAAAAATGTTCTTAAAATTAAGTGAACTTTAGCAGAAAATTGGTGAATACCCTTGTCTATCTTAATTTACAGGTTGATAATGAAGAAAAGAAAACAGTCCATTAATATTGGGCATTGGTCATAAATGAATCCAATATCAATTTTAACAGAAAATTAGTGAATACTTAGATGCAGTAAACCACAGCATAAACATATGTCGATTTCTGATTTAATATTACTTTCATCGAAGCATGAAGAATAACACAATGGAAAAGATTACTAGAAATAACAATTAACAGAGAAAGGAAGTAAATTTACAGACCGCCATTAATGAATAGTTTTGTCATCAGTGGTACAATTATATTCAACACATTCCAAGCAACACATGCATGCCTTCCCAGGCACACCATAATGCTAATTAAAATTTAAGCAAGATACCGTGTTGGAAAAGGAATTTAACAGTGACGAAAATGCAGATAGTTATGCCATTAGTTGGAATGATTCTAACTGCGATTAACCAGATAGAAACATTCTTTCTTTTTTTATTTAAAAAAAAAAAATAGAAACAATATACTTTTGGGTCTGCTCTTCCCGAGAATGACGTGAATGATATAGCAGCTTCTACTTCACCGAGTATAGCATAGATCAATTCTGAAATAATCAAAGCCAGGTGGCACACTCTGAATGTTCCACATGTCACCCTGGAGACTAGATTTCGATATTTGAATGACAAAATTTACAAAAATTTTGCTACAAAGAGTTTGCTGTCAAGTCAAAATTTTGTCAGAAAAAGCGAGGTCGCTCTTTCGCCAGCTTGTTCCATTTTGGGGTGTTGGAAGTAGACACTAATGAGAAAGAGAATCCGCTCCTTCCCTGAGGGATGAGTTTTTCAGAGTGGCTGAAGTAGATATCGGCACTTTAAACACATATTCCATAGGAACATTGCTTCACATGTTTTGCTGGAAAGTGGAAATTTGCACAAAGAAAGATCGGTCGCTCTTTCTCCAAGTTCTATTTTTTACAATTCCCTCATAAAAGAAGGTGCGGATGATCCTTCTTCTTCCCAATATTCTTTTCGTTATAGCTTGAGACTGCAAGAAGGTTCGGTCAATCCTCCATCATCTTCATGATTCTGGATATCGTTCAATTTCTAGATAAAGGTTTTCACACTTATCTACTAAACAAAGGGGCGGTCGGCCCTTCTTCCGGTGTTGACCATTTTAGATATAGATGAATTGACATACTAGCCTTCGTAGGTTGAATAATTTTACAATTCCCTCATAAATGAAGGGGTGGCCGACCCTTCTTCTGCCCAGTATTGTATTCATAATAGTTCTAGAATGCAAGAAGGGTCGGTAGTTCATTCTTTCTTTAGCCATTCTAGATATAGGTGAATTGTTGGATATAGTTGTTCACAATTATCTCCTAAACGAAGGGGCGACCGATCCTTCTCTTCGGAAAATGGAAGTCGGGACAAACATTTTTATATGTTAGAACTTAGATGATGTCTGGGTCCCTACTATTTACAGCGGAAGTTGGAAGTAGGGAATTGTCAACATAGCCTTCATAGATTAAATATATTTAAATTTATATCGTAAATGAAGGGTCGGTCGACCCTTTCTATGCTCAGTATTATTCCCTTGTTCACAATTTTGGAAATACATGTATTGACGGCCTAGCATTCGTAGGTTGAACATTTTTAATATGTTGTCATAAATGAGCGGGCGGGAGACGCTTCTTCTACCCAGTATTCTTTTAGTAATCTTTCTAGACTGCAAGAAGGGGCATTCGATCCTTCTTGTGTTCTCTTCTTCTTCAAGAAGGGGTGGTCGATCCTTCCATTTGGAAAACTGGAAGTCCGGATAGACATATTTTTATATATTATAACTTATGTTATATCTTTGTTTAAAATAAATATGATTTTTAATGTCCTCCTGTTATTTTATATTTCATAAAATGCTTCTGAACTTGATTTTTGTTCTGAACAATATATCCTGTTATTTTATATTTCAGATATCATTTATGAAATGGATTTTGGTACTCAACAATGTGTGGTCCTGCTTTTGAATGGATTGAAAGTTGATGAGGGAATCTCTTTTCCAGAAATAAATGTTTTGCATAATATCAGCATTAATGCCGGATGTATCATTGTAAATGTTACCAAGACTTTAAATTTAAGTCTTCCATTTCCCTATCCATTGGAAGGTGCAGATACATTGTCAGAGGCTGTTGGTGGTTATATTCAATGGCTTGTATCAGAGATCATTAACCAGATTGGGTCGACTCTTCGCGAGAATGAGGTGAATGATATACCAGCTTCTACTTCGACGAGTGTAGCACATATCATAACAACTGAGAATAAATCTTCTTTTATTATGAGAAAAGTTAAGTTGTTACATAAGTGTTCATAAAGCAAGGATTGTATTTCCATAGGTTTGGTAACAAATGTGAGTGGGACTGATTTTGTTGGGGGAACATTTTTGGGTGACTTCTCCTTTGGTGTTCTGGTGAATGAATTGGTGTTTTCTTGTATGGAATGTTGTCCAGGTTTAGCAGTGGAAGTTTTGTTGTATGGCCGATTAAAAGAATCATCGATTTTAATACAAAAATATTGCTTTCTATTGCAAGCAATTTCAACAATAATCAATCTGAATCTACTTTGAAAGTATTAAGAGAAAATCACAATGTCAGGTTTCTGGGACAAAAAGTTAATTTGATACATCAGTGTTCTTTAAAGCCACAGTATGTTTCTTGGGGAATAGTGTCAATTGTTTTTGAGGGAGACATTGTACAATTCAAAGCACTAGATGCTGGTGAGTTTGGTATTTTAGTTCATAAAGTCTTCTGCAATTGCGATGATTGTGGTGTATTTGAAGGCTCCCTTATAAGATGGCATGCAAACCATTTGCTTGACCTCCATGATGTTCCTTTGGGTGTTATACTAAAAAAGAAAGCAGACGAAGTTATGGTCAACTTTTGGAATGTGTTTGAAGAATGTCCTTTACAGATGGTCTTTCCAGGTACTCCCCATTTTGAATATACAGATTTTAAAGGTAATGGAACAAGGCCATACAATTCCATAAAGAGGCAAGCTGGAACTAAAATTTTCGACAGAAATTCAAGATCGGTACCTTACATGCCTGCAATAAATATGGGTGCAATCCTTTCAAAAATTGGCACCGAACATTGTTGCTCAAATCTTTGTATATCAAAAATTCCACTTCAATCAATAGTTGAATGTAGGAACAAATTTGATAGTATGAATGGAAATTCAAAAAGACAATATGTTTTAAATTCTATGGGATCAAATGCTCCTATGGCCAAAGAAGGAGATGACAGAAAAAGAAGCTTTTTTACAATGAGATTAGACACAAGAGACGCCTATCAAAATGCATGGTATAAATGCCATGGGATAAAAAATATCACTTTCTTCAATTATAAAAGAATGTTCTTTAATGGTGATGTGAGAGCTGTGCACGGTAACAGTGGCTTGGAAAAATCTAGGGAAAACACTACTGCACTGGTAGCTATTATTAATAAAATTGGAGTAGAGAATTCAGACAAATCTCCACATCTTACATGATTAATCAGTGGAAATGGAACAAGGACAACCTTGAAATTATTGCCCGCTAATATCTCCCATGGTTTTCTGTGAGAAATGGCTAATGATGAAATGAAAAAGAATTGGTTTGCCTCCAGTATCACAATCCTCCTTTAGCAAGGTGATGAGAGAATATTTTACAGATGTTAAAATTTCTATATCAAACTCCTTTGTAAGGTGTAATGAGTGCATTACAATACAGGATAGGCTTAAGGGGACCACTAATCCAGCTGAGGTGGAAAAGTTGCGAGCAAACCAAGCAGCTCATAATAAATACATCGCAAGTTGTCACCAGCTCTATTATTCGCACAGGTCGGCTTCACAGAACAATCCGAAGACATATCTCAGTATTGTTCATGACAAAATGGATAAGTCAAAGACTTCCATTCCAAGGATGGGTAAGAAGGAAAAATATTTTAGTAATGTTATGAATCTTCCCATATCATTGACTGGAATGTTGAATCATGGGCACAAGACTGGGGATTTTGGTCATTTTAGCCTCTCATTTTTAGAGATGGGATCGAATTTCACTGTGACATCCCTGGCTAAATGCTTGAAGTGTCTTGAAGATCGAGTGGGTGGTAAATATGGTGATTTTCTCTACAAAGGCGGAACATCTAAGCATCAATTGCATGATGCTCTATTGCAATCAGACTCATATGAAAAGTGTTCGATATATAGACAAGATGTAATGCAAGATGATGTAATGTGTCTTGATAGAAAACTACCACCCATATTGTTGTTGCAAATGGTAATTGTTTAGGAGATAACAAAAACCGCTTTGTATTTGCATTTTTATCTCTTTTAACAGCAAGGAGAATGTTCAAGATAGTTGAAGTTGGATTCATCTCGGTCGGACACACCCATGAAGACATAGATGGAACTTATGGAAGGTTATCAGCAAAGCTAATGCGCAAGGATATATTTTCACTCCCGAAAATTATGGATACGTATAGGACATGTGAAGATTAAAATTCCTTTGTTCCTTATCTAATTGATGAACTTTACGATTTTAAGAGTTTTGTGAAACCTCACCTTTTGGATGGAAATGCCAAAATCATCGGTATCAAAAAATGCCAGTTTTTTAGATTTCAGCTCATAGATGACATTCCAGTCATGAAATGGAAGGCATCACTTCGGGATGAAGCTTGGTAATCTCCTGTTCATCTCTGGCGGTCATTTCCAGATGGTAGCGCATACTATACCGGTGGGACAACCTAGGTTATTATATCTGCAATCAAAAATTCCTTCGGAGATTTATGAAATAAAAAATGGAATAGAAACATATATTTCATTCTGGAATCAAGGGATTGAGAAGGGAGGTGAACAATTTTGGCATCCCAAGTTAAATTATTGGGAGGCTGTACTTGAATATTTGGACAGTCCTTTCGAGAGTGTTGATCAATCATCAACTAACTTTTGGCGATCGACAAGCCATGATATTCGTAGTAGTGAACCTACAAGACATGAACATGAAATTATGGATGCCTATTTGAAGGAAAATGTTCCTGCGTTGCAAGATTTCTATATTGGACCACTGTGCACAAGCCTAGAGATGAATTCATTCCAAGAGTAGATGTTGTAAAGGGCCAAATGGTCATTGTCCAATCACCAGAGCCAGATTGTGCAATCTGGTTGGGTAAGGTGATTGGTGATATTTATTAGGAGTTAGATGCTAGTACTGTTGGGTCTTACAAAGTAGAGGTGCAATGGTGGAAGCCAACAGGAGCATCAAAGGATCCGAAGGTCTTGTACAAAAAATGCTTAGATAGAAAGCAACAATGGGTTGTTGGTGCAGAAGAAAATATGATGATCAACGTAAATAGCATCATATGAGCATGGTCACCAAGGAAAGGATGGGAAGGAGAAAAAATTACCATAAACGAGAAGGGCCTTGTAGTAGTCAGGGCACAACGAGAAAATATGGTTTCTAAATAGTAGACAAAATTGGTTTCTAAATTTCTCTATGTGGCAGTTTTAGGCAACAAAATTGTTGTGTTTCTAAATTTCCACTTGGTCAACAAAAAGTTGTATTTTTTCATTTTCAATCAAGTTTTATAAAAGGAAAGGCCATTGGGATTGATAATGGATGGTTATCTGTTAAAAATTTGGATTTGTGACCATTGTCGTCATTTGCGCACTAAATGTCGTTAAGTGTTGTAATTAACACCTTAATTACTAGTAGTGGTTTATCCACTGCACTTAAAATCAAGTAATTATGCTCAGAGTAACTACCTAAATACTAAAATATGATCAAGTAATTATACTCAAAGTGCCGAATTCAGTGGTGCTAATAGGAGAAAATATTCTATACGAGCAAATATTATAATTAAACTATATTTATAACAAATCAAGTATGCCATGTGTCATAATATGATCATTCACTAGTACAAAATGAGAAATTAATGACTAAAATTTGACTATAAACGACTTTTTTTGAGTCGGTGACGAATAGTATCCGATTTCCACTATCTTATCTCTAGTCGTATTTCACTAGTCATTAATTGATTGACTTATTAGTCATTGATTTAGTCATTGATAGTCACTGATTAAGTCATTGATTTATTCATTGATACTCACTGATTTAGTCACTGATTTAGTCATTGATTTAGTCATTGATACTCACTGATTTAGTCATTGATTATCACAATTAATGACCAAATATATGACTAAATAAACTACTAGATGATAACATATTAATGACTAAGCTAAATACGACTAAACGTTAGTCACGTTATTAGATACTGGAAATTAGCTACTAATAGTCATATATATGCGAATTTAGTTGTTTTCTTAGTCACTAATTTATGATAGGGTACGGAGGAATTGAACCACCAATATCCTGCCTATAATTAGGCAGGTGCTCTACCATTGAGCTAGCACCCTTTAAGAAGTTGGTATTGCTTGACAATGATGATATTCAAGAAGAATGGGCATTAGCTCTAAGTACTCTTAGCCACTAGATAAATGGAAATGAAATGAGATGAAATATTAGCAACAATACCTTCGAGTTTGCTTGCTGAAAAGAAGTATGAATACTTATGTGATCATTTTATTCAGAGGTGACTTAAACAACCACTAACCTGCAATCAAGGCAAGAAACCATGTTCAGATTGATATATAAATAAAATAAAATAAAATTTAAAGATATATAAATACTTATGTGATCATTTTATTCAGAGGTGACTTAAACAACCACTAACCTGCAATCAAGGCAAGAAACCATGTTCAGATTGATATATAAATAAAATAAAATAAAATTTAAAGATATACTATGCCAATCCCACTATCATACATACCTCGAAAGAGAACTAGCAAATCTCCCACAACTGTTCAACTTTGTCCAAAATGCCCATATGGAATGCCACTATTTAAACAAACAAAAAAAGAAATTGAAAACATGAAAGTAATAATTTACTCTACCTGTCTATTGGATGCAGAGTCCCATAGTTGTACAACAAAATTAGTCAAGCACATGCAATAAAATTATAAATGGATAAAAAGAAGAAAACAATGTGGTTTAGACCTTCCTTTATATCGAAAGAGAATTGAAATATTCACAACCTCATGTATCTCTCTACTAGGGTGAGTCGGAAAACAAAGATAAATCCACAAAACAAGGCAATTAAGAAAACATAATTTGTAAATGGTTCCAGAGTTTCATCACTAATAACTTATAAAAAGGACAGAGTCACCAGCAAAAAGTCTCTTCACACTTACAAATACACTCCATCATGTTGTTAAAAGATGTCTCTTTGGTTGACCTGTCATAGCAGAATCCATATGTGTTGCAATTTACCAAAAATCAAAGTGACATTTTGTAAAGTGACCCTTCAAATAGATTTTCTTTGTATGGTGATTGATAATTCATTGCTTTTCCCCTGCTACAAAGGTATTTTCTTTCTTAAAGAGCATTTTCACCTCCTATTTTTGTTCTCTAGGTTTTAATCTCTCCCTTGAGATTCCCAGCATCTAGAGATTTCTACCTTGTTGTAAATGTTGCACAAGTTGCATAGTGATTATGCAGTAACAATAGTGCTAACATTTTTGCACGACTACTTTATCAAGTGATTTACAGGGTAGCTTAAGCCATCTTTGCAACATTGGAATCAATATGGAAGTGGCATGCAATCACCAGAATTAGTTGAGCAAGACTTGAGGATGACTCCAAAATTTTGAAGCATTGTTCTTGTTTCTAATATGTTGTTATACATATGTCAAAATCCATGTTGTTCATTTTCCTCACAAAGCAATTGAACTCCATGGGTTGATTCCAAGGGTTATTTTATTCCCATAAAGCTATTAGACATTAATGATATGTTTGATTGGTGAATTCATGTTGTAAAATGTATATTTTTTTCATCTATATTTACTATTGCATTCCAAATGTTGTTGGACCATGTCCCCATCAAGAAACCATCTATAATGGCAGTGGAAGTTATTCCCATGTAGCTGGTTGTCGTGGGTGGATTCTTGAATCCCAAGCATAACAAGCCAACACCTATATTGTCATCATTACTAAAGATGGATTCTATCACATGGAGGAGACCTCAGATGACCTCAAAATCCAATAGAGGCAAGTCTTCATAAACTCTAAATGATCATAAGATCTAATTTGGTGCTATTATGCACTGGAACCATGGGACACTATGTAGTCCCATCTAAGGATGGTTTTGTGGGGAGAAATATTGTTTGAAACATGTATTGTGATTAGGGGGAATTCATCCTTTTGTACCACCAGCCATGCATGCAATCCCATAGAATTTTCCAAGACCGATAATAGTAGGGTTGTAGCCTTGTACCAAACTATATCATAATCACCTGAACCCTGGACTGCTAAAACAAGTAATATTTTAAAAATTGCTAATGCACTTTGTGAAATGGTAAGTGCTTGACATAGCGGAGTTGTAACCTTCAAATACAGCTTATGGTATGTGACCAATATCTTCATATGTGATATCTTAAAAAATGGGAAAACTACATTACCAAAAATTTTGGAGAAAACTAAAATACCAAAACTTTGCATGGATAGTCAATTGGACAAACTTTGGAGGCTCAAATCTAAGCAACAGACCTAGCTCTTTCAATTGCACACCATCTAGAAAATGTTGGTTGAAACAAGAAGGCTTTCATTGCATTGCCTGATTTTGGGGGGCTTGGCTACAGGAAACAAGTTAATTCATCAAAGCATCCCCTACCTAAATGCTACCTATGTGATTCAGCTGAAACCCTCAAACACCTTTCTGGTTCTGTTCATTTTTCGAATTAGCCTGAGATTGAGTGACTAAATTCTGCATCCAACTCTTCCTTGCCTCTATTTCTCAGAAAACCACCCTGTTAAGAGATAATACATCCTTGAGCCATTGAAAACCACACACCATCACAACTTATCAGAATCAAAACACTCTTCTTCATATGGAAGAAATGAAATGATGCTATGTATTCCACAACCTGCTAAATCTTTTTTGGGCACATTAATTCAATTATTTGTGCTAATATTTATATGCATATTACTATGCAGTTGTAGAAAGTAGAAATCAATGTGACATACTTGTGCCAGTTGCTGGAGTATACATGGGGGTGCCACCTGTTGAACCTCCATTCAACCCGTCACAGGGATCTAATGGAAGGCCACAGCTTAGAGCTGGTCAAGTTTTTCATGTGAGGAGGGAATTCCACCATAGTTGGCCCTCACCACCACAACACAAGAATGATAAATTCCCACAACTCACATTGGCCATCTCCATGACTAAGAATCCTCCCAAGGAGCATGTGGATAATGAGGGAAACCAACCCTAAAACAGAACCAGAAAATGATAGATGGAGGCCCACACACAAGGACATGGATCCACCCCACCGAATGTAGGGCCTCATCCCATCAGCAAACTAATTTAGGATATTTCATAGAATCATATTTGTTTTTGGATCTTTTGAATGTGTGCCAGGGCCCAACAGCCCATTTATTTCTATTTATGGTTTTTTGGTAGCTATTCAAAATTTATGTATACCCAAGTGGTGACTTTGTTTATTAGTGGATCCTACCCAGTTTTGAGATAGCTCATGGTGGTTGCTAAGCAGACCACTTTTTTGCACAAAATTCCTTGTATGCACATTATTTGATAACATATGATATTCAAAGGAATCATTTAACTCAAAAGAAAAAAACATTAGGTGAGAGAAAGGAAGAGAATGCAAATTAGAGAAAGTCAACATCCATCAGTAGAAGGAAGGAATTCATTAAAGTAACTGCCTACAAAATCAGGAGTTGTCAACTCTATATTAGCTCAGATGAAGAAGAAAAATCATGTGGGATCTAGAGAATGATCTCGAAGAAGTATCAGAACAACATGCAACCTTGGAAAAGATGGCTAAGACAACAAGCAGAGCAGTCGATGAGGGAATCATGAGCAGGGATAAGATAAGACACAGATATACAATATTGTAACATAGATCTTGTAACATTATACTCAAAGTAAGCATTTTATTAAACAAAACAAAAAAAATTAGGTAAGAGAAAGGAAGCGATAACGCAAACCAGAATTTTTTTTATCTTTGGAAGGATGATTTGGCTTCATCCAATAAGTTGCATTTTCCGAAAGATTTCAAGGGCCTCCTTTCCATGATCATGTTGGGCACATGCTACGATTATCACTGTCAATGAGGCAAGACCTCGTTTTGGAATCTTGTTAAACACCTATTGTGAGTTGTGGATACTTCCATACTTGGAATACATGTCAACAAGAGAATTCCGTATATTGAAGTTACATTTTGTCCCACTATTTGCATTGGATTACAGAAGATACAATTCTATAACTTCAATGTTGTAAGTGATCCTTTGATCTACTCAACCAAGTGTCAGTTTGATTTTTCTTTCCGCTTCACTAATCACTTCAGGATTTTCCTCCAGTAAGCTAATATACAGAACTGGAAACTGTTTGAGAGGCATCCAATTCTTCTATGCATCTAAAAAAAAGCAAAAATGATATTAGTGCTCATTGCATTCTTAAATTCAACTTATTTCCATCATTGATTTCAAAATATGACAAGAATGCTATCTTATTGCGAGGATAACAAGAGAAAACTCCGAAAAATTTAGGAAAGTCCATCCTAGGATAATAGGATGGCCTTTAGGTCAAACTGTGGCATGAACTAGCTCACACATCTCTCATAAAGAGAGTGCTTTCATCCCTCCTAAAGAGAGTGCTTTCAGTGTTGAATGGTACATACTACAGCTAACTCATCAAAAATCCATTCTCTAAATGAAGAGATAGAGAACATAGATCCATTAAAGACAACCTCTCATCTAAGTTTATAAATTCATTAAAGACAACATCACATCTATGTTTCCATTAAGTACAAAATGCAACAACTCTGATATAGTGCCATGTTCCTCCGAAATGAAGAGGACCAACAAATTCAACATCACCTGGTAGGGAATATTTTATTTCTTAAGTTTGCTCTAAGGGATATGATTCCAAGTGTCCTATATAAGTTCCCAACATTCCTGAAAACACTTCTAGGTCTAGAAAATGTGGTGATAGTATCATGCCCATGTAATGAGGGCATGCAACACATATGAATATTTTTTGACAATCACTCCTTGGAGGGAAAATCCTGGTAAATCAATTGATATGGGAAGAACCTCAAACAATAAAATATTCTAAAAGACTATAGTGTCCGAAGGAGATTCACCCATGTGGCTTCTGTGAGGCATGTTATCATCCTTATTTGAGGCAGAAAGGACTATTCTGACAACAAAAGAGTCCCTCAGTTGAGACTTGGATGGAGCTTCATTAAGAGAATCTTTTGTAATATAACCCCTCCAAATTATTATAGCAGAGTACCTAGATTTTCATACACTATGTTTTGAATATTAATCCAGGGTATACATTTCCTTACTACAAGAAATTAAGGCATGAAGCTCAGTGCACTTTTAGGCCATACAAATGTCCATATGCTAGCTCTGATGCAAGCTAGTTGGAGATATACCCTTTCTGGTGGCTCATTTGAGAGATGATCATAAATTTTACATGCATGGTGGTTTCAACTTCGACCATCAAAATGTGGAATCAAATTCACTTGAGGTTCAGAATGTTGCTTGAATGTTCTTTAGTCTACACTGTGAAGCTTTTTTATTGGACATGGCCCCTGTATATATAGATTTTCTGATTTTCATGGGAGATGATAATGAGATGAAAAAAATATAACTACTGGCTTGAGCTTGAAGTCTGTTTTGGCCCTGGGGTTCAAAATTCGATACAAACTTCTGCAAGGTTGATGTTCCTACCATTACAATATATTATAGTGTCTACAAGTTGAATGCTACTACAATGGTTCCTGCATGGGATAATTTTCTTGGCACTTGGATACACTCTAATTCCTTCTTATTTTATTCCTTCTTTGAGACTAGCTCCAAAGTGATGTTTTTATCTTGAGAATTTGCTAAAAGAGCTTGAGGAAGGTGCAAAGATCATCATTTATGATGATTTCAAATTTTGTTCAAAAGGAGACCTAGAAATGGGGCTATTGAAACTTAAGTGCAAGTAAGAAATATGAATGGCCTAGCCAAACAATATGTGAGTTGAAGAGACTACTCCAAAGTTGGCATTCATCACTTCTATCATTTGAATTAGAAGATATGAAAGTATGGATCACATATGGTCATATGTGGCAGATAGTTTTTAGCCAGGGCACCTGGCAGCAAGGGAAACCTACATCTTAGCATATTGGTAGCAGATCCTTATTTCCAGAAAGCATATCCTTAATTCTAGTATCAAATATCAATTGTAGGTATCGAGAAACAACTCAGCTGAAAGGATAACACTTTCAACCATCATATCTAGTATTTTAAGGCATCGAACTCAGCAGTCAAGGGATATATCCTCATCATTTCTAGAAATCATGGACTATTTTCATCAGTCAAAGATATGATTCGATTTCAAGGATTTTGACCTAAAATCTAGGGTTTTGGTTAGCAATTCCATATCTCTATGCCTCGATGTAATAATCTATAGATAGTATATGGTGAGTCTTTCAAATCTCTGTATAATTAAAGTATAATCAGATCTGAACTTGTTTTTTGGGATATAAGATTTGAACATAAGTGTATTCTCTAGCCATAAAAGCAAGATGAAATGAGAGAGTGGGCAGATGGAAGTTGAGTGATAGGATTTTGGAGTAGGTCTAAGAATGGGATTGATAGAGAATCATAATTGTGTAAGGAGCATCATTTGTTCCATCTCCAATCACTGCCACAACATGACCTTTTTTTATCAGTGCTTGAACCAAGTAAAGTTTGTTTGGAGGTGAGGATATTCCCATTACCTGCAAGCAAACAAAATGGTGCCTTGCACCATTGGAATTTTCTTTTACCAGAAGCTCTTCTAGGCATACTTTTTCAGATGTCTTTTTTTTCTGGGGTTGGGGGAGAGAATTGGTACACATACATAAATTCTGTCCACAATTTTCATCCTCTATTCTTCTGTGTAGCCGCGAAAAACCCTTCCTTCAATGGTAGTTGGCTCTTCTGTAGACTATCCCATATGGAGTATGCCACATTCAAGAGCTATAGATTTTGTTGTGTAAATGTTATCACCAGTCACCATGCAAACCTATAAAAATGAATTAATAATAAAAGCACAAAATTTAATAAGGTTTATCAAGTCAAATAACCAATCCAAAACATTATAACCAAGCATGTTTCTTGAAACTCATACATTAAAGGAAGTTGAGAACATAAATTGAGATAATAATGAGTCATTGCATTTCAAGTGACAAAATCTATATAATTTTCTACAAATCATCTTCTAAACCTTTAAGGGGAAAACTATAAATCAATACATCTGGTGATTTTAGTTAACATGACTAATTTTTAATCCGCAACATATTATTTGCTTGTTGAATACAACTAAAACATGCCAATTTATACAATGTAATATACAAAACCAGAGGGACAAAAGGATGAAGAAAAGGGGAATAGGGATATCTCCTAAGCTGTGACTTCCCCACAAAATAAAGTTCAATATGGTAAGGATTAAAAACACCATCCCAGGGAGAAACAAGCAACTGACCATGCTACAGATCTCCAACCAGATGAATCTCCCTGCATGGTCCTCCTCATTCTAACAACAACATAAATAGCTTCAATTCCAAGGAAAAGATACAACAAAATCATTCTTGTTAGAAGCATTCCTCTTGAAGCAAGAGACATGAACCCGAGAGCTGCAAAAATTATTGTGACAACTGCCATTCCTGTAATTTGCACACCATCACCCAAAGAATATTTGAATAATTAGGATCTCTAAACACATCACCAACTACAAGATTCCATCCAGAGAGATCCTCCGCCATCTGTGTTTGTGCTTCCTTGTCCAATTCTTCATACTTAGTCAGATCTCTTCTCACAGTTCTCAAAAAGATAACAAACACAATTCCAGCCAAAAATGAGATCACCATGAAGGAATTCAATATTGAAAACCAGTGCACTCATGCACCCTCCATCTTCAAATATGAATCCCAACGTGAAGGCCATCTAATCTCAGATTTCTCAAACACCACCTCATAAGTGAAAAAGATATGTTCGTGACCCTTAATCACCTATTGCATTTCTTGACCGCATTGAACAGAAGGGATTTTTTCATAAATAGTATACTTCGACATCACAGTCGGATCTCGTTTAACAGTGCATGGAAAAAACTTGAATCCAACAACTTTAAACCCATATTTTTGCTTAGCATTCTCCTCTGTTGCAACAGCTCCCATTCCCTCATCACCGGCACTGATCAAAGAATTGAACCCAGAATCCTCATATTCATGGTCCAACACCTTAAATTTTAGGTGATTTATTATGTAGTGGTTCGTATCTTGGTCATAACCACCCATGGGGAACCCGGTCCATTTAATCACTATGTCATTCTGTTGAGTCTACCGCATGACTGGGAGATTGTCAAGAATCAAATTGACTTGGTACAGATCATCAATCCTTTGCTTCAAGACCTTTACTTGTTGTTCATTCAAGGGTTTAGTAGTGCAAAGATAAACGGACTCGTTCATATTCATATGAAATACATAAGGGGAGGACTCGATCTGGTCACCCATGAGAAGCTCACTTAAATTCTATGCACTTTTTTGGGGGCCTTTGGGGGGTTCACAGTAGGGTAGATTGTAATAGCTAAAGGGCAGTTCAATCTCTATTGATGTCAGGGAGTTCACCTTCACAGTCAATTCTCCACCTTTAGGGTATGTGTGCAAATAGCTTCTAGGTAAATAAAACCCATCATAGACACTAGCAAATAACAAAATAGCAATAAACAGAGCTCTAGCTATACTCATCTGTATGAATCTACCCGCCATCGGAGAACCCATCTGGCCCTGGGTCGATTTCAAATTCACCTCCAACCCTAAATAAAATACCCTTGAAGATACTTGATCTGGAATCTTGGAAACCATTTTTTCATGAATTATAACAAAATCTACCAGTCGGGCTTGATTCCACAATAGAAAAAGTGGATCAAAATTCCGAACAAAAGGATTTTTCCCTTCCACAAAAAGACTACAACTCCATTGAGGCCACAACCCGCCTACTAGGGTTTCAAAATTCACAAATCTGAAGTAAAACAAAACGATACTTTACCGAATTGCTTGAATTTTGGTTTTCCGAGCTCTAAACATAGCTGTGTATATAACATTTCCAATGTTCCGTTGCTAGTGTTCTTCCAGCATGTGCTGACTTGGAATTCCTCACACAAATATTGAATTGAGCTATGTACCTAACGACATCTTCATGGTCCTATTTCTTACATTTTGCGAAAAACCTCCAATACCTCCTGAAAATACCCATTCTGCAAATAAGCTGCAATCATGGCATTCCCTTGTTCAATACCCAGTCTTCCCTTGTGAACTTTAGTTAGCTGAACTGAGACATTCTTGGAGCTTGTATCTCAGTTCCAGATTGAGTTACCTACTCTCTTCTTCCATGAAGATGACAGGGGAGGCAATTTTGACCAAATTTGGTGCCCACCAGACTTGGGGGGCGCCACCAGACTTGGGGATTTTGTTTTTTGAATTTAGTGAAATGTTTTTTTTTCAATTTTTTAATATAAGTAAAGTTTAATGGATAGTTTTTGTGTGCTATAACACTCTTTTTTTCACAACCCCATAAAAACCATACTCCTCTTCATATAAATAAATCAAAGTATATAGAATTTACATCAGATACATCAAGGATAAAGATCAAAGAGAGAACATAATATGTACCAAATTATGTAAATGTCTGTGACAACATATCCATAACATAAAGTATAAATAACGTACTACCTGCTCTGTTAAAGTATCTCAAAATTGTAAAGAAAATAAGAATAGTTGAAATGATGAAATGATAGGTTTTGATCCATGGAGAGACTTCGCTGTATATAAAATTCCCTCGGGGAAGAGAGGGCCTTCTTTCACAACCTATCCACTACCTTGTTGAAACCTCTTATATGTGCCTAAACGAAATGTTCGGAAAACACTCTTGTAAGGCACGAATTATAAGCATCCACCAGTCCAGCAATGCAACCTGAATATTGCAAATTGTGTTTTCCCAATCAATGATGACTTTGGAGTCCCCCACAACATGCAAAGTAGGAATGTTTATGTCATTTGCTAAGAACAAGAGAATCCAAAGTGTTAATAGTTTAGCACTAGTGTTTATATTGCTTCCACAGTCAATCCAAAAACTGACCGAGTGCCCCTTTTCTAAATGCAATTTATCACCAACCCCACCTAATGACTGACAATCATGAGAGGCTCCATCGAAAAACCCCAAAGGATAATGTTGATTCAAAACAGGAGTGATAAGGGAATCAGTCTTCATAGATTTTGAGGACCCTTTCCACTCTTTATAGGTTCTCACAATGGAAAAAATAACTCGTTTTGTAATGTCCCCATCTTGACCCTATTGCATTAATATTGTAAATGATGTAAATATTGTTCTTTAGTCATGGTGAGGAGCTCAAGGCCAAGGCCCCCGCCATTGATTTATCGTTCTATGTATCGGCAATTAGAATAGATGCATAGAGTCCTTGTGCTAGCTGTGCACAATGTAAAATCGGACATCATGTAAATAGGCAATTTTAATGAAAAACCCACAACCAGCTACGCGATGCAACAAAGAGATGTGGGCATGATCTTTACAAGGAATAGGGAGGGAAAATAACCAAACCCTGGAGCCAATGGTGTTAATCCATGTGTCAATGAGAAAGCCCATAAACCACCAACTATCCATTTTGGGTTATGGACCCAATCATTTAATTCTTCCAAGAAATTGGTTAAGGCAGTTAATGTCTTGGGATTGGAGAAGTATGGCAGTCAGATTTTCGTGCATGGGCAAGCCACCAACTTGAAAATCGTATTTTTGGCTTGCTGGGCAAGAAAACCCCCACGAAATGCTACCTAAGGCAATTCTGAACCCATTACGTTCTCCCTCTCACGCAGACTGAGCTCACTGGAAGTTATCCTCACGTTTCTCACCATAACCCTGCGTTTTTCCATGCCCAAAAAGGCATTTTTGGTATTTGGCAGTAGCTGGGGAAGGAGGGACGCGATTTTGGACAGAGGGAGAGGTCGTTTTTGCCCTTGGGGCGTTTTTTTGAAATGGGTTGCCCTCCCAGTCGATTTTCCTAGTTGCCAATTCATTTTGAGTCTACCCACGTTTTTTCTGAAGCTCAGGAAAAACCCACTATTGGGAACTTCACTGTATAGGCATTTCTCTCATGCCCAATACTTATGCTTTTGATGTTATATGCACCCATATCTAATCAGCCTGAAAAACCCAATTGCAGATTGGATTAGCTGATTTTGATATACCTTTGGCTGGGTGAGAGCCTGTTTATCCCCTGTTCCTTGTGGAGATCATGCCCAGCTCAGGGGTGGCAGTGGTGTTGAGAGATTGAGGAGCACACTGGCCTACGGTTGGGTGGAACGTTGCAGAAGCGTAACTGGTTGCTTGGGACTTCTTCATTAAGATAAGTATCCTCTTGTGTTAATATTTGCAATTATCATTTGATGAATAGTATGAATGTATGTGGATGTGTTAGATGAATTTACTTCCGCTGTGTTTTCAAATGGTTATGCATTTGCATATGTTCATCTTCTTTTAAATTGAATGTTTATGTAATGCAATATGGGACTAATTGCCCGGATTGAGCACCCTGTCCTCTCTATCATGCTGGTATGGTAGGAGGGGACATTACAGTTTGGTATCAGAACTGCTGGTTGCAGCACTGGACCTCTATGGGCCAAATCTGATAGCAGTGACAAGGGAAGTTTCACAAATTCTCTTAAGAGTTTTGGAAATGTTTGTGTTTTAAGTCTGTTTCTGAAAATTTTGGTTTTAAGTTTGTTTCGGGAAGTCGTCCCGAAACTGCGGAAAGGTTCCGCGAACCTTCCCGCAATTGCGGAAGAGTTCCGCGAACCTTCCCGCAATTGCGGAAGAGTTCGGCGAACCTTCCCGCAATTGCGGAAGAATTCAGCCAACTGCTCTGAAACAGCGGAAAAAAATTTTAAGTGAAAAATTTTCTAAGTATCGAAATCTTTTTCGGAAAGAATTCTCTTCCGAAATTGCGGAAGGAATTCCCTTCCGAAATTACAGAAGGAATTCCCTTCCGAAATTTCGGAAGGATTCCGCGAATCGTTCCGCAACTGCGGAAGACTTCACCGAGTCGTTCCACAACTGCGGAAGACTTCGACGAATCGTTCCGAAATTGCGGAAGCATTCCGCAAAAGCTTTTCGCAAAAACCGCCCGAAACCCCCGGAAGCATTCCACGAACGGCTCCGAAAGGCGGAAGCCTTCACCGAATGGCTCCGCAATTGCGGGAGCATTCGCCGAATGGCTCCGCAATTGCGGAAGCCTTCGCCGAATGGCTCCGCAATTGCGGGAGCGTTCAGAAAATCGCCCCGCCATTGCGGAAGCGTTCGGCGAACTGCTCCGCAATTGTGGAAGCATTCGGTGAACTGCTCCGCAATTGCGGAAGCCGTCGCCGAACCGCCTCGCAGCTGCGGAGGGATTTCCCGCGCGGGAAAAAAAAAAAAAAAAGGGGTGACCAAAACTTGTTTTTTTGGATAGCAGGAACATCCAGACTCAGAATGGAGTGATTCCTATGGGGCTCGGAGGCCATTGACGAGGGCCATGAAAGAACCAGTGAAGACCCCTAGCCCATTACACTCCGATTTGACAGAAAATGGATAATGGTGACTTTTGAAGGACGGAGTCCCAAGGCTTGACGGAAGGTTGGTTTGAGATGAAATTGATATGAGGCAGTCATGAAGCAGACACGATGTTAAGTTCAGAATCTTGGAGCCAAACTCCAAAGGATGTGAAGTCGGGATGAGCAAGAAGACCAAAAAGCACGGTTCCGGGCCACTTTTTCGGGATTTTGAAAAGCTGATGTACAGTAAAAGTGACCCTAGATGCGGGAATCAGAAATTTTACTGAACTAGACATTTCATATTCTCATTAAGACAGACAGTTTCCGTTAGACGAAGATTTTCCAGAAATGCACCGTTTGGGAGATAGCCATTTTTGGCCCAAATTTTGGAATTTTGGAGAAATGTGAAAAGTGAGAAGTAGTAAAACCCAGAAATTCATAAAAGATGAATGGTGCATCAAAATTGAAATCCATGAATTGCTGAGTGTTCCTTGTTATATGTACTAACTCCGCCCAATAGAAAAGTTTTTGTGATTCTTCATAGATTTTATTCCACAGGTGGCTAAAGTTGGCATTCTGGACCAAAATGCAACTGTGTAAAATGTGCAGAATTGGAGTGAAAGTTGTCATATCTGAAGAGATGCAGTTTCCGCACCCGATGTCAGAATGGAGCATGAAGACAGGCATGGGAAAGCTTGTCTAGCAGGGAACAATGATGCATGACCAGAGTTGAATGAGGTCTACATATATCACAGATATTTAGTGCAGAAGAGTGCCAGCGGCTGTTTTGACAAACAAATTTTGTTGTCAATATGGGCAATTTCTACCATTGCATGATATGGAAGAGGAATTCCATGTTACGATGAGGGATCAAAAAGGGAAGAATTCCTTAAACCCCTGTTTGTTATCATACTTACAATTATGAAATTGTCATGTGGCATAAAAATGTTAAAAATGTAAGGGATTACATAGATGCATATGCACTAGATGGCATCTTAACAAACATTGCATAGTACATATGGAAATGCTTGCGCATAAATGGGATACTGCATATTGGTAGAATAATGAAGTCTGCGTATGCAATGAACCACTAATGGAGAATATTGTGGTTGATAATCACTATTGATGTTGGTATTGGTTGTAGGACCAAAGATAACAAAGAGCATGGCTAAATGTGCTGAGGATGTTGTTGCACGAAGCCAACAACCTTATGCAGAAAGGATGGTGCAACAAATCTATGACCACAAAGTTGGAAAAAGGACTGAGCAGCCTTGGTAAGAGGCCAACTGATCAGGTAACATCAGACGATGTTAATGGTAACCAGGCAAGTAATGATTATTGGTGCCAAATTGCATGAATGTTGAAAGGGGATTTGGTAAGATCTCTTCAACCATGTTTGAGCTATGTTGAGTTAGTTTGCATGTGATATTGAATATCGATTGGGACTGTTAACCTACCAAGCTTGGTGAGGTGTGGGTAAGTGAAGGAAATGATCCTTACACCCTATGATTGTTTAGAAATCTCAATGCATTCATATGAATTTATATCATGCCATGTGTATGTTGGTTATGTGCTTAATAACCAAAGCAAGTGAGGACTGGTGGTCCTGAATATTGTAATGCAAATTATATGAGATAGTCATGTTCGATCATAATAGGCTTGAATGCATAGTACTCATGAAACAATGCAAGGTAGCATTTAGTAGATGTGCATTAAAGAGATTTTATAAATCTTGTGATGCATGGTGTGAATACATAAGGATGATGCATATGTTATTGCAAAATAAATAATGAATGAAGTGATGAATTGATGATAACTCTAGGATCATTTCATGGGTTGTTATGAATGCAGAATAGTAAGTACATGAAGAGCCAAATCATGATCGATGGGATGCTAGAATGCTCTGTGGAAGGACAGAGTCGTATGAATGATATGACTGTGAAATAATGAGTATACACGATTTATTTAAGTTGAATGGATAGTGTGACTATGTCTTGAAATTCTATTATGATAAGGATGCATATATAGAAATGTATATATATAGTTCATTGCATTTCAAATGTTAAACAGCTGAAGGTGTTTGAATTATTGAGTATTATAATTCTGAGATCACTTCAGTGACTGTTATGGCAATGAATGATTATGTGCGTAGATACTTACAAGGCATTTTGGCTGATTGAAGTTTCAGATTTCAGGTAGATTGCTTTGGGCATGGCAAATATGGATAAGTCCATGATGAAGATTGGAATCTACCGTGAACAAGAGCCAAACAATATGAGGATAAGCCTCATTGCTAAGCAAATCAATTTCTGTAGGAGATAGAATTGTAAAATTCATGCTGAATTTAATTATTAATGTTATTGATTGGTTATGAAACAATCATATTTGAAGCTTATTGCTAAATGTTGCTGACCGTTTGGCTATTTGATGAAGTGTGCCAGGATGACACATTGCAGGATGGCCATGTGAGATGCCCTGCAGAAGCCAAACTAGATGGGAAGGATCCCATGCTTTGGAAATGGGTTTCGGGTGAAACGCCATTGATAATGTCTCTGCCAAACCGCATGTCGGTAAACCATGAAAGTGGGGTGGTAAAACTATGCCCAGAAGGCATGTGAGATACATCTGCAAAATGAATGAGTAGTCTGTGACCCTAGACAAGAACATGCATGTCTAAATTATTAGGGTTAATACGCATAGCATGCTCTATCTTATTTATATCATTGCAGACTGCTTGAGTATGATTAGGACCTACATGGCGCACATCGGAAGGGGGGGGTGCACACCTTTTCTGGTGCTGGGTCATGTTAGGGTTTTCAATATTGACTACACCCTAAGGGAATGGACGCATTCCTGGTGTTTCAATACTTGATAGTGAATGATATGAAATATGATTACGATTTTTGAGCAACAATACTGATGAGTCTGCTTATCCTTCTTGTGCTATCAGCTTACACAGATGCAACTTGGTGTTGCACATAAGAGGCAAAGTGAAGAAAGGGTGCTCAAGAGGACTGTATGGGCAGTGGTAACCTTTCTACGCTCACACTAAAGGACACTAGAAGGGATGGATAGGCCCGAGGAGCGGTGTTGCAGAAAAAGGGGTATCATCCTTGTGTAGTGTGAGTGGGTATTGTGGGGCCATGCTAGCCTGCAGTCGAGTGAGTCACCTATGGAGTTCCTGGAGGGAACCACTGGTTTGCCTAAGAGAAGGAGCCACGCAATCATATTATGTATGCCTGATAAACCCAGTCGGTGTACTGGCTTGGCATGTTGTTAAATTAATGCTTGAAAAACCCAGTCGGTGTACTGGCTTGGCATTGTTGATGTGCATGTTGTGGAGGTATTGATGAAGGGTGTTATTTCCTGACAAACCCAGTCGGAGAACTAGCTTGGAAATAGTTACTGTATGCTTGATAAACCCAGTCGGCGTACTGGCTTAGCATACTGATTTTGAAATGCTTGATAAACCCAGTCGGCGTACTGGCTTAGCATACTGATTTTTGAAATGCTTGATAAACCCAGTCGGCGTACTGGCTTAGCATACTGATTTTGAAATGCTTGATAAACCCAGTCGGCGTACTGGCTTAGCATACTGATTTTGAAATGCTTGATAAACCCAGTCGGCGTACTGGCTTAGCATACTGATTTTGAAATGCTTGATAAACCCAGTCGGCGTACTGGCTTAGCATACTGATTTTTGAAATGCTTGATAAACCCAGTCGGCGTACTGGCTTAGCATACTGATTTTTGGGATGCCTGATAAACCCAGTCGGCGCACTGGCTTGGCATTGCCTATTCGGATGATGTTGTGGAGCAGCATGTGTGTTGGCCAAGCATCCACCCCACAGGTGATCCAAGGCTTGTAAAGCAGAGAAGGAAAACTGTGGAGTAGCGAGGAAACGCACAATACAGATAAGTATTTGGTTATCTTGCAACTTCTTGCTTATGAATATACATGTGTATATGATTTAATTATGATTTCTTAAATTCTCATTTGGAAATAAACCCTATGAAAATACACTAAACATGTGAATTGACTCAATGTTTGAGTGTAGGTATTGCTGGAAGCAAGGACTATGAAAGCATCTGGAGGATGCATGTGGACATATGACTGTCCTAAACAGCTCAGTATGAGCAGTAATGGAAAATGGTGCTAGTGGAACTGTGTGGGTCCTAGTAGCCAAAGTTTCTGTAGCAACAACGGGGAAGGGTTCCCTGGTTGAAATCCATATGCAGACCTTAGACACTAAGTGTCATAGCCAAGAAAGGGCAAGTCAAAGCATTCACATTGAAGTGAAAGGGACTAAGGAGCATGAAACCACAGCGATGGTGTAGCTCCATAATAGAATAGGACTAAGAGGGAGAAACCCCTACTCTTCTCTTTTCTTTTGCTTGATGCATTTATAAAACAAAAGATTGTTGAGTGCACATCATGGCTGAAAATGGATTGTGTGTAATTGCTTGAGATGAATTGTGAATGCTGAAATAGTAAATTTTCTGTGAGAGGATGAACATGAATGAGTTCGTGTGTATGTTGGGAAAGCATGAAAAGTGTGGAAGTCCCATGAATAAAGCATGGACATTCCATGTCAATTAGGAAAATAATTGACTAATCTTAATGTTTATGTTATGCTTGTCCTAACAAAGAATTCCCATGATGAATTTCACAGGTAAGAAAGTGAAACAATTGGTTGCAGCCGGCACAGGAAAGTGTTGCTAGTAAGCAAAGTGTGTTCAGTTGTGCCCATTGACCATGGCAGCAAACCGAGGGCTATTAGAGTTGGCTGAAAGTCTTCTTCAAACAATTGCCAGGACCCAAGAAAATCTTGGAGAGATGCTCAAGATGCAAAAGCAGCAAAACAAGATGAACCACAAGGTCTTGCAGGACTCTATTCGTCTGCAGAAAGAGGTAAAAAGCATTATGAAAGCAATCAGCAAGGGAAAGAAAAGTGGAGCAGTGAAGAAGCATTCATCCAATCGTCCGATTAAGGAACGCTCCAGGTGGGAAGACTCAAAGGAAATTGAGCAGGTAAAGATGAAGCAACCCGTGAAGTGTTGGAAATGTGGGGGGGAGCATTACCTCCGCAACTTCCCAACAAGAGAACCTCAAGAGGGTAGCAACCATAAAGTTTTCAGACGTATGGATGAGCTAGAAGATCCGAATCAGCAGGAGCAGCTCGTGAAGATCAAAGGACTTGGTCCTGAAAGTTCAAAGTAAAGAACATAATGCAGGGCAGATCTGCAAAGTTTTTGTGAAATTTGGACATATGTAAAGCAGGTATTTATTTCCAAAGTGTTAGAACACCGAGGATGGTGTTATTCCAAGGGGAGGGGAATGTAATGTCCCCAGCTTGACCCTATTGCATTAATATTGTAAATTATGTAAATATTGTTATTTATTCATGGTGAGGAGCTCAAGGCCAAGGCCCCCGCCATTGATTTATCGTTCTATGTATCGGCAATTAGAATAGATGCATAGAGTCCGTGTGCTAGCTGTGCACAATGTAAAATCGGACATCATGTAAATAGGTAATTTTAATGAAAAACCCACAACCAGCTACGCGATGCAATAAAGAAATGTGGGCATGATCTTTACAAGGAATAGGGAGGGAAAATAACCAAACCCTTGAGCCAATGGTGTTAATCCATGTGTCAATGAGAAAGCCCATAAACCACCAACTATCCATTTTGGGTTATGGACCCAATCATTTAATTCTTCCAAGAAATTGGTTAAGGCAGTTAATGTCTTGGGATTGGAGAAGTATGGCAGTCAGATTTTCGTGCATGGGCAAGCCACCAACTTGAAAATCATATTTTTGGCTTGCTGGGCAAGAAAACCCCCACAAAATGCTACCTAAGGCAATTCTAAACCCATTACGTTCTCCCTCTCACGCAAAATGAGCTCACTGGAAGTTATCCTCACGTTTCTCACCATAACCCTGCGTTTTTCCATGCCCAGAAAGGCATTTTTGGTATTTGGCAGCAGCTGGGGAAGGAGGGACGTGATTTTGGACAGAGGGAGAGGTCGTTTTTGCCCTTGGGGCGTTTTTCTGAAATGGGTTGCCCTCCCAGTCGATTTTCCTAGTTGCCAATTCGTTTTGAGTCTACCCACGTTTTTTCTGAAGCTCAGGAAAAACCCACTGTTGGGAACTTCACTGTATAGGCATTTCTCTCATGCCCAATACTTATGCTTTTGATGTTATATGAACCCATCTCTAATCAGCCTGAAAAACCCAATTGCAGATTGGCTTAGCTGATTTTGATATACATTTGGCTGGGTGAGAGCCTGTTTATCCCCTGTTCCTTGTGGAGATCATGCCCAGCTCGGGTGTGGCAGTGGTGCTGAGAGATTGAGGAGCACACTGGCCTACGATTCGGTGGAACGTTGCAGAAGCGTAACTGGTTGCTTGGGACTTCTTCATTAAGATAAGTATCCTCTTGTGTTAATATTTGCAATTATCATTTGATGAATAGTATGAATGTATGTGGATGTGTTAAATGAATTTACTTCCGCTGTGTTTTCAAATGGTTATGCATTTGCATATGTTCATCTTCTTTTAAATTGAATGTTTATGTAATGCAATATGGGACTAATTGCCCGGATTGAGCACCCCGTCCTCTCTATCATGCTGGTATGGTAGGAGGGGACATTACACGTTTATAGTTTAGTACCATGTTTCCAAATAACACCTTGTTTTGGTGTGTCCATATATGCCATAGAACAAATACCAACAGATTCCTATGCAAGGGTATGGAAGATTTCCATGAGCTTAGACTAGTAATAATTGACGCAGAAGCCCAGTTCCATATTATTTTTAATAGATCCCTTAATTCATCCCATATTGTATAGGTCAATTCACAATGCATGAATAAGTGTAGAGTGGATTCATCTTATTTTTTGCATAAGAGACAGACCTGACGCCCCCTCTCTTCAAGTATTTTTCCCAAGTGAGGATCTTATCCTCTAGAACAAGCCAAGTGAAAATTTTAATCTTAATGGGCAGTGCCACTTCCATAGGTTGTGATGCCACGTCCAACGTGTGTTGAATGGGGAAAGATGGAATTTGGCTTCATATGCCATCTTAGAGGTAACTCTTCTAGAGAGTGATCCCAAGGCCATACCAATTAGTCTTATTTTTATTTAAGAATAATTCCACAATGGTGAATTCCAAGAGTATAGTGTGACCATTTTGTGGCCAGTTCACCACTAATACCTAGATCAGTTTCCTGAAGCCAGTTAGAAAAAGCATGTGAATAACCAACAATATTCACAACTTATAAATATAGGAATATTTTACCTGTTCTCTAAATAAATGTAGTCAGGGGCTCCAAAAGCTTGTAAAAACCTTCACCACTTATGAAAGGATCCTACACACAAATTAGAACTCTATGACAATCTCCCACACGTCGGGCCAACCACTTCTAGATAACTAGAAAAGAAACAACAAGAGTATTCCATATGTTATAGATTCTTACATATTGCACTATGGTAATGTTTAAGGCTAGTGCATGCTCCATTCTGGCTAACAGAAGTAGAAATGTACTTTTTTTAAAAATTTCTTCTAATTTTCGGGTTGTAAATTAACTGTTTGTGAAATTGGAGAAAATATAAGTCAATAGACATCTTTATCTATCCCTTAGCCAAACCTCCTGTGGCAGGGCCATGTTGGTGAAGCTTGAAACAGACAATGCACTAGACAGGTGGGGAGCATATACCATAAGACGCAAACTTGTGCAATTGAACTAACCAGAGCCTACCTAGCTCAAACACGCACTAGGGTTGATATAAACTACAAATGTTACAACACACTAACATACATATTTGTTAACCAAGCCAAAGGCATGATTGTGAACCATTTCAGTCTACTGCCTGTAGTGAAAAAAACCTATACTACCAACGTTATGAAACTGACATACATATTTGTAGACCAATCCAAAGGCATGGTGTAACTATATTAAAAAAACATACTTAATTGAAACTGCAATGTGGAGGCTATTACAACA
This sequence comes from Larix kaempferi, assembly GCA_027924585.1. Classification (NCBI taxonomy): domain Eukaryota; kingdom Viridiplantae; phylum Streptophyta; class Pinopsida; order Pinales; family Pinaceae; genus Larix; species Larix kaempferi. Next base: position 11,867,425 of record BSBM01000660.1, read on the forward strand.
TGGAATTTTTTTTTTAAACTTGTTTTTAAGACCTACCCTAACTGAATGTCTTAGATGGTGAGAGAAGGATGAAATGTCCAATATCAATATCTTTAGAGCTTTGACGATTACACTTTGCATTATTAGTGAGAAACAAGAACAGGAACTTAGTTTAATCTGGACTTCCATGCTAATATTAGAGCTAGCTTCCACCAAAACTGTTTTCCAAATTGTCTTTCTCGGTAAATTTCAATATCTGCAAGGAAACCTCTAAAATCTAATCTCCTAAGTAATCATTTAGATAGCCCTGTTCCACTATTAAACCTTATTTTTATGTTGATGATGCCACTTCCTCCTGCACTTTATCTTAACCAACATTTTTGGCATCCAACAAGTTACAAGCAATCTCCATGCCCTTAACCCCATGTAACAGAGCCATAGCCTATACATTAGGTAAACCTCCACCTATTGCACTGAGTTTCTTCACAATTCGATGCCCTGTGACCAGATTGTTAATGGAAAGTATGGGCACATTATAATTGACCACAAAAGGGAATGCACTGACAATCACAACCTCAGTACTAGAAAGAACTTGAGACGGGCCATAGTCCAGTGAAAAACTCAAGGGACCAGAAGCTAACCCTACCCATTTCCCCTCATGGTTGGGCTTGAAATAACCCAATGCTCTTCTGATGGAATCTAAATTTATGTTTTCATGGTGTGCTGCTCCATATATATAGAAAGGTTGGTATTGTAGCATGTCAAGGCCTCCTATCAGTTATGTGATTGGTGGTGATATAAGAAATTCAACGAGATTACAATTTGGTCGTTTATGCTAATATGAGATATTGAATGAGATAATATATGGGTTTTTTATGTTATCATCCAGGTAAATTTATGTTGGTTGATGAATACAACTAGCGGGATACATGCTACACACACTGCAGTTAATCTACAGAGAAGAGTAAAATCCTTAATTGGAATTAACAATGATTTTGCAAGGAAAAAAGAACTTGTGATACAGATCTTTAAGAGTGAGACCAATGTTAGCTTCCAGAGATCGATCCAGAGAGGCTACCTGATGTAAAGAAGCATCCCCCAAGGAGTGGTAACATATGTGGTCAAAAACTCCCAATCTTGGATGAGTTCCAGAATGCCCTTCAAGATTTATTGTTTGTAATGCAACCCTCACCATGCCCAATACCGTGTTTTGGTCGGGAGGAAAAGATGAATGCTGTTGTTGTGATGAAGAGAAAGGAAATACAAGTGTGTAACCAACATGGCTAAGAGAGAGGAAATGGGACAAAAATTTGAGAGGTGGTTTCATATTTTTACGGTAAAAGTAAAACTAAAAAATGATATATATTATACTAGTAGCTAGTAACTAATTGCAATTTTCCCATGACTAAATTAGTCATTATGTTAGTCATTTTTATTTTAATCACTTGTTGTCTAGTCATATATTTTATCTCATGACTAAATTAGTCGTTTATCTTAGTCGTTTTTGTTGGCTTATTTAAAATTGCTTAATTTTAGTCGTTTATCCCTTGGAAAAACGGTGGTGACTAGCTTTTTTAGTCGCCTAGTCACTTATCTCTCATTTTGTACTAGTGGTTCCACGTGTCACCCTGGAATACTAGATATCAACATTTAAACAACTAAATTTATATGCGTTTTTTTTCAAAGGCTTTGCTGGCAAGTGGAAATATTCTCAGAGAAACAACGACCACTATTTCCCAAAGGTGTTCTATTGTTACGATTCCGTCGTAAATGAAATGTCGGCCGACCCTTCTTATTCCTAATATTATTTTCAGAATAGTTTGATAGTGCAGGAAGGGTCAGTCGATCCTTCTTTTGTTATCTATTATGGATATAGTGGAGTTATTGGATAAAGGTTTTCACAATTAACTATGAAAAGAAGGGGCGGCCGATCCTTCTTGTCGAAAAACATAAGTCGGAAGAAACTATTTTTATATGTTAAAACTTCCAAGGTGTTCTATTTTTAAAATTGCCTCGAAATTGAAAGGTCGTCCGACCCTTCGTATTACCAATATTATTTTCATAATAGTTTGACACTGCAAGAAGGGTCGGTTGACCCTTCTTATTCCAAATATTCTTTTCATAATAGTTCGACACTGCAAGAAGGGTCGGTTTTTCCTTCTTGTGTTCTCCATTATTGATATAGATGAATTGTTGGATAAATGTTTTTACAATTAACTACGAAAAGAAGGGGCGGTCGATCATTCTTGTTGGAAAATAGAAATCCGAACAAACAATTTTTATATGTTATAACTTGGCCGATTGACTGGCTATTCGCACAATGCGTGAATATTTTAGACATTGGACTTTTCACTTTAAAATTTTGAACATTTAAAAATGAAAATTGTACTTTTCAAATAAAAATTGCATTTCTTGATTTGAAATTAACACTTTTCAAATCAAAATTTTTTTTTTTGATATGAAATTCACGCTTTTAAGGTTCATAAGTAGTCAAGAAACACGCTATTTGAATACAAAAACACAATTTTCAAAGCCAATATTGCCACTTTCAGAACTTGAATTTGCACATTATAAAGGTTGATATTTACACTTTCAAAGTCAGGTAGATGTTGACACTTTCCTTTGAAATTTTCTTGCATTTTTTAGTGTTTTTGTGAGTTGAGGAAAGCACTGAGTTTTTCCAAAATTCAGGTTCTTTCCACAACCCGCAATGTGGATGCAAAACTATTCTTCAATAATTGTGGTCTTTTGCATCCGCAACCCGCAATTACGGGTTGCGGATGTAGAAGACCAACCCCACAACCCTTCTTTTCCTTCCCGCATGTTTACATTTTAACTGTCGATTTGTCTTGACCCTGCGGATAAGATTACATTGGGTGTTTTAAATGAAGTTTAGCTTGCCCGTTTAGCTTGTCATTGTTAGCACTAGCTTTGTCCTGGATGAAAGTGGGAGGTTCAATTTCTAAAAATAATGGAGAAAGAAAAATAGAATTATCTGGGTAGTTATTCACGGCCTTAATGGTGGAATGATCAAATCCCGAGCCCGAAACTTTGCAAGGAGAATTACATTGTAGAGGTCCACCTCCATTTACATATTTGCGTAAATAAACGGCCTAGATCGGCGGTGGTGAAGATCTACAGTCATGAGCACGCTTTGTGAAAAAATGGTGAGGTGTTTTAGACGGAGGCGGGAGGTTTATCCCACAAGCATCTTAAGGAGCATATCAATGGCCAATGGAGCAGATCGGCAGTCTTGAATTACTTCTCCGATACGACATGCGCGGAACAAACAAATTTTCGGATCCGCGAACTTTTGGTAGAGGTCCGCGGGTTTGGACGGCTCAGATCTGATGAGGCTGAGATCTATGGCCGAGTTTTTGTTCGCGGATCTAACTTGCACGAAACATCAACGCAAGCCAAATCCCCAAAGTTGGTAAAAGTCGTACTGTTTGACGGCCAGGATTCATGCAAGATGCAGGTCAATGGTGGGTGACTTCCCGTGGTTTTAACTGGCATAAAAGGAGACATGTGGCGGGATTCGAGACCACTATGGATCATAGAGTTAGAAAGTAGCGACGATCCATGGCTCAAAACGGAGCAGGAAAATAGATGGCCAAGGAAGCTTCCACACTGTTGGAGATGCAGGGGTGATTGCAAACAATAAATAATATAAATAACTCACCTGCGTGGAGATATGGATTCCATTTGTCCTATTTTGCATTGGAAAGTGGCAGGAGCAAGCTGTGCAAAAAAAGGCAAGTCAACCAGGGGCCCGAGCCAACCTTCAACCAACCAAGCAGGTTCTCTACTCTACACTAAACTATTTAATGGTTGAATTGAGTGATAGAGAACCCCCTTTTTACAATTCCCTTGTAATTGAAGGATCGATCGACCCTTCTTATTTCCCATATTATTTTTATAATAGTTCGACACTCCAAGAAGGGTCGGTCGACCCTTCTTATTACCAATATTCTTTTCATAATATTTCAACACTGCAAGAAGGGGCGACAGATCCTTCTTGTCGAAAACCGGAAGTCGAGACAAACTATTTTATATGTTATAACTTCCAAGGTGTTCTAATTTTATAATTCCCTCAAAATTGAAGGGTCATTGGATACCAATCAGTTATTGAAAGAAGAGTGACAGAAAGAAGATGGATGAAAACGTGATTGGTGCTAAGGAACATAATAACAAATCCATTTATTGGGACTTCTAGAGTGCTTGAAATGCCCATATATCATGGTGCACTGAGGATTTTCAAGGGAACCGATTTCGAAATGCTCATATATCATGAGGAGAACTGGGGAGCGATCATAAAACTCAAACATTTCTCAAAAAACAACAAAGGACAGAGAACAAAGGAAGTAAAGAAAAATTCCATGGCTTCCCCGACGATTTCAGTTTGTTGTGATATGGGGCATGGTTAGCCTATAGATAGTGAGTAGCCAGTGTGTTGATGGATTGAATTCGATGGGTGTCTGGGATAGATGGGGAATGGTAATTTCCAAGCTCCAACTTTGTGGATGCACCAACACCCAATTTTTCAGCTACAACTGAAACATTTTTATTTTTCTTTTTTTTTAAATAGAAATATTCTACTTTTTATAGAGAAACATTCTTTATTTTTGTTTTTTTTTAAATATTTTTTTTTTACTTTTTCTTGTTTTTTTTTAAATAGAAACATTTTACTTTTTAAAGAGAAACATTCTTTCTTTTGTTTTTTTTAAATAGAAACATTTTACTTTTTATTGCAACGGCGTGGATAAAAAATCTTATAAAAAGAATGAAATCTCATAAAAAGAATGAACAGTATTATATAATATAATAAATTTCCTTATCCTTCAAATGAAAAAATAAAAAATAACCATACTGTTCTAATTACCATTCCCCATCCCTCCCATCCCAGTCAATTAACCAATTCACTAGCCACTCACTATATATAGGCTAAACCATACCCCATATCACTGCAAAACGAAATCTTCCATAAGTCATGGCACTCTTATTTACGGCCTTTGTTCGATTTCCTTTGTTGTTTTATCATAAATACTTGAGTCTTGTGGTCACTCCCCAGTTCTCTTCATGATATATGAGCATTTCGATTCATCTCCCCTGTCAAACCCTCACCACACCATGATATATGGGCATTTCAAGCACTCTCGAAGCCCTAAGACCACGATTTGGCATTCTTTTCCTTGCCACCAATATTGATTGGTGGTCGCAGTAATTTTTTCACGGGACACTCTTCTCTGAAACAACATGAATAGCCATTTTCATCAACATTAGGCTTCCAGCAGTCCTCTCGGAATAGCCTAATTGACAACGAAAAATACATGTTGACAGCAAGAAGAGCCATATTGAGAGAAAGAAGAAGAGCCATGTTGAAAGCAATAATGGCCATGCTGAATACCCATGTTGACAACAAGAGTCAACATGTTGACAGCAAGGACACCCATGTTGACAGCAAGAACAACCATGTTGATCCAACTCCAGGAAACACTGAGACATTGAATTATATTGTACTTGGTCGGCTCTGAGAGATTGTATTGTATTGTACTTGGTCCTCAGTAATAGAATACTTCTTGATTTCTTTACTATAATTCTATATATCATGTATCATGTATCGTTGGTATCTATATATCATGATAGTATAGCTTGTTTATTATATATCATGTATCGTCGGTATCTAGATTATCCTTATCCTTGAATCAGATCATCTCCTTTGCAGGAGTAATAAAATACTAAAATTTTATTAGAGCTTCGACTTGGAAACATAGAAGCACTAGACTCATCCCCTGCAACCGCAAAAATAATGAGTCATTATTCCTCAAACTTGGATGAGTTTTTACATCAATTTTGGATTTTTTTGCATCAGCTTAAATTTACTAAGCCATACTGGGAAAGCTATTTATGCTCCCAGGCCCTCATTTTTGTAATGAACGACTATGCATAGCCTTTTGAATAAATCCATCTATATGCTTCAATATAATTATAGAGAAGCATTTTATATAGAAATATGGTCAGATGATGAATATATCTTTCTAAATATAACTCATTGTATTTTACATATTAAGAAAAAAATGAAATCTTTGGGAAGTCATGGCACTCTTCTTTACCGCCTATGTTATGTTTCCTTTGTTGTTTTATCAGAAATACTTGAGTTTTATGGTCACTCTCTTCGTGATATATGAGCATTTCGAGCACTGTCGAAGCCCCAAGACCAGGATTTGTCTCTAATGTGACTCATAGCTTCTAGTTGAAGCTTCTAGGGGAGAAATGTGTCACAATATGATCGTTCCACGTGTCACCCTAGGATACTAGATATCAACATTTTAACAACAAAATTTGTAGGCGTTTTGCTTTAAAGACTTTGCTGGCAAGTAGAAATATTCTCAGAGAAAGAGCGGTCGCTCTTTCTCCAAGGTGTTCCTTTTTACAATTCCCTCCTAAATGAAGGGTCGGACGATCCTTCTTATTCATGATATTCTTTTCATAATAGTTCGAGACTGCAAGAAGGGTTGGCCGATCCTTCTTATATTATCCATTATGGCTATAGCTGAATTTATGGATAAAGGTTTTGACAATTAACTTCAAAAATAAGGGGCGGTCGATCCTTCTTATCGTAAAACGGAGGTCGGGACAAACCATTTTTATATGATATAAATTCCAAAGTGTTCTATTTTTACAATTCCCTCGTAATTGAAGGGTCGGTCGACCCTTCTTATTCCCCATATTATTTTCATAATAGTTCGACACAAAGAAGGGTCAATCGATCCTTCTTATTACCAGTATTATTTTCATAATATTTCGACACTGCAAGAAGGGTCGGTCGATCCTTCTTGTGTTCTCCATTATGGATATAGCTGAATTGTTGGATAAAGGTTCTCACAATTAACTACGAAAAGAAGGGGCGGCCGATCCTTCTTGTCAGAAAACGGAAGTCGGGACAAACTATTTTTATATGTTATAACTACCAAGGTGTTCTATTTTTATAATTCCCTCGAAATTGAAGGGTCGACCGACCATTCTGATTCCCAATATTATTTTCATAATAGTTCAACACTGCTAGAAGGGTCGGTCGATCATTCTTGTGTTCTCCATTATGGATATAGATGAATTGTTGGATAAATGTTTTCACATTTAACTACAAAAAAAAGGGGCGGTCGATCCTTCTTGTCGGAAAACGGAAGTCAGGGCAAACCATTTTTGTATGTTATAACTTAGCCGATTGACTTGTTATTCAAACAATGACTGCATATTTTAGACACTGATTTTTTCACCTTAAAATGTTGAACATTTACAAATGAAAATTGTAATTTTCAAATAAAAAATTAAATTATTTGATTTGAAATTCACACTTTTCAAATAAGAAATTGCATTTTTTTTTTTTTTTAAATTCACACTTTTCAAATGCAAATTTTCATTTTTTGATTTGAAATTCACACTTTTGAAATCAAATTTTGCATTTTTTAATTTGAAATTCACACTTTTCAAATCTAAATTTGCATTTTTTTATTTGAAATTCAAACATTTTGAATTGAAATTCATAGTTTTATAACAAAAAACTGCAATTTTAAAGTCGTAAGTAGTCAAAAAACACACTATTTGAATAGAAAAACGCACTTTTCTTAGTCACGGCAAATTTTTCAAGTCTAACTCATTTTTCTGATTGTACTGCACTGCCGAGCAATTACTACAAAATCGATTTTCAATTGTACGAGATGGCCTTTTACATGGATTTTGATACATTCGATCTGTACAAAGCCATTACAAATGTGTGGGCTTCTGTGGAAAATCTCTCGTGCAAATTTCGAACATTTACAAATGAAAACTAAAATTTTCAAATAAAAAATTTCATTTTAAATTCATGTTCACAATAATTTAAAGTAGTTGAACGTTTTAGATTCTCCTTGTCAGTCGATGAACTTTGGCGGCATCTTTTATATCAGCCATGAATGACACCCCTATCAACCATCATGAAAGTACTATTTGGACGGATGGAGGCTCGTTTGAAGGGATGGTAGTGGAGGATGACACGAGGCAAGGGTCATCTAGACGCCCTGTAACGTCATGCCTCCAATAAATTACGCCCTCTATCATTATGTTGATGCCGGTTTACACAATTCATTTCCATAATTGCTCCATCGAGGCAATTGGCTTCCTTAGGCATAACTGCCTCTGTGCTGAAGGCAGTAATTCTCCTTGTCAATCGCTAAACATTGGCGGCATCTTTTATATCAGACACGGATGACACCCCTATCAACCATCATGACAGTACTATTCGGATGGATGCATGCTCGTTTGAAGGGACGGTAATGGAGGATGACACGGGGCAGGGGTGAGCCAGATGCCCTGTAACATCATGCCTCCAATAAATTACACCCTCATTCATTATGCTGATACCGGTTTACACAATTCGTTTCCATCATTGTACTGCAAAAACGATTTTCAATTGTACGAGATGGCCTTTTATATGGATTTTGAGTCATTCAATCTCTACAAAGATATTAATGGCAATCCTCTTGTTTGTGTGGGATTCTATGAAAATCTCTGTGAGTCAAGTCGGCTCTCCGCCCTACTTTCCATAGAAATTCCTATAAATATTCTCAATGGACTCGAGAGAGCTGCAATTTAAAGCTTGGCTGAACTTCTGGGTGGATTTCTGGTGGTTCAATTTTTTTAATCGTTATATCATGGCTCCTCGTAGTTGCAGGGGATCCAGCAGGGGTGGAGGGTCTTCACGACCTGGGGGGGAATTCGCTCTCAGGGAGAAGGATTGTCTCAACAGTAGACCATGGAGCTGGAAGAGTCTTCCCTGCAGAGCTTCAATTGGGGGGCTCAATATCTAGCAGAGACGCCTGCTCCGATAGAGGAGAAAATAGCATGCTATGAAGTAGCCCTTCTCTGTGAATACCAAGCCCACTTGGGACAGAAATTAATCGTCAGCCCCTTCTGGGTGATCAGGATCTTGTTGGCTCACGATATTCAAACGAGGAACCAGCTGGCTCACAGCCTCCGTGAAGCCATCCAAATTATCAAAGGCGACCAAAAAACTAATTCAGCCGGTGTTCGCTTGCTCAAGTCTGCTCTGGAAGATTATATGGATACCTCGAGAGACTTCCCTCATGAAGAACCAGTTTCCCCACAAGGGGAGCACCCTACTCCCTGATTGGTCTTGGCGGTCTACATTCGTGTCAGTCTTGGTGTTCAGCGTCCGTGTTGGTGGCTCGTGGTCATTTGATGGTATGAGCTCTTTTCTGTTTTTCCTATGGATTTTTCCATGTCTTGGGAAGTTCAGTCTCAGTGCAGACTCAGGATGTTAGCGTGGTTTTGTTATGGGGGTGGCTCGGCCAGATCCCTCTTCCTTTTTGTTTAAGGTTTTCCTTTCTCTTCTGATCATGTTGGGGTCTTCTGAGGCTCAGGGCCTCTTAGTTATTTCCGTCGTTACTTGTCTATCGGCCATGATATATTCAGTCTATTGTAATCTCGGGTTTTATCTACAGTTTCCTCTACTTCATGGGTTGTTTAGCCTAGTTGTACGCTCCTCATTTTGATATTTTCTGGTTTTATGCTCCTCATTCTGTACCATTATTTTTTTTTAGTAATAGATTGGACCTATGCTTACTTGAAAAAAAAAAGATCATCTCCTTTGCAGGAGTAATAAAAGACTAAATTTTTATTGGAGTTTCGACTTGTAGACATAGAAGCACTAGACTCATCCCCTGCAACCACAAAAATAATCAACCATTATTCCTCAAACATGTAATCGTTGCATCGGACTGTTCCATCATTCTGTTGGAATATCAAGTTGGAGCTTGCAAATTAATTGTAAATATAATTTTTCAATATTATAAAGAGTTGGTAGATACAATGGGGTAGATACAAAATCAGTGACAATTATATTCAACACTGAGTCCATGTATAATTTCGAAAAAAAGCAACACATGCATGCCTTCCCAAACACACCATAATGCTAATTAAAATTTAAGTAGGATACTGTGTTAGAAAAGGAGTTTAACAGTGACGACAATGCAGATAGTGATGCCATTTGTTGGAATGATTCTAATTGTGATTACCCAGACATAAACATTCTTTCTTTTTGTTTATTGTTTTTTAAAAATAGAAACAATATACTTTTGGGTCTGCTCAAATTTTCAAATCAAATATGCCACGTGTCACAATATGATTGTTCCACGTGTCACCCTAGGATACCAGATATCAACATTTTAACAACAAAATTTATAGAATTTTTGCTTTAAATACTTTGCTGGCAAGTGGAAATATTCTCAGAGAAAGAGCGACCACTCTTTCTCCAAGGTTTTATATTGTTACAATTCTCTCCTAAATAAAGGGTCGACCGACCCTTTCTATTCCCAATATTCGTTTCATAATAGTTTGACACTGCAACAAGAGTCGGTTGACCCTTCTTGTATTCTCCATTATGGCTATAGTTGAATTGTTGGATAAATATTTTCACAATTCACTACAAAAAGAAGGGGTGACTGATCCTTCTTGTCATAAAATGGAAGTCGTAACAAACCATTTTTATATAATATAACTTCCAAGCTGTTCTATTTTTACAATTACCTTGTAATTGAAAGATCGATCGACCCTTATTATTCCCAATATTATTTTCATAATAGTTCGACACTGCAAGAAGGGTCGGTCGACCCTTTGTATTCCCAATATTATTTTCATAATATTTTGACACTGCAAGAAGGGTTGGTCGATCCTTCTTGTGTTCTCCATTATGCATATAGTTGAATTGTTGGATAAAAATTTTCACAATTTACTACAAAAAGAAGGGGTGGCAGATCCTTCTTGTCGCAAAATAGAAGTCAGGACAAACTATTTTTATATGTTATAACTTCTAAGGTGTTCTATTTTTACAATTCCCTCGAAATTGAAGGCTCGATCGACCTTTCTTATTCCCAATATTATTTTCATAATAGTTCGACACTGCAAGAAGGGTCGGTCGATCATTCTTGTGTTCTCTATTATGGATATAGCTGAATTGTTGGATAAATCTTTTCACAATTAACTAATAAAAGAAGAGGCGACCGATCCTTCTTGTCGGAAAACGGAAGTCGGGACAAACAATTTTTATATGTTATAACTTTTCACCTTAAAATGTTGAGTCTTTAAGGTTGATAGTAGGGCTTTTTGTTCAGTTTCCAAGGTTGATCGTAGACATGGGAATTTCTCTATATGGCAGTTTTTGTCTTAGAAGTGCAATGTGAAAAGAAGACGGATGTAATTTTTTTTTACGAGTATATAATACAAAGTTTCTCTTTTTTTGCTTAAAAAAACAAATTTGAAGGGTTGAACTTAATTTCAGGTTGAAAGTTATATATTCATATCGCCCTTCTAGCATGAAGGGATTTAATTAAAAAAAGATAATAAATGCTTTGATTAAAAACAAAACAAAAGAATGTTTCTGTTTAAAAAAACATTCTTTCATTCTTTTTAAATGCTTCGATTAAAAACAAAACAAAAGAATGCTTCAATAATAAGGGCTTTCATTATTTTTATGATATTTCATTCTATTTTTAAAAAAAGAAAAAAAAAAATAATGCTTCAATTTAAAAAAACAAAAGGAAAGAATGTTTCTATTTAAAAAAACAAAAAAAAAGAAAGTTTCTATCAAAAAAAAAAAAGAATGATTATATTTTTTAAAAAATAGAATAGTTTTTGTATAATGCTACTATAATGATACTAACGTAAATATGTAAAGTTACTTATTTACAATTACTTCCAAAAGTAAACTTCAGTTCGACGAGCATTATGGACCACCAAGGAGCAAGAGGAGAATATAACCTGTGGTGGTCGTAGAGTCTCTCGTGCTCATAAGACGATTGGTGGATTAAACAATTGGAACTGTTGGCAGATAGAAGTTTTATTTCAAACTTTGAGTAAATCCCTTGATTTGGTCCCTTGTATGACCTCTTCTCTCAGTTCAATGGTGGGCCTTGCTGACGGAATGATGTTCCTAAGGTCCAGTGTGGAAGACTTCAAAAAACACCTACTAAATGTTTATGAGGCAATCTTCTTGGGCATCAAAGCGCACAGAGAGTCATCCGACAACATGAGGTATATCTCGCATCAATTAACCTATTTCGACTTCAGAATTGATGATTTGGAACGCAATTAGATTGGGACAGTGGACTTTATAAAAGATGAAATTTTGAAGATGGCCAGGATGTCACAGTGCAGCCACTGCTAGGAATCCCCCTCTGTAGAAGAGATCCCTACTTGGATGAGCTTTTACATCAATTTTGGAATTTTTTAAATTTGCAGAGCCATACTGGGAAAGCTATTTATGCTCCCAGGCTCTCCTTTTTGTAATGAATGGCTGTGCACAGCCTTTTGAATAAATCTATCTATATGCTTCAATATAATTATAGAGAAGTATTTTATAGAGAAATATGGTCAAATGATGAATATGTCTTTTTTAATATAACTCATTATATTTTACATATTAAGAACAAAATTATTTTACATATTAAGAACAAAGGTATTTTATATATAAAGAACAAAAATCTGGCTAAGTGTTGAGCTCACATGCTAAGTGACTAATTGGATATCTATTTATAGGATCAGAGATGCGTCTGGAGTTCACACGTGTGAAATACAAGCCTACCAAAATGAGAAAAATGTTGTTCTGTTTTGCATATTAAGAACAAAAATTTGGCTAATTGTTGAAATTCACACTTTTTGAATTGAAATTCATAGTTTTATAACAAAAAACTGCAATTTTAAGGTTCATAAGTAGTAAAAAAACACACTATTCGAATAGAAAAACACAGTTTTCAAAGCCAATATTGCTACTTTCAGAACCTGTTTTTGCACTTTAGAAAGGTTGATATTCACACTTTCAAAGTCTAAATTCACGCTTTCAAAGTCTAAATTCCTTTGAGGGGCATTAAAATATTCAGATTTTATGTGCTTTCTTTTCAAACAGTTCTCAGAATTTTATGTGTTCTCTTTTCAAACATACATATTATAGAATTAAATAACAGAGAAATCACAACATTACAATTAACAGAATATAAAATAATATTGCACTACATTTAAGAAACCAAATCACAAGCATAGTTAGAACATATAATAAATGTTTCTCCCAAATCCTGATGGCACTAATGGTAAATGATGGTGGTGATCTTGGTGTTCGTGACAAGACATAATTTCGACTAAAGCATGATGTGATTATTTTCTTCACACACGTGCTAACCGCCATTTCAGAATTTCATCGTATAAACCATTGCCATGTCAGCATACATTCCTTTCTCAAGGCATGTATTGGAGTGATACATGTACAATTACTACAGTCAGTACAGATCATATCTATACTCAAGCAAAATATACAGTCAGTACAGATCATATCTATACAGTTGGTACAGATCATATCTATACCCCAGCAAAATATACAGTCAGTACAGATCATATCTATGACCACCATCCCTCCATAATTATCCTTCCCCATCCGTAATCCAATTCAATTCACCAATTCACTATATAAAGACTAAATCATACCCGATATCGCAGCCGAATGAAATCTTAGGGAAGTCATGGCACTCTGTTCCATTTCCTTTGTTTTTTTATCAGAAATACAAAGGAAGACATGGAGTCTTATGGTCGCTCTCTTCGTGATATATGAGCATTTAGACAACAGTTCCCTGACAAATCCTCACCATGGCATGATATATGGGCATTTTGAGCACTGTCGAAGCCCCAAAACTAGGATTTGTCTCTAATATGACTCATAGCTTCTAGTGGAAGCAAAAATAAAGTATAGCTTCTAGTTGAAGCCAAAATAAGGTCTATAAATTCTCTGTAGTAGAAGAGTCCGTGTTTGTGAGCTCAAGTTCATAGTTTTGAAATGTATTAAGAGCCCAAGCTCTGTAAAAGGTGAAAGATCGAAGTAAATTTCATCTATGTGTAATGAAGTGAAGTTGCACTGTTTTAACCTGGAATAACTTCTACTAATTTTTATGTCTAATTAGTAAGAAATTTTTTAATATAAATCCTGTAGTAGAAGAGTCTGTGTTTGTGAGCTCAAGCTCATAGTCGTGAAATGTATTAAGAGCCCAAGCTCTGTAAAAGTTGAAATATCAAAGTAAATTCAATTGCCAGGAATAACTTCTACTGATTTTTATGTCTTAATAATAAATCTGTAACAGAACAATTAAATCTAGTTTTTCAATTGCCATGTATTTATATTTTTCAATATCTCATAAGCTGGGCGCAGGAAACCATTTGGTTTGATGGACGATTAGAACATGAAACATAGGCACAAAACATCAAAACACGGTCTTTGCCTTCGATACCTTTGTTTTTGGAGGATTTAGGTGTCAATATTTCCAATCCATAGGTCTCAACGATTGCAAGTATCTAGATCAATGTGAATGACCAAGATAATAGGGTGTACTAGAAGCTAGAGAGGCAGTGATAGTGCGAGAGCACAAATGCTACTATAATTATTCACTTCCTCTTGCAGTTCACCCAAGCATATTTAAAACATAGTGTTTAATAGAGAATAAAACGTAGCATGGATTCAGTGGTGCTCAGAGGAGAAAATATTCTATACGAGCCAATATTTTAATTAAATTATATTTCTAATACTCAATCTGCCAAATCAAATATGCCACGTGTCAAAATATGATCGTTCCACGTGTCACCCTGGGATACGAGATATTAAAATTTAAACAACAAAATTTAGACGTTTTGCTTCAAAGAGTTTATTGGCAAATGGAAATATTCTCATAGAAAGAGCGGTCGCTGTTTCTCCAAGGTGTTCTATTGTTACATTTCCCTCGTAAATGAAGGGTCGGCCGATCCTTCTTATTCCCAATATTCTTTTCATAATAGTTTGACACTACAAGAAGGGTCAGTCACTCCTTCTTGTGTTCTCTACTATGAATATAGCTGAATTGTTGGATAAAGGTTTTCACAATTAACTACGAAAAGAAGGGGCGACCGATCCTTCTTGTCAGAAAACGGAAGTCGGGAGAAACTATTTTTATATGTTAAAACTTCCAAGGTTTTCTATTTTTAAAATTGCCTCGTAATTGAAAGGTCGGTCGACCCTGCGTATTCCCAATATTATTTTCATAATAGTTTGACACTGCAAGAAGGGTCGGTCAACCCTTCTTGTGTTCTCCATTATGAATATATATAAATTGTTGGATAAATGTTTTCACAATTAACTATGAAAATAAGGGGTGGCCGATCCTTCTTGTCGGAAAACTAAAGTCGGGACAAACCATTTTTATACGGTATAACTTAGCCGATTGACTGGCTATTCAAACAATGAGTGAATATTTTAGACATTGGACTTTTCACCTTAAAATTTTGAACATTTAAAAATGAAACTTGCATTTTTTTATTTGAAATTCACACTTTTCAAATCAGAAATTGCATTTTTTAATTTTAAATTCACACTTTTCAAATGAAAATTTTCATTTTTTAATTTGAAATTTACACTTTTGAAATCAAAATTTGCATTTTTTGATTTGAAATTCACACTTTTCAAATCAAAATTTGCATTTTTTGATTTGAAATTCACACTTTTCAAATCAAAATTTGCATTTTTTGATTTGAAATTCACACCTTTTGAATTGAAATTCATAGTTTTATAACAAAAAACTGCAATTTTAAGGTTCATAAGTAGTCAAAAAACACACTATTCAAATAGAAAAACACACTTTTCAAAGCCAATATTGCCACTTTCAAAACCTGTTTTTGCACTTTAGAAAGGTTGATATTGACACTTTCAAAGCCTAAATTCACACTTTCTCAGTCAAAAAATTTCCTAATTTGTCCAAATTTAATGAAATTGGCGTTAACCCTCAATAAATTCATACCAAATAGAATTAAAAAATGGCATAAGGCTAGGCTGTTGGAATATTTATTGGAAGTGTGAAGAGTGAGATCAAATAAATTGACAAGTACTAGAAACAACAATGTAATCAAAAGAACTAAAATGATAAGAGGAATCCAATGGAAAGAATTTTAAAGTCCTCTAGAGAATCAAAGTATATTGCAATCATATAGTAAAAATGCTATCATGTTTGTTAACAATCTTACTCAGATACAACACAAAATATACAAACAATATTCAACAACCATTTGACATGTATACAATTACACTTATATATTTTCAATTCAAACATATGTGAAGAACCAACAAAGGCATGGGTGACTCTCAATGACAATATAAATAATACCTCCTCCACTGACAATGTCTCCCCTTGGTAGGCAAATAACAGTCATGTTTTAACTCATGTGTTGGATGCTACTCTAATTAAACTTTCAACTGATCTCTCACTAAAAGCTTACCATCATTCAAGAGTACAAACAATATTTGTTTCAAATGGGTCGCTTAAACTTCGACAATAGAAAATCTAATCGGGCCAAAGAAGTGCTTGATTTAAACCACAATGATATGTGGGGTCCTTTTAAGGAATATTAAAATGTGAACAAATTATTTCATTATTTATTAATGATTATTCATGTAAATGTGGGTGTTTTGTACTACAAAAGAGGTTATGAAGTCCATTGTATATACCCTTCCACTTTTTTTCAATTAGAAAAAATCTATACTTGATATTCATAGGAGAATCAAAGTATACATATGCATGCACATGTTCAAAATAGATCCTATTCTAACACCTCTATATCTTCAAGAAATATACCCTTCACTTTTATGTATTCTTGTTTGAAAAAAAATCTATAAAACAAGTGTAGATGTTCTTCATGAAAAAAATATGAAACATCAGTATTCCAAGAATTTCAAAGCTACAATAGAGAATGAATTTGGGTGCCACGTAAGAATGATCCACACAAATCACCAGGGGCAGTATTTTCCCAAGGATTTTGAGACTTTTTCTCCAAACAAGGCATAAAAACACAATTAACCTTTTACAACCCCAAGAAGAATTAGGTGCCAGAGAAAAAAAAATGTTATTTAGGAAATGATGAGATGTATGCCAAAAGTCACGGTCATGGACATAATCGTTCTTAAAAACCTACATAGCGATTCAGACACAGGATGTGTGATTCCTTAGGGTTGCATGTATGCATACTATTTTGTTCCAGCAAAACATACAAGTTTTTACAAATTCAAAAGGACAAATTTGATAACTGTCCGTATAATAAAATGTATATTACACTTGCATAACAACACAAACACAATGCAAGGCAAGTTAAAATAAAAAATACATACATGAAACTCATTCCCAAAAGGGGGATATCTAATTCATAACTATGACTCGAGTATGACGTTTATAGATGTAATTTATTGCAACAAAAGAAAGCCTCCTCAGACTATTACCTAAAAATAATAATATAGTTGATTGAAAGAGGATCACCTTAGTTTTCCTTGGTGGACCATTCCCAAGTGCAATTCTGTAATACATGTTTGGGTTACACACTGACTGCTTTAGGTTGATACCACGCTTGATAGTTGCGGACAATAGAATTCCTGGTAAGCACTGCAAAAGGAGATCTTCCTTTTCTTGAAAATGAGGTGGTACTGATTGAATCAAGTATTGAAGAATTGGAATAGCCTTTTCTGCAACAACAACTTGAGCTTTTCCAACTTCAGTTGTACATGTTGACCAAGCTTTCCTAAGAATAAAAAGTAACCTAAGAAGAAAAAAATGAATCCAAGGTTGCTTTTGGCCCAGCCTTCAAGGAAGCAACTAAATGAGGGATGAAAAGTGTAGCAGGTTTTGTGGCTCTCGGCCTTGGAAAATTTCCAAATGAAGCATTTAATGTTCTCAAATAATCTTCACTGGCAGTACCCATGGCAAATTGCACATCCAACAAACATAGTAATTATTTATTAGTATACAACAGTCATAACACCACAAGAACCAATCATCAGACAATTATTCATTGATATTCCACATTCAAATCCATGCATGCTTGTATTCAAATCACTTCTTCAAATTTGGAGATAAACTGAACTAGGATACAAACTCCTCAAGAAATGTCAAAATGTCCCTTGTTCAAGACTATACATAATAATATGTTCTTTGACAGAAAATCTTTCATATGTTCCACAAGGTGCAATTTAAATCATTGTTGGAAATGGCTCATTTACTGAATATAGAATCAATAAATCTTCTTAGATACACATGATACATACTCAATGTTGTATTCTCGAATTACATGAAGAATATAACTCCATTTATTTTCCTCACTCCACTGCATATTTAATCCATGAAGCTTGCATGCGACATACCTATATTGAACCAAGTCATAGGCCTATTTGAGCCATCCATTTAAGTCAATTCTTTGTTCAACTAGTTATAAGTAAAAATCTACCAAAGAAATCCACAACCTCATGTACAGACACAGAAAAAAGAGGAACAAAGAGAAACAATTAAGAGATACCAAACATCCGTCATAAACATTTAGCAACAATAGAAATAATTTGGGTTGTTGATATGTTTTCAGTATACCTTGTTGGTTGTGGAGCTAGATCTTCTAGTCTCATAGATGATATTGTATCAGCCGTGTTTGTACCCCAGTTTTATATGATATGTAGGTAGACTGTACAGTCACCCCAACGGGGGGCTGTGGGGGGGCATCGCCCCCCCACGGGGTTCTAGGGGGGACCATCCCCCTTGGGCGGGGGGTCTGGGGGTTTGGGGCAGCGCCCCCGAAGAAAATTTTTGGGGTTGTTTTCGCCAGCTGTTTTGTGGGCCCATGGTTTTGGGTCTCCCGTGGTATTTTCCCATTGTATTTCCCTTATAAAATAAATACATTGTAATACGGCTAGGGATGATGATGTATTAGGTTTTATGCATTGTAAAGATCTCTGAGATCAGGAGAGAGACTATGAAATAGAGAAGAGGAAGTGCAGCGGTTGTGCTGCAGGTTGTATCCCTTCACCTTGCTGGACGGTAATAATAATAAGGACTGGAAAATTCAGTGTGGACGTAGCCCAAGTTGGGTGAACCACGATATATCTGTGTCTCTCTTGTAATGTGTATGTGTGATTATATTTGCATTTATGTTTATTGTTATTGCTCTGCGATCCTGTTTTTCTAACATACCTTACCTTTTTCACTGCAAAAATTTAATTTAACATTCACATGGAAACCAGTCAATGTAAGACAGAAGCATATAATACAATTAATTTCTATAGCTCATGAATAATAAAGAGGTCTACCTTGTACACTTCACTAAATCCTCCCTTCCCAAGAAGGTTTAACAAAGCATATCGATGGTTCAAAATTGGAAAAATGGTTGAACCGTGAAGCATCTTCATCTCTTATACGCTTTATTTCACGTATATTCCTGTGTTTTTCCAATTCATATCAGTCCCTCTCTCTAAGAGTTGCATCCTCTTACTTGTAACAATCACCATAAGATAAATTTTTGTAAGTTTCAAACTTTCAAGTAAGCTCCCACTTATGAAAACCATCCTTGACACTCCCAGATATAAATGACTAAGTGAGGAATCAAGCCACTTATTGCTATTTCAAAAAGCGTTTATACAAGGCTCAAAAGAAGTAGATAATACATCATTAACCCAAAGCCAACACATGCTTTTCATCTATATGACATATAAGCACTCCAGAAACCCAAATGACAATATGTTTTTGAATAGGAAGCAATGCTGATGCACATAATCTACCCAACATATCCTTTTAACACATTTCTCAACAATGGTGATGTACATAATCTTCCCAACATGTATTTGTAACACATTTATCAACAATGTAGATGCAATAATCTGCCCAATATATCCTTGTGAATTTTCACCCCTTCAAGTTCTGGTTGTAAACACAGCAGGAACAAGCTTGACAACATGGAATAAGCAGGTAGCAATAAACATAACTACAAAGCACATAAATTAATTGCAAGGGAGTACGCATGAAACCGATATGAATGCATGTTTCCATATTTTTATATATTTGTTGTACATGATTCCTATCATATTGAAACTACTACACTTTAATTTACCGCAATTGTGTACAGGAACATGCCTTTATTTTTCTTTTAAATAAACCAATTCTGAGAATCACATTTTTTGCTCCATGCTACATTGGAGAAACTCAAAAATATTTGCATAAATAAATTCTAAATACTATAGTGCAATGTTTAGTCATTGTATCATATTCAGGGGTTGAAAAAAGCTTAATTACTTGTTAGAAATTATGTTGGAGAAGCTATTCTGGATAAAACAAAGTTGCCTTCAAAGCTATCCTCCACGGATTTCTGATTTTCTTAGGCCTCCTTTTGAGAAATTCCAACCACAGTGAGCATGTGGAATCCTAATAATCATGGAGTAACCTTTGAGTCCAGATTTTTTCCAACTCAAAAAACCAAAAACCATCCCCAACCGTGGTAAAATTTCTAGAATTTGCAGGCAATCTCAGCAGAAATCCATTGATTCAAAGTCTGACAAGTTACATACAAGTTGGGATTATATTCCTCATTGTTGTACATAAAAACCATGTTGTAAATGTAACTTGGAGATTAGATCAGAGCGTATACTACAATAATTTTACAAGAAAATGCCCAAAACAGTAATGCCATCATAGTGTGCCTCACAATGAAACTGCAGGAAAGATATAACAACCAACCCTTCCTAGGGGTTAATTCAAGATGATCCATGATAGACAAGCCTCTAGCATGCCATAAGAGCACAATTCCAAACACAAGATATCAAATTTTCACACAAGTCACCTCGGACCTGAAAGTTCCATTTCTTTCAAAAGCAATGATGAATCTTCATCGATAAAGTCGGAATACCTCTTGGATATAATTTCCAGGCCCTTGTATTTAGGAGTTTCAACCTTCTGTGAAGCTTCCCACCTTTCTACCAATCCATCACCTTCCAACATCCTAACCACTTCAGACATCTTTGGGCGGTGACCAACGTTAAACGGAGTGCATAACAATGCTACCTGCACCATCTCCTCAAGTTCAACTCTGTCATAATTGGGTTTAATATCCTTGTCTATCATGATGTCAAGCCTATTCTCCTGATGTAATTTTTTAACCCGCCACACAAGTAACACAAGACAACCACACAATTCAAGAGTTTATTCTTCATTATTATCAGTTTTACTTGGTATTCATCATAGCATTCAGAACTCAGTTGTACTTAACCCAATCAAGCATCACTCCTTTCTGGTTTGCTGCCCGACCAAAATCTAAAGCCTTTTGTCTAGTTATGAGTTCCAGCAATAATATGCCAAAACCAAATACATCAGTCTTCTCAGAGGACTATCCCATTAAGAGGTACTCAAGGTAAATGTTCCCAACAGTACCCCTAACAACTATAGTCACATGTGAATCCCTATCATCCAGAAGTTTCGCTAATCCAAAGTCACCCACAACAGCTTCAAAATATTCATCCAGTAAGATGCTAGTTGCTTTTACATCACGATGAATTATCTTGGGATCACACTGCTCATGTAGGTACAAAAGTCCCCTATAATATCCCAGGGATATCCTTTTCTTTGTAGCCCAATCCAATGCAGGATTTCCATGAATGGTATCTGCAAGTTTATAATATTCAATTAGTTTGTTTTACTTGAGACTCAATTATGTCATTCCTGTAATACAGATAAAACAAACAAACTTATATCTTGTTAGATTTCTGTATGACACTTGGAAAGATAAAAAAATCACTAAACAAAAGCAATGATGGGAACATAGATACCAAAAGGTAAATTAGATTTACTACAAATATATTGAGCACACCACTAGGGGCTTGAATGGTTGTTCAAGAGGGACTGGTGATATTCTTCCCAAGAATGTGGTACCTTTTGTCCTTTGCAATAGTAGGGCCGTTATGGCCATTAGTTGGGTTGGGCATGGAATTTTCCATATAATGCAACACAGTATCCCACATCTTGATAGGTGGTGGATGCTTGGCACTTGAGAAGAAGCATCTTGCCAATTCCTCCAAATATATGACCACAATTGTTGGAGGTCCAAATAAGAATGATTACAGATTGCACCTGCATTTCATTAGCTATGAATTGGGAACAACACATTCAAGATCTTGATATCTTGATATGGCTTATCATTCTTATCAGTCTTTACTTTCTCTATTCCTTGCAAAAAGAAAACAATATTAACTATAGAAAGGGATGAAAAACCAGAGTAGCGCGAAAGTGCTTGTTGTTAAAGATCAAATTCATCCACATAAACAAACCAAAGGAGACTCTCAAATCAACAAGCCTCACCTATACAACATCCATCCCCTTCACAACTCGTCCAAACATTGTATGCTTATTGTCTATCCATGGAGTAGCTACAATCGTGATAAAAAATTGAGAACCATTTGTATTTGGACCAACATTTGTCATTGACAATGTAAATGGTCGATCATGTCGTAAACTATAATCAACATGCAAGCAAAATAAGGTCTTTAATAAATGGCCAGCAACATGGGTAAACGAAATGCAAGCAAGCATCAAAATTATTCAAAAGTCATTGATAATAAAATATCAAATTTCAAATCAAATCACACTCCGGTGGAATGAAATATTTTTAACATTAGAATTAGAAAATTCTAAGCAACACTTACTGTAGATAAGAAAAACACGATACTTGGATCAAGATGGTTATTTCTTACATTGAGTATGCTATGAGATCATATGGAAGTAATGTTATTCTTGGGAATATATTAGACCCTCTAGTGTACAAAATTATAGTAGAGGATAGAGTATATGCACTAGGGGAGCTATTGCTTAGTGCCCTATATATATATTTGGACACCTTTATTGAGTGCAAAGGTAAGGTGGGGAAGGTGCAATATTCTTTATGGTTTGTATATGGGCGCACCCCTATGGAGGCTATTATAAGAATTCTTTATAATAGTTTGATATATATATATATATATATATATATATATATATATATATATATTATTGATCTAGATACTTCTTATATTTACAAGACCATATTTATAATCGTTCCCAAGGAGGGTAATTTTGAACCCGAGTCTCTATGTTAATACAAGCCCACTCACATCGTTATTTTTCGATAGACCACACTCTAATATTGTTCTATTAATACTATAATATTATTAACCATTAAATATGTGTATTCCCTTGGATTAGGGGTTAGGGAAGAGTTTTGGCATGTTGGGATTTAGGCGGGTGGTATTGGATCCGACCGCCACATTTCCACGTCCAATTGAAGAAGCCTGCATGCAGGATAAGATATGCATCTCCTGACACATGCATAACTTAATGGGAGGTGATATGTGGAGCAGTTTCAATTATTGGCCATTGGCATAGGAGAGATTGTGGAGGTTAGGGGTGATATGTGGGTTATATTTTTATACATTCTAACCAATGGGCCTCTACTCCACTAACATGTTATATTAACCTCGCATAATTAGTAATCACATAATTTATTAAACCACAATCCCTCATTATTCCCTTTTCGATAAGTTATTTGAAAATGAATTTTTACAATTTACGAAATTTTAACACTACGGATGGATTCAATCAAATAACCCCTAGGAGGTGTCTAAATCCATCTGTAGTGTTAAAATTTAGTAAATTGTAACACCGCTTTGTCAAAATTGCAATTTTCCATTGTTGAGTGACACAATTAATGTTATTCGGGTCTTTAAATCCATCTATAATGTTAAAATTTACTAAATTTTAATTTTCCATTTATGGGGTGACACAACTAAAAATGACTAACATAAACAACTAATTTATATTCTTAGTCGTTGTTAGCTAGTCATATTTGTATAAGTCGTTTAAGTTAGTCATTTTTATTTTAGTAACTTGTTATCTAGTCATATATTTTATCCAGTGACTAAATTAGTCATTTATCTTAGTCGTTTTTAGTTGGATCACTTGAAATTGCTCAATTTTAGTCGTTTATCTCTTGAAAAAATAGTAGTGACTAACGTTTTTAGTCACCTAGTCACTTATCTCTCATTTTTTACTAGTGTTAGTAAGCAGTAAGTTGCCTAAACATAGAATGGTACAATTGGCTACCATAATGAAAAAGAAAATTACTTCCATGGTTAAAGATTGTTGTTTGGAAATAAATGGTTGTCATACTAAAGTTGATTTGGATATCATTCCTCTTGGGTCTTATGATGTATTGATTGGAATGGATATAGTGGTTGGATAAGCATTTTGCAATTTTGGAATGCCACAACAAAACCATTACTTGTTTGGATGAGAACAAGAATACATTTAAGATAAATGGCATTCCAAGACCAATTTCCATAAGACAAATTTCATCCATGCAAATGAAGAAATGTTTTAGAAAGGGGTGTCTGTTGTATTCTATACATGTAGAGGAAATGACAACTGAAAATGAACCAAGCCTAAATGAACATCCAATGTTGAAAGAATTCGAGGATGTGTTCCAAGATGTACCCGGGTTACCACCAAAGTGGGACATTGAATTTACAATTGATTTGGTTCCAAATTTGTGGCAACATTAAAATATCCTTATAGAATGTGTACGGGCACAACTGAAAGAATTGCATATGCAACTAGAAGAGTTATTAAAGAAGGGTTATATACATCCCAATGTGTCACCATGGGGAGCGCCATCTCTATTTGTAAGAAAGAAAGATGGTGCACTAATATTGTGTGTGGATTACAGACAACTGAATAAAGATACAATCAAGAACAAGTATCCACTACTGAGGATTGGTGATCTCTTTGATCAATTGAGAGGGGAAAAAGTATTTTCCAAGATTGTCTTGAGATATGGGTATCACCAAGTGTGCATAAAAGATAAGGACGTCAGCAAAACAAATTTTAGAACCATGTATGGACATTATGAATATACAATATTTCCTTTCGGTCTGACAAATTCCCCGGCCACATTCATGTGTCTAATGAATGGTTTGTTTAAAGAATTTTTGGAAAAAATCATTATGTTGTTCTTGGATGATATTTTGGTGTATTCCAAATCTGAGGAAGAGCATGAAGAGAGTCTTTGGATTACTTTGCAGAACCTAAGAGAAAATAAACTATATGCCAAACTTAGAAAATTTTCATTTTATCATAAGAAACTCCTATATTTGGGTCACATCATCTCTAAGGAGGGTGTAGCAGTGGATCCAACAAAAACAAAATCCATACAGGAATGGCCTACTTTGAAAAATGTCATCGAAGTAAGATCATTTATGGGACTTGTAGGATATTACCTAAGATTCATAGAATCTTTCTCTCGGATTACAAATCTAATTACATCATTACAAAAGAATGACATGAAGTTCATTTGGAACAAAAAGTTTGATAACAACTTCATACTCTTGAAATAATTACTCACATGTGCTCCAATATTAAAAATTCTAGATCCAGACAAAGAGTATGTGGTTTGTACAGATGCATCTTTGGAAGGATTCAGTGGATTTTTTGTTGGCTGTGGAGCCTGATCTTCCTGATTCAAAGATGTTGTTGTTTCAGTCATGTTTGTACCCCAATTGTATATGCTTTGCAGATGGAATGTACACTCATCCCAGCGGGGGGTGTGGGGGGGAATTGCCCCCCCACAGGGGTCCTAGGGGCATGGTTTTGGGTTTTTTTGTTGGCCAACAGTTTGCAGGCCCACGGTTTTGGGTAGCCCATAGTATTTTCCCATGGCAATTCCCCTTAGAAAGAAGACATTGTAATACAACTATGTAATGTATTGTAGCATTGAAAATATCTTTGATTGTGTAAGAGAGACTGTTAGAGAGTGAAGAGGAAGTTTCAATGGATGTGTTGTAGGTTGTATTCCTTCATTTGTTGGATGGTATAATAATAAGGACTGAAAATTTCTATGTGGACGTATCCCATAACGGATGTGTTGCAGGTTGTATCCCTTCATTTGTTGGATGGTATAATAATAAGGACTAGCAATTTATGTGCTATGGATGTGCTGCAGGTTGTATCCCTTCATTTGTTGGATGGTAGAATAATAAGGACTGGCAATTTCTGTGTGGAAGTAGCCCATATTGGGTGAACCACATTATATTGGTGTCTCTCTTGTAATGTGTTTTAAGTGATTTATATTTGGATCTTGTTTATTGTTATTGCTCCGTGATCCTGCTTTTCTAACAGTTTTGATGCAAGATGGGCATGCAATTTTTTATGAATCACGAAATCCAAAGGAACATGAAAAGAACTATGCTACTCATGATATGGAGTTAGCTACTATAGTTCATGCACTCCGAATGTGGAGGCATTATCTCATCGGGAACAAATTTAAGTTAAAGACGGATCATCATAGTCTGAAATATTTGTTTGAGCAACCTCACTTGAATGCCCTACAAGCTAGATGGGTTGAATTTCTGAGTGAATCCAATTTTGAAATCGATTACATAAAGAGAAAAGAGAACCGAGTGGCAAATGCACTTAGTATAAGTAGTCAAATAATGCAAATTTCAGCTTTCAGAAATTGGAAATATGATTTAAAAATTAGGTTATATGAGTCACTAAAATCAGATGACCATTATTTGCAAGTGGTGGAAGCATTGCAAGCAGGAAATAGGCCATTAAAATTTTCCAAATATGCATTGGATGAAGATGGAATTCTTCAATTTAATGGTAGAATTTATATACTAGTTGAAAGTGAATTGAAGAAAATTATATTGCATGAAATGCATAATGTGCCTTATGCAGGTCATCCTGGATACCAAAAGATGTTGACAACAATTAAGAAAGAATATTATTGGCTAGGCATGAAGAAATATGTGGCCACATTTATTTCCTAATGCTTAGAATGTCAAAGAGTAAAAGAAGGACATAAACACCCTATTGGTCTACTCAATCCATTGTCGGTACCATAATGGAAGTGGGATGTGGTAACTATTGAGTTCATTACAAAGTTACCAAGAACATTGAAGCAGCACGACTCCATTATGGTAGTGGTTGAAAAATTGTCGAAGTCGTCCAATTTTTTTTGGTGCATCCAACATTTAAAGTAGCCAAGATCGCAAAAATTTATATGAGGGAAATTGCCAGGCTGCATGGTATTCCTAAGGAAATAGTTTTGAATTGAGATCCAAAGTTCACTTCGAACTTTTGGAAAGGGTTGTTCAGGGATTTTGGGACCAAGCTCAATTTTAGTACATCTTATCATCCACAGACGGATGGACAGATTGAGCGATTAAATCAAATCATTGAGGACATGCTCAAAATGTATATAATGGACAAACACAATAAATGGGAATATTACATGTACTTAGTGGAATTTTCCTACAATAACGGTTACCGAGCATCATTGAATATTAGTCCATTTAAAGCATTATATGGTAGAAAATGTAATGTTCCCGTGAATTGAGACAAACCAATGGATATACTAATAGTTGGACCAGAAATGGTTCAGGATATGGAACAACAAGTAACCAAAATCAAATAGAACTTGAAGGTAGCTCAAGATCATCAGAAGAGTTATGAAAATACAAATAGAACGCATATAGAGTTTCAAGTTGGGGACAAAGTTTCCTAAAATTCAGAGGCATACAAATTTCATTACGGTTGGGTAACTACAAGAATTGGATGCCGGATTTTGTGGACCTTTTGGGATCCTAAACAGAATTGGATCAGTAGCCTATGAGTTAGCCCTACCTCCTACGGTTAATGTGAACAATGTTTTTCATGTTTCATTATTGAAAAAGTATGTTTATGATTCTAATCACATGATTGGTATGTGGTATAGGTGGAACCCGAAGGGGAAATCCAAGTGTAGCAAGTTTGCATATTAGACAGAAGAGTCAAGACACTTAGGAACAAGTTCATAGGATAGATAAAAGTCCAATGGACCCACTACAATCCTGAGGAAGCAACCTAGGAATTTGAAGACGAGATGCAAGAAGAGTATCCCCATCTATTTTGAAGACTGTACATATGTAAATAAATCTGAAAATTTTGTTCATGTGTTTTGGAAAAAGATAACAACAAGGATGGTGTTGAATTTAAAGGGGAGGGGAATGTAATATCCCTGGTGAAGACCCGTGATTTGATTCTAAGTACAATGTGAATATTATTATGTAATGCCTAAAAGACAAGACAATCATAATAATAAAAATTATAATTGGTTGTGGATGAGGAAGAACGCTAAAATATCAGGGACTCATGTATTCACCAGAGTCAGTAAGGGGGTTAAAAGTGGGGAAACCTTTGCTAAGACCCTTTTGTAATCCTAAGTCCCTATAAATACCCAAAGTTTTGGCTAAGTCATAATTCCATAAAAGTGACTTACAACTTAAGGTTAAATATTAATTAAGAATATTAATAAAGGGGATTATGTGTTTTAATGAAAATGGTTGGGAGATCCCACGTCTTTTCCAGTTTACATGCAGAGACTTATGCATGCAAGGAAACGTGGGTGCGTGCCATTATGCATGATGGCTGGGAAGAAAATTGATCTCTAGAAAAATTACCTTGCTGGGGTGTGTCTGAGAGAACAGGGCAGACAAATTTTGTCTGAGACTGAAATCCGAGATGAATTTCTCAACCCGTGAGCCATATTGTTGATAAAATCTGCTGAAATGTTGTCCATTTGCCTCTGGTTGCACCTGTGAAATGGAAATGGTGTAAGAATTTTTTTAAGTATAATTCTAAGCATAGATCCAATGATGGGTTTCATTGTGGTGCTAGTTAGAATGAAGCTAAGGGAAGGGATTGCACAGTTGGCTTGGATTTGGTAACAAAACAGTAAATCTTGTTTTCCAAGTGAGAAAATCTTGAAACAAAACTGAGAATTGGAGAGGTGTCTCTTGGTGAATGCATGAGTCTCATCTCGGGGGTGACAATTTGCTGAGATATAGATGAGAAAAATTGTCTACGATTGGGTGGATCATGCTTCACACACAACCAGTTTCCCATAGACCTAAAATTAGAAGTTTTTGTGATAAATTATTATTTCAAGGGAAGGCAATTTTTGGTATGTTTAGCTATTTACTTATTGACACCTGTAAAATGAAATGGCTATTATGTCATGAGACTTAATTATGGTTGCACGATTAAATTGATTGTTTTACTGCATATGAATTAAAGATGAAATTCATGTGGAATATAAATTTCTTGAGCATAGGATTGGTGAGAATTTTCATTTAGGTAATGGTTTACTGCCCATAGTTCAATTCATTACGAAAAATGAAATATTTGTGAAGTATTTATTTTATGTGCAATGTTGAACCATTTTTGAATTATTATTGTTTAATAAATTCCTAAGAAGAAAATTAACAACTGTTAAAGGTTGTTATTTAAATTTAGCATGAATGATATCATGGTTTTGGAAAACCATGGGTTGAGAATATAAACCACATGAAAGTAATATGTGGTAATTACATTAAGATGCACATAATTAGCATTTATAATTAATTGGTAAATTGATAACAAATACCATGTGTTAAGGCTTAATTAATATGTCTTGTAATGAATAGTATTTAAAAACCATGAGCTAATTTTTCTTAACCAAATAAGCTTGAATGATTATGTTGAATTATTATCTTATTGTGCAATTATTATGTTGAAAGATTATTTATGCATTTAATCTTACTGTGTGGTTAGTAAGTTGGGATATCAATCCTTATTGCACAGTAAATATGTTAAGATATCATTCCTTACTGCGCTGTAAGTATGTTGGAATTTTATATTCCATACTTTGATATCCTACTTATTTTATGGATGTAATCTTAGTGTGCATTTAATATGTTGGTATATTAACTTTAATGCGCAATAAATTATTTATGCATTAACCTTAGTGGGTGGTTAGTAAGTTGTGATATCAATCCTTATCGCACAGTAAATATGTTAAGATATCATTCCTTACTGCGTTGTAAGTATGTTGGAATTTTATATTCCATACTTTGGATAAATTGGTATTTGATATCCTACTTATTTTATGCATGTAATCTGAGTGAGCAGTTAATATGTTGGTACATTAACTTGAATGCCCAGTAAATATGTTGGAATATTACATTCCATACTTTGGATAATTTGGCAATTGATATCCTATTTAATCTGTGTATGTAACCTTAATGGATAATTAATATGATAGTATATTAACTTTAATAGTAAGTTTAGTTAAATATGTTGGAATAATGAATTCCTTATATTTGAAATATTGGCACCATGGATTTACTAGAAAAGTTGGTCCAAGTTTTAATTTATTATGGGTCCATTATAAGGTATTTTTATTTACTATGGAATTAATGATGAAGTAATATTAGAATTATAAATGTTAGTGCGCAATTCTTAATAGGTTTTTATTGGGTGGTTTTTAATTTTACTGCGCAGTTTTTAATATAATATTTACTACGCAATTTTAGTAAAGGATTTACTAGAAAAGTTGGTCCAAGTTTTAATTTATTATGGGTCCATTATAAGGTATTTTTATTGGAAAATATTTACTATGTGAATTAATGACGAAGTAATATTAGAATTATAAATGGGTAAGGTATAATTAAATTAAACTTCCGCTAAAATATTCATTTAATATGTTTTTGCTAGGCATTGTTGCGCATTAGCTTAAATAATGCATATGAACATTATGCATGTAATATTTAGGAAAAACAATTATTATTATGTGAGTTAAGTTAATGTGACAGTGGGTGTGTTACACTTATTAGAGATGAATTTGGGTTGTAGATGTGGAGGATTGGAAGCTCCATACACGGTAACATATGTGTGGCGTTTTATCATGTATGATTTCCCTTCAGTCACTGCCAACATAATTGCATTTTTAGGCATGGAATGGGCTTGTTTGTACAAATGAAGAGTGTAGAGAGGAGAGATGAAATTATATCACAAATACTTATTACCTAATGTACTTGTGTTCCGATAGTATTTGCTAATAAATGTAGATTGTCTTACTTTCTAGTTTCCATTTTCATTATACTATTGTAAAATAATTCAATGTGCACATAGGCTTAATCAAGAGGGATGGCCTAAACATTCTTGGTGGATTCCATGAATGTGATATCTAGATTAGTTGGTGGTGACTCTAATTGTAGTGCCCCTAGAATGACTGTGGACCTTAAGGGCACCTGTCGAGTGACCCGGCTGAACAACTTCGATATAATGGTCTCTTGAGCCTTGTTATGTCTTAAATGATTGAGGAAAACCTGAAGATGGGAATGACGAAAATAATTGATAAATGAATTAATGAATTGAATTATATGTGTGGACTGAGATAATTGATTGATCAGTTCTTGCTTAAATGCTTAGCCTTGATTGGTCAAGTCAAAGTATAGTAGGACAGCTACAACCTTAGCTTTGTGACTTGGGAGGACACAACTGATATGCGTCATAGCTTTCCGCATTTATTCTGAACTTCGGGACGAAGTTCTAAATAAGTAGGGGTGTATGTAGTGCCCCTAGACTACTGTAGACATTGAGGGCACTTGCTTAGTGACCCGACTGTTTGAAACATTAATAAAATAATCCTTTGATTTTATTTTGAGTATATTTATGATTACGATTGATTGTAAATCAATAAAATAATGATTTATGTTTGTGAGAAATATGTGTAGCAACAAGTGAAACGGTTCACCGAAGGACACACAAAGGAATATGAAGGGTCGTAGAGTACGGGTAAACCACACACAGGGGGAGCGACGACGATGTCGACTTCCGACAAGAATACCACGCATGAGCAGATAAGCACTGATCCGCTTGCTCAAGAGGAATGCGTGAGGGCGTACGAGGTAGGCCACGACGGAGCTGGTCACGTACGAGTTGAGGGGCGCGCAGTGAGAACGGACTCACTCCTCAAACGGACTCACTCCTCAACGCCATTAGTCCCTAGATAGCATGTAGACGGAGGATGGATGGTAACGATTCCTAAAATCCCTACAAGAGTTCCCGCAAGTCAAAACGGAAAGATGGTGGCAGAAGGGCCCGACGATGCGGTACCCTGTCGAGAAATGAAAGAATGGACGCAAGGACCCAACGATGCGGTACCATGCCAAGGAATGGAAACCATGGATGACTGGACCCGACGGAGTGGTGCCATGTCAGAGAATTAAAGTTAAGGAACCAGGAGCCCAACGGCGTGGCACCATGATCCTAGTGAGTTTGATTGTTAAATTAAACTGCATAAAAACTTAGGAGAATAACTCTAGATTATTATTTAGCAAATGCATAAAAAAAAAAATAGTTTAGACATTTGCACATGAATAGTTGTTTTTGTTGAGCATTTAAAATAATAGAAATCATTATTTATGAGCAAAATAGAATCCTAAGATTAGACACCTAGTCAACTAAAAGATAGGAGTTGATTAAAATATCTGGGGGACAAACTAGAGCAAACTTAGGGATGTAGGTGCACTTCCCAGAGAAACTGACACTTGGATGGGTGAGTGTTTTAATTAAATAATTAATTAAAAATATTTAATTATGCATGAAGCGACATGTGTCGCAGGAGATTTTCCTTTATAAGGAAGGCTTAGGGAATGGGTAAAGGGCCCAGAATTTGGACGATTGTCGTAATTTTTGAATGCCTCAAAGACTTGCTGCTATCTAAGGGTTTGGCCAAGAAATCCTGGTGGGAAGGGAAACCCAAGCTGGATTTCTGAAAAACGTGTGTGAGATCTACGACCCAAAGCTCGGGGGAGGCCATGCGACTGAAAGCATGAGCCTATGGTTGGGTGGCGGAGCTAACGGTTGCTTCGCCTATGGTTAAACGAGCTTTGCTGGTTATGGTTATGGTTTGTTTGAATTTGCTAGTTTATTCATTTATTTAGTTTATTTATCCAATTGTTATGCTTTCTAATCTCTTTTGTATCAAGTGGTTGAGTTTCAGGTTAAACAGGAAGGACCCTAGAGGAGGGGCCCTACACTAATGGTTGTAAAAAATATGTTAAACTAGTTGAAAACTTTTTCAACTTCTACTACTTACTCAATCAATGGGATCAACGATTCTTTTTACTGAGTAGAATCCTTCAACCCATAAAGTATGTTTCCTAGTCCTACCACATGTTTCTATGCGTCTTTGAGGCAAGTGGTTAGACAAACATATTTTGACATGACCTGCTCACCTTTTATTTTTTCAACCACCTTTATGGACTCTTGTGGTAATTTTTAAATGTTACAAATGGTATTTCCCACTCATCAATCATGCTTATGCCTTGGGAAGCTTGTAATAGATATCCAAACTTGAAGGATTATATGATGCTATGGATTTTCCATTTTGTTCGTATTTGAATAATTTATTGTCAATTTCATCATGGTTATTCAACCATGAAACTACCTCTTTTATTGTCATAAGATATGGCCTATAATCTACCTTATGGAAGTGAGAACTTCTATTATGTTGGTATACTATAATCAGGTCTAGGTCTCATTGTCCTAGACATAAGGATGAGTCTAGATAATTATCCTCTTCAAACATTTTCTACATTTATTACCACGTTTATCTTTTCCCTAGATTCAAATTGTATTCCTTATATTGTAAACATAACTTCAAAACTTATTTAAGCACTGGTTTTGTAGAGCTTTATCCCTCTTGCATAAGTTGTTAATGTTTTCCTTTATCTTTAGATAACTTTTTGGAGGAATATTGATATTGTAAGATTCATTAGAATAATCATCAACCATTAATATCATTGTCAAATATAATTGGATTTCATCCATATTTATTTCATTATGAATCAATATGCCATGTTTGTTGTGGTAACATGTTGGAAAAATAAACATCTTAATGGACCCACCTCTAATGAATATCTTGGGAAGTGACTCGTGGAATGTTTGGTTATGAAAATATTACTTATGAGAATGGTTTGGGTGATAACTTGAATAAAATGTCTGATGTAACACATAATTTTGCAATGGAAACATATCATATGCTTATTGGTAAAATTGAGACTTATAAATATTAAGGTGAATTTTCCATCATATTTATATGAGGTGAGACCCTTAAGGACACAAGTTCATAAGATTCCCCTACACTTTCCCAATTGAACAAAAAATTGCATTGCCAATCCCATGAGTAATATATGAAGATAATATTCAAAAAGTGATCTCAGTTGGTGATCATTATTAAATTTTGGATTTTAGTTTCAATGCAACCCATTAGTAGGTTGGAACCCTAGGTACCATATGATCCATTCTTTTAGTCTTTTAACTACAAATAATGACGTCCTACAATCATTTGTTCATGAAAACATAGGGAATAAAATATGGGTATTAGTGCATCCAACAAATCAACAGAGACAAGTGTTAGGGGGGCCAAAGATATAGAGATAAGAATATTTCCAACATTAAGGGAGGAGTCCAAAGTCTTTGAGTGAGTGGTGCACATTACGGTTTTCATAAATAGACATGGTTTATAGGATGGTCTTCTAATAGGCTATTTAGAGGTTGCATAGCCATATGCATAGTTAGACATTTTTAAGCCATAAGGCCACAATTTTGAGTAGTGCCAACCATTTAAAAATTAGTATAAC
The DNA here is from genome assembly GCA_027924585.1 of Larix kaempferi. Lineage (NCBI taxonomy): Eukaryota > Viridiplantae > Streptophyta > Pinopsida > Pinales > Pinaceae > Larix > Larix kaempferi. The sequence continues at coordinate 11,901,794 of BSBM01000660.1, forward strand.
ATGGATCAACTTCAACATGTTATACCATGAACACCACCATTAGCCATCAAGGCACTCCAATTCCAAATTTCTTCTTCATTTTCCAATTGGATAGCCTAGTTTGAACCACAAGTTGGTCTATAACATCAACACTAGATTTCATGTACACGACAAAAAAATGAATTGTCATTGCATAGAAAACAATAATAAGGGAAACCCATATAAATTCACAAGCATGCTTATGCATAAAAAAATCACAACTAAATTATTTTACAAAATTGATGAATTAAAGAATAAATATAAGAAATAGAGTTAACAACACATAATAGAGAATAATATTCCATGGGATTGGTCCATTTGCATATACAATACCATATATTTCCATTCAATTTATTTATTCCATTAATGATTATTAAGGAGAGATCCATTGAAAAAGATCTGTTACAATTCCATATCAAATTGATCTCATCCAAGTGGACATCTGAGTAATGAAGATCAAACATTGTATCCAACACTTCAGAATCATTGTAAGGATTGTCCACAACAACATCTGCAACATCTAGGGCTAAGACATCTCTGATATAGTCATCATCATCGTCATCATTGTTTGGTTAACTTGATTCCCCCATTCATTTAAGTACACTTCTACCTCCATATCTCTTGTTACAACTTCTTCTTCTTGATCATGAACATCTTGATCTTCGAGAAAAGTACACTTTATAGGACGTCCTCTTGGATCAAATATAACAACAAATGACCGGGCCTACTCTACCTGGTACCTCTTAAAAAATACCTACTCACATTGACTTGGAAGTACATAGGGATCTGTATTTGGATTGTACCTATTAGTATTAATCATGGTAAATCCATTGTCATGATTAGTAATCGTCCTTTCATCACCTTGCAGCAACAATTTGTATCACCTAACCTTAAAGAGAACCACTTTGAAGGATTTAAAGTCTATATCCAATATGTCTTCCAAATATCCATAGTATGTCAATTCCAATGCGATCAGATGTCTATCACCCCTGTGGGAAATATTAGTAACCTTTAAATTTGCAGTTATACCACTATCACATGTTCTCCTCCTATCATCTAACTGTTTGGTGTGATATTTTCTTCCATTGCACCACATAGCCTTATGATGTTTCACCTACATTCTCAACATGTTATAAATGGATTGCCAAGAGTTGGTAAGTATTTATAAGATAATTTGCGAGAATTGTTTTGGGGGGATTTGAAATATAAAAACGAAACTTAGATATTGCTTACATTTCTATATTTTTCACCATATGTTATATCAATTTTCTATTGGGTTAAATCTGTATCATGATCCAAATAAGCTTTTGTAATCAACTTTGCCACCCTATTCCACGATAAGGCACCATAAACATCTTCACATCATTATATCCATCTTTTCATCCAATCAAGATTATTTTCAACATATAAATGAATTGCATCCCACTCTATATTACGTAGAACAATGACCCAAAAAGTATTTATTTAAACAACCAAGCTACTAATCAATCTACCCAAAGTGTGTATATATGGAGATATTAAATACAATACAAGATTTTACCTTTCACTTTTCTCCATCTACCTTTCCCCAACAACACCTCCCCTTAACAACTACATCATTGTTGTGCTTGAAATACCATTCATGACCTTCAAGTTTACTAGCAACAAAAGAGCAGAGAGAAGAATTGTCTTTGAGTCTTTGTATAAGGTTGTTTTTCCCTTATCAATACGAGGTACATCATGAATGTTTTCTCATATCTCGTCTGCAGGTGCATTCTCATCCATGGAAAAAAATGTGTCATGGATCAACCTATTTATCCATTTATTCTCAATAATATTGTGATAATTTTTTTTTCCATTGTATCAACCTCAATGTCACCACCCTCACCATCTCTAGTGTGAATTGCAATGAGTAGATTGGAAAGCATTGGTGGTATTATCTATACAATAATTATGGCAAAATATATCCAATTAGTATCAAAATAGACATCAATAACTATAATATTGCAAAATTAGGAAAAACCATTTTTTGATATCTTATCGGGGGATGATATTGTTTTCCACCTTCCAAGCTCCCATAATCTAAGCAATGTTTCCTAGTTGTTGACCCAACAACTCTTCTTATTTTTATCCCTCTACATTGCATACAAGGGAAATAACATTTTCCATCATCGATTATATCTTCAACATTAATGGCTTGATTTTGATAATTTGTATTACCATGGTTGCTTTTGTCACCATTCACAGAATTGATAACTTCCTGCATAGCAACAATGCATTCAAATCTACTAGAAAATCAGTGGACATCATTGTCTAACATTTTTCACTATTTCAATAAAATACATTATAAAGCCACTAATATAGTAAGAAGAAAAACAAAAAAATCATTAACCAAATCAAAAGAAATTAATTTGAGGGATAATATTATTAATCCACAATTGTTTTTACCTATAATCAAAGTTCTCCTCCCTCTGAAATCATTCTAGAAAGTATTCTTTCTAGACAAGGTAAGCAATCCCCTTCAAAGAGATCCATGGACCCATTTCCCTTCTTTAGGCAGGAAAACCGTGAGTTCTTAGTTCCTAGTTACCAAACTAGTATAAATATTTTCCCTACCCTAGAGAATTTTCATTGTCTTACTATCCTAGCTCAAGGTTCTATTGGTTTAGGAAGAAAAACATTCCTAAAGAACTACTTACTTATTATGGATTGGATACATTTTATTGAACCGAAAAAAGAGAGTAATACGTATCCCCCATCACCCACTATTATATTCTTAGATTCATATATATGAGAAAGATGTACTACTATTCCATATCTTCCAAAAAGATATCTCTGATCCATCTCATAAATTGAAGGGGAGTCTTATTCACCATTGAAATAATCCATGAGAATTAGATCATAAATTGATCCACTGGTTTTGTGATAGATCTAGCATGTGTCACTCTTTTCATGATGTCTCACTATCGGTTTCTTGGGTCGTCTAGACCAGATTGAGTTTTTGTCAACCCAATGACAAAGGAATGACTCTTAGGGGCGGTCCAATACCCAATTTTCCTTAAACAGTCTCGCGTGCGTGAGTTTTTATTTCCATACCAAATGGCTTTTAAGTCTTGTGCACACAAAAGGGAGTAAATACAAACAAAAAAAGACAAAATGTATTTCTCTTAAGCAACCTATAATGTAAATGTCAACTAAGGTTTGTACTTGCTTGAATTGATTTTGACACCAAAAGTTGACTTTTTCTAAAACGTCGCTTAAGCAACGTTTATCGAAGCTAAACCTGAAATTTTGACTAAAAGTTTCACATGTTCGACTTCTTTTCGATGTCAAGAGATGAATTTATTCTCACACATGGATGTAAACATCGAATTTGGGGTCCAAATGTAGTAGTGATCCTTGTATCATATCTCATGATGATATAAAAAGACCCCTTATTGCTTTGTTATAGAAATACCCCCTCTATCAACTTCAACAACTATATTCTAGAGGATAGGCCTAGAGGCTTCCTATACCTTGGCCCTATTGGCATTAGATGTGGATTTGAAAGCTACACCAACGAGATGGTGGGTTGTTCACAAATAGTCTATTAAGCCTTGGACGCAGTGTAGACGATTATTGGAAATTTGATTTGGCGAGGGAGCCCCTATGTCAAAGAAAAATATAATGGGTTAACTAGCCCTGTTGATCATCTGACCACTTGTAGTGCAATTTGGAGGAACATACCTAAGCAATAATGGGTTTACATGTTCATACACACATTGGATACCATACCAAGGAATTGGTATATGTCACTAGAGCTTCGACAAGGAACCAAAGACTAGGATAATCTGACTATGAGTTTCAAACAAACATTTAACTATGAATATGAAAGTCCAACAGTAGATGCAGCTCTGCAAATCATTAAAGCAAACATATTTGAGGAAATACCTAGACCAGTGTATAATTTTCACTAGTGGAATGCAATAGTTGAAGAAATGATGGAATGCTTTAATATCACTAAAGGAACAAAGGATGATGATCCAAGAGATGTGCATATCCCAGAAACTGAACGAAGCCACGACTTGGAGGGACCGGATATCTCATCCAACAAATTCTTGAATCCACTGAAGATAAAGAAGGTTGATATTGAATCCCCTAAAAATCCTAAATTTGGAAATATTGGAGATTATTGGGATGATGAAACAATAGGTAAGATCACGGATTTACTGCATGAGTTTCAAGATTTATTTCCTACCAAAGTTTCTGAGATGAAAGGGATTGATGGCGACATGGGAGAGATGAAGATCCACTGAAACCAGGCACTAAGCCGACTAAGCAAAGACCTTATAGACTAAATCCTCGGTATATATAGAAAGTTAGAGCCGATCTTGATAGAATGCTAGATGAAATAATTATTGAGCCTCTTGAAGAGTGAGAGTGGACTAGTTCCATGGTAGTACAAGATAAAAAGACCGAATAAATTCGAATTTTTGTTGATTTAAGGAAGTTGAGTGATGAATGTCTACATGATCCCTTTCTAACACCATTCACAGACGAAGTGCTAGAAACTGTCAGAGGTCAAGAAGCATACTCATTTACCGATGGATTTTCTAGGTACCATCAGATAAAGATTATCAAGGAATATCGACACAAGACAACTTTTGCGACAGAATGGGATTGCTTCCAATATATGGTAATTCCCTTTGCGATTTTCTTGAGAGTATTTGTTGTTAGTTTTAAAGAATGTATTCATAAATTTCTGGAAGAATACTTTTATGACTATATAGTATATGGCCTACTTAAGAATCACATTGAAAGTTTGATATTGGTGCTAGAGCGCTATAGATAGTACCATATCTCTTTAAATTTGAAGAAGTGTATATTTTGTGCTCCATTTGGCATAATAATTGGTCATATGGTTTGTAAGCAAGGATTGTTGGTGGATCTTGCAAAGATTGCAATCATAGTGGATCTACCCCCACCTACTTTAGTTTGACATTTAAGGACAACTCTGGGACATACGGGCTATTATAGGAATTTTATAAAAGGATATGCTCAAATTACATCCCCTATGGAAAAAATGTTAAAGAAAGATGTGAAGTTTCAATGGAATGAATAGTGTCAGGAGAGCCTCGACACGGTAAAATAGAAAATGGTGACAATGCCTATTTTGATATTTCCTGACTAGCGAAAAGAGTTCCATGTGCATGTTGATGCATATTCAGTTGCTCTGGGTACAATTTTCGCTCAACCAGGCAAAGGATCTATTGATCATCCAATTGCGTTTTCTAGTAGAAAATTTTCGATGGCAGAAAGGAATTAAACTACGAAAGAGAGGAAAGGGATAGCTATCATGCTATGGTATATGCCCTACAAAAGTTCAGGAATTATCTATTAGGAGGGAACTTTAAAATGTTTATAGATCACTCTACTTTGAATTACCTCGTCAACGAGCGAGTGTTGGGAGGGGGGAATATGTCGATGGCTCTTATTATTTCAGGAATACAATTTTGAGATTGTATTCAAGCAAGAAGGTTGAACGTGAGGCCCGACCATCTGTCGAGGTTGGAAATAGGAGAGGAACCGACTAACTTAGAGGATAACCTCCCATATGCACAACTCTTTTCAATAACAATGGTAGATGAATACTTCAAAGATACTGTGAATTTCTTGTCTACAAGAATAACATCATAAGGCTGGACGACTGTACAGAAGAAGTAGTTCATTGTTAAATATGCACATTATCAATTGATAGTAGGTCAATTATACAAATTAGGAGCGAATGAGGTATTGCATCGATGTGTTCTAGAGTATGAACGACCAATGATTTTGGTTGAATCTCATGATGGTGTTACAGTAGGCCACTACACAGGAAAATCTACTGCACAGAAGATACTAAGGGAAGGGTTGTGGTGGCCTACCCTGCATAAGTACGCCAAGGAGTATTGTAATACCTAGTACATATGCCAGAGAATCGAGAAACCATAAAGGAGGGATGAAATTACTTTAGTACAGCAAGTTACATTGCAGGCCTTCGACAAATGGGTTGTTGATTTTCTGGTCCCGATCAATCGACCGGGAAAAAGGACTGGATCAAGGTACATTATCATTGCGACTGACTATCTTACTAGATGGGATGAAGCTACACCAATGCGAAACTGTAGTGTTGCGAAGTTTATTTTTGAAAATGTAGTTACAAGGTTTGGCTATCCTTGAGTTTTACTTAGTAATCAAGGTGCTCACTTTGTCAACAAGACTATAGAAGCACTTACGAAAGAATCCCAGATCTACCATAGGAAGAGAACCTTGTATCACCCACATGAAAATGGAACTGTCAAAGCATTTAGCACGATTCTGGAACATGCATTGATGAACATTTCTAATGTGAACCGCAACAACTGGGACTTGAAGGTTCCTACAGTTTTATGGGCTTACAAAACAACATGCAAAAAATTTACAGGCCAAACACCCTTCAGACTAGTGTATGGACAAGATGTTTTTATGCCCATGGAATACATTGTACCAAGCTTAAGGATTGTTGTGTTCACTGGTATGTTTGATAATGGTGTTGTCAAAGAAATATTGTCATAGTTTATTCAACTAGAAGAAGACAGGTTTATTGCAAGCTTCCACTAGCAAGTTCAGAGATATAGAGAAAAGACATTGCATGATCGCTACATTACGAGGACGCAGTTTAAGAAAGGGGACTTAGTTCTTCTTTATGACAGTAATTTTTTGAAACACCCTTGCAAGCTAAGGATTCATTGGCTAGGTCCTTATGTCATTAATTTTGTAACAGAGGGAGGTGCAATACAGTTGCAAAAGCTAAATGGTGAACTCCTCAATGGATTAGTAAATGGAAACCGACTGAAACCTTATAGGGACAACCATGTCTTCTTGTAGTGAAGGTATTTAAACATATGAATGAAAAAAAACTGTGTAGGTATATATTTTTTGGAAACCCCAAGTTACTTTAGTGTCAAAGTGGTTTTGTGTCGACGTTAGATCTCTGTCATAGTTTCTTTTGTCAAAGTAGATAAACATCTGTCGTGGTTGAGATCTGGTGTGGTTCCATTTAATGCACATTAATGGTTTCTTTTATTGCGGATGTAGTGGAGGAATTAGTGGAATTTCTTCCTTAAATGTTGAAAAGAATCAAGTGTGTGAACAAGATTCGCTGCTACCGCCATGATTATTGTAAGGATATATTACATTCATTGAAAATTGAGAATGACAACAAAATCACATGCGAAAGTTAAATTTAAAGGCACGTTAGCCAACCGTTCAAGACTCATTATTGTCTCGACGCCGAACTGCATTAAGAAAGCCAAAAGATTAAGAAATTGTTGGGATGATGTCAATGCTTGATGGTTTTTCGGGATATAACTAGGTAGTGGTTAACAAAGAGGATAGACAGAAGACAACTTTCACTACTCCTTGGGGTACTTTTGAATATCTCAGTATGCCTTTTGGATTGCTAAATGCTGGTGCAAACTTCCAAAGATACATGGATTATGCTTTCAACGAGCTAATCGGTAAATAATTGAAATATATCACGATGATATCACAGTTTTTTCTAAGGAAATAACTAATCACATTAGCCAACTTAGACAAATTTTTGAAAGATGTAGAAAATTTGGCATATCCTTAAACCCAGCTAAATCTATCTTAGGGGTTGATGAGGGGAAGTTACTTGGTCACATCATCTCTAAATATGGGGTCAAGATTGACCTAGAAAGGGTATCTAAGCCATAAAGAAAGTTCATTTTCCTTGTAATAAGAGAGCATTGCAATCATTAAATGGGAAAATCAACTTCATCAGACGTTTTATTCCCAACTTAGATGAGTTAATGAAACCCATGCAAATATTACTTAAAAAGGACGCTAAGTTTGAATGGAATAAGGAAGAAAAGGAATCTTTTAATGGAATAAAAGATGTTATTTGTAGATCACCAATGTTAATTAGTATTGATTATTCCAAAGACTTCCAAATCTTTTTATTTTCATCACCATACACCATAGTCGGAGTTTTGTTGCAGAAGAATAAGGATGGCTAGGAGAAACCTATATCCTTTATGAGTAGAGCCCTACAAAATTATGAACATAAGTACACTAGCATGGAAAAACAATCATATGCCTTATTCAAATCACTTAAGCATTTTAGAATGTATATTGGATACTCTAAGGTTATAGGGTATGTGCCTCATGCGATTGTTAAGGATATTTTGTCACAACAAGACTGTCTTGGTATAAGGGGTAAATGGGTCTCTAAGATCCATGAATATGACTTAGAATCAAACCCACCAAGTTAGTTAAAGGTCAGGGTTTAGCCTGCATGATGGCTAAAGGGAATGAGCAAGTATTAGGGATGGTATGTCAGAATAATGAGTCAGAACATGTCAGGTCACATGAGCTTCAACGTCTTGAACAGGTTCCTTGGTATGCAGACATCATCTAATTTTTAACCAACCTCACTTTCCCGGATCACCTAATTGGCCATAAAATAAGGGCTTTGAGGTTAAAAGCTTAAAAATTGTGTATCACCCAGGATGGGTTGGGATGGAAGAATCCAGATGGTCTAATTCTTAGATGCATTGATGAGCTAGAGTCCAAAAAACTCATGGCTGAATTTCATTCTAGATTTTGTGGAGGACATTATGCGGCTAATACAATAACCCATAAATTCCTTAGAGCAGGGTATTATTGGACCACTTTGTTCTCAGATGTTCATAAACATGTCAAAAGTTGCCTACAATGTCAGCTTTTGACAAGGAAACAAAAGTTAGCAGCCTTGCCTCTGAAACCGATAGTTTTCCAAGCCCCTTTTCAACAATGGGGTCTTGATTTCATTGGTTAGTTTAAGGATAAATCTAGCAACAGTTATTCTTGGATCCTTACTGCCACTTATGATTTTACCATGTGGGTGGAAGCAATCCTCATGAAAGTGGAAACCGATATGATTATCATGGAATTCTTAGAAGATAAGATTATCACTAGGTTCGGTGTGCCCGCTAGGACCACCACAGATAATGCTAAGGCTTTCAACTCAGTCGAGATGTCCTCCTTTTGCTTCAAGTATGGTATCGTCTTATCACATTATTCAAATTAATATCCCCAAGGAAATGGTCTGGAATAATCCATCAATAAGAATTTAATGACCATTTTTAAAAAGATTGTCGAAGATAATAACAAAGACTAGGATAGTAAAATCATATTTGCACTATGGGAAGATAGGATCACTAAGAAAAGTTCAACTAGAAAGTCTCCATTTGAACTAGTTTATGGACTTGATGTTACTTTACCCATCCACCTGAAGTTTCCATTGTATCAGTTACTTGAAGAGTGCAGCACAGATCAGGATGTAACTCAGTACATGATAGATCAATTGGTTGAGTTAGATGAAATTAGAAGGAAGGCGGTATATCAGAGTATTAAGAATAAGGAGAAAGTTAAGAAAAAAATTGATAATCCATCAAAACCAAGGGTATTTCAGATTGGTGACATAGTTCTACTTTGGGACAAAAGAAGGGACAAGCCTGGAAAACATGGAAATTTTGACAGTTTATGGACATGCCCTTATCTCATTCATGAAGTAGCAGGAACGAACACTTTCTTCCTAAGCAATATGGACGGCGAGAAGTGTACCCTCCCAGTCAACGGAGGGATTCTCAAATTGTTCTACAATGAAAATATCTAATGCCCATGGGGGCATCTTTGTATCATGATTTCTAAACCCTAATCTTGCATTTCATTTCCTAGTTAGATTTATTTTACGTATATTATTTTTGTATACTAACTTTATTTATTTGTACATTAGTTTAAGTTTTTCTTCTTATGTATATTAGTTTCATTTTCATGAATAAATGTTGCAACTTAGAAGTTTCATTTGAATATTTTTCATATACATGTGATTGATACACTTATGTTTCCATGCAGGAAACTGAGATTCTAGAGTTCTCAAATGATCTCCTTTCCTAGGAAAGATCAATCACACGTCCCATAGTTGGAGCCAAATGTTACCAACTGAGTTGCACTTCAGTTGGACTTCCAGAGAGCCGCTAATGTTGCATAATTACTTGTGCTTTTCAGAGTTCAGAAGTTCCAAATCAGGCCTTTTAGGGCCTCCCCTTTAATTTTTTGTAATACATGACCATGCCTGATGGGGTTTGTAATAAAGTGTGCTAGCATGGTGGTCTTTGAATGACTTGGTTCCCTAGGACTTGACAACCAAAGAAGGTATTCCAAGGATTTTTTTCCCTTTCAATTATGCTTTTCCTTTAGCCAAGTATAATTGATGAGTTTTTCTCCTACACCTCCAAAGTTGGAATGCCAAAAGTGGTGGTTAGGCCTTGGGAGATCAATAGAGTCCATTTTTCAACATATATAAGCATGCTAGAAACTAATATAGAGTCATATGGTCATGTACTAGATCCCTAGATGGTTAAAATCAACTTTAAAAAAAAAAGTTTCACGGTCGTGGAACTTTTTTTTTGTTTTATTAAAAATTATTTTTTTCAATTAATTAAACCATTTTTCCTATGGTTTAATTGAAAAAAATCAAAATGTAATAATTAAGTGGTTTGTGGGTGTATTTTGATAAATAGATGCTTGTTTTCTAAACTAGAGCACCCATTTGACCCATAAATCCACCTTTCCTAAGTTTTGAGTAAGTATTTATCTCTAAAATTGATATTTACTCAAAAACTCCAAAAAAGACAAAATAAATGTCAAAAAAGACATTTAATAAAAAAGGACAAGTTCCTAAAATAGTGGGATTGGTCTGGAGTTGGTCTAGAGATGAACTAAAGCCATTGTACAATCAACATTAAGTTAACTGACCTCCGAAATAAACAGATTCCATCAAGTCGAGCTAGTTCCAGTCATCTCTCCCTTGAGAAATGCGCCCTCCTCTTGCATGGGAGACTTTGGAATATGGCAGATTGTGTTTGGATGTGATATCTACGAGGTGGGGGGCACCTACCTCACTCAAAGGTGGCACAATATACTTTGTTTGGCTCCCAATCAAATCCTAAATCAAGGCATCAAGCTCCAAGTTAACTCCCTCATCACAAGAAGTCGCCCTCCTTGGGATATGCGCCCTCTTATGCATGTATTCATCTATTTAAGAGAGATCTTTTCTCCATTGTTCAGGATCTGAAGTTGGAACCTATCCTCCTGTGTCATAAATTTTTATTGTGTTCTTGAGAATAAAGAGAAGGATTTGGAGGCTTTGTTGTGGACTCGTGTCAAATGTGTGGATGTTTGATGTTTCAAATCCCGTGGAAGTAATCTGTATCTCTTCATAAATTTTGCTTATTGTTCGGATTCGCACTGACATTTGAAGGAAATTTATTATTTTGGTAGGGTAAGGAATAAAATCTATATTTTTTTCTCATTATCAATCATATGACGTATTTTGAACATTATGCATGTCTTGTTTGAATGTCTATGTTTTAATATCTTTTATATGATTTATATCGGTGCCATTTAATCCACTTGTGCAAGGTGTTGTTGTGAGGTGTTCTTGCAGGTAACCAGATCTTATAGAGGAGACATAAATGTTAGTTTAGATGATCTCTGCAGTCATCTCAATGGAAGCGTAGTCCCTCGCATGTTCACTTGCATGTGGTCTCCATTGGGCCCAATCTTTCTCACTAAAAAATGGGTTATCTCACCTTAGTTCAATCTTCTCTCAAAACTTTCTTGATTACTGTCACTATTTTCTTCTAGATCTAAACAATATTATTGATATTTGAAATAAGTAGATCTAGCTTTGTTTCATTAATGATATAACACTATTAAATTTTAAATCTAGTTGTTCATTAGTGACAGATCTTTTCCTTAAGCTTGCATCTAAAATTTTTGAAAGATCTAGATTATTTAAGGAAGAGTGATTATAAAGACATATCTAGCTCATTAGGATTGCACGATTTGGCTTGCAACTTGAAAGAGGGCAGCCAAAGATCCTAGCCAGACAATCTTTCTAGCTTGTTTTACTAGTTCATCTTTTTTCTTTGTTTTTGTTTATCAGTCAAACCACAATTTTGGGCATTTTTGTATCAAGAAAAAAGACAAAGTTTAGAGTGTTTTTTGGGTCATTTCATAATAAATTGTTTGCTAGAAATTTTTGCATGCTTAGCAGGTTTGCAATGTAAATTTGATAAAAAAAATTGATTTAGAAGCTTCCAACATCACCCATAAAGCCCCTTTTATACACTAGTTCTTTTTAGAATTTTTCCAGCAATTTGTAGTATTTCCAGAAACACTCTTAAAGTGTTTTTGGCCATTTTTCATGGTAAACTAAGCTTGTTGGTCCGTTTTCATGCCTAGAAGGTTTCAATAATTAAAACAAGGATTTGAGAGCATCCAGGACCATTTGGAGATCCCCCTTCAAGCACCTTCACTTTCTATCTTGTATTGTAAGCTGACTTGTTCCCTAATGATAAAGGGAAAGCAGTAGTTCTCCAAATTTCTTGATTGTAATAAAAAGGTGCTCAGCAGGCTATTCCAGTGCCTTCCCTCATCCCCCCAGGGGGGATTCATGTAGTTTTTTTATTTTTTCAATTTTTTCAATTTTATTTATTTATTTTTTGTTTAGATTAGTTTCATTTAAGTTTTAGTAATTAAAAAACAACACTAAAGCACACAACGTCCGAAAAGAACCATTTTCAATCACTTTATCTTTTATGCTTATGTGTTTCAACAATACAATTGTTCTTAAAATAAATCTTAAAATTTAGCCCCTTGCTTTCCCAAAGTACTGCACCATTTTGTGGTGTGTGGAAAAGAGATTATTGGGGTTAGTTTAGTTTAATCATCCACTCCACATTCATTAATAAAATAAACCAATGCTCGAAGCCTAAAGTATGCTCTTGACCGCTACAACATAGTCTGAACAGTTGGGTCAATCAGAAAAGGGTGTAGAGCACTTAGTCTTAATAGGAAAATCCAATCAAACCAAACTTTAAGAACTTGGGAGGTTGCGTGGGTGGACACCATAGAGTCAAAAAGATACTTTAAGCAGGTTCATCCTCACCTTATTGGACACTTGGTAAAGCTGTTATAACATTCAATTCAAGAGGTTAGGCTTCTTTTGGGCCAAACCAAGAATTAACCCACTCCTTTAATACACATTAATAAATCTAAAACTGGAAACAAGCCTTTGCAATAATTCCACGACACAACACAACTGCATCATACAAATATTTTCGACACTGGTCATATTTTTTTCTTTTATGGTTAAGTTAATCTACGAAATGTCATGAATGATTTAAATCTTATGTGTTGTCGTTATATTTAAATTTATTATTTCAATTATGTCTTCCTTCCAGTATTTTCCATTTCATCACATTAAATCCTAGATTAGCTTTTACTCTGGTTTTTTATAGTTTAAAAGCCTTAGATTATTTTAATAGGGACCACCCCCCTTGACTTCGCTAGGAGTAAGCCTAGACAAAGGATTCAAGTAATCATGTGACAACACTTGACTCTGAATTGCCCCCAAGGACACACTGAGCGGCTTGAAGGTTTCCTTCTGTGTTCCCCCTAAGTCTATATTAGGCAGAAACACACCGCAACAGTGCTAGATACAAAAGTGTTGAGGAAGGTTTGACCAAACCAAGTGACTGCATCAATCATAGCAACAACATAACAATGTGCAATGGGCGTACAGATGAATTGGGCTATGTTTCTCCTCAATGAATTCCTCAGTGATTACATCGAGGATAAGGATAATGGTACCCCTTTCTCCTACTCTCGATTTTTAATTTTAGTTTCATTTGTTGGATGGGAGGAACAAGAGGCATATCAGGGCATGGAACCAAGTGGGCCCTATTTTGCATCGCAATATGCAAACTTATGGTATATTGATATCAAGAGGTGAAAAATAGACAATAATGTAACTTTTTCTGTGTACAAAGAAGTGGTATGACGTAATGTTGTGAATATTCCTCATGTCAAAGCACATACAGTAGCCAAGTACTGGGAAATTGTGAAGTTCAAACCTGGGCCTCATCATATGTATATCCAATCAAGGTAGGACTCATATCAGCAATGGTTGATAACTAGTTATAAGTTGTCGACGGAGGAAGTAGATGTTATTATCCAAGAATGACCACCAGAGTGGAAGGTCTCTGTCAATGTGGAACAAATATCACCAGATTCCTCGCAGCAAGATCTGCAACATGAAGGTACATCTGAGAAACAACAAAATACTAGTTAGAACCAGAGTACTCAAAATAATGAAGCCGGGGGTGATGATGGCAACTCATCCCACTCAGATAATGATGGACAAGAATCAAGCATGACACCAACTGATCCGAGCCTAGGGGAGAAACGAAAGGCTGCGACGTCCACATAAGGAGGTCAAAATAAGTAGAAGGCATCGAAGCCTACTATAGTTCAGGCCTTAATTGATGATAATGTTAATATCTTGTTCGATAGGATGAACGAAGTGGCAGAAGAAAACATAAATTTAGCAGAAGAGAATAATGTTGAACTATTTGGTGGAGTGAGGGACTTGCTGGATACACTCTGGAAAGTGGTGAAGAGGATCAATATATCAGCTCCACAATAGGTGATTGCACCGTGGGTAGAGATTACACAGGAGGAAGAGCACCGAGAGAAAGTAGATACATCATCTCTCGTAGATAGAGTAGTAAAACTATTACCGCAGGCATTAATTTTTGAAGAGGGAGGAATAAGTGAGAAAGTCCCTAAGTCGGGTTATGCTGAGTTGAAGCTGTCATCCTTTCCTATCTTTATGCTACACGGTCTTCAGGAGAACATCACGCAAGAGCTCAAAGCACAGTAACAGTCCATATATGATCTCATGAAAAATTATAGGAACCAAACAGATGTACTTAAAGGGAAATCCACCGAGCTTCAAAAAGAGAAGGATCAATAAGCCAAAAAAACAAAAGTTGTATGAGGCTGTCGTAGTAACCTGTCGAGCATTTCTAGAAGTGGAGGTGGTCGAGGAAATGGCGCTCGAGAAGAAGTTACAACAACTTGGATAAGTAATTTCTAACTTCAAGAAAAAAGTAGAAGACTTAGAAACAAAGTTAGTACCAAGCACACCACCTGAAGCAGCAGAGCAACGACGGGACAAAGTACAAGGGGCCCTCCAGAGCATTCAAAAGTTTAAGGCTCAGTGCATGAAAATGTATAAAGAAGTGTCACAAGCTTGGGTCGCTTTGTTCGAAGATGCGGAACTTCAAGATATCACTACTAGGATAAGGGCCATAGAGGACAAGATGATAAATCTACGGGGTCTTTTAAAGACTCTGTCATCGATGGAAAGGATGCAGAAGTTTACAAATACAAGGCATTATAGGTAGAACTCAACTAGTTAAGCGTTCACCAGCAAAAGCGAATAGAAAGGGTTGAAGGGCTTCATACTGAAGCTAAATGCATTTATGAAATAATTGGGGGTGATCATGCAGAGATTGAGAAGGCATTCACCCAGACTGTCGAGCAAAGTAAGGATCATGTCACTTCTGAACTTGTTGATGAAATACATCAACAAAAATAGGTTATTAAGCGCTCGGTCAAGGCAACGAAGAAAGTATATGAAGAGTTTTTGTCAAAGATGAAGGAACCAGTGGAACAAACTTGAAGTGGCTCTAGAAGAGCCACATGTGAGTGTTGGGGGATTGTTTCCCCTAGGACATTTTGGGTACCAATTTTAGAAAAGTAGTTTTGGTGTGAACAAAAGCAAGGCAAAGAGGTTTGACGAAGTGGTAAACTTCGACAAAGAGGTCGAGAAACCAAGAAGATGGTAATTTTGAATGTTTCAAAGGGATGGGTTAAGTAAGTTAGTTAGGGTTTTTTTCCACTTGCATTAATGAGTCGAGTAGTTGAGTAGCGAAGTAGTGGGAGCGGGGCAAGTTGTGTGTTCCCTATAAATATGTAAGAGGTTGGGAGTTTTGGGTTTAGAAAGTTGTTAGGGAAAATTGTTAGTTGATGTCTATATTTTGTAAACTGCTTATTTTGCATGTCGAAGTCACTGGTTGATGTAAGGGGAAGAGTCACATGATCTACAGTATGTGTGCGCAAATCCGTTGTAACAAAAGAAGGAAAAGTCCATAAGTCCTTATAGACATGAAGTGATTATTTTTTGTTGTGATTTGTGAATAAAAGAAGTGCTTATGTGCTTTTTCCCATCTTGGGTTTCCACATTAAATCATGGTTTTAAATGCATTGTGATGTGTTGTTTGATGGCTATGTTGCTTACTAATTGCATGAATTGATAATTGAATGTGCTTAAAATGAAAAAATGTATAAATGTGAAGTATGCAATATGTATTAATGTCGCAGCTATATTATGATATCTATCGAAGTGTACGGCTGGTCGTAGATCCTGATCTGTCGAAGTTGTGATTTGTTTGTTGAATGTTTAGTATGCCGAACTTATATTCCCCTTCCTTGCTAAAGAAACTTGGTTCATGCAGTCCCCATTGGTACTTCGGGTGAAACTTCATATGCTTTGCAGATGTCGCCAAAAGGACCAAACCCCTTTCAGGTTGATATCTTGGGTTTTGTTGGTGTTTGGTTGTATTTGAACCCTATTCGAAGTAGAAGTGCCCCAACAAGCCCCATAACCATCATTGATGGGTTCCCTTGGACCAACTAAGGGGATACCTCATTTCCCATTAGGTTGGTTGGTTATCATATGCTCAAATCCAACTCCTCATCACGCCTTTGAGAATCATACAGTGTGGTGGTTCCCTTATCCTAGTTTTCTCAAAGACCACGAACATTCATGAATACCTCTAGATCTTGAGTCTATTCTAGAATCCCTTCAATTCTCATCTTCCTATGATCTCTAGCTTGCATTGTTGATAGTGATATAGTTTCAGTTGCAATTCCATAACCTTGTTTGGATCAATCTTTAATAATTTGAGTGACATGTGAGGATTTTCTCACATTATGACTTTTTCCATATCTTGGGCCCCTACAATTTCAACAGGGCTTCAGTTGTTGCGATTTGCATCTTACTAGGGTGCCATTGTTCCTACTTATGTACTTCATATTAGTTATGGATTGGACCATATGTATGTACTTGGATTGGGCCTCTCTTTGACCTTCATGATGTATTGTACCTAGTAGTTATCCATGTATAGTGATCATACCATTTTTGGTCTTGATCCCATATTGTATTGAGACGTTGATGCATGGGGATTCACACCTCATTTATATTTGATATTATATGCACCTCACCTCTTTGGTATTTTTTTTTGTAAGTATGGCCTTTATATCCCCCTTAGGGAGTGAGATTCTTCTTTCCTCACTAGTGTTCCTTATCCCAATGCTCATGGTTCCCTACGAATAGAAAGAGTAAAAAACTTGTGATATATTTTGGTCATATGATCAGCTTCTAACCTAAGACTTAAGGGGGGAAATGTTAACAATCTTATTTTTCCACCTGCTTTGTCATTAGGTCCATCATTATTTTACATCACCATCAAAATTATTATCCCATTTCCATCTCATATGTCTTCATATGACCTCAATAGTGTGACCAAAATTTGAAATAAATTTGAAGCTTGACACCAATTATCACATTGCAACCTTTCCCTAAAATCACACAATGACGCATTGTGCTAAAATCCTTGAAAAATGTGATGGGATACCAAAACCATGATTCATCCCTATGTGGAAAGTTCATATGATAGGGGGGCGGTGAAAGGAGACCATGTTATCTCTATTGGAACTCCAATCGGCCTGCAATCATGGATGGACCCTGCTAATGCATTCATAACTTTTCAGGATGCTTCCAAAATTCGCCTAATCTATAAGATTTGAAAATGTATAGACCTAGGTACATAAACGAAATAGATACGCAATGTGAATCAAATTAGCCATCAAAATCATGTAATAAATTCTATAACATAGATTATTACACAAGAACTCGGAATAGAAGAGAATAAGAATGATCAAGTTTATTGACAAAATGAGAGGAGATAATTACAATATATAGAGAGACAATTCAAATTAGGTTGGAGGAAAATTTGAATTTTCCATGCCATGTAGAGAGGGCTAGTCATGCTTAACTTATAGTAGATAACCCCAATCAGTCATGCATATGCACCTAGACCGGTTTAATTGATTAAGGAACTCACTGATCACTCAGTTCATTGAATGACACCATGCATGTCCCTAAAATCACTCAAAAAAGGTGCTACTAACCTAACTAGGGCGCTAATGAATGTTTGGGTTAGTCAGTGATCAGTTAGGGATAAATTAGTGGAGCAAGTTTATTCCTAATTAATAATCTTCCTTAAATAAGGGAGTAACTCCCCCAAATCAGGGAATGGGCCCTCAAATCAGGGAAGTGTTATCACCTAGATTGTAGCTACCACTAAAGGTATTCTATCTAGGATGGTAGAGGTGGAGCATCTAAACCAAGTGACACTGCAAGGGCCTCGTCCACTACTTATTAAGTAGTTGTCACAACATACGACCTCTTGTCACTTTAGCTCAAGCTAAGAGAAAGATCAAGGGGGAGACCATTCTCATTCAATAACGACTAATGAACTAAGACAAGGCACACAAGCGGATCTAAACCAAGCCAAAATGGTGATGCCTTGAATTGAAAACTCTAGATCTATTAGATAACCATGGGATTGAAGTGTCAAGAATAGGTTAAGGGGCTTAATGATGTTTTAAATTATCAACCACAAAGATTTATCCCCACAATGAAAGTTACATGCTAAATCTAGAGAGAACAAATGCCAAAAAAGAAATACCCAATTTGCTCCACCTAGGGTTTAGGCAATGAAATGGATAATGGCCACAAACTAGGGTTTTTATAGTTTATTGGCACTCTAATTAGTTACTTGATGTAATATATGAATTGTACATGCAAATCAAGCAACACCCAAATCACCCACTAAGACGAATGATCAATTTCCCAAGGAGGACAATTTACCCCAAAGAGGACTAGTGATAGTGTATGGGAAAATGGAGTCAGATTAAGATCAAATTTGGTCTCAAAGGGTTTTAGGTGAATCCCAGCTTGGGTTTTCGGTTTCAAGCACAAAAGGAGACTCGATCTACTACTACTAAAGAATGAGGGTTTTAACTTGTAGATTTTAAAGTGACTAATGGAATAGAAATCGGAACAAGAAAAATATTGGAAGCAAATACATGGAAATATTGCGGCCACTAAATACAATGATGATCCTTCCATCTAGTTACAATTTTGAGCAATATCTACGGAGTTCCAAGTGAAATCGATTTTTTCCAATGAAACCAATGTGCACCTCTCCTGCCAAACAAACAACCACAAGTTAGATTTTATCCACAAAAGAAATATCTAGTAATGCAAGACAACTCAAAAGAATTTGCAATGATCACAAAGAATTCAAGATCAAAATCCCTAAGTTGAAATCGATTGGAAAGAGAGAGTTGGAGTCTCCCCACAAAAACACCCTCCACCAAATTGCTACCTGCAATACAAACTCGATCTCTACAAAATATGATATGGAGCAAGCATAGATATACTCAAATGTCTAAAAGAAGATATTTTCAATCAAGTATGAGAACATTCATCAAAGATTGTACAATATTTCTTCACAAAGTTTTATATATTGCCGAATATCCAAGAGCGAAAAGTCCCATACAATGAGTGAGAGATTGAATAAATAGATCTCTCGATGCAAAATACCTATCCCAAAGAGATGGATGGCTAGGATAAAATCATAACACAACAAGATCAAAGACAAAAAAAGTGTCGGACATAATACATGATATCACTCAAAAGAGGGGGGTGCACTTTGCTCAATGATTCCTAGGGGAGAAACATAATCATAAAATATACCATGGTAGAACATAATAATATGAGTGTGGGGGTGCTAAGAGGTCCAAAGTCTCTCCACTAGCACCCCCTAGTACAACAACATAAGATACAACATATTATCATGGTGGTACAACTAGGAAGTGCGCCCCCCCATGGAAGAAGATGCCCCCGAGAGGAGACAAAATAGCTATGGACCCCAACACTGATGGAAACCATGCCATAATGTTTCTGGAGCATCAACATAATCCATCGAACAAAAAGAATGTCTTTTCCTTGCCCCACTTAGTGAAATTGAATTCCTTGCTAGTCCATATTTACTTTAATTATTTAATTTTTCCATGGTATTTTGCTGCTAGAAAATAATTTGGCCATATCATCAAGTAAATTTTCCCAAAACTGAAATTTGAATGCACCAATGGACTTAGAATGTCCAAATCCACTAGGAATGAGTATTCATACTCCTCATGTCCATCAAGAAATACATCTGGAAGCTCAACCATGCCAAAATAATAAAAATGTGGCCTATAAATGCTGATAATAATAAAAATAATGCAAGACGCCCTAAAAGATCACTATCTGAGGAATGAGATCATCTAATGAACATCAAAGGGCTCTGAAAAACCAAAATTGAACTATGTCGACCAAACTCATCCCAGACCCTATTGTTGACTTGGTCAAACCAAACTAGTTTGGCAGGTAAAAAATGATCAAAATAATAACCTAGACTGAAAATAATTGCTCCTGCATGTACAAATGGATGAATAATGCTCCCTTATTTATATTAGTAACAAGACTAAAGAATTAAGTGGCATCATAGTGGCGATTGTAAATACAAATCATCAAAAATAAGTCTAGATTGAAGTAATACATCACTCTAAGTAATAGCCTCAAGTGTATACTCATTTACAGACTTGACCATTTTGCTAGTTATGGGTGAGGTGGATAAAATAAGGCTAGGCTAAGGGGATTTGACCTTAGAATTCAACATAGTGACCTCTCAGATAAAAATGGATACAAGGGGATCAACAGTGACATGCATAAGATAAATAACACTAGGGAAGGGAAATGTCTCACAAATGGATAAGTTGATTGAGCAATGTCCCTTCAACTTTAAAAAGTGTCCTATAGCTCACATCCAAGCCTGATTCAGGCTCTGTGAGGATCTTTTCTAGAACCGTTGTACTAGGTGAACAGTCAACCGTAACTCTGAGGTTCTAGGGGACACTGAATTAGCTGTCCCTTAATTCATCCCACATCAAAACCATAGGCTCTGTGGGGAATAATCATCGCATCAAAATCATGGCCAATAGTTATTTATATTTTCAATAATGTGCATTTGCTTTTATTTTTCCAACTTCATATATGACCCTTCGTATTTTACATGTGCTTGAAAGCACAACTAATTACATCTTTCTTCCATGGTACTTTGCATTTAGTTTCATTTACATTTCAATAGATATAACAAGATATACCAGTGCATGTGATGATGATAGTATCACTTTCTTCAATTCTATCTTACACATCTCGGGCAACTAGCTAGTCTTAGCTCAGGTCAAAACACCAATGGGTACTCCTGGCCCATAAGTGAATCATGGGGTTAACTAGTGGGAATCATACACAATCAAGACCAAACATCGGGGGTAATCGACCAGACATGTCAAGGCTTCAGAATATCAACTCACCTAGGCTCGGGAACCAACACCAACGGGTTCTCTCGGCCCAAAAGGGTCAAGGTTTCGGCAAGTTTTATCGCACAACTCATATCCGAGACACAAAACAACATGGATTCTATCATACATAGAGGTTAAAGTGGGGGGAAAGGCTCCTCCATCTCACAAGTCAAAGTCTCAAGTCAAGGTTCAAACTAAAGGATGGAAGACAACGGATGGATGGAGATGGTGAGAAGGTGATGCCATGACTAACAAAGACACTAGGGAAGGACCAAGTCCATACTATGACAGGGAGAAGACAAATGAGTATACACAAGAACCTGTCACTCAAAGAGAATCAATCACTCCTACTTTAGGCCATCAATGTAAATCAAATGAGAAAATATCACCAATGTCTAGCCACCATATACTCAATCCAACTACTAAGATAAATAAATGAGCAAAATAAGCATCCAAGTACAACAACTATATACCTGCTAGGTCATATACCTGCGACTATAATAACCTAAGAATCATTGGAACACACTATTGTCTGTATCATGGGGCATCATAATTATCCATATCTGCTCTGACAAAGTGAAATATGGGCTATATGCTCAGTCCTGGCATGAAAATGGATGCATATATGCTATGGGTCCACTGCAAATAAGAGTGTCTTACCATAAAAATTCTCATATGATGTTGATCGCGTGCATAGGACTATATAGAACAAGCTCCAAGAATATGCTCAAACTAATCTGCAATCACGGTAGCTCCCTGCTACTATGGATGTGACAACAGGAGGTGCCCACAAAATTAGGGTTTTGACTCATTGTTGATTCAAGAAGTGGATTTGAGTGTGGTCAATCCCATTAGATTCCTCGGGACATTATATAGGAGGGTTATTTACTCTAACACCCCCCCATAAGCCTAACTAGGTAAAAACAACTAAGTAAAAAAAAATGGGTCCCGACAATTTTCAACCATAATAGGTTTACCCATGTACATAAAAACAAATGAATTTTCAAAAAGTTGGGAAAGAGGGGGAAAACCCAATGGGAACCCCCCACCATAAAAGAGAATGTGAAAAGAAGACTTTAAGGAGCCTCTTCAGAAAATTCCTTTACTCCCAAAAAATCTCTCAACTAGGTGAGTTGCTGCTCGATAAAGGGCTTTGTGGCGATCCATGCAAATATTTTTGAGATCATCCTTTTGAAGTGCATGTGAGCTCATTCACGGTATCAAAACAATTTGAAGTGCTTAAATGGTGGTTCTTGACCACTACTTGCTTCAAATGGAGAAAATCCCTTGAAACTTTTGTGCATAACTTGGTGAACAGTAGGAGTAAAGGTTGTTTATTTGGAGAATTTGAAGACATTCTAGAGGTCTTCTTCAACAAGAACCTGATGTGGGACAAGTTCTCAAATGGCCTCTTTTATCTTCTTAATGTATGTGAATAAGTCCTCGTACGACATCAGTTGTGAAGCTTCTGGGACCTCTTTCAACAAGACTGGATCTAGTATACCAATTGTGTAGCAACTACGTTGGGGAGATAGGATGTCCATGGCTGAAAAAGAGCTCTCTAATGGCTGCAAATGAGATCTTTGATGGCTATAAAATCACTCACTTACAGCTGCAAGTGATCTCTTCAGTGGCTGTAAGTACACTTATTTGATGGTTGTAAATAAGCACTCCTTTGATGGCTGTAATTGCACTTCTTGATGGATAAAAGTGAGTATTATAAATGGGTTCTTTGGTGGCTTCAAAATCCTTCTTTGGTGGCTACAAAAGCCTTCTTTGGTGACTTGCAAAAATATTTCTTCAATCTGCAAGAGTAGTGGTTGCAAAAGCCTTCTTTGGTGGTTGTCAAAGCCTTCTTTGGTGGCTGGAAAATCCTTCTTGGGTGGCTATGAAATCCTTCTTGATGGCTGCGAAAGCCCTTCTCAACTTGCAAGCTATATACCTTACAAGAAATCATTGAACAATATCTAATTTAGTACCCCTTATGCTCTGATACCATATAAGATTTGAACATGTATATATCTATGTACATAAACCAAATATATATGCAATGTGACTCAAATCAGCCATCAAAATCATGTAATAAATGCTTTAACATATATTATTACACAAGAACTCAGAATAGAAGAGAATAAGAATGATCAAGTTCATTGACTAAATGAGAGGAGAAAATTACAATATATAGAGAGACAATTCGAATTGGGTTGGAGGGAAATCCAAATTGTCTATGCCATGTAGAGAGGGTTAGTCAGGCTTAACTTAGAGCAGATAACCCCAATTAGTCCTGAATGCACACCCAGACTGAGTTAACTAATTAAGAAACTCACTAATCACTCAGTTAACTAAATGACACCATGCATGTCCCTAAAATCACTCAAAAAGGGTGCTACTGACCTAACCTGAAAAATAACGAGTTTTGGGGTTAGTTAGTGATCAGTTACGACTAAATAATGGAGCAAGTTTAGTCCTAACGGAGTCTCTTCCTTAAATCAGGGAGTAAATCCCCCAAATCAGGGAATGCACCATCAAATTAGGGAAGGCACACCCAAAATTACGGTTTTGACTCATGGTTGAACCAGGAAGTGGATTTGAGTGTGGTTGGACTCATTAGACTCCTCAGGGCATGGTCTAGGAGGGTTATTTACTCTAACATAATCATCATTATTGTACACTTCCCAAAAATAAGTAGTGGCAAAAAATGGACAAACCTTAACTATTAAGGTTGAATACAACTTTTGATTTGGTCTTCCAAACCCTAGCTTCCCCGCTAAATCATCAATGAGATAGGGATCATCCACATTGGAACCTGATATCAATTTTCTTCCACATTATTTCTTATAAATATAGCCTTCAATGTCACCATTTGATATCCATACTCATAGTAAAGTTACGTTGTTGAAATTCCCACTAAATGTAAGAGAAAAAAACATCAATAATTTCCCCTCTTTCACATTTGGGGATCAACCACATAATCACTTTGATGGAAACTTGGCAACAAAGGAGCTAGAATAACCCTCCCTCGGGTCAACTATGGAGATCCATTTTCATCTATAACCGATACCAAGGATCTATCTTATTCGTTCATTATTGTTGTATTAAAATCAAAGCAATTCTTTCCATGTTCATTTCCTCTTTTTAGCTAGTTTCTTATTTGCTATGCATGCATGGTTAAATAATTTACTCAATTTCGTTCATTTTTCATTTCATATAATGATATGTTACTTGAGATACCACAAACCTCAATAAGTACTTTTGTTATGTGTGGATTAGAAAACGCCTATAGAAATTCTCATTAATTAGTTTAGCCAAACATTGGTGGATTTCTATTCATTAAAATATAGCTTGTGAATTAGCACTTCTGATTTATTACAATTCACAAAATAACATTATATGTATTAAAAACCCCTTGAGAGTATATGTTGTGTATATAAGATACACATCATTAATAAATATATATTAATTTACTAGCCAAAAATATAATAATATTAATGTAATTACGAAAAGGTATTTAAAATTTTGAAGACGAGACATAACCTTATAAAATATCATCTTAAATATGTCTACACCGGCCTAGATCCAAATCCTAGGCTCTATCAAGCGCCGAGAGGGATCGAATCTCCCGAGGTGCAAACCTCTTCTCAAGTATTGCACTCAAGGAGCTATTCGAGGTTTGCACCTTAGAGATTTGATCCCTCTTGGCGCTTGATAGAGCCTAGGATTTGGATCTAGCCTGGTTCCAGTCGTGTGCGGTGACACAAAACTGGAGTTTGATCAGCATTGTAAGGAACAGGTTAAGTTGAAAACAAAGATAGAATTATGAGGATTGTCATAATGTAAGTAATAAGTATTAAGGATTGAGTAAATTGTTGATGTAGAAATATTAAACGTTGCAACACTGGTTGGGGCCAAAAGAAGTAATGGTGACTTATCTGGAAAATAATCATTTTTTAGTGTTTTTATAATAGCTCCAATCAAGTAAGATTTTCTTGTACCTGCAGTTCCTTGAATAATCATTCGTAGTGGTTCATTGTTCCCACCTCTGTAATTCTTAAGAATAATCTCAAATGATTTTCTTTGTTTCTCCGCTAAGATTTCAATTGAATAATTTTGAGTACGATTATTATGAACAGTGGCATTCAATTGTCGGTTTTCAGATATTAACTGTAGTGCACGATTGGAAGTTTGCATATCAACAAAATCAGAGTTCCAATTTTCCTTGTTATCACATTCCATGTATCCAAGTATGTCATATTCATTGATAGTTATATATTGTTTCCTATATAACCCTGAAATTATCTCTCATTCATGCTTTTGAGAATCCATTTGCACAAATAACACTTCTTCATGATCTCTTTAGTTCACGGTCGTGTTTTCTAGGTTCTTCTATATGTTCTGATGATTCTTTTTCTCTTTCTCTTCTATACATTTGTCATGCTTTTCTTTTTTGATCATCAATATCTTCATTATTTGCAATATTACCACGAGGATCCACAATGCACACTAAAAAAAAAAAAAAAAAAAAAACTTTAATATGTTGAAATCATTGCAAATAGTTTTTCTATTAAATAGATAAATTCAATGTATAAATGTAAATAACAAAAAACAATGCTTGTTGAAATCAATGCAATTTTTTACTTTTTATTAAATTGATAAATTGAATACATACATGTAGAAAACAAAACAAAATATGCATTGCTAAAATCAATGCAACGAATCAAATAAATATGCATCTTGTGTTATTTAACAACATTTGTGTGTAGTCTATTGGTAAGCAGTAAGGTTATTGGTCTTGTGTTAACCTAGAGACTAAGGTTCAAAACCCTTTTGGTTTGGAGTTATATTTAGTTATCAAATCTAACTAGTATTATCGTTGGCATTGTGGTTTATTAAACAATTCATTGTTGAAATCAATGCAACAATTTTTTTTTATTAAATTGATAAATTCAATGAAAACATGTAAAAAACAAAAACAATGCATTGTTGAAATCAATGCAACTAATCAAATCAGCATACTTCTTATATTTCTAATATTTGTTTTATCCATTGTTGAAATCAATGCAACCATGTTTTTTTATTAAGGTGCAAATTCCGCCTATTTTTTCTATTTCTCATGTCGTCTCTAATATTTATTTTACTTCTTTTGTTTCTACTTCTTATGACTACTATAATATATTTTTTACTTCTTTAATTTATATTTTTATGTCAGTTATTATTTATCTTTTTTACTTCTTATATTTCGAATATTTGTTTTACGCATTGTTGAAATCAATGCAACCATATTTTTTTATTAAGATTCAAATCCCTTCTATTTGATCTAATTCTTATGTCGGCTATAGTATTTATTTTATTTCTTTTGTTTCTACTTATTATGGCTACTATAATATATTTTTTACTTATTTCTTTTATTTCTTATGTTTCTACTTTTTATGTGAGCTATTCTTTATCTTTTTTACTTCTTATATTTCTAATATTTGTTTTACGCATTGTTGAAATCAATGCAACCATGTTTCTACTTTTTATATGAGCTAGTCTTTATCTTTTTTTACTTCTTATATTTCTAATATTTGTTTTACACATTGTAGAAATCAATCGCTATAATAATTTTGTTTTAAATCAATGCAACAATGTTTCAACTTCTTAAATTTCTAATACTTGTTTTACTCATTGTTGAAATCAATGCAACCATGTTTCTAAAATTATTCTTTATCTTTATCTTTTTTTTTTTATTTCTAATATTTGTTTTACGCATTTTTGAAATCAATGCAACCATGTTTTTTTATTAAGGTTCAAATCCATTCTATTTTTTCTATTTCTTATGTCGGTTATAGTATTTATTTTACTTCTTTTGTTTCTACTTCTTATGGCTACTATAATATATTTTTTACTTCTTTTTTTTATTTCTTATGTTTTCTACTTTTTATGTCAGCTATTCTTTATCTTTTTTTATTTTTTTATTTCTAATATTTGTTTTACGCATTGTTGAAATCAATGCAACTATGTTTCTACTTTTTATGTCAGTTATTCTTTATCTTTTTTACTTCTTATATTTCTAATATTTGTTTTATGCATACTTGAAATCATTGCAACCATGTTTTTTTATTAAATTCAAATCCTATATATTTTTTCTATTTCTTATGTTGACTATAGTATTTATTTTATTTATTTTGTTTCTACTTCTTATGGCTACTATAATATATTTTTTACTTCTTTATTTTATTTCTTATATTTCTACTTTTTATGTTAGCTATAATATTTTTTACTTCTTTATATTTTCTACTTCTTATATTTCTAGTTTTTATGTAGGCTATAATATATTTTTTGGTAACATTTTTCTATTAAATTGATGAATTCAATTTACAGATGTAAATAACAAAAAAACACAATGCATTTGTTGAAATCAATGAAACGATTCAAATCAATATGCATCTTGTTTTTTTTGACTTCTTATATTTCTAGTTTTTATGTCGGGTATAATATTATGTTTCTACTTTTCATATCCACTATAATATTTTTTTAACTTCTTTATTTTATGTCGGCTATAATTTTATTAATGGACGACATAATATTTATTACTTTTTACTTTGTATTATTCTTTTTGGTTTATGGCCGACATGTTACAACGTCTCCCTCATACTCGTGTAACGTTACTCGACAAATATTACAACATCTCCCTCATACTAGTGTAACGTTACTCGACAAATATTACAACATCTCTCTCATACTCGTGTAACATTACATGGACACACGTTACAATATCTCCCTCATATTAGGTTGTAGATTGCCTCTCGACGCAACAAGATCTCCCACATACTGGGATGTAGAGCACCTCTCGACACAATAAGCTTTGCCATTCCTATTGTAATTTATAATTTAATATTCATTATATATATATATATATATATATATGGATGATTCCATGAAGATGGATAACTATTTTTGGCCAAATAGACGATGAAAAACAGAAATTTTACCCATGTATTAAATTGAAGCCCTCGAAACTCATATTTGCCACATGAATTTTGACATGCGGTTCAAAAATGAAATGTAGAGAATTATGTTAGCTTTCCAATGATATATTTTTCGAAATATACCAATGTCATTTATCGTGTCAAATTTTAATTTAATGAAACGTGTGTAATTACAAATTTGAAGAGCAATTAACAAGCAGTTTATGTGTGTGCACAATAATTTAATGTTAAAGTAATAATTTTAAAAAATGAAATATGTGAACATGATCTAGACAGAATGCATTAGTGCTTACATATTTTTCTTTTAATTTTTCTCGAAAAAATATATTTATTATTATTTTTCGAAACTGACCAATGAATATTTCAGTCGCATTTTGCACACATGTGTGTGTATGTGCACCAAATCTTTTGATTGTTTACATAATTTGCAAAACTAAAAAAACCCTTTTGAAGAGGATGCGATTATCTAGTGCTTGTGTATTTTTTCAAATTTTTTGGATGTGTATTTTGAATGTTGTTGATTTATCTTTGAGATCAATCGAAGTTGTCGACAGGGTTTTTTATGGCAAGATTTGGTAGAAATTTAAAAACAAAAGACATACGAAAACAAAAATTCATAGATTTTATGTATATGGATAGAGGATTCATTGAGGAATCCAATGATATCAAGTCCACACATTAATGTGCATTTAATGACATGGTTTAAGCCTCTGAAAGGAAGACAAAACTTCCACTCTATAGTGAAAAGGGCTCTCGACCTATTTTTTAGTTCAATCGGGGTATTTAAAATACCTCGATCGAGTGTTTAATAGGACCTTGATCACGGTATTTTCTCGATCTAAGGTTCGAAAAATGAGCTCGATCGAGGGTTTGTCTGTGTAAAAAAAATATAAAAACGAACCCAGGAAAGGAGATGGACATTTAATGTTTCCAACCACCGTTCCCTCGTAAAAAAATAGTCAACCTCTATATATTCACCAAACAATTAATTAACAACACTAAATTAACTCATTGCTAGTTTATTTTAAATTAGAGCTTTGTGATTTTCATGTTGTTCAATTAGAGCTCATTAGACATGTAAGATTTTTTTGTAGACATATTTCAAAATTTCATACTAACATATTGTTGTTTGTTATAACAATTTGAAGAAATATTTTTTTGTTTTCATTGTAGATTGATGGGGAGTCAAAGAAAACGACAAAGAAAACATGCTCATCAACAAAATGATAATAAAAAGTGTGAGAGGAATAGAGAAAGAATGAGACAACAAAGAGCAAGCTTGAGAGAAGAAAAAAATGCACATTTGGTGCAACAAATTCCAATGGAGGACAACCAAGATAAATTTTTGAATTACATGCTACATAATTTAAATATCATATTTTATCAATTTCTCTAATAATTTGTTATGTACTAACTATTTTTTTTTCATTTTAGTCTAATTATATTTTGTTTGTAATAATATTTTTAACAAATTGTTATATAGACTACAAAATTAGTAACAATTTTTCAAAAAAAATAACTATTTCATAATTTAATGTGCTTACTATTTATTTGTAATGATATTCTTATTTATTTCATCCCTTTTTTATTTATATTTTAAAGTTTGCAACAATTTTCATGTTAAATGAATAATTGTCAAGTGGCTAACAAATGTCATTAAAACAATTTTCAAATGAAATGTATATCTAGATTCTATTTTCATGTTAAATGTACACATTTTTAACTATTTTCAAATTTCAAAGTTGTTAACAATTTTCAATGTCATTGGAACAATTTTCAAATGAAATGTATACACTTTGATTATATTTTTAAGTTAAAACATGTACATAGTAACTATTTTCAAATTTCTAAGTTACTAACAATTTCAAGTTAAATGTGTACTAACTATTTTCAAATTTCTTAGTTACTAACAATTTCAAGTTAAATGCAATTTCAATTATTGTTTTGTTATTTTTTAAAAAAATATAAATGTATAGCCTCAATGTGAGCTCCAAGTCTCAACATTTGTTGATTGAAATAACTATTAATATCTAATTTTAACTTACCCTCATTTTATTTGAAATGAAGATAGTTATGTATTAGTTAGAAAATTCAATTTGAAAACAAATGAATGAATATTTTCATAGTTATGTAATTGACATGTAAAATTCAATGACAACAAATAAAATGAACATTGTGATAATTATGTAGTAGTTGGAAAATTCAATTATGTTATTTTTAATATATTTCCAATTCATGTACCAATTTTTTCTATGCATTAATGTAGGGATAAGTTAATTTTTTTTTCCTATAGTAGGTATTTATGTTATTTATATTTCGAAATTTGTAACAATTTTCAAGTTAAATGGATAATTTTCAAGTTAAATTGATAGTTATGTATAATTAGTTGGAAAATTCAATTCACACTCAATTTTCAATTTGTCAATTTCCACATCAAATTTCAAGTTACTAGCAATTTTAAAGTTCAATGCACAACTATCAAGTTATTAATAATTATCTTGAGTTAAATATATATACTTAATTTACAAACTAGCAAATCTCAAACTAAATGTACAATTTCAAGTTGCACATACATATTTAGTTATTTTGAAATTAAGTTACAAACAATTTTCTTAGCTTTAATGTATTTTCAATACTTATACCCAATTTTTTTCAAGTCACTAACAATTTTCAATTTTTTAATTTACATGTAACAAATTTCAAGTTACTGACAATTTTAAAGTTAAATGTACAAGTTACTACCAATTTTAAAGTTAAATGTACAAGTCACTACCAATTTCAAGTTACAAGCAATTTCAAATTTTACTAGCAATTTCAAACTTTACTTAGAACAATTCTCAAGTAATTACTAGCAATTTCAAACTTTAGTAGCAATTTCAAATTTCAGGTTACTACCAATTTCAAATTTTACTTAGAACAATTTTCAAGCTAAATGTATTAGTTGGAAAAATCAATTCACACCCAATTTTCAATTTTTTCAATTTTCACATCAAATTTCAAGTTACTAGCAATTTTAAAGTTCAATGCACAACTATCAAGTAACCAATTTTCAATTTGTTAATTTACATGTAATCAATTTCAAGTTACTAGCAATTTTAAAGTTAAATGTACAAGTTACTAGCAATTTCAAACTTTATTTAGAACAATTCTCAAGTAATTACTAGCAATTTCAAGTTACAAACAATTTCAAACTTTAGTAGCAATTTCAAATTTTACTTAGAATAATTCTCAAGCTAAATGTATTAGTTGAAAAATTCAATTCACACGCAATTTTCAAATTTTCAATTTACACATCAATTTGCAAGCAATTTTAAAGTTCAATGCACAACTATCAAGTAACCAATTTTCAATTTGTTAATTTACATGTAATCAATTCAAGTTACTAACAATTTTAAAGTTAAATGTACAAGTTACTAGCAATTTCAAACTTTACTTAGAACAATTGTCAAGTAATTACTAGCAATTTCAAGTTACAAGGAATTTTAAGTTAGAAGCAATTTCAAACTTTACTAGCAATTTCAAATTTCAAGTTACTAGCAATTTCAAACTTTACTTAGA
The DNA here is from genome assembly GCA_027924585.1 of Larix kaempferi. Taxonomy (NCBI): domain Eukaryota; kingdom Viridiplantae; phylum Streptophyta; class Pinopsida; order Pinales; family Pinaceae; genus Larix; species Larix kaempferi. Next base: position 11,933,770 of record BSBM01000660.1, read on the forward strand.
ACAATTATCAAGCTAAATGTAACTTCAAGATAACAAATAATTTTCTTGTTTTAAAAGTATTTTCAATTCGTGTACTAGTGCATTTCAAAACACTTCAATTTGGTACATTAAAATTAACCTCCTTGTATAATGCATTTCTGATTGAAATTCTCTTCACATGAATTTTGATTATGTAGGGAGAGATCATGGTCAGACATCACATCATGGTGATCAAGAATCACATGACCATGTGCCCCCTCATCATCCTGATTAGCCATCACATGAAACTTTTCCCTCTAACATTTCAAGTATAATTGGGAGTTGCAGTGGGGTTCGAAGGGGTGGAAATTGTCTAGAGGATTGTGTTGTTGTTTCTGCACAAGAAGAGATTGGGAACTCGATCCCTAGTTGGAGAGTTAGAGAGCATGTTAGTAACATAATCGAGTCATATTTTGAACAACATTCAATAATGACATAAGCTCAAATCCTACATGGGTTTATAAAACAAAAAAAATTGAAACGTGCCACAAAGTTGTTGGGTTTTCAAGATGTTAAAACGAAAAAGACATGCGAGAATGCAATAGAAAATGTAAGAACTCCATTATTTTCGTTTGGAAAATCAAGATATAATTATATCCAAGCTGCTCGTAGGGAAATTACGACGACTGTTGTGGCACAAAGCACCTCAAGAAATCGTATGGTATCAACAATGGCATCATTGCTCAATGTTTCAAAAAGAACATTGTTCAAATATACTAAATTCAGGTTCTGAATAGATGAAAATGATGAAGTTGCTTGTTGGGATCTTATTTGTAGGGAACCCTATCAAAGTAGGATGGCACCAGGAATTAGAGAGAAGGTGATAGAGTTTTGGGATAGGCATTCTCATGCTATTCCAGATCGAAAGCTTGTCCCGTGACAACGTTTATCCAGAGGCATCTATCAGGAGCACTGTAAGCATGTGATGGAGATGACGGGAGTTGCACTTTACGAGGAATTCCAAGAAAGCAATCATGGTGTTCAAATATCATTTAGCTTGTTCAACAAATTGAAACAGTGGTATATTAGGCCGAATACGATTCACGACACTTGTTGCTGTCAGTACCATGTTGAATTCCAACTATATTATGACACATTTTTGGATTTTTGCAAAAGGCACTAGAACGGTGAACTAGCTCCTCACACAGTGCGAGTTTTTATTTGCATGATACTATGCAACAAGAATCCTGAACACATGTTTTTCAATAAGAGGTGTGTAGGTGGGAGAAAATGCCATGAATGCGGTGATTTGACATTGTTCCATAGGAAATTTCCTATCGATCCAACACACCATGGATTGTCAGATATCACAGTTAAGCGGAAGAGGTATGAGTATGTCTCCATGAATCCATCATCTTCTTCATCTGTGCCATCTTAGAGGATCGACTTGCTCAAGGATGAGATTCATGTTTCAGATTTCATGGAGAAGTTTCAAGGTCAGTTTTATAAATACATAAAGCACTCCCATAGGTCCAAGTGGCAAGCTTCAGAATTCAAACATTCTTGTGAGGTATTTGATCCGGGCAGAATCTTATCAGTGGTAGAATTTGTTGAGAACTGTACACATTTTCTCCTCGAAGAGAGATACAGAGTGAGTACTACCACTCCGACCAGGTGTCTATCTTCGTACATGTATTGTACAAACATGCTCAGGAAATCATTAATGGTAGGGATAGCTCTCCTCAGTCACGTGAAGTGATCAAGGAGTACCATTTTTATGTCAGTGATGATCATGAGCATGACACATTGTTTGTTCAACATTGCTTTGGGTTGATTTATAATTCATTCAGGCAAAGAGGCGTATCATTTGTTGAACACTGGATTTGGTCAGATGGGTGTGCAAGGAAATTCAAATCGGCACACTCATTTTATTGGTTGAGTCGCCTTCACAAAGAGATAGGAATCCGACCACCTGGAGCTTTTTTGAAACAGGGCATGGAAAGGGTGAACATGATGGCGCGAGTGCATGTGTGAAACGAGCACTTCGGAGGTACCAGATGAGTCATGGTGCAACCCGACTCAAATGCTCCACAGAAGTAGTTGATTGGTACACACTTCATTTGGGACATCAAGGTCGCGAACAAGCAAGGCTGGTGTGCAGGTAATAAACTCCAAACTCAATTAATAAGCTAATAACATTCAATATCATCATTTCCAAAAGAACACATACTCGATAGGAATTTATATATGACAAATTGAATTCCATGCAGGTTCTTTTGGGATGTTTCCCTTGGTGATGTGAATAGATCCATGTCATGGTATTGTGAGACCATACCTGGTACGAGGGAATTACATTCTGTTCAAAGTAAAGACATGGGTGACATATTTTCCATTGAAACGAGGAAGTATGCTTGTTTTTGCAATTTTTGCATTGATGCAAATGGATGTGGGCTTCATCAATGTGAAAATGATGTATATGTGAAACCATGTAAATATGTCTCTCTTAATCCAAAGGGCCCACATCCAATTCCAACATGGCAAGAGATGCACACTGATGAGGCAATGGTCTCATTAGATCATGATCGAGTTTCTGATATGGTTAGGGAAGGTACAAGAGACTTCATTAAGTTAATTAGTTCATTATATATTACACATATACAAATGTTGTAGAAATGCATGTAGGACATTTGAATAATATTTGTAATGTATCTTGCAGGTGATGTATTCGTTGTCATTGCACCCCCCCACAACCAAGAAAATGTGGCATATTATTTGATGCGATGCACACAAATAAAAAGTAGGTTGGTGCGACCCTACCAAGATTGAGACTTCGCATACCAAACTTGAGACATGGTTCTAATGGCACACTTTTTTTAAAGAGTGAAAAAATAGGGTGCTCATATTATTTACAAAGATTTTATGCCTAAATATATATCATGTCAATACAGTCATTTGGTGGTGGCAGCTCAGAGACATCTAGCAGAAATCAAGGTCAAGAGAGGTAAGCCAAAGAGATGGAAGATGACAGAAGTTAACCATGATCGTATTATGGAGACTTGCATTCCTATAACCCATTGGCTAGATGAATGAGTTACATGTATGCCACTTGCATCATTGACATAGTTGTAATGTTGTCTTGTGTAATATTTGTTTGAATATTTTTGTGGAGGTTGTTTTATAAATGTATTTTTGTAAATGCTTTAATGCGAAGATTAAAAATACTAGATGAGAGGCTTTTGTGAAAATTGGGTCATGGTGCTCCAATGTGAATACACTTGAATGCATGGTCAGTGCTCCATGAACTTCCTCCATAATAGTTTTATAGATATTTGTTTAGATGCTTTAAAAACAATATTAAAGGTCTACTAGATAGTTGAATTGTAATGTAATTGAATTGTAATGTCAAACAATATAATGTAATTGTAAAATTTCAATTTTAAATTGTAAGGTACATTCTAAGTTTAAATTTTGATTTCAAATACAATTGTAATGTAATTGAGAATTTAAAATACATATATACAATGTAAAATTGTAAAAGTTAAATTTTGATTTCAAATGCAAAATTATATACATTATAATCTATCCATTGTATTTCATCATCAATTACATTGTGTTTCATTATCAATTATATAAAAATATTATCAAATACCAATGTATTGAAAAACTGTTTCATTCAACAATAATCAATTAGTTTTGTTATTGAACATATCAAAGTTAGGACCAAATGTTTTTGTGTCTCCTCATTCCATTTAATAAAAATATTGGCACTTGGTGCTACATGGAATATACCTACATAGGACAATCTTGTAGTCTCACATTTCCAAGAACAAGATAAGCTCAATAAAATGGGCTTCACAAGGTCTTCAAAGGTGCATGCCCTTACTTCACTTCATGCATGACATAGGATCAATTGTCAACATAGAAAAATGAAGAATATCTTAGTAGCAATCACCAAGTCAAGGAACATGCATAATTAATCTAATAAGCATACCTAACAAATAGAAAGATCAAGTTATCAAGTCATATAACACTTCAAACTATGTTAAGGAATAATATTGTTGAAAATAAATCTTTACGGGGAGCAACAACACATTGAATTTTCATTTGAAAATACACATTAAATTTTAAATTGTAATTGAATTGGAATGTAGAAATTGTAATTGAAGTGTAATGTGTAGACAACATAATGCAATTATAATTTTAAATTTTGATTTCAAATGCAATTGTAATGTAATTGAAATTGAACTTTTAAATTGGAACAACACATTGAATTTTCAATTGAAATTACACATTAAATTTGAAATTTTAATTTTAAATTGTAATTGAATTGGAATGTGTAAATTGTAATTGAATTGTAATGTGTAGACAACATAATGTAATTGTCATTTCAATTGTATTTTAATTTTAAATTTTAATTTCATTTATACAGTTGTAATGTAGTTGAAAATGTGCTTTTAAATTGTAATTGAATTGGAAATGAAATTACATATTAAATTTGAAATTTTATATTGTAATTGAATTGGAATTGTAATTTCAATTTTAAATTGTAATGTATGTATTAAATTCTAAGTTTTGGATTTGCAGTTGTAGTGTAGTCGAAATTTGCATTTTAAATTGAACTAAATTGTAACTACACGTCGATATTGAACTTTTATATTGTAATCACTGTACATTAAATTTGCATTTGAAATGAAAAAACATAAATTTGTAACTGTAATAACTATATCCAGATGTAATATAAAAAAACAATCAATTTCAAATAAGATACAAAATACACATGAAGATATCAATATGATAAAATATACAAAATATGTAACAAAATATCCAAAAGTCCATATCCAAAGTTCATATTGATAAAATTCCATGTATAAATGATAGAAATCCATATCCAAAACATGAAAACATATACATAGATCATTCAAAACATGAAAATATATAAAATATGAAAATATCCAAAACATGGAAATGTATAGATCATCAACTGATTGGATACTACCCCCACGAGGCCCTTGATCGGCCATGTGACTTCCTTCATTACCAGTAGACCGATGATGGCTCTGAGGCAGTAAACTATGAAAGAATGCCTCAATCTCCGTCGAGTCAATGATGATATCGGGCATCTGGGTAGGAATATGGGTAGATGGCCCTTCATCAGGACCACATGCTCAAGCTGCATCCCAATCATATGAGAAAGTCGTTGCAGCATAGACACCCGTCTGTAGCGATGTCGGTGTAAGATGCCATTATATGTAATAAGTTAGATTTATTAAAAATTAAAACTAAAACATAATTTAAGTTATAATTTAAAAATTGAAACATAAAGTACAAAAATAAATTACTAAATGTGATTAAACCAGATGAAATCGAACATAATTTAAAACTCACCTCTGTGTTTAGACCTGACTGGTCGGGACCTTTGTGGTCCTCATGTCTATCATCAGGAGCAATGCCCTTTCCTTTGCCCTGTACAATTTGAAATTCATTTGAAGTTAAGATCTAAAACATAAAATCTCGAAAATTAAGAAATAAAACATAAATGATTTAAACTCAGAAATAATAAACACAAATTAAATTGGAACATAAATTATAACTTACCTCGACTACTATTGTCCGCGGGTTGGGACGAGCAGATGGACCAACCAATGGCTCACTACCAAAGAGTTGATGCATGAATGTGGTCCTCTGCATGGAGCAATAGAATACGACTCCCTTAAGTATTATTGACCATTCAATTTACGACATATAATATCATGTAACATGAAGAACATATATACATAATTGTACAAAAGTATACTTGTCCTGGAGCGACATATCTACTAGATAACCGAAAGTATGCATCTTGGGTTGAGTCAGCATAACCCAATATGGCCTCGCCATCCAAACTCCTGAGCAGGTCACTATCGACCCACTTTATCTCTGGCTCTGCAAGTGCAGCAGGTGGTCTAGATGCCTCTCCATGCACAGCAACAACGGCACTTCCCATGGCAGTGAACAACGACTATGCAATGTCATGTCTAGCCTCTACAGCAATCTGGGATGACTGTGCCACGTCTTCCAACCTGATAACCATCCTGTCTGGAATCGGTACCAACCTTGGAGGGGGTGGCATGAAGGCAAGGTCTCTATGAGCTCCAGGACGTTGGTAGGAGCATCCCCTACCAGCCCCAAAGAACTCAGACCCTGTGCCAGTGTAATCTGGGTGCATATCCAAAACAAACTCTGCATAAATATGTTTTGCAAAGAACAATGGGACCTGTTCATGGTGGGGGAACATGCCCCATGCTCCAACGAATCTATCATATAAATACGGTGCAGCGGCCTCCAACTTAAACTCCTTGAGTCTAAGCGGTTGATCGGAAGGGCGGTCAAGAGGGATGTTGAACAAAGTACCCTTGATGTCATGCCCTTTTATGGCGACTTTGACATCCTCCCATTTGTGAGGCCCAATAACATCACGTCTCCTCCTCTGGCATGCAAAACGCCAAATGTCACTAAGAGGTCCCACCCTCTTGTAGAGGGCCAACATCTCATCCACTACTGATAACATCATGAATAAAGATCGTCGTGTGGGAGAATCCTCCCTCAATGTGCACACACATGAGTGCACCCACTCTCGTTGGGTAGTGATATCAGTGAAAGTTATGTGTGTGACCCCATTGTCGTACGATCCCCCTGATGGAACTGCAATCCAAAACAAAACAAAAATGTTATTGAAAATATATTATATAACTTGCAACTGAAATTCAATGCATTATATACTAAAAATTTACTGAAAATGTATCTAACAAAAAATATGCACCTGATGCACTCGTGTCTTGCCGCATATCCTCCACCTGGGGATCAACATTTATGTCGTCGGGATGAACCAACACACTAGCTCTCCTACTGCTGCCACCAGTGGCAGCCGATCCCGGCGTGGCCTCACTCCTCGATGAACGGGAGCACTGTCGATGGCATCCCTCTTGGGTCATGTCAAATCCTCTCATGCGTCGCGGAGCACAAAGCAATGAAGTTCTCTCTTTAGAACTCTCTGCATCACATTTCAATTTCTAATTATAATTCTCTTTCAAATTTCACATTTCAAATTCAAATTCAAATTTCAAATTTCGCATTTCAAATTCAAATTCAATTCAAATTTCAAACTCTATTTCAAATTTCACATTTCAAATTCAAAATTCAAATTCTATTTCAAATTTCACATTTCAAATTCAAATTCAATTCAAATTTCAAATTTTACGTTTCAAATTCTATTTCAAATTTCACATTTCAAATTCAAATTCAAATTTCAAATTCAATTCAAATTTCAAATTCTATTTCAAATTCAAATTCAAATTTCAATTTCAAATTTCAATTTCAAATTTCGATTTCAATTTCAAATTTTAAATTTAAATTTTGAATTCAACTCCAAATTCAATTTCAATTTCAATTTCAATTCCAATTTCAATTTCAATTTCATGTTCAATTTGAAATTTTCATTGAACATTTTCATCATCATCTCTTGGTTTGTGTATATGGAGTACTTAATTATGGATTTTCCATAAGAGAAAGTGTAGGTCGTTTTCCAAAGTAACATTGAATCTAAGGTTATAGATGGAGACCAAATGAGTTTTCTACATGTCATTGACATGTTGTTGAATCTAAGGATATAGATGAGGATTGATGGATTTTGCTATATGTCATGAATGTTCCTCTTTTGTATATAATTTGGTTTTGTATGTCTTCATAAGACCGAAGATATAGTCCCTCAACCTTCTTCCCTGTATCTCTAGAGTTGTCTTCAAGGTTTCCCTCTCTTTTCTGAACTTGATTCTCCTTCTCTAAATCAAAATTTATTTCTAGTCACTAAAATCTACTTGGCTCAAAAATTTATATCTATCTCGAGTAGCTCTTTCTAATACTAGTTCAAAAGTGCATGCAATCTAGCTAAATCCCTAGCTTTTTTGTAGTAGTTATTTATATGTTAGATAGTGATTAATTTGCATAGCTTCAAAATATTTAGCTCATTGTGAAAATGAGACCGCATAATGATGGTTCATGAAAACATGGAGAATGTTGAAGATTATGTGGGGACATCAGACATCCTTGAGTCTTGAAACCCTCTCATACTGTCAAGGACAGTGTCTCATCTAACCATGTCAAATTTTGATGCATACAGGCACAATTTGAAGAATTTTCAACGTTGGCCCCATTCACTGGTCATTGTGTCAGTTTGATTGATGACATTGTAGATGGGCATGTTGGAATACATTCCACGACATTCCAAGAGAGTTTTGACCAAGATTTTGTATATGGGAATGACGAATGATGAAAATGAGACCGCATAATGAAGGTTCATGAAAACATGGAGAATGTTGAAGATTATGTGGGCACGTCAGACATCCTTGAGTCTTGAAACCCTCGCATACCGTCAAGGCAAGTGTCTCATCTAACCATGTCAAATTTTGACGCATACAGGCACAGTTTGAAGAAATTTCAATGTTGGCCCCATTCACAACTCACCATGTAGCGTCGGTGGATGACATTGGTGATGGGCATGTTGGAAGACGTTCCATGACATTTGAAGAGATTTTCAACAAAGATTCCATAGATGGGAATTATGGAAAATGATGCCAATGAGACTACATGATGAATGTTGATGCAAACGTGGACGATCTCAAAGATTATGTGAATCCAATCAATATCCTTCAATATTGAGACCCTCGCATACCGTAAAGGCATGTGTTTAGTCTAACCATGTCAAATTTTGATGCATACAGGAACAGGAACAATTTGAATAAATTTTAACATTGGCCCCATTCACTGCTCATCATGCAACATTGGTGGATGGCATTGGTGATGGGCATGTTGGAAGATGTTCCACGAAATTTCAAGAGAGTTTTGACAAACATTCCATAGATGGGAATGACAAATGATGATAATGAGACTGCATGATGAACGTTGATGCAAACATGGATGATCTCAAAGATTATGCGGGGAAATTAGGAATCCTTGAGTCTTGAAACCCTCGCATATTGTCAAGGCATGTGCCTAGTCTAACCATGTCAAATTTCAACGCATACAAGAATAGTTTGAAGAAATTTCAATGTTGGCCCCATTCATTGCTCACCGTGCGGCATCAGTGGATGACATTGGTGATAAGCGTGTTGGAAGACATTCCATGAAATTTCAAGAGTATTCTAACAAACCCTTAAATCCTCCAACCCATAATCCATTGACCCTTAAAGCCTTAAGCGCTAATCCCTAAACCCTTAAGCCCTCAACCCTATTTAATCACTAATCCCTTAACACAAAATCCCTAAATCCCCTAGCCCCTAAACCATTGAACCTTAAACACTTAAACCCTAATTGCGTTTATGGATGGTGTTCCTCTCCCATCTACACCCAGAACATTGCTAATACGAACTTTCTGTTAAAGAGGAATGTAATTCTTTTGTTTATTTAGGAATTCCAATATATCAAGGTTGACGTAAGGCCTCAAATTGGAGGGGAGCTACCGAAAAAATTAAAACAAGAATCAACCAATGGGGTTGCTAGTGGCTAAATCCAACAGGTTGAGTGGTGCTTTTAAAATCAATGTTATCATCCATGTCTATATATCATAATTCAATTATTCTAGCATCGACGGGGGTATCCAACCAAATTGATGAGTTACAACAAAAGTTTCTATGGAAAGGAGGTAAATCAAATTTGAAAAAATATTATCTAGTCAACTGGAAATAGTTATGGTGCCTATGGAATATGGAGGTTTAGAAATAAGAGACTAATCTAATGAATAAAGCACTAGGAGAAAAAATATTATGGAGTCTCTCTACAGATGAATATGCCTAGTGGAAACAATATTTCACAAGTAATATACACAAACCTCAAGAATGATAATTCTAGATCAAGATTTAAGTAACGATCCCTGCAAAATGGTATGGAACCTATGTAAATCCTCTTTGTCTATATTAAAAGAAAATATCTCGTGCTTGCTTGAAAATGGGCGAATATTTGAATCTGGGAAGATCAAATTATGGAACGTTCGTTGTTAAGCGTGAAAACACATTTGACTCCATTACAACTATGAATGACAAATAATAGTATTTGGACTCATCTTGATAACATCTCTGACTGGGAAACAACAAGAAGTTCATAAGGATGGAGGATCCCAAACCTCCCTGAGAACCTAATTCAACAATGGTAGTCTCTAGTACATTCTCTTAAAGGGGAAGTTCCTACTGATATCTCATCTTCATACATCCGAGTATGTGGACTTAAATGCCAAAACTAAACAATTAAAGAAGGTTATTATATGCAGAATGAAGCTCATTGTGTGTTTCCAATAACCTCAATTTGGAAAGCAATTTGGAAAAGTGATGCTCTACCTAAACTCAAATTGTTTTGTTGGATTCTAAATCATGATAGGATTCTCATTACAGATAATCTACGTAGAAGGGGATTGCATTGGTGATACATGGCCAACCAATGCAAGGTTTTTTCATGAGTCAGGCTAGACTATTAGCAACATCTACACTAATAAGCTAATCCTTTTTTCAGTGACATCTTCCAACAATGCTTTGTACTGTGCCAGTATCCTTTTTGGTTCTTAGTGAAAGTTAAGTGTCACTTACTAATTTGAGAAAAAAAGGTCTTTTATGTACCTATGAAACTCTTTTAAGGATCGCATTAAACATTTTTAAAGCCCTCACTAACTAAATGCCACATGTCATTTCATAATTGGTCACCTTGGTAGTGTGGGGCCATGTATCTTGTGGTGGTGTGGGAAGATGAATGCAATATAAAAACATTCTAAATGAGAAGTGATCAACCCCTTTCCTAATTCATTTCACTTTAGAATAAACAAGCATGCCGAAGTGAGGGGTAGGGTAAGCTTAGAAGAGGAATGGAACAACCCTTCCTACCTATTACATTTTGGGAGTTCAATTAAGTGATGTATGATGCAAGGGTGAAGGAAAGGAAAGAAATAAGGAGATGTGGACTTATTCTATTGCATTCCACCCCCATATCACTAATCAATGATTAAGTGGTGTGACATGTGGGAGAGAGGAAAAGACTCTAGGGAAAAGAAGAGACTTACTTGAATCCTAGCCCATCATCCTTTGATACAGAGTTCTTTGATGTATATAGTTATAAAAATTTATGAAATATCTCTCCAATGAAAGTTTTAATGAGGACTTCGTTACAGGATTGAAGGAGCTCTTCAAAACTAAAATCACCCATCTTGATTTATTTCAAGTATCAATGAAGCAAATCAACAATTTCAATTAGGTCATATGTATTATCTCAAATGGTCCTTCCTATGAATCATTTTTTAAAATTACCTCTCAAACTCTCATCAAAGTTGAATTTGAGGTAGAGTGAGATTGGAGGTTGCTAATTGGCATGTGGGAGTTCATTTGAAGCGTGCCTTCAATTGAAATGAGATGTGTTGAAATATTTGGTTCACTAATATTGTAACTTCATCTAGTGTTTTGTTACTTATTTTAAATTCTCTTTTGTCCTCCTTTTAGTTTCTATTATCTCAATTTTGTTCTTGTAGATGAGGATTTTATTGTTCCTAAAAATCCCCTCCTCTTTCAACTTTAATGCATAGTCTCATATATGAATTTAATTTATCATAGTTAAGGTATACATTAAATTACCTATTGAATACTAATATTTTTCTATAGAGGTTCATTAATATCTCAAAGCAAGGGGAATCAATTGTTTTAATGATTGCATTGATTTGGACTGTTGACTTGGTGAAGAATCCATTGGTTATGAAGGAAACCCTTGTCTCATTAATTATCCATCTTTCTCATTGTTTTATTTGACTTATTTCTTTTTGTTCAACTTATTATCACATTATCTCTAGTAGCGAATATTAGACTGTGGAGCTTAATATATATATTTTTAGGAATATTTAAGTTAATATAAACATTATCAAGTATTATATTACAAAATTATTTAGGGCTCTTTCCAAGGGTCTTCAAAAGTACTAACTTGAAGTCTAATCCTTAGATCTTAGAGGTCTTTTTGGAGATAATTTTAAGTTGATCACGGCATCTCCTTTGGTTTCATTTTTATGCCAATGAGGCTTCTTCATATTTAACCTTGTTTTCCCTTGAGCCTTCTTCCTTTTTAATTATGACTTTAAACTTCTTATGTTGCGGTGTCTCATGCATTCTTAACATTAATAACAAGATTAAAATTTGAGAATGTAGACTTTTACAATTCATTATAGTGTAGTATTTTTTTAAGGATAATTTGTGTCAAATCCATGAAATGTACCCAATGTTTAGAGGTGGACACTCTAACCCATCATAATTGGCAAAAAAATCTATGAAAGATTTATAATAAAACTTTAAATAATTGTAATATTTTAATTAATTCAATTTTTAGTTTCTACTATGTTATTTTTTAGTTAATACTATATTAATATTATACTATTAATATTAATATTGATATAAATTAATTTTATATGATATTAATTTTATCTACTAATGATTAACAATATAAATATTATACTATTAATATTAATTTTATCTAATTTGTTGTAATATTTGTAGTAATCATTAATATTAACAATTTATAACTTCCGAGTCTTCTAGGCAAATGTAATATATGATTTTTTTTTTCAATCCTCTTGGCAGAGGATTGAAAAAAAATGAGCAGCATTTCTACTTGTAAAAAAAAAAGGGGGCAGCATTTCTACTTGTAAAAAAAAAGGGGGGGCAACATTTCTACTTGTAAAAAAAAAAGGGGCCAACATTTCTACTTGTCAAAACACATTTTAAAATAAAACCGGTAGCATTTATGCAATGAAATGCTAGGTTGATATAAACAAAAAAAAATTAATTTTTTCTTTTTTAAATACAAAATAAATTTAAAACCCTAAACATATTTCAAATTTCAAATGGTTTTTGGTTTTTGTTTTGGAATGGTTTTTTGTTTTAGTTTTCAAATGGTTTTTTTTTTTCAAATAGTTTTTTGTTTCAATGGTTTTTCTACAAGCAAAAAATGGTTTTTGGTTTCAATGATTACATCCACACAAATTTATAAAAACCAAATAAAATTTACATTTTATAAAAAACACAAAATTTTATACAAAACAAATAAAATTCAAATTAAAAAAAAAACTAAATTGTAGGTTGAATTCCACCTACCTGGTGGAGTAGAAGGCATTGTGGGAGGTGGCGTTGGGCGTGGTGACGTGTCTGCAAGGGCTCGGTCGAGACGTCGCCTGCGTGCTCCTCCCGGTCGATGTCAAACACTGCAGAAAAACAGGGCGGGTCGATAGGCCGAGCCCTATTTTTGTTTTTGGTTCCTGTCTTAAGACTTCGATCGAGCAATAGGGTCTAACCAAGCCCTCGATTGAGGGTTTTTAAAACCCTCGATCAAGGTATTTTAAAACCCTCGATCGAAGTATTTTAAAACCCCTGATCAAGCTTTTAAAACCTCGATCGAGGACTTGAAAAAGCCTCGATCGAAGTTTCGAAAAACAATTTTTTTGGTTTCCATGAACCTAAAATCGTAAACCACCTTTGTGGATTCACCCATATATATATATATATATATATATATATATATATATATATATATATATATACTTACTTACTTATTTACTTACTATTATTAAACATTATAAGTTGTAGAAATGTAATTTATCATTTAATATTCATCATATGTATTTATATATAATTACTTATTACTTACTTACTATCTTCTTATTATTAAACATTATAAGTTTTTACAACTTATAGTGATACATTGGTATTAGACAATGGCTAGCCATCATGAAAATTTCCTATATAAGGAATTCGAGATTTGGTTTTACAATTAAAAGCAAGCTTCCATAAAGCAGCAGAAAAAGAACATGAATCGAGAGCCAGGGAAAGAAAAATGACAAATGAAGTTCTTAAATCGATAAAGGAAATAAAATAAAATAACAAGAGTTTGAGAGATATTTTTCGGGAATAAAAGGTTGAAGTTGTTCCCAAAAGAAGAATATTATGAAGCTGCAGTTGGAGGGAAAGACGTCTCACAATCAGTTATTAGTAGCGGCAACACCAACACGGCCACTAGAACACTACAATAATGGCCTTTACGCCATGGAGTTGTCTATGAGTTTTTCCTCCAACGAAGGGGAGGAAATCAAAATTGTTGATATCCACGAAGAACCCTTAGAAATGTCCCACAATATTCGAAAATGAAGCCGAATCCCAGACATTAATGGCTATGGAAAAAGTGAAGAAACATTGGAAGAATTTTTCTGTCAAATTTATGTCAATTCAGGACGGGATGTTCAATTGGAACATTCTTATGCTCCATGCATCTTTCTGTAAATTTTGTCCTAAGGCTGTAAATTTCTGTACGGTCTATTGATGTCAGCTTTAGATACTAAACAATGCTTGAATAAGAAAAATATGAATTGAAATGCCCCACCTTTTTGCTGGAACGTAAAGGGTATAGACATTGGCTGCATCTGTAAGTGAGGTATATGTTTTACCTCAACCTTTGGGTTTCATTATGATTAGGCACGCTGGTGATGATGTGCCTCTACTCAACTCAAACATGCACAGGGTTGGTATACTTCTTTCTGTAGCAGAAACATTGAAAGGTTTTGCAACCATATATTATGTCTTTGTCTCGTTCCCTGAAGTATTCACATCCCTGGTACCTTTGCTGCAGGAACAGTTAAAGAAAAGCAGATACCTGAGTTTCTTCAATTGAAGATGACCGGTATTGCTTCTCTAATAAAAAGAGAAATTGATGAGCACTAAAACGCTAGCAACTGGTATCCGAGTAAGATAGATAGTTCCACAGGTATCAAAGGAAATTTCATAATCCCATTTGAAAGAAAAAATGACGATCTCGCCCGGTTTTTTAAGATTGAGCTAAGGCCAAAATTAACGGTGTTTGGTCCACATGGAAAATCTGTGACAAACGGTGCCTATAATGAGTTGTCCATGTTTGGAGCTAAGATTTATTCCTTCACCAATGTTCACCTTGATAACGACTAACGAGATGGAAGATGTAATGTCCCAAACCCAACTGGACCCGATATTTTCAACTACCCAATGATTGGATTATGAATTTCCATCAAACTCTTAGGAATCTTGCCAATGACTGCTGTAGATTATAGATCTGATTCAACTGATTTCGCTATGTTTTAGTGACAGATGTACTGGCGAAATCGAGTCAAACACTTAACAAGAATGTTACTGTTGGTCAAATCTGATCTAGAAGGCACTTAATATAGAGTTTTGGGCTTGGCGTTTTAACAAACACTTAACTGATTATTCATGTACGTGTTGATTGTGCGAAGTATGGTCATATTTCGTCATTAACATAAAACCTACCAAAACTGATATAACCACACAATTTAACAATTATGCCACAATAAGGGATTATCGCACTAATACCCTTAGAGCTACTCAACACACAGTGAATATAAGATTAAACTAGCACCAACAATATAGAAAAATAAGCTCAGATTTGCATAAGGTTTCAAACCTGGGAATATCCAGTAGTTAACAATGCTTCTTGAGGTCTGAAAATGAGGAACAATATGTTGGGTAAGTTAGTCATGTAGATGGCAATCTTTTGGAAACGGATAGATGTGTTTTCTATGATCGTCGTGCATTGAGAAACTCCCACCAAAATCATCCCATACTCAGTGGGCATGCCCAGCAATTGATCAAGTATATTCCAGGTCAATACATACAGAAATATTCTAACCAACAGGATGAATAAATGAATCCCCGTTCCACAAAGTTACTCCCTGGAAGTTGCAGCTCAATAGTATGGGGTTGTAGCAGACTTTTACGGTGTTTGGAATAGAGTTTTGCTGGTCAAAACAGTAGTTACTTTTCAATAGATATCACTATGTTTTCGTTTACTTCTCAATTGTTCCAAGCTTGGTGCCCTTTATATAAACTCCTTCAAACCTGCCTAGAATTCTTGATTCACCTGCAAACAAATATCTCGTTCGATATCTCTGAAGCCCTTTGGTAGATCATAGACTGATCTTCCCTTGTAGATCATGCACAACTGAAGTGTAGATCATGCACTATTGAAGATGAATTTTCTCTAAGGGTTTTCCAAACCCTCGCTCTTGCTCTTGAGCTCACTTTCTCCAAAAGTCTTTTCAAATGTCAAATCAAAATAATGAGGGAAATATCACTTATTCTCCTTTTTATAACATCATTTTCTTTTTTTGAATTTTTCTTATTTAAAATAATAAAAGATCGTTTTCTGCTTTATTTTAATCAAATGACTTTTTATAAAGCCATCTTTACTTTATTAACTTGAAAATCACTTCTAACTTTTAACTTATTTCTCCAACCCATGTCAATGTTGTATTTTTGCTTCCTAGGGACTTGCTTGGTTAATCAATCCCCTTTTTTTAACTCGACTATAGACCTTGGGGATCAAGTGGGCTAATCCGTTGATCTCCTAGCCATCATGCAGGAGGGGACATTAAAGTCCTCCTCACCCAAAATTGCTTGTCCTCAAGCAATCACAAACCCATATACCATACAATTCGTCATTTTTCCCACTTGTCAATTTTCATCAACCACTCCATTTACTTGTTAGGCTTCTCTTTATTTCCTTTGAATTTCCATTTCCTCTCACCAATGTCCTAGATCCCTTTCTTATGCCTCCTTGGGTACCTATGAGGGTTGATCATCCTTGTTTTGGCTCCCCTTCTAAGCTCTTTGGTGAGTACAAGATCTTTTCCTAGAGGTCTACTTGGTGAAGTCTTTCCACACCATTAGCCCATCCTTCAAAAATTTTGAGTCATAGTTTTCCATTTTTCCACATGAGTCTCTTTCCTTTGCATGAATATGGTTTTCATTCCCTTTGTTGTAGCTAACTTGGAAACCTTATTGGGTATGCCCCTTAGGACTACCCTTCTCCCATCCGACGCCTAAATTCCATTTCCAAGGTTTGGTAATTTGTAGAATATTTCCCAACCAAATATAGTCATTGCATCCCCAACAACACATTTGTGTCCGACGCATCCACAACATAAAAGTCATCAACCACTGCATAGTTTCCGAGTTGCACCTGTAACTATGGTATTCTTCATGTGCACCTCATACTATGATTGTCAGCCATGACTATCGTAAATCCCTCAAAGTCCTTGGTGGGTATTCCTCTCTTCGCTATCCATGATGCATCATTGAAATTATGGGTTGCTCCCCCATCTATTAGAGCGAACACACACTGCCCCTATATTGTTCCCCTGATCCCGAGGGTGAAAAATGTGGAGAATCCTATATGGGTAGCAATCGTCCCCAACTGCTCCAAGTCTGTATTGAGTGGCTCTTCATCATATTTCTGCTCCAACTTGTCTTCCTCATTGTTGTCTGAGCGCACTTCTATAAGGTGTACTTTCCCTTTACCCAAACACTGGTGGTCTGGTTCCCATGGATCTTGTTAAGATTCAATATGCTAAGACAGAAAATATCAGCATTACATTCCATTTCACAACAATAGCATATACAGGATCACTGAAAGAACAACAAGCACAGCATAAACACAAGAGACACGAATTTATCCTGGGAAACCCTCATGGGGTAGAAAACCCAGCAAAGCTTCCTCAATATAGATGACCAACAAATACAAAGATGTAATCCACAAGCATGAGCTCCTTCTCCTCCATAGAAGATCTCTCTCTCTCACTTATGCGCCATTCACAAGTGAGTGAAATGTGTGTTAAATGAGGAACACACCTCCTCTATTTATACACAACTTCGGCTTGACCTTTTACAATAACTAGGTCGGCCCCAACTTTAACCACTGAGTTAAACACGCCATTACAACTGACTCTGGGCCAACCCCACTAGGGAAGTCTAATAACCCAAGTTACCACATTCTCCACGAAGGAATAAACATCTCCGGATACATGACAAGGTCCCATCGGAGGAATGAAATATCTCCGGAATAATAAAGTACACAATATAATATTCTTAGAAGTTACAATATTTCAACACTCCCCCTTAACGAGAAGGATATTATAACAACATATGGAGGAGCAAGGAGTCATCAACTACATCATACATGATACATCTATAAATCATTGGAAGCTTTCTTTATACATCATCAGTAACTCAAGCAGTTACTGGAACATCTTCAATACTGGAACATCAACATCTTCAGTATTGAATCTTCATCTTCTGCAGCACTTGAACAGCTACAACAACATCTGGATCCTCACGATCATCAGCATTGTCATCTCACAATCATCAGCATCATCATCTCATGATCATCAGCATCGTCATCTCAGAATCAGCAGCAACGTCATCTCACAATCAGCAGCAACGTCATCTCATGATCAGCAGCATCGTCATCTCACGATCAACATCATAGTCATCTCACAATCAACATCATCGTCATCTCACAATCAGCGGCATCATCATCTCACGATCAGCAACAACGTCATCACACGATCAACATCATCGTCATCACACGATCAGCATCATCGTCATCACGCGATTAGCATCATCATCATGAACTGGATCCTCTCGATCAACAACACAATAGCAGCATACCCCGCAACACACATGATCTATTTAAGACACCATATCATGTCTAGGGATGATGCAGTCCACTCGTCAACTTAGACAAAGTCTAAGGACCACCTCTCAGAGACATCTATCTGCGGATCTGTTTAGAACTGAAGTCCAGGGATGATACAATCCTCTCACTCTCGGAGACATCTATCTACGGATCAGTTTAGGATTGAAGTCCAGGGATGATACAATCCTCTCACTCTCGGAGACATCTATTTGTGGATCTATTTAGAATTGAAGTCCAGAGATGATACAATCCTCTCACTCTCGAAGACATCTGTCTGCGGATCAGTTTAGGAATGAAGTCCAAGGATGATACAATCCTATCACTCTCGGAGACATCTGTCTACGGATCAATTTAGGACTGAAGTCCAGGGATGATACAATCCTCTCACTCTCAGAGACATCTGTCTGCGGATCAGTTTAGGACTGAAGTCCAGGGATGATACAATCCTCTCACTCTCGGAGACATCTGTCTGCGGATTAGTTTAGGACTGAATTCCAGGGATGATACAATCCCTCCTCGTCCACTAGGGACCATATTCTTGAAGACAACTGTCTACGGATCTATTCAGGGACCTAAGTCCAGGGATGATACAATCCCTCCTCGTCCACTAGGGACCATATTCTCAAAGACGATTGTCTACGGATCTATTTAGGGGCCTAAGTCCAGGGATGATACAATCCCTCCTCGTCCACTAGGGACCATGCATTGACCTCATCGTCATAACCGAAAACCTCATCATCAACCTCATCGTCGGAACAGGTAACCTCATCATCGACACACGTATCCTCATCATCTATACAAGTATCCACATCATCAATATATGTATCCTCATCATTGACCTTACCGTCGATATAGGCAATCTCATCATCAATACAGGTATCCATATCATCAATACAAGTATCCTCATCATCGATACAAGTATCCACACCATCAATACATGTATCCTCATCATCGATAGAAGTATCCACATCATCAATACATGTATCCTCATCATCGACCTTACCGTCGATATAGGCAATCTCATCATCGATACAGGTATCCATATCATCAATACAAGTATCCTCATCATCGATACAAGTATCCACATCATCAATACATGTATCCTCATCATCGATACAAGTATCCACACCATCAATACATGTATCCTCATCATCAACCTTACAATCGATATAGGCAATCTCATCATCGATACAGGTATCCACATCAATACCAGTATCCAAATATCATCATCGACCATATCACTCCCCCTTTCGAGGAGGGTCCTCCTGAACTATACCAAGCTTGTCTCGGAAATACTCAAACTTTACTCGAGACAGAGGTTTGGTCAATGTATATCAGCAACTCGAGCTTGATAGCTCCTTTCTGCACCATATCCCATATATGGAAATATCGGATCTCTATGTGCTTTGACTTTTCATGGAACATTGGATTCTTTGCCATCTTGATACAACTCTGGTTGTCACATAGGATCATAGTGGAGTCCACCTCTAAGTCAAACAGTCCTAATAACAACTTCTGAATCCATACTGCTTCACAACTAGCAAAGAAAGCAACTATATATATTCCGCTTCAGCTATGTTGAGAGCCACACTAGACTGCTTCCTGCTAAACCACGAGATCATGGCAGATCCCAGGCAATAACATTCACTCGATGTGCTCTTCTTGTCTGATACACTTCTTGCCCAATCAGCTTCTTGTGTAGCCATACAATCTGAAGTCATGATCTCCAAGACAACATATACCAAAGTCTATCGTACCCTTTAGGTACCTCACCACATGCTTTGCAACTATCAGGTGAACACATCTATTTTCCACTAAATATTGACTCAAGGTGTTCACATCAAAGCATATATCTGGCCTGGTATTCGTCAGATACATCAATGACCCAATATTCTGTATGTACAGAGTTACATCCACTAACTCTGATGAGTTATCCGCTAACAGATTCAAGTTGGAATCCATGAGAGTGGTCATTCCAACACATCAAATATTTTCAATATTTCTCAGCATACTTTCCCTGGTTGAGAAAGATTCCTTCTGAGCCTTTTCATGCTTCCAGTCCTAGGAAGTAATGCATCAATCCAAGATCATTCATCTCGAACTCTGTAGCGAGCTTCTTCTTTCTTTCCATGATCTGTTTCTCATTCCCTGTCAGAAAGAGATCATCCACATACAATCATAGTATCATCCATAACCTTAAGGTAAAGCTTAGGATCAAATTTACTCTTGGTAAAGCCCAAGCTTGTCAAGAAGCTATCAATTCTTCCTCTGTGACTGAACATCATTCACACTCTGCATTGAATGATCTTCTGCATAACTATATGTGCCATCTCTCGTCAGATGGGTCTACTGATATGATCCTTGAGATCATTCGAACTCTGTGGTGAGTTCCTTCTTGTATCCATGTCATCTGTATAAAGAAACCATCTTCAACCTTGTAGCAAGGGTTGAAATCCGCATCACCCATGGTGATCATTAATCTCATCAAATGACTATCGATCCTAGGTACCCGTATAAAGCTTTCTTCAATTGAATCCTGGAGTTTTCTCGATTCACATTTCTTCTTCAATTACACCATTAAGAGAATGGTCTTATCTAGCCACTTGGAGCAAACATCTCGTCATGATCCTCTTCCTCTTTCTAAGAGAATCTTCTAGCCACGAGCCTTCTATAGTATGTCTGTTTTGTAAATCTTCTTGTTGAACATCTATCACTTCTTCTATATTCATCATTCTTCATGATCTTTCCTACAAAACAAAGTCAATTGCATGATTAGTAATACTTCATAATCATCAAATCATGTTGACATGATAACCTATTATGCATACAGATATGATTCACATAGTTATGCAACTATCTTGACCAGGACTTTGGCACAATACTTTTCCATATCCTGTATGCATACAGTGGCTATCTAGATGCCTTCCATCTCTACCAGAACATACTATCAAGAGCGTGCACAGCTCTCGACATGTCAGCAAAGAGGTTTCATTCTAGACAAGCAACAATGGAATGTTTGTCCAACTTACCAATCATATGCATATTAGTAGTATACTATTCAATGCTATATGAATGCTTACACTCAACATGATATATTCCAGGAATACAAATATGCATACAACTATTACGAGCAATATCATTAAGAAGTAATTCAAATACTTATCTTTTTATGTCTTGTGAGGTTGCTTCCTTCTTGATCTCTACTTCCCTTCCATGTCATGAGCTTCTATCCATCCTTGACCACTATGCATGCTTAAGTGTGCACTAGTGTCATCATCATGATCTCATACATAATTATACATTCATTAGTATAAACTCAATATTATCACAACATTATGATCCTGAGTAATCTTGAATATGTATGGTCATGATCATTCAATACATGGGTATACTAAGATCCTAGCACAAAGTAGGATTCTAACTTGACATAGGAAAACATACCTGGATTAGTATACATGCTTAGTTATGTCTAACATACCCAAACAATATCTTTATTCTCTTCAATTATTTAGAGACCTTGTGCTAGTAACCTGCATACCTCATAAGTTAAGCATAGTAGAAATAAATCATACATACCTCGTAAGTAGAGCTTCTAAAGACTATGGATAAGTCCTTGTCTTTATGTCATCATGGTCATAGAACTTGATTTGTCTTTCTTGATGTACCTGTCTTTTGTTAGCAGATAAGACCATCCTCATACAACACCACAGGTGCATTAGTACAATCATATAACCTTGATCAAAGAATGTCTTCTATCATCACATGCATTCATACTTTTACTAGGGTGATAAGACAATTCTAAGATTAATCAAGATTGTACTAACCTTAATAGATTTCAACACATACTTGTATCTCCTCAAGTCATACCTTTCAGGATTGCTTTTAACCCAATCCACTTTGATTTACTGAAACTGGATCTGGAGCTGGATTAGGGTTTTTCAGAGAAACCTTAAAAAATCAAACTTTGAATTTCAAACTTCTAAATGGATGGAAAGATGCGGCTTACTGAGCTAATCAATCTGGTATACTTCAATTTTGAAAATTGCAAATTTTGACCCCTCAAAATTGCCTTTGAAACTTCTGGATTCACTGGACAGGACCCCAAACTAGGGTTTGATAAAGCCCACCCTTCTGCCCAACCAAAAGGTTCAATCCAAATCTCTAATATTTTATTTTTCTGAGGATCTTCCAGCCGTGGTCACAGACTTAAAAAATTCCTACTTTTGCAGAAGCCCTAATTTTCTACCTTTCGATCAAAATCCTGAACTAGGGTTTGATCAAGCCGAGCCTTCTTCCCAACCAAAAAATTTGATCTTGGTCTCTAAATTTTGATTTTGATGAGTATCATTCAGCTGTGGTCTCCGATTCCAAGAATTTCAACTTTCTCTGAAACCCTAATTTCCCATAGCAGTGACGATTCAAGAATGAAGGTGCTCAAAATCCAAATCTGTTTTAACATAAATATGCACCTGATTGTTTCTAGTGTAAATCCGAAATTACGAATCCACAGGTTCTAAAACTTCTTCCTGTGGTATCCCGACCTGTCCTCTTTCCAACCCCACAGGTCTGACCTCAATTGGATTCTCTGAGAGAGATTTATTCCAAGTGTCGCAACGTGACTTGTTTATGGGATAAAACAGGAGATCGAACTTGTACGGCGTTCCACGTGTCACTGGTTCAACTTCAGCCTCTGAAAAAGTTACCTGAGAAACTAAAATCCGTGCTCTACCTGTCAATTTTTACGAAATTTCATTTGGAGCTTCCTAGCCCAAGTTGTGACCTTTTTTCCCAGGTCACCTATTTATGACTTAGATTTGGAGGAGGCAGAAACCCTAACTTGTACTGATCATAAATCACAAAATACAATGAATTAGAGGCTTTCCTTTGGATACAAGGTACAGGGGGATGTTATGTACGACCTGTAAAGGTTTCAGATCCTGAACCTTCTCCAAAATGGAGTTATAGAGAAAGTTCCATGATGACTGGTTTTTGTTATATAAAACCCTAACCTTCAAATTGTCGCAAGTGAAGCAAGTGTTGTAAGTGCCATACATTGCCTTCCTTCAGGATAGCTTTGATACCATGTTAAGATTCAATATGCTAAGACATAAAATATCAGCATTACATTTCATTTCACAACAATAGCATATACAGGATCACTGAAAGAACAACAAGCACAACATAAACACAAGAGACACAGATTTATCCTGGGAAACCCTCATGGGGTAGAAAACCCTGCAAAGCTTCCTCAATATAGATGACCAACAAATACAAAGATGTAATCCACAAGCATGATCTCCTTCTCCTCCATAGAAGATCTCTCTCTCTCACTTATGTGCCATTCACAAGTGAGTGCACTGTGTGTTAAATGAGGAACACACCTCCTCTATTTATACACAACTCCGGCTTGACCTTTTACACTAACTAGGTCGGCCCCAACTTTAACCACTGGGTTAAACACCCCATTACAACTGACTCTAGGATGACCCCACTAAGGAATTCTAATAACCCAAGTTACCACATTCTCCACAGAGGAATAAACATCTCCGGATACATGATAAGGTCCCATCAGAGGAATGAAACATCTCGGAATAATAAAGTACACAATATAATATTCTCAGAAGTTACAATATTTCAACAGCTCTTTGTAGCTAAAACATAAGTTCTTTCTTCTCAAATCTCTCCTTGTTTGTTTTCTCATCCAACTTGTTCTTACCCAAACATTCCTTCTGAGGGGTATCTTTTCCTTGTTTTCTGGAGGGTTTGTGGGTTTTGGTGGAGGCTTGCTCTTGGGAATGGAATTTTGCAGGTCACAGTACCTGTTGATGGCATCTTGTAGAGTGATCGGACTGTAATCCTTCACCCAAACACGTAGTGGCTTGACTAGAGCCTCTGTAAATAACATAACCAACCGAGCCTTAGATATATTAGTCACCATCACTGTAATCCTCTAAAACTATGATATGAATGAGTCCGGAGAACTTGTTTGCTTGAGCTGGGATAGCACCCTAAAATGTATTTATGGATCTTTCTTGTCAAAGCGCTCTATGAGCCTTTACGTAAAGTCCAAATAAATTGTAATGCTAGCATGGCCTAGTGTCTCCATCCCATGGTACTACCACTCATGGGATTTCCCATCCAAATGTAAGGTGGCGAACTTAATGGCTTTTGCTTCCATCATCTTATTGAGTTGGAAATAAGTATCCAACTTTTGCACCCAGGTCCTAGTTGTGCATCATGTTGACCCATCAAAATGAGGAAGTGTTAACTTCCCAACTGTCCATTGTAGCTCAAAATTTAGAGTGTGGGATTCCCTTGGCCTATTCCTGCTTTTATTGTTGTAGAAGTTCACAAAAGACATAACATAATGGAAATCATCACCCAAAGTCCTATATTCTTACAAATGTGCCCCAAATGGATCATCCTATCCTACCTGCCTTGCATTACCTGTCGATGGACTATCCAAGAAAGTAGGTAGGAGAGGTCTGGGAGTCCTGCCATATATATGGGGGTGGCTTTGCATAGTAGTGTGAGCGTGGCTCGTGTCTACGTGGTTCCCATTTCCAGCATTTGACCCCCTATCACCATTGTTTCCTTGTCTATATTGGCTCCTCATAGTGTGGTTTACTAACTGGCCCATTATTGTCATCAAATCCTTTTGGCCCTTAGCCAAGTTGTTCAAGGCACTAATAAGGCTACTAAATGCCTATTCATCCCTGTCTCTGGCATGGGTTCTTTTCCTTTGTCCATTTCAAGGTGTGCCTCTATTTCTTCCTTGTCTAAAATTGGTTCCCGACTCCTATGTCCCTGTCGCTTGTAAGTTATATTTTTCCTGTCATCTGGATTCATTTAGCTGATTATAATCTCATGTTCCTCTTGATTTCCCACAGGTCATGAAGAACATTCTCAGATACAACTATAGTGTCCTAAACCCAACTAAACTTGAGATTTTCACTACCTAATGATTGGATTATGAATTTCCATCAAACACTTAGGAATCTTAATAGTGACTACTGTAGATTATAGATTTGATTCAACTGAGTTCGCTATGTTTTAGTGATGGATGTACTGGCGAACTCAAGTCAAACACTTAACAAGAATGTTACTATTGGTCAAATCTTATTTAGAAGGCACTTAAGATAGAGTTTTGGGCTTGGCGTTTTATCAAACACTTACCTGATTATTCATGTACGTGTTGATTGTGCAAGTCTGGTCATATTTGGTCATTAACATAAAACATGCCAAACTGATATAACCACACAATTTAACAATTATGCCACAGCAAGGGATTATTGCATTAATGCCCTTAGATCTACTCAACACGCAGTGAATATATGATTAAACTAGTACCAACAATATAGAAAAATAAGCTCAGATTTGCATAAGGTCTCAAACCTGGCAATATCCAGTAGTTAACAATAATTCTCGAGGTCTGAAAATGAGGAACAATATGTTGGGTAAGTTAGACCCATATATGGCAACTTTTGGAAGCAAATAGATGTGTTTTATATGACCCTCGTGCAATGAGAAACTCCCACCAAAATAATCCTACACTTAGTGGTCACGCACAATAGTTGATAAAGTATATTCTAGGCCAATACATACAAAAATATTCTAACCAACAAGATGAAAAAATGAGGCCCTCGTTCCACAAAATTACTCTTTGGAAGTTGCAGCTCAAGAGTATGGGACTGTAGCAGACTTTTATAGTGTTTGGAATTAAATTTTGTTGATCACGACAATAGTTACCCTCTACGAACTCGACCAACAATAGATATCACTATGTTTTCCTTTAAATGCCAACAATAAGTTGCTTCCCAACAATCAAATTTTTCCTTAAAGGAGGAAACCTAGCCCAAAATGCAATACATGTATCCAACTTCTGCACCTAGGTCCTAGTTGAGCATCATGTTAACCCATCAAAATGAGGAAGTGTTAACTTCCCAACTATCCATTGTAGCTCAAAATTTTGAGTGTGGGATTCCCTTGGCCTATTCTTGCTTTTAATGTTGTAGAAGTTCACAAAAGACATAGCAGAATGGAAATCATTACCTAAAGCCATGTATTCGTACAAATATACCCCAAATGGCTCATCCTGTCCTACCTTCCCTGCATTATCTACAGATGGACTATCCAAGAAAGTAGGTAGGAGAGGTCTAGGAGTCCTACTATATAAATGGGGGCGGCTTTGGATAGTAGTGTGAGCGTGGCTTGTGTCTGCATGGATCCCATTTTCAACATTTGACCCTCCGTCACCATTGTTGCCTTGTCTATTTTGGCTCCTCACAGTGTGGTTTACTAGCTAGCCCATTAATGCCATCAACTCCTTTTGTCCCTTAGCCAAGTCATTCAAGGCACTAATAAGGCTATTAAATGCCTATTCCTCCATGTCTCCCATGGTTTCTTTTCCTTTGTCCATTTCAGGGTGTGCCTTTATTTCTTCCCTGTCTAAAATTGGTTCCCTACTCCTATGTCTTTGTCGCCTGTAAGTTATATTTTTCCTGTCATCTGGATTCATTTAGATGATTATAATCTCATGTTCCTCTTGATTTCCCACAGCTGGTGAAGAACATGCTCCGATACAACTGTAATGTCCCAAACCCAACTAAACTCGGTATTTTCACTACTCAATGATTGGATTATGAATTTCCATCAAACACTTAGGAATCTTGCCAATGACTACTGTAGATTATATATTTGATTCAACTGAGGTCACTATGTTTTAGTGACAGATGTACTGGCGAACTCAAGTCAAACACTAAACAAGAATGTTACTGTTGGTCAAATCTTATTTAGATGGCACTTAAGATAGAGTTTTGGGCTTGGAGTTTTATCAAACACTTACTTGATTATTCATATACGTGTTGATTGTGCAAGTATGGTCATATTTGGTCATTAACATAAAACATGCAAAACTAATATAACCACATAATTTAACAATTACGTCACAATAAGGGATTATTGTATTAATACCCTTAGATCTACTCAACACTGAGTGAATATATGATTAAACTAGCACCAACAATATAGAAAAATAAGCTCAGATTTGCATAAGGTCTCAAACCTGGAAATATCCAATAGTTAACATAATTATTGAGGTCTGAAAATGAGGAACAATATGTTGGGTAAGTTAGACCCATATATGGAAACTTTTGGAAACAGATAGATATGTTTTCTATGACCCTCGTGCAATGAGAAACTCCCACCAAAATCATCCTACACTCATTGGTCATGCCCAATAGTTGATAAAGTATATTCTAGGCCAATATATACACAAATATTCTACCCAGTAGGATGAATAAATGAAGCTCTCGTTCCACAAAATTACTCCCTAGAAGTTTCAATTCAAGAGTATGGGACTGTTGCAGACTTTTACAGTGTTTGAAATGGAGTTTTGTTGGTCACAACAATAGTTACCCTCTATGAACATGCCCAACAATAGATATCACCATGTTTTCCTTTAAATGCCAGCAATAAGTTGCTGCCCAACAATCAAATTTCGCCTTAAAGGGGGAAACCTAGCCCAAAATGCAATGTATGCCATGTGTAGTGAAGTGAAGCCCCATATTTGTCAACCTCAACATGTGCTTCAGAAGTTTTAACTCAGAAACGATGGCAGTGATTTCTTAGTACGTCCAGACCCTTTTCTAAGCAACATAGTCACTTCTTGGTTGTTAACTAGTGTAATTGATGGTGCGCCCCTTCTATGAACAAATCCCTTTTAAAAGAATCCATTTCCTTTACTTCTCAGTTGTTCCAAGTTTGGCGCCCTCTAGTATATGCCATAATATCCTTCAAACCTACCTAGAATTCTTCATTCACCTGTAAACAAATTTCTCCTTTGATATCTCTGAAGCCCTTTGGAAGATATTCCCTATTCAATCCAGGGTGGATCTTGCACCACCAAAGACGGATCTTCTCTAAGGGTTTTCCAAACCCTCACTCTTGAGCTCATGCTCTCCAAAATTCTTTTCAAATGTCAAATCACAATAATGAAGGAAATCTCGCTTATTCCCCTTTTTATAACATCATTCCCTTTTTTTTTTTTGCCCTTTTTCATTTAAAATAATAAAAGGTCATTTTCGGTTTTATTTTAATAAACTGAGTTTTTATAAAGTTATCTTTACTTTATTAACATGAAAATAACTTCTAACTTTTAATTTATTTCTCCAACCCATGTCACCCCTTTTTAATGTTGATTTTTGTTTACTAGGGACTTCCTTGGTTAATTAATCCCCTTCTTTTAACTCAACTATAGACCATGGGGATCAATTGGGCTAATCCTTCGATCTCCTAGCCATCATGCGGGAGGGGACATTACTGTTGAAAATTTACGAAGGAAGTGTTTGTTCACCTAATCATGCCTTTGTTGGGTATGTTATATCTCTTCACATGGTCGCTGCGTGTACAACACGATCCCTACGGCACCTTCGATTCGCCTGCGCCGGGCGCGTCCGGAGGGGGGGGTTTAGAGGGGGGGGGTAGCCCGACAGGGCCCACCCCCTTCGTTTCGGACCGTTAGGTTCCGAAACGACACGGAGGGGGCCGTTAGGCCCCCGGAGTCCGCGCGGAGCGCAAAATTTTTTTGGGTTGCTTTTTGCTTTTTTGCTTTTTCGCGATTTTCGACCCATTGTACTCTATCTAATTCTGGTAAAAGGAATTAGGGTTGTAACCTAATTCGGGTAAACGAATTAGGGTTTTAGATGCTGCAGAATACCATTTATTGTATTGTACATGTAAAATAAACATATAATGAGAAAGGAGCTATGCGGCTCTAAGTTTTGCTGGTTTTTTTTCCCGGTTAAGGGTTTCCAGGTGAAAATCTCTGTGTAATGTGTGTGCCATTGTGTGTTTTTCTGTAAATGTTTAAGAATCATATAAGTTTGTACTTCACTGTTAAGGTTTAAAACTTACATTTGGTATCAGAGCAATTTTGGGTTCAGAGGGACGCCTTTGTTTCCAGGGGTTTGGCTCGATCTTGGATTTGTGATAAACCTGGTTTCAGTGGGAGCTTTGCAGCGGTGATTTATTCTTTGTTTAAAGAATGGCGAGCGGCTCTAGATTCGAGATTGAGAAATTTAATGGTCAGAGCTTTGAGCTATGGAAGCTCAAAATGGAAGATCTTCTGGTAGATAGAGAACAATGGATCGCTGTAGATCCAGGTACCATGCCTACTGGTGCGGTAAAAGAAGAATGGGAAAAGCTGGAAAGAAAAGCAAGGAGCACCATTCGTCTTTGCCTCGCAGATTCGGTATTGGTGAACGTATCTGGAGAAGACAGTGCAAAGAAGCTATGGGACAAACTGGGAAATCTGTATCAGTCAAAGTCCCTAGTAAATAAGCTATTTCTGCGAAAGAAATTGTACCTTCTGAGGATGACTGATGGAGACTCTGTATCAGAGCATCTAAACGCCTTCAATACTCTGGTAAGTCAGTTGACATCTGTTGGTATTGCACTTGATGATGATGAAAAGTGTATTAGTCTGTTGTGCTCTTTGCCAGATTCATGGGATAATCTGGTCATAGCTATTGGGAGTAATGCAACCACGCTAAACTTCGAGAATGTGGTTGCATCCCTACTATCGGAGGAAATGAGGCGGAGATCCATAGATAGTTCAGCCAAGGATGCCTTATTTGTAAGAGGTCGCCCTGGAGACAAAGCTAAAAATAAGTCTTCAGGTGGTAGATCTAAATCTAGAGGGAGATCTAAATCTCCAGGACCTTCTGTAAGAAAATGCTGGAAGTGCGGAAAAGCTGGGCATTACAAGAAGGATTGTAAATCAAAAATTACTGATAAAAGTAGAGGACCTAATGACGCTCCATCCGCAGATGGGAAAGAATCTACAGAGGAAGGAGGAGATGTGTATCTGGCATCTTCAAGTACACATGCAGAGCATGATTCGTGGTTGATTGACTCAGGTGCGTCTTATCATATGACTCCTCACAGGGAGTGGTTTTCTGAATACGAAAAATATGATGGAGGAGATGTATTTCTGGGAGACAACTCGGTAGCGAAAATCATAGGTCGAGGAAAGGTCAGGCTACTGCTCAAAGATGGAAGGGTTAAAACTCTTCCCGGGGTTCTGCACATTCCAAAGTTGGCTAGAAACCTTATATCTGTAAGTAAAATGGATGATGCAGGTGTGAAAACTTTATTTGAAAAGAACACATGCAAGATGGTTCGAGAGTCATTGGTGCTGATGAGGGGAGTTCGGATTGGAACTCTATACAAGTTGTTGGGAAGCACCTTCAAAAATGGATGTAACAGCACTATTGTTTCTGAGGGTAAAAATGAAGAAGACAGAGTCCTTACTGTCTCTAGTGAGAAGACATCGCTATGGCATCGAAGGCTGGGACATATTGGAGAAAAGGGTCTTCGACTATTACAAGGTAAAAGTATGGCTGAAGGCATGTCTGATTTCACATTAGATTTCGATTTCTGTGAACATTGCTTATATGGTAAACAGAATCGGGTACGATTCTCATCTGGTGTTGTAAGAGCTAAAGGAATCCTAGAATTAATACACAGTGATGTTTTTGGACCTGTGCCTGTTCCATCACTAGGTAAATCTGTGTATTATGTTTCATTCATAGATGATTTCTCAAGAAAAACTTGGATTTATTTCCTGCGTAAGAAATCTGAGGTTTTTAATAGATTCAAAGAATTTAAGGCTCTTGTAGAGAATCAAACTGAGAAGAAAATAAAAGTACTCAGAACAGATAACGGTGGAGAATTCTGTGAAAGTGAATTTGAGGAGTTCTGTAAAACGTGTGGAATAGCAAGGCAAAAGACTACTCCATACACACCTCAACAGAATGGGGTTGCGGAAAGGATGAACAGGACATTGATGGAAAAGGCAAGGAGTATGCTCAGTGGTGCAGGGCTAGCACAACAATTCTGGGCAGAAGCTGTTGACACTGCGTGTTACCTAGTGAATAGGACACCCACATCAGCGTTGGTTGACAAGACACCTCATGAGGTTTGGACTGGTAAGAAACCCTCTCTCTCTCATCTCAGAGTGTTTGGGTGTGATGCTTTTGTACATGTTCCAAAGGAGAAAAGGAGCAAGTTGGATAATAAAGCGGAAAAATGTATCTTCATTGGTTACAAGGATGGAGTGAAAGGTTACAAGCTGTGGAACCCAGTAAAAAGGCAAACAGTTTACAGTCGAGATGTGATCTTCAGAGAAGTTGAAAGCACTTCCAAGATTGAGGATGTACCAAAGGAAAAGGATTCAGAGAAGCTACACTTTGATATCAAGGATGAAAGAGGTGATTCTTTTGAGGAACCAGATTCGTCTGAATCAGATGAGGAGTCAGAATCGTCTGAATCAGATGAAGAGGCGGATCCACAGACTCCGGTATTGAGGAGATCTGACCGAGAAAGAAGGCAAGTTGAAAGGTACAGTCCCCCTGATTTTCGTTCTAATTTTGTGTTATCTATTACTGATGATGATCCTAGAACTGCTAAAGAGGCAATGGATTCAGAAGATAGTAAACTATGGAAGAAGGCCATGATAGAAGAAATGGATGCCTTGGACAAAAATGAGGCATGGGATCTGGTTGAGTTGCCCGAAGGAAGAAAGCCTATTGGAAGCAAATGGGTATTCAAGAAGAAGTTAAACGCAGCAGGTAAAGTAGAGAAGTACAAGGCTCGACTAGTAGCGAAAGGTTATTCCCAAATTGAGGGCATCGATTTTGGTGAGATTTTTTCACCTGTTGCAAAATTAACTTCTATTAGATTTCTTCTATCTATTTCTGCTGCTTTTGATCTTGAAGTAGAACAGATGGATGTAAAGACGGCTTTCCTACATGGAAATCTTAATGAAGAGATCTATATGAAGCAACCAGAACGGTTTGTGGTGAAAGGAAGAAAGGAGCTTGTCTGTAAGCTGAAAAAGTCTCTCTACGGTTTGAAACAATCTCCCAGAATGTGGTATCAAAAATTTGATACTTATATACTGGGACTTGGTTTCTCAAGAAGCAAAGCTGATCACTGTGTTTATTTTAAGCTAATTGGTGATCATTTTATTTATGTAATTTTGTATGTTGATGATATGTTGCTAATTGGAAACAACAAAGAAATCATCAAGGATGTCAAGAATCAGCTGTCATCTGAATTTGACATGAAAGATCTTGGTGCTGCAAATTTCATTTTGGGCATGGAAATAAAAAGAGACCGTGAAAACAGGATACTCTGGTTAAATCAGAGGAAATATGTTGAAACGATATTGAAGAGATTTAATATGCAGGAAAGCAAACCAGTGAAGGTGCCCATTCCTGTAGGTGTAAGGTTATCTGCAGAACAGTGTCCCACGACACAAGAAGAGGTAGAGGACATGTCTCATGTTCCCTATGCTAGTGCAGTTGGCAGTCTGATGTATGCCATGGTCTGTACTAGACCAGATATAGCCCATGCAGTGGGAGTTTTGAGTAGATACATGTCAAAACCAGGAAAGGAACATTGGACTGCAGTAAAGAGGGTCTTCAGGTATTTGCGTGGCACTGCAGATTCTGCAATCTGCTACCAAGGAAGACCCGGTCTAAACAGAGAGATAGATATACAAGGATTTGCTGATGCTGACTGGGCTGGAGATCTTGATCACAGAAGATCTACAAGTGGCTACGTTTTTAATCTATTTGGAGGAGCAATCAGTTGGATGAGTAGAAGACAAGCTGTAGTTGCACTCTCAACTACAGAAGCTGAATACATGGCAGCTACCCATGCAAGTAAGGAAGCTGTATGGTTGCAAAGATTGTGTTCAGGTATTGGTATTGTTCAGAATGCAGTAAAAATTGGTTGTGATAGCTCAAGTGCTATATTTCTGGCAAAGAACCCTGCTTATCACTCGAGGACAAAGCACATTGATGTGCAGTACCATTTCGTCAGAGACATGGTTGAACAGAACAAAGTGTTGCTGAAAAAGGTTGACACTTTGGTCAATGTTGCAGACTCTTTGACAAAGTCTGTGAGTACTCAGAAGTTCTCTTGGTGCAAAGAGAACATGGGCATTGTTGCCCTGAATTGTTGAAGTCATAAATTTCTCCTGTATGTGAAGAGAACAACAAGTGGGAGAATGTTGGGTATGTTATATCTCTTCACATGGTCGCTGCGTGTACAACACGATCCCTACGGCACCTTCGATTCGCCTGCGCCGGGCGCGTCCGGAGGGGGGGGTTTAGAGGGGGGGGGTAGCCCGACAGGGCCCACCCCCTTCGTTTCGGACCGTTAGGTTCCGAAACGACACGGAGGGGGCCGTTAGGCCCCCCGGAGTCCGCGCGGAGCGCAAAATTTTTTTGGGTTGCTTTTTGCTTTTTTGCTTTTTCGCGATTTTCGACCCATTGTACTCTATCTAATTCTGGTAAAAGGAATTAGGGTTGTAACCTAATTCGGGTAAACGAATTAGGGTTTTAGATGCTGCAGAATACCATTTATTGTATTGTACATGTAAAATAAACATATAATGAGAAAGGAGCTATGCGGCTCTAAGTTTTGCTGGTTTTTTTTCCCGGTTAAGGGTTTCCAGGTGAAAATCTCTGTGTAATGTGTGTGCCATTGTGTGTTTTTCTGTAAATGTTTAAGAATCATATAAGTTTGTACTTCACTGTTAAGGTTTAAAACTTACAGCCTTGGGGTGGACAATGACTCTTTAATTGGTGACCCCTAGTCATATTTAATTAATGAAGTGAGATGCACTTTATAATTTTAAAGTCACTTTATTAAAAGTTAAAAGTCATGGTTTATCCTAAGTTCACATTTAATAAAAGTCAAGTGAGTGATTAATTAAAAGGGGGGGCTCGTACTTTATTAAATGACATGGGGTGCACTAAATGCCATTTATTAATTATTTAATTGAGTATTTAATGAGAACCTCTCATCTAATCTAATCTGGGCCATTAGATTGAAAGAGGAAGTTATCATGATAAAAAAGGACTAGGGCAAGGCTTTCATCATTCATTATTCACTTTTCAAAGAGAAGATTTGGAGAGGAGGAGAGGAGAGAAAAAGAGGGTTTGAAGAGAATTTGAACCAACAGGAGGAAGAAGACAAAACCTAGCACAAATTTCGAGGACAGGCTGGGCACATTTTCCAAGGAGTGAATCTGTACAGTAGGGTGACCGTACATCAACACATATTTCGAAATCCGTACAGTAAGATTTTTGACAGTTCTGTACAATATGAATTCCAAGGCAGAGTTTGACACAAAATTTGAGGAGAAAGTACAACATTAAATGTTGTTCAAGTTGTACAACATGCACAGAATTCGAGGCTGATTTCTGGGGAATAGAATTCGAGGCTGATTTCTGGGAATAGAAATCGAGAAAAGCATTTACGTACAGTCACACATGTGAGCAGTTTGGCACTATTTTCGAGGGTTCCGTACAACAAATTTTCAGTGAGACTTTGACATGCTTTTTGAGATGAAAAGCCGAGATAAGTACAATTCTGATTTTTGTAATTTTGTTGAAGAAAAATAAAATCTCTCTCAGAAACAGGTTTTCCCTTCAGGGTTTTATCCTGGACCTATTGGTCAAAATATTTGTGTTATTTTATGTGTGAATGACTGTCATAAATTTATGAGTTTGAATTTATTGACTGAAAATTAAATTTCTGAGTTGTAAAAATTTGAAAAAGTATCTCATGTGTTTCAAGTTGAAGTCATTTTTGTGAATAAAAATGTGCACACTGGGGTTTGGGAATTAAACCATGCAAATAAGCTTCTAAGCTTGAAACCGAGTTGGGGTTACAAAAACTTTAAATTACATAAGAGCTAAGTTAGAAATCACCCAAGGATATCTAGTACAACAGTGATAGTGGCCACCCATTGGTATTGACACAAAGGCATGCATTTCAATGTATTTGTTGTTCCTTACGAGGTCATGCATGGGCATTTTAGCACCATGATTGTGCTTTAGACAATTACTACACCCAAAGCCCATATATCATTTTCTTAACCAAATTAGTTGGCTATTGGTTGTGGATTAATTCCACATTTGAAGGTATTGTGGCATATATCATTAATTCATATTCAACCACCAAGAAGGAAGGAAACCTAGTTGAAGGTTGTCACTTCTACATGAAATCAAAATTCAACGAGAGAAGACATTCCATCGACTCTGTGTGAAAAGCGTCACATTGTTATTTTCACACCACAGGGTGTGAGGTAGAATACTTCCATTGAATGCAAATACTGGTGTTTTGAAACCCCGCAACAATCCGATAAATTGTGGATGTCAAACCCGACAATCAAGGAGCTTAATCTGCAGACCATGAAGATCATGTTCAATTTCTCTAAAGGACAATCAATGCACGATCAAAGGGGATTATAGTTGGGCTTATGAAGCGGCTACATTGCTTTTGTTAATACCCTTGCAAGGAAGTAGAAGGTTCCATGTCAATCAACGGATTAAGAAAGAACAATCATGTC
The DNA here is from genome assembly GCA_027924585.1 of Larix kaempferi. Taxonomy (NCBI): domain Eukaryota; kingdom Viridiplantae; phylum Streptophyta; class Pinopsida; order Pinales; family Pinaceae; genus Larix; species Larix kaempferi. The sequence goes on from BSBM01000660.1 coordinate 11,969,723, forward strand.
ATTCCCAAGGGAAGGCAACCCTAAAATTAAATGTGAACTTGAGTTGTTGTCGCTATTTAACGAAAGATAAAAGTAGTGATGGGTCATAACTAACATGTTCAATATAGCTCCCACTTAAAGATAAATTTTGAAGGGCATCCAAATAAGAGAGATGACATATTTAATATTAATAAACAATTTTAAAATAAATAAAAATAAATAAATAAAGGGTTATTCAATCAAGTATTTTAAGAGGAGATTTAAAAATGGATAATTTATCCAATAGAAATGGAAGTTAAACAAATTCAAGTTCTTCACACAACTGACCTCATTTCAGAGGGAATTTGAGTTCGCTTTGAGGACAAACCTCTTCTAAAGGAGGAGGCAATGTTGTGTATATAAATTACACATCATTAATAAATATATATTAATTTACTAGACAAGAATATAATAATATTAACATAATTACGAAAATGTATTTTGAAGAGACATAACCTTATAAAAGATCATCTTAAAAAGGCCTATATAAGCTTGGCCATTCCTATTATAATTTATCATTTAATATTCATCATCATATATATATATTGTCTTCTTACAGTTATTATTAAACATTATAAGCTTCCACAACTTATAGCGCTACATTATAATGAATACTACTTGGTGAAACTACACTCCAAATTCTACTAAGATCACCCACATTTACTTCACCACTCCATTTACATCATCCTCTTCTTAACCTAGTGCAACAATTGCAATAGGTACATTTTCAAAAATCCTTTTTCCCTTAGGTGTACCTGGAATAACAAACCACCATTTTTTGTTAAATACATCAAGATAAAAGAAAACTTGTTCACATTGTTATGGAAGCACAAACATTTGTCCTAATATGATTACATATATATAGCATTTGGTCTAATATGATATATGTGTGTGTGTGTTGTCATATTAAGCCAAATGTTTGTGCTTCCATAGCAATGTGATCAAGTTTTATTTTATATATATATATATATATATATATGTCCTCCAATAAAACATATAAAATCATTTACATAAAAAATCACACGTTTAAAGTACCTACATTCCAACTAAATTATCTCTTTAATGATGCCCACATAATGAAGTTGTCTTTCTATTGGGTTTGTATCTCATGAGCTTCCATGAAATGTTTGAACAAATTAAGGGCACACTCCCCAAACATAATCTGTTTGTTTTCTACAATCCGCACTCTCCACTCTAAAATGATAACCATATACATTGCAGGATATGTTTGTACCTAAATGCATAGAAAAATTTCCATATTATAATCATTAATTAGATTTACATTTGTAAAATTATTTATGCAATTAATATCATGATCAATCCAATATTACATAATGTCCATTTACATCCAATTCATATATTTGATGAATCTACTTCACTTTCCTTGTTAACTAGTCTCAAATTTAGAATTTGTTCCTTCGTTTATGCACTCTCCTACCTGTTGATAATATAATTTTACAAGCAGAATATGAGGGTTTGACCTCCTAAATGATTGTATGTCTTCCTATCATGTTTTATGCATATTATTTTATATCACCACCCATTTTCTAGTAGACTCCATATTAAACAAGATGAATTTATTCATTTTATCCCATTCAACCTCATTTGCAATGCCAGTGAACACTTAATATTATTCATTTTTACAAGGAAAATAATTATTCTTAAATAACACAATTGTGGCTATATATATGTAAAAATTTGGGTTTGTGTCCTTTATATGTAGGGTATGTGCATATATTTAACATAGATGTTATTTAAAGAGTATGTATAAGATTTGTTTAATAAATATTTTATCACATAGTAAGGAAATCATATATTACCATATACATTAAACATGAAAAACTGTTAATTTTAATAAACATATTTCTTTCATTTTAAAAAATATTAAATTTCATTTTAGAAAGAAATTTTAATATATGTTAATTTTATTCTTAAATTTTTTCAATATACTCTAAATTAAAAGATAATAATATTGATTTTAAGATAACTACAATAACTTCAAATTTAATAAATTGTAAAAAACTTAAAACATGCTTATGGTTAATATATGTTTTTAACATCAAAATGCATGTAGAGTAAGATTTATTAAGTTTACAAAATAAATTATTTTTAATTCCATTTATGTGACAAATAAAAATTCAAATTCCAATATATTTTAGGTATAGAAAACAAGTTTATTATTTCTAATATATGTAACTTTCATAAAACCATAAACATGAATATGATTAATATCTATTTTAAATATACAAATGAAATTGTATCAATGAGTCAAACATAATCCAATCATACAACTGTATCAGTGAGCCAAACAGTGAATAAAGTGAGAAAAAACAAATACAGGCAAAAATAAAGCTTCACCTCAAACCTCAAACCTTGGAAGTGCTTATGCCCAAGACAAGTGAGTTATTTTAGATCTCACACAAGAATTTTACATCTCGTGGACTCCACTCTTTCTAAAAACGTTGGCATCCTGCCTCTATGAGACTTCAAAGCTCTAGATCATTGACGTTCACATCAAAATAAATCTTATGAATTTTCTTGATATGTCAAAATGAACTCCGCCATGTAACACCAAAAGGAAAGTAAGTCCATTCCATAGTGAACATTCTCCTCCAATGCTAACCAAATTGCTCCTTAGATGACTCACACGAGCTCAATACTATTGATATTTATTGCAACTTGCCAAGTGTATTTACAAAAGGTGGACACGTTTGGAATCTGGATTCTTCTGAATTTCCACCTTAGAAAAACGTTGTTTGTGTACTTTTTTTGGGCACTTAGCTTAAATATCCATGTCCGGAAGATGTAAGTTTGTAACTTCAGCTATAATTTTCTACCGCTCATTGTCCAATTGATTCACTGGAGTTGGAATTTCATTATAGATTCCTAAATTTCATTACGTGTTACTAGCTGGTCTATGCCCAATAAAACAAAACAGATACAAAGCGACCCGCTAACCTAAACAACAAATACTCAATGCATTAAGGCGACTACTGCTAATGTGTGGATTAATTAATTAAATAAATAAAGGGTATGCTTAGCGTTTAACATATCCTATGAGCTATAAATATTTATTTTCCTTCCGTAATGATGGGTAAATTTGGAACTCTAAATTTTATTTGAAGTGTAATTTACAAAATATACTTCTAGGAAGGGCAAGACCCCTTTGGAAGGGCGAGGAAGGATTCAATTTTGATCATTACTAGAAATACTTAATTTACTAAAAAATGTCAATGGAATGCCGGGAGCAAATATAATGCATGAGACGGCACTAGAAAACCACTTTAATAGGGGGTGATTTCTGGTTCCCCAAAGAATTTCTATTAAAGAGCCTTACAATCAGGGACAAACATTGTTCATCAAATTTTCAGTAGTCTCAAATTACAAGCATGCGCCATCTTCCTATTTGAAGAAAAAATCAAAACAAGAACTGTATAATAGGCAGCCTATAGGGAATGATTATTCATGTACTTGAGGTTTCTCACAACACATATGCTAGACCTTATCTCTCCATATTTTTACTCCAGTTCAAAAACAAATGGGCCACAATTGCTTGGCAATATAAAAAAGACAAATTGACTAGAGACCCCAGGAGCATCAAATTAATACTAAAATACAATGGCGAGTGCATATTATTATGGAGAAATAATGATATGATCACCGTTAGAACTTTACATGCAGCGATAACAAACTGCCATTCAAAACTTTATAATGGAATCTGTAATGGAGCTAATAGAATACAAGTGTGCTTCTGCTATGCATCTCAAGTCTTTCTTCCTTGCATCCAAAACCTTCAAGGCAGAGCAATCTGGCCATGGTCTAGAGGATGTAAGAATAATTACAAAAGAAGGATAAAAAAATCGCCCACACTATGGGCGCAGAGGATTACTCGCCAACAATAGCATTTTCTCAGCGTTGATAGTGTCTTCAGTCTAAGCAGACTTCACGTTCACAGTGAGCCTTTCAGTTTCAACAGTTCGGTCTCCAAACTCAGCATTGGCTTCAGGGGTGTCTTCCTCACTGGGTGGTACAAATTGCCAAAACAAAGGTAAATACTTTTCCCATTCTTTCAGAACTGCAGAGCCCTTGGTGCTTCCAGTCTTGTTCTGTACGATGAAATTGAACATTGGAATGAAGGCCACATCAGATTTCCAAACATAACCAATAATCTGGTGCAATTCTACCAACATAGACTGATGTATATGCTTACGAAATGATCTTGCAAGAATACAAATCTCTCCTGAATAAATACTACACATAAGCATATTGTTTAATAGCCTATTGGAAACTAATGTTGAAAAGTAACACTTTCACTGCAAACAGAATCTACCAAAAAATGGTTGATTACCACGTGAGTCTCTATCAATTGTTTTAGTTGTATTTGACCAACGGGAGCAACTACTCTTTGGATCTTCACTATCTCTTTGTTTACCTGCATTTCAAACATTTTATCAGAATAGTATACAAAATCCTCAAATTTATTTTCTTTCATGCACAAACACAGTTGAAGCTGGTAGGTTGGCCTTCTGCAAAATCTTTTGTTTATGCATTTTTTTTTTCACATTTTAATAACAATAGAATCATATTTTTTTCATTTTCATCTCCAATTTTTTAAAAGAATGAAACTTTGACATCTTAAGATTCATGCCACAGATAATCCCAAACGCTCCTCATCTCCCATGGGAATAAAAAAGCAACCTAAGAAATCAACAGGAAATGCATGCATGACACATTTTATGAAACCACAAACTGTTTTTGTAAAGTTAAGCACATGGTTAGGAAATACTCATTAGGAACTCTTGGAGACAAGTTGGATGCTGGTCCAATGCTTGAGTCAAGAGGGTTGAACTGAGGAAAGTATGCATGATCGTTCATTGCACATAGCACATTACTTCATACTGCACCTAGTAGAATGCCCTTCTAAAAAAATGTTGACCATCCTCATACACAAGAAGATGCCTAAGCATGGGAAAAGGGCCCACTCCTAGAGTTTGACCAAGTAAATCTAACTTTGGAGTTAATTTTTCACATTTATTATCCTGCAGTAAGCGCATGGAAACATAGATAGAACCAGATTTAGATATGGACAAGCTAGATCTTTTGAAACATCAAAATCTGGATATGGGGAAATGAGATATATAAAAAATATCAATATACATTTTTATATTTTGTTAAAAAGGGAACACTAGCCAGAAACATACAAAATACAGTTTTCTCAATATATTTTGCTCCAAATCACTCTCGCAAACTCAGAAATGCCAAGTGCTTTGAAAATTCATTTTTATTTTAGTATGTTGGGGAAGGGTTATTTTATAGGAAAACATTAGGGTTTAGGGTCCCACACTTTGCTTTTATTAATTTTAATTTTATGCTTTTTTTAAATGTGGTTTTTGGAGGATCCATCAGCTTAATGCTTCTAGCGAAGCCAAAAACAGATCTGGAGCAAATCCTCTCGTGCTTCTAAACTAGAAACGTCTCCAGCCAAATCTGCATCCACAGAAATGTAGATCCTGGACCTTCCTTTGGTGGATCCAGTAACTATGCCTGTGCTTCCTATCCAAAAATGGCTGGAATAGAGATGGATATTTAATTTTCTTCCCTAACAAATATGCTTGATCATGAGCAGAGAGATGGAATTTGTCTTTACACTAGCAATTGTTTTCTCTGTAGGATCCTCTGCAATGTTGCTAGAGCTTGATAATGAACAAATGATCTAATATGCTTTTAACGAGGGACATTCAAAGGTCCAAGTCACTGAGGTATAACAAGCTCCAAACAGCCATGTGGTCACAGAGAATACAGCTTGGAAAGTTGATGATGCCCCTCAAGAATTACACACATATTTTGGACCCCTTTTTGTATATGCATTGAAAAATACATTAGAATAAACTGGGAAATTTGATTTACTTGCAAACCTGATTAAACAGAAAGAATAAACCAATTTTTCATAAGCAGTCACCACTTGTCATTGGCAATCTATCATAAAAAGATAGGGGGTTGAAACATAAAAGTATTTCATTTGCATTGTACTACATGTTCACTGATTATAAGAAGTGACAAGGCTCTTCCTGCCACTATTGAAACATAAAAATATTTAATTTGCATTTTACTAAATGTTCAATGATTATAGGAAGTGATAAGGCTCTTTCTGCTACTGTTGACATTGATGTGTAAGCCATAGGGAAGAAAACTTCTTCAGATAAGATACAGAGTACAATTCTTTATCATGGTTTTTGGGTGGACATCAAATTTATTGTTGACTTGATTTCATCCCTATGTCAAATGATCCACTATGCAGATTCAATTCAACCATGTCTGGGTGGACTTCTATAATATTGACTCACTTTGTAAAGAGGACTGTTACCACACATTTTGTATGGGGTAGTACTCCTTTTTTTTGTTTATCAGTTCCTTTACAGTGGGCAGCAGAGATATGTCATGTATGATTTGATGGATTGAGATCATATTATATGAGCACAGCTGGATTGAGATCATATTAATATATTATACGAGCACAGCTGGATCCAACTTCTGATGAAAGGTTGAACTCACATTGCACAAATTGACTATCTAGAAACATTTTCCCCTATTGCAAAAAACTTAAAAAGATTTCAATGAGGTGGTGGTTGGAATTGGCAGCAGCATGTGATCCGGAATTTGAGAAAGCGGGCATGAAGACAATGTTTCTGGTTGGAGAACTTGAAGTAGAGATCGACATGGAAAAACTTGAAGGTTTCAAGGTTAAAGGAGAAGAGGACTTTGTGTACCAACTATAGAAGTCATTATATAGCTTATAGCAATCACCAATAAATTGAAAGTGGCACTAGAAGTTTGATGTCATTAGGTTAGAGTGTGATTTCAAATGAAGCTCTACATATCATTGCATCTACTTTAAGCTATCTAATAAACATATAATTATTTGCTTATATGATGATGACATCCTTCTATTTAGTAAATGCATTACAATTTAGGGAATGAAATTTGCCAAATGGGAAGAAAACTCCGTTAGAAAAGGTACATAAACACAATTTTGAAAAGGCTTGGAATGGAGGATTGCACACTAGCTAGGATCCCAACAAAGTCTAGAGTATGGTTGTTCAAGTCAACAACTCCTAAGATTGACATAGATATGGAAGACTTGAAGAATGTTTGATATCAAAGTTTGTTTAAAAGTCAAATGTATGCAATGGTCTGCACAAGCAATGGGAGTATTTAGTTGGTGTATGGGAAATTCTAGTCAACGACATTATATTTTGGTTAAAATGATTTTTTCTTATCTCAAAGGTATGACTAAGTTTGAATGGAGGATTGCACACTAGCTCGGATCCCAACAAACTCTAGAGTATGGTTGTTCAAGTCAACGACTCCTAAGATTGACATAGATATGGAAAACATCAAGAATGTTCTATACCAAAGTGTGTTTGAAAGTCCAATGTATGCAATGGTCTGCACAAGCAATGGGAGTATTTAGTTGGTGTAAGGAATATCCTAGTCAATGACATTATATTTTGGTAAATGATTTTTGCGTATCTAAAAGGTATGACTAAGTTTCATATTTTCAATGAGGATCATGACAACAATGTGGATTGGGTTTGATATGTCGATGACCAAAAACCAACCATTGCTTATGTATTTAAACTTGAGTGGTGGAATTGTCAATTCGAGTGATCAAAGGTAGTTCGTGTTTGCATTGATGAGCATTATAGTTGAAAACAAAAGACCAACTATCAGCTACCTCTTTAACCTAAGTGGAAAAGTTGTCAGATGAAGTAGTTGAATGTAGTGGGCTGTAGCATTCTTGACCATGGAAGCTAGGTATATGGCAGCAACGCAAGCATGTAAAGAAACAATGTAGATTAAACAATTGTTCAATGATGTTGAATGTCAGAAGGTCCATGAAAATGCACTATGATAGAGTATATTGGCACTTTGGAAAGAATCCAACTTGTTTTTCCAAATCAAAGCATGTAGAAATTCAACATCATTTCATCTAGGAGATGGTTGGGCCTAGAAAGGTACAGCTACTAAAAGGCAGATCTTAGGAGATGATTATAGAATCAATGACAAAAGAATGAGTGCAGATAAGTTTGATTGGTGTCAAGACCCTTGGGAGTTGAACAAAATTGTTGATCATTGGGAGTATTTGTGCAAATACTCTAAGATGATTGTTAAATGGGAGATTGTTGAAAGTGTCAACCCTTGAGGCAGTAGTTGACTAAGTCATATAGGTTGACTTGCTACTTTGTCCATCGTTGACTTCAAGTGACAGGATTGAGCCGACATGGTTGAAGGTGTCGAATCTACCCTATTACAACAAAATCTAGCACCCAATATAATGTAAAGTTCCAAACATAAAGGACCTAGTCTTGTACAACTTAGGAAGGCTACCCACTATCACTTCAATAGCTCTTCCTCTCTCTTTAGGTTGTCTCTCCTCCAACTCAAGGTGGGGATCCCTAAGTAAGGTTGCTAAAGTTATGGAGTGGGGACTCTAGGTGATATAGGAAGAGTAAGCCTTAACACAATGTATGGCTGTGGTAGTATATAAACAGAAATGGGAATGGGTAAAGAGTTGTGGAAAAAAAGGAAAAAGAGGGAGAGGGGAACAAGGGGATAAGGTGTTGTGACCAGTGCCTATCAACTTAAGGGCTAATGGGCTCATAAGACATCGGGTAAATAAAAGGACTAGTGTGTCACAATCAGCACTTGATGTAGGCTTATGAGGTGGAAAGGATTAGCGTGTCACATTCAACCTACTTAGATGAAAGGACTAGTTTGAAACCTCCATAATTTACTTGAGTACCTAAGGTTAAAAGAACTGATTTGATGCTTTGGACCTCAAGATGTTTGCTGGGAATTAAATGCAAAAAATTACTGTAGGAGGGATAAATTTGCCACTCATCAAACTATATACAGGTGCTACTATATTAGGCTGGATTATTTATCCATTTCAGAAACCTATGGTGTTAGATGAAGGGAAACAAAACAAAATTCTAACAACAAATAGATCAAGGGAGAGAACCTCCTCACATTGACTATTCCAAAAATTAAAAATAACTTTATTATTTGGTCTTTATATAACTGTGATAACAAGAAGTATTTACAAACAATTAACAAAAAAAAATGAGAAGCATAAACATAATCAAACAACAAGACAACAATACCTCCTTTCTTCATTAGTCTTCAAGCATTTGATACACAAAGGAGCACCATCCACATCTCCAAGCCCCTACTCTAACTCCTTCACTTCCTTCACTTCTCAATTATCCAACTCCAAACTCACCAATCACAAATGAAAATCGAGACAAAGCTCCTTTATATAGAGTGAGCCAGATCTCTCTTACAATAAAATACATTCTCTTCATTATATTCTCTTATGAATTATTAAAAATATTTTTCATTCTACTAACTATCTTAGATCCTTCCTTTTATTTCTTTTAATCATTACCTCCATTTAAATATTGGCATCTTATTGTTCTATCTCTCTTTTGACTCCTTGGATTGTTATTTTCTTTTAACTATATCCTAATGACTATTTATCTAATTTTCTTTTTCCATCTTGCTCTTTTCTAATACCCTATAGCTTTTCTTTGGATCCCCTGATGACGGGTAGAGTGTCCACTCGAAACATCGAGACATTTATAAACTCCAACACGATGTAATTCCAGAAATTCCCTCATAATGATAATTCTTTGTGAAAACATCCATAATCAAATAAAATACATTATTTTCCTAACGAACTCCATGACAAGTCCAACAATAATTAAGTATTGGACTTAGTTAGATCTAATCCCTGATGATTAGCAAGTCAAATGGATAAGACAGACTCTCATCTCTCCAAGAGAGGTCGCTCCATCCAAAATCAAACATGCTCCTCCACATGTGCACCCGCCAAGATGCATAAGTGATAAAATAACAAATTAATCTCGCTCGAGCAGAGTTCTCCATAACAAACTCTTAAAAATAGTAAGTGGTCGACCTAAAGGCATATGTAACCACCCACACGTGTGAGAGAAGAAAACACCAACAAACGTTTGGATAAATGAGCAAAATGCAAACTAAATGGAGTGCTCCACAAGTAAAAGCTTGGTAATATCAAGACCTTTTCTCCAATGTGAAACCACCTCAATAACTTAATAAATAAACTCAAAGCAGTTACAACTCCACAATAAAATATTCCATTTCTTGACCAACTCCAAATGATTCCGCCCTAAGGAGAAGTGCCAACCTCCTCACACATTTGAAAGAATATAGGGTGCTCCACGAGAGAGAATAATTCAAGTGTAGGTTTGACTAAACCACCTAGGAGATGCACACTAGAAGAATGTGCCATCTCAACCACCTCCAAACAACAATCCATAAAATAATATCAATTAAATGCGCCTTATGAGATAATGCTAATGGTGATTGATCTCATCAAGCATGTGCCAAAACCATGTGTTATTTTCAAAACCATAAACTGATTACCCCAAAAACAAATGCAAAAGAGAGGAGCGACCTAGAGAAGTGTGCAAAGGTTGTTACATGAAATATTCCTCCACATGCCTTGGAATTAGTGCCATAGAAGTTCGCTCCATAGAAAGACCATGCATAACCTTCAAATAGATCAAATTAACCATTAAATATTTAAGTTAACCTTAATATGTGTGCACTTAAGGATAATATTTTAATCAAACCATAGTCCAATCTCCAAATAGTCACTAACAATTAAATCAGCATGAACATGTGCGCCAAGGGGGGGGGGGGGGTGTGGAATAAGTGTTGTACCATGTAAACAAGTAGTTCTCCCTAGCAAAGCCCCACCACGATGACGACTCAATGACAAATTAGATGCTCCACCTAGGCTTGAACATAGGACACACCACCAATGGACTATTACATGATTAATACCACATCAAACCTTAGAAAAAAGGCTTGATCATCAAGGATATCTATAGTACCCCCCCTTCTCTAACTCAAATGTAGGAAATATTACATCACAAGAGTACTAACATCATTCATTACACATCCCCCCTTGGTGATATCTAGCAAATGTTAAAATGTTAAGGCATATCACCTAGGGAAATCCCACCAAGGCAAAGTGCACTACCACAACACATCAACACCAAAGGAAAGGGGTCATGAGAAAAGTGTTAACTCAATCTAGTATCAAGTATGTCCGCTACCACACATTCAAACAAAGGGACCATGTAAAACACCCCCTCCTAGTGACACGAATAATAGAACATCACCACATATAGTCACTAGGAAACATCCATATGTCAAGAGAATGCAACAAATGAGTGAATGTAGCATCTCACCATAAAATTACAATCCACCATAGAGAATTGAGTCTCCTCCACCAAAAATTTTCATCAGATACACCACTGTGAAGAAGTGAAGAAGCTCCATGAGGATGCAAATTCCCATGTCCATCCAAATGCTCCAAGTTACCAACTAAAAACCCCAACGTGAAACCTCATACAATAGGAGGTGAAACATACATGTTGTCGCCTAATACACATCTCAAGTAACGTGGCAAAAATCTTCAAGCCACTAGGTGTTAAAAAATTAACCAGGAAAGTTATTCTTCAGGATGCATGCACAGTAGTTAATTAAAGATGCATGCAAAATGAGTTTTTGCATGCACTCACATTAGGTTTTTGGAAAACCTAATTGGCCAGTGAGATGTTATAAGGAAGGCAGGAGGTTACCAATAGGTACACAGAGCAGACATATCAGAGTTAGATCAGTTTGTGAGGTGGGCGACTGTCCTGAGAGAGGGGGGTGCACTTTCTAAGGAGAGTAGCTTGTGGACGATCCAGATTGAGGATTGAGAAACTGAGATTTTCAGAGTAGGTCTTTCTCAGTGATTGAGGAAGAACTGTGACGATCAGAGATCTGACCTAGGGCGACTAGGGCGACTTTCAGTATTGGAGGAGGGGTGCACTTTTCAGAGGGGCGCATTCTTCAGATCTAGGCTGCAGGATTCTTCTTTGACAGAACAGATCAGGGCTATGGAGTGAGAGAGATAGTATAGATAGAGTTTGACTTGCAGAGAGATCCAAATCCATGTTGACAGTTAGCGCACATTTCCCAAGTGCATGCTTCAGTCTTTGCATGCAGATCTAGGGTTTTGATACCCGTCAGGTTCAATTGTTTCATCTGAAGTATTTGTATGTATTTATCTTTTACTTGCTTTGCTCTAGGATTGAGATAGAAGATAGCCCCACAAATTGTTGGTTTTCCCCGTTTGGGGTTTCCAGGGTGTTACCAACTAAGTTGTACTTAGCTGGACTATCAAGTGAGCGGGCAAAGTTGAACATGTTACATGTTCATTTTCGATGATTTGATGTCCGCCGGGCCTTTAAAAGGGCCGTCTTTTTTAATTTTTTTCCACATGTCCATGGCCCTGTGGGGTTTGTAATAAAATGTACTAGCATGATGTTTTGTAAAGGACTTGGTTCACTAGGACTTTTTGGCTAAGTCAGGTATTCCAAGGAGTTTTTTCACTTATTAATTATGTCTCGCATTAGTGCATAACATAATTTTTTGGGTTTTTCTCCTGCTCCTCCAAAGCTGGAATGCCTGGGGAGGTTAACGGGCCTTAGGGGATTGTTAAAGTCCATGGGTCAATGTATATGAACATGCTAGACATTGTTTTTGAGTCATATGGACATGTGCTAAGTCCCCCTAGGTAGTTTTTTAATTTTTGGCGAAAAGTATTTTTTCCGTAAATGAGCCATTTTTTTAATGGTTTCATTAAAAAATATTGTAAATGGCATAAAAATGTCATCTAGGGGTCTTTTTTGCCTTAGGGGTGCTCGTTTTCTAACTCAGAGCACCCCCTTAACCCCTAAACCCACTTTTTTAATGTTTGGGTGTTTAATTTTTCACTTATGCTAAAAAAAACAAAAAAAGTCAAAAAAGTCATAAAAAAATTAAAAAAAGTGAAAAATGACTTAAAAAATATTTCCAATTTTGGAGGAGTTAGAGGTCTGAAATATTTCAGCTATGTTTTAGGAGTTGTAAGAGTTGATTTTGGAAAAATTCCGGGCAGCTATATTAGTGGGATTACTTCCCCATTTATGGGGGGGCATATTTTCCAAAATTGGGCACCTTCAATCATGGAATTTGCAGCTATGTTTATGGGCTGTCACATGGCTGATTTTTAGCTGATTTGGGGCTGATTTTGGCAGCCCCATTTGCTCCACGAATTATGCCACTCACTCCACCCATTCCTCCTCAACTTGGGCACCCCCTCTCCTTGAGTTTTTCTATATAAGCAAGTTCACTCTCATTGTTTTCTCATGAGAAGGTGGAACCTCTGCTCTTATCATTGTAATATCTTTGCATTTGTTTATGAATAAAAGGCTTTGGAGGCAATTCTATGTGTGGATTCTCATGGTGTGAATGATCATGTTCTATTTTTACATATGAGGTAATCTGTGTCTTTACATGTTTATTCATGCTTGTTTATTGATCAATCACTAGCTTTTGAAGGAGATGTTGAGCTTAGTAAGGTAAAGATAGTGTAATCTATTTCATTATTTTTACTGTTGGTTATCATAGAGTGCTTAGAGTTCAATGTCATTTTTGTTTAAATGCTTGAATCTAGTTCTTTATTTTAGTCTACACTAGTGCATTTGATCTTGCTTGTGTGAGTTGTCTTTTGTGTCTACAAGTTGCTGATCCGAAGAGTTGGTGGAGCTTGCTTGCATCCATTGGTCTTCGAAATTGATTCAAGGAGAACTAGTCCCATTGATCCCCACGGTGGAGGACTCCATAGCCCAAATTCAAGACATTTCTTCTTCTTCTCATCAACATAAAAAATCTTCAAATCTTTCATGGTTACTTTGGTTTGCATATTTCAGACCTCATTCTTGTTTAAAAAATCATAAGTAGGTCTGATTTTTGTTTTAGATCTTAAGCTCATCTTCAAGTAAAATCTTTATCTAAATCTAGTTGATGCATGCTTCTTGTTTAAGTGTATTTTTCCGAATATTTTAAGGGCTTAAGCAAGTAGTATATTTGGCTGAACTTCATGTGTATTTGGCTGATTTAAAGAGCTGATAATTTGCAGCCCTTAAAAGCTTGCAAAGATCCCAAGTAAAACAAGCCCCATCGCTTGTTTTACTTGGTTAAATTTTGTCATTTTAACTAGTTTTAACACTTAGTTTTTTCTGGGTTTTTTAGGAGGTGTTCCAAAGACACTTTTAAAGTGTTTTTGGGCATCTTATACTAACGTTTACTTGCTGGTTTGCAGCAAAAGACAAACAGGTAGGAGGAGGTGCTGCCAAAATTTTAAAGATCCAGGCAATCTGGAGCATCTAGTTCGAAAATTTCCTGAACCGGTCACTTTTTCTCTTCTATTTTGTAAGCCACTAAGTCGATTTAAGACTGGGGCATTTCTATCATATTGTAACTAAAGCATCAAACGAGAGCAAGTGGGCTAAACCAAGCGCCCACACCCCATCCCCCCAGGGGGGGAAACTGTGTCGACTCAAATTTCGTGGTTTGCATTTTTTTAGTTTAGATTTCTTTTTCTGCAACAAATAAAATCAAACTAGGATTAAAATCAACCTTGTTGGTCCGTTCCACTGGTGGGCCACAAGTTCACTCAAAACGTAGTTTTATCATTTTTTTTACAAACTCAAAAGCCCCCCTTGCTTTCCCAAAGTAGGGTTTTTGTACAAGGGCTTGCCCGAGTACGTGCCTGAAAAGAGACTCCTGGGGTTTAAAAAAGATAAAATTTTGGTTCATAAAAATTTTCTAAAAAATACCAAGGTCTTCTCCCGTATGCTCTGTGGCCGACTTGCAGCTTAGTCTGATCCAGTTGGTACACATCAGAAAGGGGGAGATGACTAGTAATAGGAGCTAACACCGCCCCAAATAAAAAACCCTTTATGTGAAAATCCGGCACATCACGAACATTTTGTTGTCGTGGGGAAATTTCCCAGAAGGCTTGGGGCAAAACTGAGTAGTGACCTCTTGGAAACCGTTAGGCTTGCCCTCATTGGTACAACATCTGACTCATGCATTTATTTGACTCCATTATAAGGCACTGGTCTATATTAATGTTATTTCATGTTATTGACAAATGATGCAAATGAATGATAATGATAATGAATGAGAGCAAATGATGTATGATGAATGATTTCTTTGCTTTACAAAAGTATATGTTGCTTTGTCTTGGTTATCAAAAATATTTTTCTAACTCCTAGATTAGACGCATTAGTTTTGTTTTCATTCTTAGGGTCCACCCCCTTGGCTTCGCTAGGAAAGCCTAGACGGAGGAGTCGAGTCCCAAGTGACAGCACTTGACTCTGACTTGCCCTCAAGGCCACACCAGCAGCTTGAAGACTTCTGCTGCGTTTTCCCCAGGTGTGGAACCAGGCGGCAACACAGGGTACATCCTGAGTTATTGTGTGATTGCTTTGTATTTTCATTGTGGTAGTGTTAAGAGATCTATAGTGTTTGTACCTTAAGTCATTATTGTATTTTTTATTTATAGAGATTCAAACCACTTGAGATCTCAGGGAATCCAGAGGGATTAGTGATCTTTGGATAAATTAACATAGTATCAAAGCCCTGGCAAGGGTCAGGGAGATCAATCACACACAGATCTGCGAGCATCATACCAGATCTGTGTGGTGAACTCAATTGGATATCAGATCTATGGAGAGGGTGACCAGATCTACTAGATCTGAAGAGCAGAGCTAAGATTTGCAATATTAGAGGCCAGATCTATCAAATCTGTGTATTTAGGTACGTTTTGAGATCAGGAGACCATGACTACAAATATGAGGGATGATCAGGTTACTTGCACCTCATGATCTTTAGCAGATGTAGGTATTCTACTAAAGAGATTTGAGAAACAGAGGGTTTGGAAAAATAGGTTCTTGAACAGATTGCTTGAGAAGAACAGGTACAGGTTGTAGTCATGGTGACCGGACTTAGATTAGAGGACAAATTGGATGGGGCTACAAATTTTAGTCCATGGAAGGCTAGGATTATGTTAATACTTGAGGAAAATGAACTATGGGAAATAGTCAATAGTACAACAACAAATCCTATCACTGTTCCTACCAATGCTACTGATAGGTCAACCTTTATGAAGAAAGATGTGAAGGCAAGAAGGATCATTCTTGATGCCATGAAGGATCATGTGATCCCACATATTTCAACGAAGGCACATGCTTTTCAGATGTGGACAGCTTTGACTAGTCTTCACCAAAGTTCGAATGAAAACAGGAAGATGGTCTTGCGGGAAAAGTTGAAGAATGTTCACATGGGTAAGAGTGAAGGCATGGCTTCCTATCTTACTAGGATTACTCAGGTGAGGGATGAGCTTGCAGCTGTTGGGGAGGTTGTACAGGGCACTGAGATGGTGCAGACAACCTTAAATGGCGTGACATAGCCATGGGGTGTGTTTGTTCAGACCATTGTTGGTCGTGAGAACATGCCTTCTTAGGATCGTCTTTGGGATGACTTCATATAGGAGGAGACTCGGAGAGGATATTTACAGGGTAGCTCATCACATAACAGGGAAGATGAGGACAATGTGGCATTGGCAACAAAAGGTAAGAAGACGAAGTTCAAGAAGGGTCCTAAGGGTGGGGCCAAGCAGCACACTAGTGAACAAAAGAAAGACACGAGCAAAATTAAATGTTTTGTTTGTCAGAAGTTTGGACACTATGCTGGACAGTGTCCAAACAAGAAGAATAAAGGACAACAGACGGCAGCTACAACAGACATGGATGACTTTGCTTCACATTTTGAATCAGAATTTTCTCTCTATGCTGGGTGTACAGAGAGGACATCTTTCACCAATAGTGATATGGAGAGTGATATGGAGGATCATGTTCAATGTTCTTTATTGGTTGGCCATTCCTTGAGTGCTTCCACCACTACTTCCACTTGGTACATTGATAGTGGGGCTTTGAGCTATATGACAGGTGTTTGAGATGTGTTCACCAAGATGACTTAGACAGGCTTGAGTCTTGAGGTAGTGTTGGGTGACAACAGGATTGTGAGAGTAGTTGGGCGAGGGACTGTTACCTTTCAGAGGGAGTCTATGCAATCTATGACATTGAGGGATGTCTTGTATGTCCTCGGGCTGAAGAAGAACCTTGTTTCAGTTTCCACTATTGAGGACAGGGGTTTTGGAGTATGTGTCCTGGATGGGAAAGTGTATTATTCCTAGAGCAGCAGGACCATCTACTTCATATGCCATTGGAGTTAGATGTGGGAAACTGTACAAGCTTCTCTTCCAGCCTCATCATGCATTGGCCCATACTAGCAATAGCAGCGAGATGTGTGAGTTGTGGCACAGGAGGATGGGCCACCTTCATCATTCAGCTTTGAGATTGCTGAGGGATATGTCTACAGGTTTACTGCAGTGCAGCACAGAGCAGAGTGGTGTGTGCAGAGGGTGTGCTTCGGGAAAGTACACCAAGACTACTTTTCCGAGCAGTGACACTAGATTAGGTTGAGTATTGGATTTGATTCATTCCGATTTATGTGGACCTATGTCTTTTGCATCAGTGACAGGAGTTGAGTACTATATCAGTTTCATTGATGACTACTCCATGAAGACCTGGATCTACTTTCTGAGAAGTAAACAATCTTAGGAAGTCTTGAAGAGGTTCCAAGAGTTCAAAGCTCTCGTAAAGAACCAAATAGGGAGGAAGATTCGGGCACTCAGGTCAAACAATGGGGGTGAGTATACCTCCAAGGAGTTTGATGAGTTTTGTAGACAGGAGGGCATCAGGAGGCAGTTGACAGTTCCATATACTCCACAACAGAATGGAGTTGCCGAAAGGAAGAACAGAGCTATAGTGGGAGCAGCTAGAGCCATGCTGCATGATCAGAGTCTTCCTTTCTTTCTATGGGCAGAGGCCTATAGTACTGATGTTTATGTGCACAACAAGAGTCCACACCATGCATTGGGGTGTAAAACTCCTGAGGAGAAGTTCACCGGGAAGAGACCTGATATAGGTCACTTCCGTATATTTGGATGCCTTACATATTCTCATGTCCCTTCTGAGAAGAGGACAAAGTTAGAGCTTACAATAGAGAAAGGAATCTTTGTTGGTTATGACGAGACTTCGAAGGCTTTCCGCTTATACCTTCATGCACAAAGGAAAGTTGTGGTGAGGAGGGAGGTGAGATTTGAGGAGGAGAAAGCCTTCGGGAAGTCTTATGATTCAAAGATGATGGAGCAACAACAGAGTACTACTCCACAGCCGACAGCATCTCAGAGTTCAGCGAGTCATGGTACAGGGTCACAGGTTTCAGGAGTGACTGGATTACAGGTTACAGGTTCATCAGTTTTAGGGACCCAGTCTATAGGGACTTCTGGTACAGGGACAGGTTCACGAGTCACAGGTTCATTGGTTTCACCTTCATGTGATTCGGGTGGTACAGGTTCAGGATCACTAGGTACAGGATCTCAGCCACAGGTACTTCTTCAGGGAGATAGTTGTCAGATGAGGAGGTTCAGGAGGAAGGCCTACCGTAGGAAGCTACTTCCAAGAAACATAAGTCAAGTTGGCTTAAGGATCTTGTGAAGGAAGCTGAGGAGTCTATGGGGCCACCCAAAAGAGAGGTCAGAGAGAGTAAAGCACCAGAGAGATTTTCCAATTATATGGTGATGGTGACTAGATTGAGTGAGTCCGAGCCTATTACATTTGAGGAGGCTACTCCACATCAGGTTTGGAGAGATGCCATGATGGAAGAGTACAATTCCATCATGAAGAATGACGTGTGGGACATCGTTCCGAGTGGCTCTATAAAATCAAGCATGCTGCGGATGGCAGCATCGAGAAATACAAAGCTCAGTTTGTAGCACGAGGGTTCTCACAGGTAGAGGGAGTTGATTACTATGAGACCTTTGCACTGATTGCTATATTTTCTTTGATCAGAGCAGTAATCTCCATTGTTGCAGAGATGGGTTGGAGGATTCATCAGATGGATGTGAAAACCGCTTTTCTGAACGATTTTCTACAGGAGGAGGTATATCTGGAGCAACCTCAGGGATTTGAGATTCATGGGAGAAATTCACATGTGTGCAGGCTGAAAAAGGCCTTGTATGGTCTGAAGCAAGCCCCTCGAGCTTGGTACTCGAGGATAGATTCATATTTGATTTCGATTGGGTTTCAGAAGAGTGAGGTTGATCCCAACCTATACTTTATTATGGTTGGAGGTGTTCCCCTCATTCTTCTGCTATATGTTGATGATTTGTTCATTATAGGAGGAGAGCACCTGATTGAAGAATGTAAGAAAGATCTTGCTTCAAAGAGATGACCGACCTTGGGCTGATGCATTACTATTTGGGGATGGATATTTGGCAGGAGGATGGACACGTTTTCCTGGGGCAAGGAAATTATGCTGCAGATGTTCTGAAGAGATTTTGGATGGAGGAGTGCAGACCCATGTCTACACCCATGACCACCAACTGGACGAAGCTTCATGCTTCTGAGGGAGATTTGGTGGATCCTACTTTGTATCGCCAGCTTATTGGTTCTTTGATGTATCTGGTCAACACTAGACCATATTTGAGTTTTGCGGTAAACACTCTCAGTCAGTTCATGGTGGATCCCAAGAGAGTGCATTGGACTGCCGCAAAACACATTTTGAGATATCTTGTAGGCACAGTAGATTATGGTTTGGACTACAGGAGTTCCGATGGAGTGCGATTGGTTGGTTTCACGGATTCAGATTGGGCAGGGGATGTTTCAGACTGGAAGAGCACTTTCAATTGTTGCTTCAGTTTGGGCTCGGCAGTTGTGTCATGGTTCAGTCGGAAGCAAAAGTCTGTTGCATTGAGTTCTGCAGAGGCTGAGAACATGGCAGCCAGTCAGGCTAGTTGTGAAGCTCTGTGGCTTCGCAAGTTAATGGTAGACTTATTTGGTCAGGAGCTAAGACCTACAATTATACATTGTAATAATCAGAGTTGCATCAGGCTCTCTGAGAATCCGTTATTTCATGACAGGTCAAAGCATATTGAGATCAAGTATCACTTCATCAAAAATTATGTTCAGAGAGGAGTTGTTGAGTTGCAATACATTTCTACTGATGAGCAGGTGGCAAACATTCTCACGAAGTCTTTGGGTAGAGGGAAGCATGTTTATTTCAGAGACAAGTTGGGAGTGGTGAAGAACACCTTCCTTGGTAAGAGGGAGTGTTGAAAAGTTACCTAGGAAGTGTTGTTCACCTTGTGTTGCCTTGGGGTGGACAAGAACACTTTAAAAAGGTGACCCCTAGTCATTAATTTAATAAAGTGAGAAGTACTTTATTTTTAATAAAGTCATTTTATTAAAAGTTAAGTCATGATTAATTAAAAGGGTCATCACTTAATTAAATGACATGAGTGCACTAAATGTTATTTAATTAAAAATTAATTGAGCATTTATTGAGAGCCCTCAATCTAATCTAATCTTGACCATTGGATGAAAAAAGGAAGTTGCCATGAACAAAAAGGCTTGGGGAAGGCAAACCTAAATTATTATTCACATCCAAGAGAGAATTTTTGGAGAGAAAGAGAGAGAGGAGAGCAAGGGTTTGAAGAGAAATCGACCAAGAGAAGAAGGAGACAAGAACTGGCTTGAATTCCAAGGAGAAGGACAAGGGCACATTTCCCAAGAAATTGGGCACAAATTTCGAGGTAATACTGTACAACAGTAATCCATACAACAATTTGTACAGCAGTAGCAGGCAAAGATTTTGAGGAGTTACAGCAGGCATAGATTTCGAGGACCGTACAACATTAAAGACGGTTAGTACAACATGCATCTCGAGGAAGAAAGTATAGGGTTTAATGCTGGCTGTACAGGTTCAGATTTCGAGAAATATTTGCTGCACAGAAATCGAGAAAAATCCAACCGTACAGCTCGCATGTGTGACACTGTACAACAAAGATTTGGTCACGAATTTCAAGGAAAAGGTACAGTTCGTACAACAGGCCATATTGGGACAGTTTGGCACTATTTTCGAGATGAAATATGTTGAGATAGTACTGCTGTAAATTTTGTAATGTCTCTGAAAAATAAAATTTCTCTCATCAGGTTTTCCCTTAGGGGTTTTATACTAGACCAATTTGGTCAAAAACACTGTGTTTATTTTATGAGTGATTGGCTGGTATAAATTTTTGAGTTTGAAATTTTAGGCTGCAAATTTAAATTTCTGAGTTATAAAGATTTGAAAAAGAATTTCATTTGTTTCAAGTCAAGTCATTTTTATGAGAAAAGTGTGCATATTGGGGTTTGGGCATTAAACTATATGCAGAGAAGCTTGAAAGCTTGAAACCGGGTTGGGGTTCTAAAACTTTCATAAGGAAGGTAGGAGGTTACCATTAGGTACACAAAGTAGACAGATCGAGTTAGATCAGTTTGTGAGGTGGGCGACTTTACTGAGAGAGGAGGGTGCACTTTCTGAGGAGAGCAGCTCGTGGAGGATCCGGATTGAGGATTAAGCAACTGGGATTTTCGGAGTAGGCCTTTGCTCTGGGCTCGAGATAGAAGATAGCCCCACAGATTGTTGGTTTTCCCTGTTTGGGGTTTTGATGGTACATCCTGAGTTATTGTGTGATTGCTTTGTATTTTCATTGTGTAAGTGTTAAGAGCTCTATAGTGTTTGTATCTTAAGTCATTATTGTATTTTTTATTTATAGAGACTCAAACTGCTTGAGATCTCAGGGCATCCAAAGGGAGTAGTGATCTCTGGATAAATTAACACTAGGTGTGTCCTTGGAGCAAGTCAGGATTCAAGTACTGGCACTTAACACTTGACTCATCTGTCTAGGCCAACTCCTAGTGAAGCCAAGGGGGGTGGTCCCTAGAAAATAACTAGGCTAAGTAAGCTAATTACAAGAAAATAAGTCTAGGAGTTTGTTATCACATCCATAGTAGCTGGGGCTACCATGTCTTCAGACTAGTTTTGAGCATATTTATGAGCCAGTCCTTTATTATGATATTATGAGACCAGCAATTGATGAGTAGTTCATTAATGATCACTCCTATTATGAGCGGACCCAAAGCATACATATTTTCAGTCTCATGCCAGGACTGAGCCTCATGACCCTAGATTTGATGACTGAGTTAGTCATTTTCTTCAATATAGAGCATATGTGATGACAATGCCCGTGGTTAGTACAACAGCAGTGTTCCAGTGATAGTCAGTGGTTTAGATTGTGGATACAGGTACATGACCCATAAGGTATATGGTTTGTGCATTTGGATGTTTCATATTATGCTCGTTTACTTATCTTGGTAGCTTGACTAGGTATTGAGTGGTCATGATCTGGCGATTATTTATGTGGTTCTTATTGATTGTTTAGAGTAGAGGTGATTCAGTTACTTTGGATTAGATATTCTTGTGTATACTCGTTGGTCATACCCTCATAGTAGTATGGACTTGGTCATTTTCCTCATAGGGTATTTGCTAGTCATGGCTTCATGTTGTCACTTTCTCCATCCATCAGTTATCATCCACTTTTGATTTTTATCCCGACTTACACCTTAACTAGTGATATCGAGGACTTCCCACACCTATGCCTCTGTGTTGGATAGACTCCATATTTACCTTCTGTCTCGGCTCTAGAGTGTGTGATTCTAGTCATAGTGATTGTTATCCTTTAGTCCTCGAAACCAAGTATGCCTAACAAAAGTGTTTCTAAACACTAAAGCATTGGAACTTAAGTATGTCCTATTCTAAACAGATGCTAAGTCAGCAAAAAGAGTGTTGTTAAACACTATGGAAAATAAAATGAATATCTATAATAGCTAGTCAGTGGCCAAGGGACGAGCACTCATCCTTTGTATGATGTAAGGTTGTTTGCCTCTACAGGGCAACAAGGTGGTCACTCCATCGCACCTATGGACGGTGGCGGGCAATGGAGGTCATACCGAGTCATTATCTGAGGCCCGCAAGGCTATTCAGGGCATCTGCTCTTGGAGGCTAGCTACTGAAAATCTTTATAAATGAAATAAATGTTAAATCTCAAAGTGTAAAGCTAACAATAAATCAAATTGCTATAAAGGTTGCTTGTCTAGAGTCTACTGGAAGCAATCTCATCACTCTACCCATTTGTGAGACACAACCATCCCCTTTGTGCTTCTCTATCCAGCATATGTGTAGGTGGTCTTCCCTTATTCCTTTATCCGAGAGGTCACAGTGTTGAGGTTGTTAAGTCATACCCTTTAGCCTAACCTTGTTTCATTCACTTTCACCCATTTCTAGCAAAATGACCACGTCCATAAATGAGTATACACTTGAGGTTCTTCTTTTGAGTAGTTGGTTACTTTGATCTGGACTTATTATTGATGATTTTCATGTATAATCGTCAAATAAATGCCACTTTATGCTTTAGTCTTACTATCAATATAATTAAGGGAGCATATTTTATCCATTTGTGCTTACAACATCAGTTATTTGCAGCTCGGGTCATTATTTTAATCATTCTTTACCTGGTCAACACAGTTTGACCAAGCCAACTGCATGTTCCGGGATGAGTTGGGCCGATGATGTTTGAGATTGATTATTCATGGTCCTTTGGTGCTTATTAGATGGTTCCATGCATCAGACACAGGTTTATATGATGGTTTGTGAGATTTTTATTATTATCAGTAGTTACAGACCATTATTTTTATTTATTCGAGCATGGATGAGCTTATAGATGATATTCTTGATGGTCACATGGTGTATGAGTACTCATTCCTACTTGATTTGGACTTTCTGAGTCCATTGGGACACTTAGTTTTCAATTTCAGGTGCTTACAATTGATGTTGTGGTCAGTTCATCGCTTTGGAACAGATTGCCATATTAAAATGGCATGTACAACACTTGCAAAGATCATTTTATTTCTCTTAGGGTGCTACAGAGGAGATGGGGTGCAACCATTTGTTTTTACCATATTCCTACATCCTCGGACACATAGGTATAGTCAGATGGGTGCCCAAAGCACTTGGCAGTGAGTTACAAGCATTTTTATCTTTTCCAGGTGATGTTGCGGCCAAGGTTACTTGGGAGCGCGAGCGCGAGCAGGAGCGAGAAGCGAAGCTTCTGGTTAGGAAGTGTTTTTTATATAATATATATTTTGATGCATATATGTCAACAAATGCAAGTAGAATGTTGAATTAGTTATGGAAATGATAAAAACATGAAATAAACAATAATACCATATAACATCATTCATCAATCATCATTCATTAATCATTTACTAGTGAATTCATCAACCATAGGTCCAATATCCATGATTCCACAAGTTATAACATTAAGATTGAACCTTAAAGCTTCAAATTTTCAATATATACACATTTTGTCATCACGATTCACTAGTACTTGTAAGTTGTAACCAAAGTTACCAGGTAACCGTTACCAAACTATAGTGACATAGTCTATAACAGAGAACATCAACCATAAAATGAAAGTTGAAAGTTGAAACAATTCACGAAGCATCATATTCATTACCAAAGAGTTATAATATGCTTTTATACAGCCAATGACTCAATCATGCAAAGTTGCAAATAGTGAACTTCAAATTCAAAGGTAGGTTCAATTTAAAACTTAACACTTGAAATGCCATGTAATGTTTACAAAATATATGATAATAAATATAAAAGAGTCAATAGTGCAGAAACTTGAAAGTACTGTAAACAAGAAAATACAAGAAAAGTAGATTTTATGGAATCATGGATGTTTCCTCTTGCCACGAGAAATTTCCATTTTCTTTTCTTGTGCTCTCTGAACAATGGGAGTGGGATTATCATCCGCAATAGCCACCACTGTTGAGCCACGTCCAAGACTCGATTCTGCACTACCCCCGCTCACTGATGCAAGTGGAGGTCGTGAAGTTGAACATCTAGGAAAAGATGGTGCATCTGGAAACAAGGTAGAAGATGGTGGCACCATTGGTAGTGGTACTGCATATGCGTCATCCTCATCGCCCAAAAGCTCTTGCTCCAAGCGCTCTAAAACTAAGGCTCCATCCTCCAAGTTATGCTCCTCCGGATTGTTGTCCCAAGTGACATATGATCTATCAGTTTTGGCACACTCACAATAATGAGTCAACAACCTCAAGTTGTAATGTACATAAACCAAGCTTTCTACTCGGTTTTCATTTAATCAGTTTCTTTTCACTGAGTGGATGAAGCTATAGGTGCTCCAACACGTTTCTGCAGAGGAACTGTTTAACCACCTGTGAAAGTACTCTAACAACCAATTTATACAAGCGTTGGCATGTTGAGCCATACATGTTCCACTATTCGATAGGAGGCGCCCTATCTTGATCTCTGATTCCATGCAAAGTACCAAATGGACTAACTTCACTGAGGTATTTGCTTAATTCACTTCGCAATATGTCACATTCCTATGCATCAGGGACCAACTTGTCTATAGCAGCCATGTACCCAACCTGTACCTTTGGATCTGTGTGGGGCTTTCTCCTAACCCCACCCCCAGGTGCTGGTTTGACCAACCAGGATGGAGAATAATGTTTTGGTGTTAACACATACGCTAAGGCATGTAGTGGAACGTTGAGATGTTCCCACCTTTTGACCACATGTGTGTGAATATGGTCATACAAGATGGGATCTTTTTGTTCAACAATATCTTTAACTTGACCCAGCATGCTATCCATCTGCTCATACACCTCCCCAATCACCAGCTTATCTGTATCTGCAAACCGAACCATGTAATAAATGGGCTTTATGAACTGCAAAACATACTTGACACTTACCCAAAACCCCCAATCAAGAACTGTTTCTTCCACCTCCTGAAAATCAAGCCTGTCAGATGCGGATGTACACCTATCTTTTAAGACTTGCCATGACTCACTTGATACCATGCTAGCCAATGCCTCTCTTACCTTCAAAAGGCGCCTGAAAGTGAGGGAGTAGCTAGCAAATCTAGTCTTTGCTATCTTCAATAGCTCCAACTTTGAGTGACTACGGAAAATGCCATGGGCATTGCTATGGTTGGTTATAAATCTTATCATCTTCTTGCCCTTTTTGTACAATTCACCAATCCATTTGTATTGATTTTCCTTCAACTTAATGATGTCGTGCATCAAACGGTTCATTGTGTGAACCAAACACCCAGACCAAAATATGTTGGGGTATTTATCTTCAATGATTGCTCTCACTGCCTTATAATTAGCAGCATTATCGGTTATGACTTGGATGACATTGTATGGACCAATAGCTTCAATGGTTTTGAGTAGGAGTTCTGCAATGTTTATGCCAGTCTTGAATTTATCTGAGTAGTCATGGGCTAAAAGGAAGACTGCACCAGTAGCAGACACACCAAGAACATTTATCAATGGCTTGCCTTTTACATTTGTTCATCCATCTGATACAATTGATACCCCATACTCATTCCAAGCATTTGTGAATTGCCCCAAAGCATTTTGGATCTTGCCTCTTTCCTTATCAAGCCCCACGAGCCCACAGTTCTAGCTTTGTCATACCCTGGGCTCTTGTGTCCTGCTGGAGCAGTGCGAATGGCGTCTACCATTTCATGCTAATAGGGTGAGCAAAGGACATTGAATGGTATGCCACATGCATAGAGAAACCAGAACACTTTTGCATTCACGTCATCCCTATCACCTTGGTCAAGGAAATCTGATATTGTCTTGCGTGACCCAGGGGTGAGAATCCACTACCTTGGGTGGATAGGCCTCCAGTTCTCGGTGAGCTCAATGAGGGGTCATGGTCAACCCTTGCTTTTGATTTGTTTTGTGCTTCAAATTCTTCCTTCTTATACATGGCTCTTTGTGTTGATGGCACACTTGGGAAAACACAAACTCCTACAGTTTTGTTTTCATCACATGGCATGTTCCCACATAGATGTCTTCTCAGACGGGTATATGAACCCGTGTAAGTCTTTTTACAATGGGGGCAACCAAATTTGGTGGTTCCACCCCCTTGCTTCCTCCCTTCTTGGTGACATATTTCCACAAGGGTGTTGAGTCCTCCTTGATTTTCATTTGATTTCCCTCCTCCTCCCCCTCCTCTTCCCCTCCCTCCTCCTCTCCACGGTATGTGCCACTACCCACTTCTTCATCATCTCCCTCTCCCTCATTCCTCCTCCGGTTTTCAATGAACATCATCAAAATAACAAATGGAACCAACAAAAGAAACCATAAACCCATCATCATGTTTGTTGGACTTGGAAGTTGGAAGTGGACTAGAGTTTAACGTGTTGCCCTGCAATAGAATGATGGAGAAAGCATGGGAAAGAGTAGGAGAGGAACATTTACAATGACATTCTAGATTCTAGTCAAATTTCAAACTTCAAAAGTCAAGTCTCAAGCATCAAGCATCAAAACTTCAAGTTCAAACTTCAAACACAAAGCAAATCAACAAGAAAGGGTTTAGAGCCTACCTATTTGGATGTCCAATGGTAGTGAGTGTGCCAACTTGCCAAGCATCTAACCCTCTTCAATCTCCAAGAAAAAACCAAGCATGATGGCACCTTCTCTTCTCTTCTCCTCTTCTCCTCTTCTCTTCTCTTCTCCTCTCCTCTCCTCTCTTCTCTTCTCTTCTCAAGCAAAGTAATGTGATAAATGGAGTGTGGAGGAGGGCTTTATCCCTCAAAGCCCTATTCCTCCCATCCAAAACCCCAAGCGTGGACCCCACGAGCTCAACTTCACCATCAAATCCGTAGGTTCATGCGAAGCGTCCGAGGAAGCTACGGGAAGCGAAATATGAAGCGACGGGAAGTGATTTTTTAATCTCCGGGAAGCGATGGGAATCGATCGGGTAGCGAAGAGGAAGCGAAAGGGAAGCGACGCTTCCGATCGATTCCTTGACGCTCTATGACAGAGGCAGGGAGCGAATTTTTTGGGGCGGAAGCGAGCTTCTAGGAGGAAGCGAAATCGAATCGCGATTCCTCTTAGCTTCCGACTAGCTTTGGCCGGAAGCTAGCTTCTGGAGCGGGGGCAAGGGGGGGGGCAGCGCTTCCCCGCAACGTAGGTTCTGATAGTTAAAAATGGAAGAAATGGATAGCAAAGAAATCGATTTGGCTTAGTGAGGCAAGGAAATGGCATGGGGTTTGATCCGAGACTTGTTGTGAAGCATTCTACACCTTCCGGCACAGTCTTCATCTTCGGTGGGGTCGACACGTCCTCCCAGTCATTTCATGAGGGTGTCTTCTTATGTATTGAGGACACACGTCCTAGTGACTTTAGTCACATTATGATGTATATTGTACTTATCGTATATGGGGCTTGGTCTAGTGAAGATGTTATAACCTCCTAGCCACCCCAACATGATGTTATGTTGTTGTTCCTAGTCACTTGTTATGTCATACGTCCTCCTAGGGCGTCATTGAGGGAACACGTCCCCCTCCTTTTGAGTGATCCATGTATATTGTTTCCGACTCATATTAGTCGTTGATCTCATTCTATTATCTTTTGATCTCAACCACTCATTCAAAAATTGCTTAGGGTTTTGGTCTCTCTTGATTATATTTAAGAGAGAGGACCCCTCATTTGTAAAGGGACTTTTGGCTATGGATTATTGAGAATAAAGAAAATCTTTTGCATCAAATTCTCGTATCCATGATTGAATGTGAGATGTAGTGACTAAATGCTAGTCTTCTCTTGCACTGTTAGATGTTTGTTTTACCTTTTTAATTTTTATTTTTCGTAGGTCCATATTTGATTTGCAGTAGAGAGGCCGATTTGGAGAGGGGCGCAGTTGCAGAAGGAGCTCGCCTTGCTTCTCTCTTCCGGATCAAGGGGTTTATATAGGGATTGAATTTGTTTATGACCATTTATTCATCATTTGATTTATCTCTTGTTGTTTTATCACCCATCTATTTGCATTATTGATTGATCTTTCCTCAGTTGTGCATGTTAGGTGGGGCGCACTTCGTTCTCTGAACGTTCCGTGGATGTGTGTACGTAAACTCGTCATTTGATCTTGTTGGGGCTAGTCTTCACCATGCAACATTTATCTATGGGTATCAAGTAAGTGATTGCATTTGAATTTCTTTAGTTTTATTAATTTATCCATTGGTCTAAGAAAATGCTACATTAAAACCCTAACTGCTAAAACTTTTTTAAAAATTCTCTAGGTCTAGTTACTTAGAATTTCAGAGAACCATTTATGGATTTTTACCTTTAATCCTAGCCCAAAGTGGGTTCACTAGGGCATCGCCCTCAATGGACTCCTTTTGCCCATTCCCTAGGCACTGATCTTCCATGCCTTGTGCACTCCTTGGTTTGTTTATCTTCCGGGTTGTTTAAAGATCCAGTTTCAAGCTTGTGTGTGATAATACTGTCAGATCTATCATCAAGCTATGCTAGAAATCCCTAATTCATTCAGATCTACTACCTTGGACCATTTTCCCTAAATTTAATTCACATTTCCCAAGGCAGTCACATTTGATCATTTTCCTTAGCACTCATATACTAGATCCATTCTTGATTTCTAAGTCATTGTATCTAAAATACCTTAGGTTGAAATTCCATCTCTCTTAAGCCCCTGTACTGACTTCATCCCTTAAATCTAGGATTTCCATCCTTTACGTCACGTATTCTATTGTTCAATCTAATTTGGTGATTGGATTAGATCTCTCCTGTCGGGAGTAGATCATGGTCTCCCCCTTTGCTATCTAGGGCTTTGATAGCATAAAGTGAAGAGTGCCTCGATTGGCGTGACAACCAATCTATTTGGGAATCGACGCCCTCTTAGATCACCTCTTTAGTTGCTTAGCTCCTCTATGTAATATTCCAACTGATATTTTGTTGTCTTTGTAATTCTCTGATGTAGTTTCTGGCTTGTTTAAGGGCTTGTAACTCAATATTATGATGAAATATGAATGCAAGTATTGTTCTATGATCGCTTGATCATGCATGCAAGTGCAAGGGTTTTCCAAAACACCCTACATAACTCAAATATTCAGAAATGCTATAAAGTAGGGATAAAAAAGATGCATGTACATACCAATAGCTAAAGTAATGGACGTAGATCAATATGAAACCAGCATGCGAGATATGTGCCAAAGATCGGGCAAGATATGAAGTGATCTTCCTCCAATAATGCACCCTTATAATAAATGCGCCTCTCAAGTCTTCTGAATGAGTAAATAAGTGTTGTACTGATGTGAGATGACTCCAGAAGTGGTGCACTAGGGTTAAGATCACCCTCTGATCACTGTGGAAGATGTATGCAAGCCATGCACCAACTCCAAAGCCTAAAGCGTGAACCTCCTCAAGAAAAAGTCGCCCATGCAAGAGAAGGCACCCTTTTGATAGTAGTTTTGATGATAACTTGCTCTCGGATCCGAATATGAAGCCTGTATTCAGTAACTAGGCTAATAGTAGTGCTCTCAGAGGATGGAGACTGCATGCAGATAAAAAGGCCACTGTATGCTGAGATATGAAGATACCTTACTTGTCCAATTCGCCCATGCAAAGAGGGCAAGTCCTCTTGATCCAGTATATGGCGTGAACCCTGCAGAATGCTGAAGAATTTTGTATGATGATGGTAGTAATGGTGAATCTGAATTATCCAACCCTGATAGTGACTAGGGAAAATATATTTCACTACCGAAATACACTTAATGGTTGGGTGGTGTGCCCTCAACCCTAAATTGGCTCTCTGAGCTCTCCAAGTCTACTTCTCAAATCAATAATCAATAAGTAGGCCTTACTCATTCGCTTTACCTTTCTTTTATAACTTTGATATGGCCTGACCTAACTTTTGCATGACTAGGTCGCTTTTCTCTTCTAATTTCCAGTTGACTTGCATGCATTGCTTTATATGTGTATGGAAAATCAATAAAAGTGTTTCAGTGCATGCAACATGAAATATGGCCTGCATGTAATGCATGTAGGTGGCCCCTAATTCCCGTGGCCCTCATTTACCTATTGGTGATCTAATAACCATGATTAAGATCTTATGGTATAAATGGCATCAATCCTCAGTCAATTCCCTGAATGTCAGTTCTTGCTTGAACCTATGGGAATTAGATGGGTTAGCGGAATGGTCCTCTATGCTTAGGCAGAAGAGGACATTTTGATCATTTTCCTTAGCACTCCATTCTTGATTTCTAAGTCATTGTATCTAAAACACCTTAGGTTGAAATTCCATCTCTCCTAAGCCTTTATAGTGACTTCATCCCTTAGATCTAGGATTTCCATCCTTTACCTCACGTATTCTATTGTTCAGTCTGATTTGGTGATTAGATTAGATCTCTCCTGTCGAGAGTAGATCATGGTCTCCCCCTTTTCTATTTGGGGATTTGATAGCATAAAGTGAAGAGTGCCTTGATTGGCATGACAACCAATCTATCTGGGAATCGAGGCCCTCTTAGATCACCTCTTTAGTTGCTTAGCTCCTCTACCATCCTCTACAAGATCATCTGATTGGGGCAATTATAATTTGTGTGATAACTGATTTAGCAGCATATCATTATGAAACACAACATGGCATGAAAGTAAAATACTTTAAAGCAAAACACGATAAAGAGATTTTAGACCTGTGCCAAAAATAAAGTAATGTTGCTGAAAAGGAAGTTTTGCGAATGCTCTTGGTAAATTTTAAATTATTATGGGCAAGTTGCTTAAAGGTGGGTTGATTCTTGGTTTGGCCCACTTTAGGATTATCCTCTAAGCGAGTACAGAGCAACACTGTCGGATGTCCAACAAGGAGATAATGAATCTCATTAATGAGTATCCCCCTGACTTCTCGTCATGTTCACTATAAACCTTCACTTCAACAATAATGCTTCAGATGGATTTCCCTATTATACTAGCCACTCGAAATCCCCTTTCTGATTGAAACCAATGATTAGGCAAGTCTACAGTGGTCACAGGAGCATAGTGGGGGACTTGAGTCCTGGTTCGTTACTCTAAGCAAAAGGAGATAAATAAAAATTAGCTAAGCTAATCTAATCTAAGAAAAGGAAACTAAGCTAAGGGTTAGTAAATCAAAACAAAATTAAGCAGAAAGCAAAGAAAAATGCACACCACGAAAATGACACAGATCCCCCCAGGGGGATAGAAACTGGGCACTGGGTAGCCTACTTGTTTTTATTATGATTTTACAATTTGGGAATGTTTGTGGTCCTTATAAATTAGGATCAACAAACTTATTAGTCTATGGAAGAAAAATGTCGATTTGAGAAAGGTATAAGAGAGGAGGGGGTCCTGGATGGCCTGAATCTTAAAATTTTTGCCAGAGTGCATTTCTACTTGTTCGTCAAATGATAAAAAAAAAACAACAAAATTTGCACCAAATGTGCCAGATTAGTCATTAAAAGGATAAAAATAAAATCCTACTTGAGTACTTTGAAAGATATCATTTTTAGATGAACAAAAGTACTTAGTTAGGAGCTACATCTACTGAAAATAAACCTCTATACTTCTAGATCTAGTCTATAGAATGCATGCTTAAACAAATCAGCCTTTTAGTATTCTTGAAAAAATGAAACTAGCTTTGCTTAAGTATGTAAAGAATAGTAACAAAAAAAATTTAATTTTAAAGTGGAGGAAGGAGAAGAAGATGAGCCCTTGGAACTTGGGCAAGTAGAGTTTTGATGGTGGAACTAAGAGAGACTATGTTCTTCGAAGGACCTTGAAGATGAGGAGGATGCTTACTTGCTCAACCTCTTTTCCAAGCTAGATAAGCTGCGATCTTAGAAACCCTTGCAGAAAAGTGGTTAAAAGAAAGACTTGATGCTACCTACAATAGAAACTTGGAAAGCATGAAATTAAACAAAATTGGCGTGCACTTCTAAGAGATCTAATGTAAGTGTTTTAGTAAGATGATAAACAAATAAGTTTACTTCTCTTACCCTATTAGGAGTGTTACCAACTATTTTGTACCATAGTTGGACTTCTTGTGAGCCGCCAGTTTTATGAACATGTCAAGTGTTCATCGTCAGTGTTCAAAAGTTCAAAAGACTTTTTTAGGGCCAATTTTGGCCCCCTTTGTAATAGTTGCATGTCCAGACCCCCTTGGGGGAATTGTAATAAGTTGGTCTAAGCATGGTCAATTTGTAAAAGGCTAGGCCTACCTTAGGTTTGGCTATCAAGGGGATACTCTATAGTGTTTTTTCCTTAGAAATTATGCATTGTTCTTCAGTGGCGTATAATTCTTAAATTTTTCACTCATACCTCCAAAGCTGGAGTATTTACCATGGTGGTCGAACCTAGGGAGGTTATTAAAAAATAAGTATCTATGTATTTTTACATGCTAGCCATCAATAATAAGTTGTATGGACATGCACTAGGTCCCCTAGGAGTTTGAGTCGATTCTGATAAAAATAATTTTATTTTATTTATTTTATTTTTTATTTTTTTATTTATTTTTATTTATTTATTTATTTTATTTTTATTTTTTATTTTAGTTTTTTCTGTAAAATTAGACCATTTTTTAATGGTTTAATTGGAAAACTTCAGTGTAATAAAAGCATGGTCTGGAGGCGGAATTTGGCGTGTGGATGCTTGTTTTCACGCTCAGAGCATCCTCTTTAACCTAGGACCCACTTGTCCTAGGTTTCAAGCGATTAAATTGTCATTTGTGGCATATTTTCTTAAAGAAGCGACAAAATGGCATTTAAATGCCAAATATGCTACAAATTGCACAAAAAGACAAAGGTTAGAAAATCCAAAAATATGTTTAAAAAACATGTGGAAAAGGTGGCAAGTGGTTTATTATGAAGGGTGATCATGTTAAGACCATAAAGGCACATGTTGTAAAAGTCAAAACTTAGGATAACAAATAGTTTCAAATTGGAGGAGCACTTATACTCACATGGGCGTCATTCCCCATACGTGGCAGCTCGTAACATGTTGGGGGAGTTTCCAAAGTTAAGGAGGAGCGCCTTTCCCATGTGGCTGCCACCTCCGCACATCACAACCACCAAGGTCGAGTTCAAGCTTTACCTCAACGCATTGATCGCTCCCATGATTGAAGGATGCGCACCCCCTCTCTTGGATGCTTCTAGAATGCGCCCTCTCTTCTCTTGTTTTGCTATAAAAGCGAGGCTTGCTCCCTCATTCCAGATGGATGCAAGAAACCTCTGCTCATACTGTAATGCTATTTCGCTATTGTTATTGAATAAAGTGAAGGCTTTGGAGGTCTTTGTCTGACATCTCTATCATGGTTGTGCATGCATGTGTTTATTGAGGTAATATTTAGCTAGTTATCCCTCTTTCATTATAAGTTTGTAGAATGAATCTAGCATAGAAGGCTATCTTTAGTCCATTGGGTAAGCATTTACAGTTGCTAATTTGCTTGTTGATGTTTCATTGTTAAAGATCTTAGGAGTAATAGACAGTAGTCGGTAATACTTATATTCTCCTTGTCTTTTTTAATGGAATGTA
The DNA here is from genome assembly GCA_027924585.1 of Larix kaempferi. Taxonomy (NCBI): domain Eukaryota; kingdom Viridiplantae; phylum Streptophyta; class Pinopsida; order Pinales; family Pinaceae; genus Larix; species Larix kaempferi. The sequence continues at coordinate 12,004,060 of BSBM01000660.1, forward strand.
CTAGATTAATCTTGCTTGTTTGAAAGATTGTGTAGCTTTGAAAGTTACCAAAAGTGAAGAGGACTAGGATCTTGCTTGTTTGAAAGATTGTGTAGCTCAGTTGCTTCCTCTTTCTCTTCTCTACATTTTTGGATCTAATGTGTTTTGTCTCACAGGCGCTCTCCAAATCTTCATTACATTCAATCTTGGGCTTGAGTGTTGTTGTAAATGTAACCTCGGAAGATATTCATTTGTATTTTATATTGATATTATTATTGTATTTTACTTGTACCTCCGACGGAGATGTTTTTCCTCCGTTCGGGGATGTCATTATTATGTTTGGTCATGCCAGGTCATTGAGGTAAAACCTCCATTGTAAGTCGGGGCATTAGATCCCCTAAAGTCAAATGTAAAATGTATTATTAAGTCCCCATAGGACAAGTCAGCCCAGTCAGGTTAGTGAGGCCGACCTAATTGTGAATTAGGTCACCACAAACATAAAGTATAAATAGAGGGCTTGCTCTCTCATTTGTACACACCTCTCACTCAAGCAAGTTCACATGAGCAAGAGAGAGAAGACAAGTTCGTTGAGGAGAAAGAAGAGAGAGATGCAGAAGACTTCCTATTTTTGGGTTTTCCATTTTGTGATATTGTATTAACGACGAATCTATCTTTGAGGAAGTTACGGAGTTTTCTCCTTTATGGTTTCCCCGAGGAAAACTATTGTGTCTATTGTGTTTTGTTGTGCTTGTTATTCTTTCAGTTAAAGATCCTAGTTAACATTGAATTAAAGTACAAACTCTAACATGGTATCAGAGCTAACCTGAAAAGAAGGCATTGTGCAGCAACGGGAAACTAGGGCTTCCTAGTTGAAGGTCTTCTCTCCACAGATCTTTGGAAAAAGAGGGATAGGATAACTCGCCCTAGGAGGGCGCATCTTTTGGAGGCAACAAAATCAAATTCCGAGCATTTTCGTTTTTGGCCCTGACATTACTGCCAGGAGGAAAACTAGGGCATCAAGTTTTGGGGGCTTCTGTCCACAGATTTGGAAAAAGGAGTACATTGGAAAACTTTCCTTGAGGAGGTGCATCTTCCTGTCCAATCAGAAGTTCCCGATTCCAACTTTGAAATATTAGGGTTTCTCTAACAAACCCTAGGCCAGCCAGCTCTTGAACCAGGTTGGGCATCTCAAATTGGTAAGACCTAAATCTCTGCTATTTCCATTTGAGGTTCTCATTTCAAAATGACTCACCACACCAAGCTTGAGGATAAGCTTGAGGGAGCTGACAACTTCCGAGCATGGAAATATAGGATTGCTCTTGTCCTTGAAGAAAATGATTTGGACAAATATGTTAATGAGGAGGTTCCAGCACCACAGGGAGACGAGGCTAAGGTTATCCACAAGAAGAACTTGGTCAAGGCCAAGAGAATTATTGTAGACTCCATCAAAGATCATCTCATCCCCCATGTGTCATCCTTGAAGACACCCAAGGAGATGTTCGATGCTTTGACGAAATTATTCGAAGAGAAGAACATCAATTGGAAGATGACATTAAGGAACTAGCTTAAGAATGTGAAGATCCAAAACTTAGAGACCATGCAATCCTACTTCACAAGTGTCTCTCAAATCAAGGAACAACTTGAAGCAGTAGAAGAAAATGTAGAAGAATGAGAGATCGTTATGACCACCTTGAATGGTCTCCCAAGATCATGGGACTCATTCATTCAAGGAATATGTGCCAGAAAGAAGTTGATCACTTTCAACAAACTATGGGAAGAATGCACTCAAGATGAAGCTCGGCTAATAGCAAGAGAAGAAACAATGGGAGCAAATGATGATCAAGCTCTCACAGTTCACGCTAGAAGAAATCACAACAAGAGGGAGTACCACCATCACAACAAGAGGGAGAACCACCATTACGGAAGACAAAGAAGACTCAGAAGAGACCTATCCAATGTTAGATGTTACACATGTGATGAAAAGGGACACTACTCCAGAGATTGTCCTAGAAACAAAGGTTCCTCCAAGAAGAAGACTAACAAGAAGAGATATCATGCTCACACCGCTGAAGACGATGAACCAACAAGGAAAAGAATCGGAGAAGAAAGTGACAATTCTTCAAGTGATGAAGAATATGTCCTAATCTCAACACTCACGGGCACCATCACACACGAGAGCAATGATTGGCTTGTAGATAGTGGAGCATCCAAGCATATGACGGGATACAAGGAATCATTCGTCAATCTATCTGAGCATGAATCACCTCACAAGGTGAAACTTGGGGATGATTATCAATATCCCATCAAAGGAAGTGGAGAAGCTTCCTAAAAGCTAGACTCTAACAACATTTTGAAGATGAGTTGTCCTATATGTTCCAGGACTAAAGAAGAATCTTCTCTCCATCTCAGCACTAGATGCAAAAGGAATGAGGGTTGCATTTGTCGATGGCCAAGTCCTAATGTGGCCAAAAGGAAAGACAATAGATGATGCAACAGTGATTGGAGAGCAAGAGGGAGGATTGTACAAATTGAAGGGACAACCTGAACAAGCATTTGTTCATGACTCCATGGAACCAAGTGAACTATGGCACAGAAGGCTTGCACATGTGCACTACAGAGCACTAGCTATTGCAAGCAAAGTAGTTTCTTGACTACCAGAAATCCAGACAAAATATGAAGGCATTTGCAAGGGATGTGAGCAAGGAAAGAATGTAAAGAAGGCGATTCCCAACAGTGAAAGCAAATCAAAAGGAATATTGGAGATAATCCACTCAGATGTATGCGGTCCCATATCATCCAGCTCACTAAGCGGGTATGTATATTATGTTTATTTTATAGATGACTTTTCTCGTAAGACTTGGATTTATTTATTGAAAAATAAAGATGAGGTATTTAGCAAGTTCAAGGAATTTAAAGCCTTGGGCGAAAATCACACTAAGAAAAAGATCAAGACCCTTCGATCGGATAATGGTGGAGAATTCAAGAACTTATGCAGAGAATTCAGGATTAAGAAGGAGTTGAGCAGTCCCTACTATCCTCAACAGAATGGCGTTGCAAAATGAAAGAACAGAACAATAATGGAAGCAACAAAAGCAATGCTACATGACCAAGATCTTCCGATGCACTTATGGGCAAAAGCAGCAAGGACAGTTGTGTATGTACAGACCCGTACACCTCACCGAGTATTAAGCAACAGGACTCTCGAAGAAGCTTTCTCAGGTGACAAACCAGAAGTCGGCCATCTCAAGATATTTGGCTACCCAGTGTACATACACATCCCGAAGGAAAAGAGAACCAAGCTAGATCCTTCAAGAAAGAAGAGAATATTCGTGGGATACAATGACACTTCAAAAGCATACCGAATATACTTCCCAGGATTCAAGAAGATTGACATCAGCAGAGACGTAACATTCGACGACGACTCAGCATACAACAAATCAAGGAAACTACTTATCAAAGAGATTGAAGAACCTAAAGCAACCAAAGTCAGGGACACAACAATGGAAAAAGCGATTCCAGAAGAGCATGAAGACCGCGACATGGTAGAACCACAAGAACCTGTAGATCCACCTTGTGAAAAGAACTCCCACAAGAGAAAGCCAACATGGGTACGAGAAGCAATACAAGATGCAAAGAAGTATGGTGCTCCAGATGGGATGCACAGAGAAAGCAAGAGACCCAGACCATACTACAACTATGTGGCGTTGCTATGTGACATCATTGATAAAGAACCTTCCAACTACAAAGAAGCAGCAGAGAAGAAAGAATGGAAGGATGCCATGATCGAGGAATACCAGTCGATCATGAAGAATGATGTCTGTGAGATAGTTCTTAGACCAGAAGGGAAGTCTGTTCTGACTTCAAAATGGATCTACAAGATCAAGCATGCTACAGATGGCAGCATTGAAAAATACAAGGGCAAGGTTTGTGGCACGTGGCTTCTCCCAGAAGGAAGGCATAGATTACGAGGAGACATTTGCACCTATAGCGAGATACACTTCCATCAGATCTATACTTGCATTGGCTGCAGTAATGAAATGGAAGGTACACCAGATGTACATCAAGACAACATTCTTGAATGGTGTAGTAGAAGAGGAAGTGTACGTGGAGAAGCCACTGGGATTTGGGACACATGAGAGACAGACTCATTTGTGCAAGTTGAAGAAATCCTTGTACGGATTGAAACAAGCACCCAGGACATGGTACGGCAGGATGGACAACTTCCTGATGAGTTTAAGCTTTACCAAGAGTAAAGCGGATTCCAACCTTTACTTCAAGGTTGAAGTTGGATGTCCAGTGATACTTCTACTATATGTAGATGACCTGTTTCTGACAGGTGAGGATGAGCTTATTGCAGACGTAAAGAGAAGGATTTCCCCAGAGTTCGAGATGTAGGACCTGGGGATGATGCATTACTTCTTAGGCATGGAGGTGTAGTAGAGTGCAGATGGAATCTTCCTTGGTCAAGGAAAGTATATAGTAGAGATTCTAAAGAGGTTCGGAATGAGGACTGCAAGGAAATGGCCACACCAATGGCATCAAACTTGAAGCTACTGTGTGATGCTTCATCAGAGATAGTTGATGCCACGATGTATCATCAGATAATAGGTTCATTGATGTACCTGACGAACATGAGACCAAACATATGCTTTGCTATGAACACCCTGAGCCTGTTTCTGACGGATCCGAGACATGTTCACCTGACGGCTGCAAAGCATATATTGAGGTACCTGAAGGGTACAGTTGATTATGGGCTCACATATGAGGCAAATCAGAAGATTAACCTGCATGGTTATGTTGATTCGGATTGGACAGGAAGTGCCACAGATAGGAAGAGCACTTTAGGATGTTGCTTCAGTATGGGATCCGGTATGATCTCCTGGTTTAGCAGGAAGCAGTCATGCGTGGCGCTGAGTACGGCCAAAGTAGAGTATGTTGCATCTTTTTCATCCAGTTGTGAGGCAGTATGGCTTAGGAAGCTATAGTCAGATTTGTTTGATCTCGAGTTAGAGGCGACTTGTATCTTATGTGACAACCAGAGTTTTGTGAAGTTGTTCGAGAACCTAGTGTTCCATGACTAGTCGAAGCATATTGAGCTCAAGTACCACTATATCAGGGATATGGTGCAGAGAGGAGCAGTGAAGCTCCAGTATGTGGCGACAAACAAGTAGATAGTCGATGTGTTGACCAAGTCGTTAGCGAAAGTGAAGTTCGAGTACTTCAGAGAGAAGCTTGGTGTTATCCAGATCAAGGTTCCTCGAAAGAGGGAGTGATGAGACTGGAAGACGCAGATGCACTAGAGCTCGTTCTTGCATGGTGGAAGACACAGGTTGTCATTGGGATGTAATGCACTTGGTGTGCTTCGAGTTGTACTGCCATGCTGGAGAAGATGTAGAGCTGGGTCTCGTATGGTGGAAGACGTAGGTAGTCCTTGGGACGTAATGCACTCGGTGTGCTCCTGACTGTACTCCCATACTGGAGACGTTGAGATGTCCACCGGTCAAAAAGACACTTTGTGTGCGCCTAGGAAGTTCTTGCATGGTGGAAGATGTAGGTGGTCCTTGGGACGTATTGCACCTGGGGTGCTCCTGACTGTGCTCCCATGCTGGTAGACGTGGGCTGACCATTGAGAGATGTAATGCACCTGGGGTGCTCCTGAGCTGTACCCACTGGGTAGGAGACGCAGGTGGCTTATTGGACATGAGGTGTGCATCTGGGCTGTGCTCCATCTATGATGATGAGATGATTTGGATACGATGAGATGATAGTAGGAGACGCAGGTGATTGCTGTGACAATGTAATATGTGGTCCTGCGCTATACCTACTTGATGGCTTGCTCGCGGAGATAATGAAGACCTACATGAGAGCTAGGCCTACATCCAGCATGAAAAAGGGCTGGCTCTGTAGAACTTCTTATGACTGATAGATTCGAGAGATGTCACTAATCAATGATTAGTAAAATAGGATTACGGCAGCAACGACGATGATGATCCAGTGTTGATGATGATGTTCCACCTTCTAGTATTGAAGATGATCCAATGATGATGACGTTGCCCAGAATATGTGTCCAGAATGATGATGACTGTTGCGAGAGAATACCTTCCTAGTTAAGAGGTAGTGTTGTTGTAAATGTAACTTCGGAAGATATTCATTTGTATTTTATATTAATATTATTATTGTATTTTACTTGTACCTTCGACGGAGATGTTTTTCCTCAGTTCGGGGATGTCATTATTATGTTTGGTCATGCCAGGTCATTGAGGTAAAACCTCCATTATAAGTCGGGGCATTAGATCCCCTAAAGTCAAATGTAAAATGTATTATTAAGTCCCCCTAGGACAAGTCGGCCCAGTCAGGTTAGTGAGGCCGACCTAATTGTGAATTAGGTCACCACTAACATAAAGTATAAATAGAGAGCTTGCTCTCTCATTTGTACACACCTCTCTCTCAAGCAAGTTCGCATGAGCAAGACAGAGAAGACAAGTTCGCTGAGGAGAAAGAAGAGAGAGCTGCATAAGACTTCCTATTTTTGGGTTTTCCATTTTGTGATATTGTATTAGTGACGAATCAATCTTTGAGGAAGTTGCGAGGTTTTCTCCTTTATGGTTTCCCCGAGGAAAACTATTGTGTCTATTGTGTTTTGTTGTGCTTGTTATTCTTTCAGTTAAAGATCCTAGTTAACATTGAATTAAAGTACAAACTCTAACATTGAGAACCGTTTCTTTTTCCATCTCTTAAACTTCATACTTTTTCTTGTAACTTGGTTACTATTATGCTTAGCAAAAGATACATCCATCAAAGTTCATCATTTACTTTCTTATGTTATGCATATTTACTAGGTCTAAAAAAATTCACATTTACATTTAAAGATTGAATCAAAGTATTATTTTTCTTAGTATTTGAAACAGGTTAAATTTTTCCTATCATTTGCAAATACTAGATTGTGAAATTATGTGCTTTTAGCTAACCGATACTAACATTCTAGTAAATTGTAGTTTGCTGGTTTTTGTGTTTATTTTACAGGAAAGCGAGGAAAGGAAGCTTTTTGGGAGCATAAACTCAAAAAAATCCCTCTTCTTAAATCCCCTTCTCTCCCTTAGCCTTTTGTGAAGGCTTAAAGTCTCTTGAATCTCGCAATTTTTTGCGGATCAAGAGCGCTCTCTATCGGAGAGTTATTAATAAAAAATTCGTAATAATTTTAATAAAGAGCAAGTGGGATTACGGCTTCCACACCCTTCTTCCCCCATTTGGGGGAAGCCTGTATCTTTCTACTTTTATTTTTGCTTTCTACCTACATTGAACTAGAGTAGTATTATGTTAGGCTAGCTTTCAAATTTGACAAAAAGTTAAAATTTGTCTTACTTAGAATTTCAATTTTGCAATTTCTTGAAGTTGTTTAAATTTTGCAAATTTTATCTTTTTATTGCATGCTAAATCAAGTACTAACCCCCTTGCTTTACCGAGTAGGGTCTTTGACCTGAAAGAGACTCTTGGGTAGTAATTAGATAATTTATGTTTTTTGCTTTATTTAAGTACTTTATATCTTTTATTTTGTTAATGTAGTCTTACTCATCAAAATCTCTTGAATCTTGCTTTAAGCAGATCAAGAGTGCTCTCTATCGGAGAGTTTTTTCCCTTTTTTTAAAAAATCTCTTGAATCTCGCTTTAAGTGGATCAAGAGTGCTCTCTGTCAGAGAGTTTAACCAAATTGGAATGAATACTTCGCTCACTCCGCGTATGCTCTACCCATCGCACGCTAGTTTGAGCTATGGGATATCAAAACCGGTAGTGATGCAATTGTTAAATTTTTCACATTAAGTTAAATCACTCACACTAATAAAACCAAGTCCCATTTAACCAACGAAAATTCGGCGTTGCCTCGAAATTGATCGAAAATGGAGAAATTTTTACTAAGAAAGCGGGAACAACTGTGAGGCGACCTCAGAGCACAGTTAGGCTACACCCTTGTTGGTGTAGTGTTGAACACCGCTCTTGAGACTCCATTCCAGCCCACATATCCTTGTACAAAGCCACTTAGATCACAATCCAAACATATTCCCCGTACCGCAAGGTATATCGGGAATCCCCTCCTCCCCCATTAATCAACTAATCCCATAAAATCCTTAATAAAATAAACCAAGAACATTCACACAACAGTCTTTTTCAGCACATCACTCCAAAGATCAGTGACTCCATTAGCACTGGCTTCATTCATTAGCAACAGTATTTTAATATTTTTCCCTTTATCTATCCTACAGAACTGTTGTTTATTTTATGATTTTATATGTTGTGGATGTGTTTCAATTAATCTGGCGAACAAACTTGGTTTAATTTGCATCAAAAACTCCTAAAACAACACTCTTTCCGATCACCCAACATTAACTTAAAGAGTTTTAGTAACAATTTTTTTTAGGGTTTTCCCCCCTTGGCTTCATTAGGAGTTTGCCTAAACGGAGGAGTCAGGATCAGGTGACAACACCTGACTCGAGACTTGCCCCCAAGGCCACACCGAGCAACTTTGAAATATTTATGTTGCGCTTCCCGCCAGGTGTGCATTTCAGTGGCAACAGGGAGATAGCTCCCCTTCAAAGGCCAATGATCAAAAAAAAATATACAAGAATGAACAAAATGCAGATTACCTCATAAGCACAACAATGATCATCGACACATATGTGAGAGCTACACCACTATTTGCTTCCAAAGTCTTTTATTCCATCAATAAAAAGTAATCAACAATTATACAGAGTTAACAGAGGTTCCACCTTCCATCCATCCCAAATGAATGAGAAAGATCTTGGTTAAATAAGAAAGGGGGCACATTTCCCAGGGAGGGCGCACCTCCCAAGTGTCAATAGAGCTGAGTGAGAGGGGAGTGAATTGAGGTCACACTTGAGTGAGTTTAGGAGCCAATTGGAAGAGATTTTGAGTGAAATGGATGAAGCCACCTACAATCCACTCCTCCAATGCCACATTGCAAGGAGTGCGCCCCCTCTCATGATGAATGCACCTAGCCTCATGAGATGCACCACCTCTCAAGAAGGAGATTTCAACCAAAATTCAGAGCGAGAGCTAACTCACCCTCAACTGCCAATCAAGTTGCCACCACTGTAGATGACTAAAACATATCCCAGACAAGTTTCCTTGATTGATGGGATGCTGATTTTTCCCATTTATTTAGCTTTTTATTCACTTTTTTGAGAGACAATCATATTAAGAATCACTAATTTTACTCTCAAAGTGTGTATATAGGTAATGTGGGTGCTCTGAGTTAGAAAATGAGCATCCTCATGGCAAATTACGCTTCCTAGTACCACTTTTATGACTTATTGAAATTTTACAATTGAAGTATCCCCTTTTTTGTGGGAAATTTTTTATTAACGAAAAATTAAAAAATCCTAGGGGGACTTAACGCATGTCCATAAGACTCTAGAACAAGGTTGCGGGGGAGAGTCCTCCCCACCCTCGCCCCTGCTCCGGAAGCTCGCTCCTAGCCGGAGCAATGCAGGAGCTAATGCGAAGCACGCTCCCAGCTTCGCTCCCAGACCAAGGCGTTTGGTAGAGCACGCTCCGGGGAGAAAAAAAATGCTCTCTGGCTCTGTCCGCGAGCAATGAGAGAGTGCTCGGGAGCTATAGCTCCCTGAACACTCTCTCAGTGCTCCCGAACGCTCTCCAGGGCGCTCTCTCGTAAAAAAACGCTTTGCTTAGCTCCTCGACACTCCTGGACTCGCTCCTGCTGAACATTAGCACTTTCGAAGAGGAAAATCCAAGGGAGAGGGATGGGATCCACAAGTGGGCTTTTGGAGGGAAGGAGTAGGGCTTTGGGGGATAAGGCCCTCTTCTCCATCTTCATTCTCACTTTCCTTTGCTTGAGAAGAGAAGAGAAGAGAAGAGGAGAGAAGAGGAGAAGAGAAGAGGGGAGGAGAAGAGGGGAGGAGAAGGCTTCCATCCTTGGAGATTGAAGAAGGTTGAACTTGTCACTACCATTGGAGAGCCAAAGAGGTAGGGTCTAAAACCTTTCTTGTTGATTTCCTTTGTGTTTCAACTTTGATCTATGTATTTAATCATGAATGCTTGGAATCTAGTCACTAGAATGTAGTAATGTACATTTTAGATGTTCCTCTCCTACTCTTTCCCATGCTTGCTCCCTCATTCTATTGCAGAAAACAGGTTAAATCTCTAGTTCCATTAAACATGATGATGGGTATGTGGTTTATTTTCTTGGTTCCATTTGTTATTTTGATGATGGTGATTGGAAACCGAAGGAGGAATGAGGGACGGGATAAAGAAGTGGGGAGTGGCACATACCGTGGAGAGGAGGAGGAGGAAACCGAAAGAAAATCAAAGAGGAACCCACACCCTTATGGAAACATGTCACAAAGCAGGGAGGAGGTAGATGGGGTGGAACCATCAAATTTGGTTGCCCCCATTGTAAAAAGATGTACACAGGTTCATATACCCGTGTGAGAATACATCTATGTGGGCACATGCCATGTGATGAAAAAAAAACTATAGGAGTTTGTGTTTGCCCACATGTGACATCAACACAAAGAGCCATCTATATGAAGGAAGAACTTGAAGCACAAAACAAATCAAAAGATTTAAAATGATCAACAGGTAACCATGACCACTCATTCTCACCGAGAACTGGAGGCCCATCCACCCAAGGCAGTGGATTTTCTCCCATGCAGTCACGTGGCAGGACAATATCTGATTTCCTTGACCAAGGTGGTAGGGATGACGTGGATTCAAAAGTGTTTCGGCTTCTATATGCATGTGGCATACCATTCAATGTTCTTCGCTCACCCTATTGGCATGAAATGGTAGAGGCCATCCGCACTACCACAGCAAGATACAAGAGCCTCGGGTATGACAAAGCTAGAACTGTGGGGCTTGACAAGAAAAAAGCCAAGATCCAAAATGCTTTGGGGCAATTCACAAATGCTTGGAATGAATATGGGGTATCAATTTTATCAGATGGTTGGACAAATGTAAAAGGAAAACCATTGATAAATGTGCTTGGTGTGTCTGCTACTGGTGCGGTCTTCCTTTCGTCCCATGACTACTCAGATTTTCAAGACCGGCATGAACATTGCAGAACTCCTACTCAAAAACATTGAAGCTATTGATCCATACAATGTCATCCAAGTCATTACCGATAATGCTGCTAATTGTAACGCAGCGAGAGCAATCATTGAAGATAAATACCCCAACATATTTTGGTCCTGGTGTTTGGTTCACACATTGAACCTTCTGATGCATGACATTATTAAGTTGAAGGAAAATGATTACAAATGGATTGGTGAACTGTACAAAAAGGGCAAGCACATGATAAGATTTATTACCAACCATAGCAATGCCCATGGCATTTTCCGCACTCACTCAAAGTTAGAGCTATTGAAGATAGAAACAACTAGATTTGCAAGCTATTACCTCACCTTCAGGCGCCTTTTGAAGGTAAGAGAGGCATTGGCTAGCATGGTATCAAGTGAATCATGGCAAGTCTTGAAAGATAGGGCTACATCCACCTCTGACAGGCTTGATTTTCAGGAGGTGGAGGACACCGTTCTTGATGGTCAATTTTGGGCAAGTGTCAAGTTTGTTTTGTAGTTCACAAAGCCCATTTATTACATGATTCGGTTTGCATATACAGATAAGTTGGTGATTGGAGAGGTGTATGAGCAAATGGATAGCATGTTGGGCCAAATTAAAGATATTGTTGAATCGGAAGATCCCATCCTGTATGACCATATTCACAAACATGTGGTCAAAAGGTGGGAACATCTCAACATTCCACTGCATGCCGTAGCGTATGTATTAACACCAAAATATTATTCTCCATCTTGGTTGGCCAAACCAGCACCTGGGGTGGGGTTAGTAGAAAACCCCACACCAATGCAGAGGTACAGGTTGGGTACATGGCTGCTATAGACAAGCTGGTCCTTGATGAAGAAGAATGTGCCTTACTGCGTAGTGAATTAAGCAAATACCTCAGTGAAATTGGTCTATTTGGTACTTTGCATGCTACAAAAGATCGAGATAGGGCGCCTCCTATTGAATGGTGGAACATGTCTGGCTCATCATGCCCATGCTTGCATAAATTGGCAACCAAAGTGCTTTCACAGGTGGTTAACAGTTCCTCTGCAGAAAAGTGTTGGAGCACCTATAGCTTCATCCACTCAGTGAAAAGAAACCGATTAAATGAAAATCGGGCATAAAGCTTGGTTTTTGTACATTACAACTTGAGGTTGTTGACTCATTACTGTGAGTGGGCCAAAACTGATAGATCATATGTCACTTGGGACAACAATCCGGAGGAGCATAACTTGGAGGATGGAGCCTTAGCTTTAGAGCGCTTGGAGGAAGAGATTTTGGGCGATGAGAATGACCATGCAGTAGCAGCAACAGTAGCAACAACGATGCCACTGCCATCTCCTACCTTGTTTCCAGATGCACCATCTTTGCCTAGAGGTTCAACTTCACGAACCCCAACTACATCAGTGAGGGGGAGTCGTGCAGGACCAACTCCAAGTCTTGGACGTGGCTCAGCATTGGTGGCTACTGGGGATGATAGTCCCACTCCCATTGTTCATAGACCATGGGAAAATAAATTAGAAATTTCCCGTGGCAAGAGGAAACATCCATAAAATCTACTTTTCTTGTCTTTCTTGTTTACAGTACTTTCAAGTTTCAAGTTTCTGCACTATTGACTTTTATATTTATTATGGTATATTTTGTGAACATTACATGGCAATTTAAGTTTGAAGTTTGAAGTTGAACATACCTTTGAAGTTCATTATTTGCAACTTTGCATTATTGAGTCATTGATTGCATAAAATCATATTATGATAAGTTATAACTCTTTGGTAATGAATATGATGCTTTGTGAATTGTTTCAAGTTCAACTTTCATTTCATGGTTAGACTCTAGAGTCTAGACTATAGTTTGGTTACAAGTACAACTTTAGTGATCACAAAATGTTATATTTTGAAAATTTGAAGCTGTAAGGTTGATGTTATAGATACTGGAGTCTGGACCTATGGTTGACGAATTCACTACTATATGATTGATGATTGATGAATGATGTTATATGGTATTATGGTTTAGTTCATGTTTTTATGCTTTCCAATGAGTTTACATAACTAATTCAACATTCTACAAGCATTTGTTAACATATATGCTTCAAAATATATAAAAAATATATATTATATAAAAAACGCTCCCGCAACGCTCCCGCAACGCTCCCAAACCAGAATCTTTTGAAAATTTTGCTTTTCGCTCCCGCTCCCGCTTCCCGCTCCCAAGTAATCTTGCTCTAGAATAATGACTAGCATGGTAATATACATCAGACACTAGGCTTTAATAACCCACCAAGGCCAAACCACTAGGACAATTACTCCAACTTTGGAAGATTAAGTGAAAAACTCGAAAATTATAAGTCGCTGAAAAGCAATATGTAATTAACAAGGAAAAAACACTCTAGAGTAATTGGACTAGTGACCAAGTCTTAGTAGGCCAAGCCTTTTACAAAAATTCGTTATGCTACGTCATTTTATTACAACCCCCCCATGGGGGTATGGAACATGCGTGAAAAGAAAACGGGGCCAAAAATGGCCGGTTGGACTGCTGAACTCTGAATTTTGAACAATTGTCTTGTTCAATCTTTGGTGGCTCAATTGCAACTCCATCCAAGTGCAACTTGGGGTGTAACAATACCCAGCAAGTGATGCCAATATAGGATATGAACCGCTTTTTAAAGAAAACATAATACACAAGCTTTAGGTATCATTTTCTCATAGCCATAGGCTATGGACATCTTCCAACATAAGTCATGTCCTAGTTCAATGGATTACATTCAATAAGTGCTTTCCACTAGTACCATATTGCCAGTATCAAAATCAGAAAACTTAATGAAGATAGCATGGTATTGCACGGGCATAATGCAGGAGTACATATAAAACACAACTGTTACAAATTAATATAATATAATATTGAAGTCTACTGGTGGTTACAAAAGGCCAACAGGACTTTTAAAAGTACAACAATGAGTAAAAAGTGGGAGTGCAAGGGAATCTCTGTAAGAACTTAAATGAAATAGAACAGTACAATCAAAATGCCGAAATAGGTAAAATCAAACTCTAGCCATACAAATTAGTGTTTATCGCAGTACAGAATAATAGCAATTGAAAATTAAACCAGAATAACTGATCAGAAATAGATAAATTGAATGATTCCCACAGAGCCTACAAACTTTGGTCTTCACCACATAACAATATGTATCATTAACAAACAGAATCTGCCACACCAATCCAATGGTAAAACTACAAAATATATCATGAAGCATAAATGACTGACACTGAATGCAGATTAATTCCAAACAAACTAATTGACCCGAAATCATACTATACCAATATTGCAAATTTTATGATTTCATGCACTAACCTTTGGAACCAGAGTATCATCTTCATCAAGAAGGTATGCTAATCCACCAGTCATACCTGCAGCAACATTGCGACCCACTCTGGACCCAGCAGAAAAGTGAGATTTTTGGCAGAATTAAGAAGATATATCTAGAAAGAGCCAAGAAATCAAGAAAAATGTAACCATAATGAAAACTTACTTCCCAAGGACTACTACACAACCACCAGTCATGTACTCGCAGCAATGATCACCTGTCCCTTCAACAACAGCTTCAGCAAGAGAGTTTCGAACAGCAAAGCGCTCACCTGCTTTCCCTCGGACAAAGAGTCGACCACCTGTTGCACCATATAAACAAGTATTTCCCACTATAGTTGCATCCTCTGGGACAACACCTGTTTTGTCACTCGGAGTTATGACAATTTCTCCACCAGCCATGCCCTACAATGGAATGATCTTATCAATTCAGCACCTACACAATTCAAATGAATGGAAAATGTCAAACCATTCCAAACAAGATTTTTACCTTGGCAACATAATCATTGGCTTCTCCTACAAGTCGAATGTTCATGCCAGGTGTCAAGAAACATCCAAAGGACTGACCTGCACTGCCAATAAATCTGAAATACACAAGCCATCAGGTCAATAAAATTTTCAAGGAACAAAAAATTATGCCCCAAACTCATTCAGCAAGCAATAATTTAACAAGTCGCTTCAAGTTAAAAATATATGCCTTCAAAGTTTCAAACAAAAGGAAAGTCTTACGTTATCTCCAGTTGTCCTGCAAAACCTGTATCTCCGTATTTTTTAGCAATAACACCAGCAATGCGGCCACAGACTGAACGGTCTACATTGTATATTTGAACAGTTTTCTTCACTTCCCTTTCTTTCTCTATTGCAACTGAAATCTGCAGTATACAAATAAGATTTGTCAACGCCACAGCTTGAGGGAATGGACAAATAAAGCATCATGCTGTCATATTCAAGACGACCTTGTTGTATGCTGTTCACACAAATATGCCTCAAAATATATAACATAAGTTAGCCTTCAACTTATATGAGATTTCGAGTTTCGATAGTATGATAAGTTTGAAAAAACTGCTTTTAGGACTATCTCCATTAGAATTTTGAATTTTGAATTTTTCCATATCAACATTTCAAAATTCAAACTGTTACCACCCAAACCAGCATCTTAAGATTGAAGCCCTAAAATCAATGATAGCTTATGCATAACTAGGAGGAAGGCCAATATCACCACACCTAGCCCTCTTCTCTTTAGTCTAGCTCTTCTCTATCTCAAGGGAGGAGTCCCTAGGATAAGAATACTAAAGTTTGCCATTAAGTTCAAGGTGAGATGAAGAGGTAGCTCCAGCAAAATGGTTTACGTTAGTTAATTTAAAAGAAGGATGAATGGATAGGAAACTAGTGTATTATCCATTGGGTAAAGAGGTGAACAAAGGTCTATATGAAGAATAAAAGGAATAACTCGGAGGATTAAGATAGTAGAGAGCACATACCCTAATCACTTCTAATGGCTTTACTTATTTAAAAAATCTTGTAAAGGGAAAATACTAGAGCAGATACTTTCAAGCGATTTTAGAAGGATAATTATTAGGAAGGGCAAGAGCCGAGAAACATACTACACCATTCATTTCCATTCAACAACTGTCACATAGAAGAAGAAAAACCTTCATTACTTCTTTAGCCTAAAATCACTATCAAGTGAACATTTCATACATAAATAAAACTTGAGAAGAACATTACCATTTGATTGACGCTTTCAATTCACTCTCCAAAGACACCAATAGATATTTAACTAGGCTCATTGAGATTTGTCCCTAAATCCAACCATGATTACAAATGAGGAAGAGACTCTTATATAGAGATGAGGTCTAATTTCCTTTACAATAAAATATGAATAGATCTACCAAAACCCTATATCTATCCTAGAGAGGAGTAAACAAATAAAAAGCTCTCCAACTACTCCTAATAAACTCTAAATATATCCATAAAAGATGGTGGCCAAAGCCACAAGTACAACATCCAGAGAGATAAGGCCCAAAAAGGAGGGTGCCTCCACCAAATGAGGGAAAAGGGCAAGAAGAAGATCCAAAATATAGCCTCCAAAGGATTCCCAAGATGGTGCTCCAACGAGAATGGTCTCCAAACTAACGAATGAAATGGTCAAACCCAAGATCCTAGATCAAGGGTTTGACCACCCCTAGATCTATCCAAACAATCAAACGAACTCTATCATAAATGTTGTATAATTGCTCAAAAGTGGCAAACTCAATGAAAAGGATTCTCAAAGGATAGATCATCCCAACAAAACTCAAAGAAAGTTGAACATAAAACAAGGCAAAGAATATGCAACCCAACTCCAAATAGTGGAACACTCTCATAAGATGGCCCAAGAGGATGTGTAGGTGCTCTCCAAAGGATCTACATATGCTACAAAGGGGCTATGGCTCTGGATGCCATCATTGATCTTTCCCTTTAAACCTCTGAAAATAAGAAATGCTCCCTCTCACTAGCTCTCAAGCAACTCTTGATTCTTCAATGAAGATCGTCGAGCGAGGGAGCCATGACCATGACCGTCGAGTAGGGGAGCCATGGCCGTGGCCGTGACTGTGAGCCACTGTGACCATGAGAGCCATTGTCGATCTATGAGCCGCAAGCTTTTTGGCGGGCCCTCTTTCCAAGACACCACACCATCCTGCCTGACCTTGACTCTCAGGACATGTTCTCCCACACAACCTCCCTTTATGACATCCCTAGACAACCCCAACCTGCATCCCCTCTCCCCCCTCCCCATGCTACCTCTTCTCCGAGAGGGACATTAGGAGAGAGCAGTCAGAGCTATGAGTACCAACAAAGCAATAGACGAGGAAGGTGTTCAGGCCGAATTCTTGAAGCATGGCATCCACTCTCTTCAATCCTATATTGCTGATTTATTTAACCATGTGGTTTGTTCTAGCTTCCCCATGATGTTGATAAGGTGTCATTGTAGCAGGATTATTCTTGATCATATTTGTATCGTTTTCCCAAATTACTTCTAGTATTATGTCTTCTTCATACACCCGTCTTGCTTTGTTGATTACTGAAGTTATATTAGCAAAGATACTTGGATTTTCCATCGTTTGTACCTCGACATCTGAAGATATCCTTACTTCCACTACATTTGCATCTTTTTGAGTTGTCATGTCGACTAGATCTATATTGGTACCTTTCTCCACAACTTGAATTTTTATATCTAAAACTTCTCTAGTTCAATAGGATTGGTCATTGTGTCTTTATTGGTCAATGCTTCCTTGTTGGTAAGTTGTTCTAATTTTCTCCGTAGTGACTTCTTATCATTCTTTAGCTTCTTGTTTTATGCAAGTATGTTTGATTATGATCCCTTAGGTGTGAAATTTCTACATCTTTATCAGTGGAAAGCTTGTCAAATTCCTTTTGCATCTTTTGTATTGATTTCTGATAATCCTGAAGGATCACCTTTGAGACATCTTTAAAGTCTCATGATGATGGGAATTTTGAATCTATCTTCATTGTAACATCTTGCAATGTTATCTCCATCTAAGTTACACAAAATGTGGAAACGTGTACAAGTTTCGGAAATGGGAACGCTTGGAAATGTGATCCCCCAAAAATGGGTACATCAAGGGAAACACAGTATATATATTTATATATATAGTTTTTTTTAATAATGCATTATCTCACAATAAAATATGAATGAGAGGATAATTTGTAGGTAGGTTTAGAAATGATTTAGAGGTTAATTTGTTTTCATTTTCCATAAACTAGGGTTTTTTAGATTTCCTATGGGTCCCAAGCCACTGATGGACCCTTGGAGGTTTTCCAGAAGTTTACGAGTTTTCGGTACCAGTACATGGGCATTTTAGGAGTTTTATGCAACATAGATCTCCATCTTCGTATAGGAGATTTTCTGCTGTAAAATATGCTCTCAATGTAAAATATGCTCTAGAAGAAAAAGGAGCTTGATTTTCTGCTGTACCTTGATTTTCTGCTGTACCTTATTGGCATTCAAGTACAGTTATATAGTATTTAATCCCTTGAGCTGCAAGATGATATCGGTTGAAATAAATTGAAGTATCTGCTGATGTAATTACTATTTCAGATCAGCTATAAGGCTGGAAGTTTACAGGGAATAAATCCATGAAACCTCATGTTAGAGGTGAAATTTTTGGATTTGCATTAAAGCTCATGTTCACAAAATTTCTACATAAAATGTTTACTTTCTCATACTTTGTTGTCCAACAAATTCGCTCATAAGCTAACTAGAATTTAGGAACATGAATTAGAGATTGTGACTTCCAAAACAATAAGAGGAAGGGGCTTAGCACTTCAAGTAGCTCAGATCGTAAAACCTGCAGTTAAAACTAAGGATGCAAATTCCTTCACTTCTCCTTTGTTTGCTATTGATTTGTTAGAGGATAGGGTTGAGTTTACCAGTCATGCTTGTTATCGTGATATTATTCAATATCTACAAACCTAGCAAAGTACTCCTCATCTTGAGTCGAACGAAAAGAGGCATTTAAGGTGGGAAGGTGCTTTTCTTTTTTATAGGTCCTTTGATGGGATGCTCTTTCGTTGTATAGACCTGTGAACCTCCTATTAAATGCTAAAATATCTTCATTGGCTTGGTGATCATAGCATCCATATTGGTCGGAAGCATAGTGCAAAAATTCGGCATTGGCAAAAAATCGGTGAGGGTCCAGAAAACATCTTCTCGGCAACATCGGCGAAAAAATCGGCAAACCACGGATAGCATTAAAAAATGCAAAAAATGTACTTTAATAAGGTCAAAATTTGCTTACCCTTTTTTTCCCTTATTTACCGATTTTTCCTGATTTTTCCCGATTTTTCTCGATTTTTACCGAATTTTGCCGAATTTTGCCGATTTTTTCTCGATTTTTGCCAGGATCTGATTTTTTGAAAAATCGCGATTTTTTTGGGCCGAAAAATCGGCACCTAGAAAAAATCGCAATTTTTCGGGACATTGTCGATTTTTCGCCGATTTTTTCCACTATGGTCGGAAGTATGCAACCAAGGCTGTTGCTCTCAACATCATGAAATTTGGTTTTTCTTGGCCTTCCATTTTTCATGATTCATTCAAATTTGTCTGGACATGTGAAAGTTGCTAGCGCTCAGCGGGAGAGAAAAGATTTATGCTTTTCCTTTGAATCATGTTGTCTTGACATTCTCTTTTGCTAACCAAGGTCTGCACCTTAGTGGTCCAACCAATTCCCCATCTTCAGCCAATCATGTCTTCATCTTGATGTTTGCTGATTATTTACAAAGTGGGCAGAAGCTATCCCACTGAAGAATGCTAAGGATAAGCAAGTTATCTCTTTCTAAGAAATCAGTATCTTTTCTAATTTGGCATGCCCCTCAAGATCATTTCAAATAATGGCCCTTCTTTTGTTTGTTTCTGGGTTAGGCATAGTTTGGGTGTTTGATCCATCTTTGAGCTGCTCAAATGAACTCAACGAAGGAATCCTACATGTTGTTGTAAATGTAACTTCGGAAGATATTATTTTGTATATTATTATTATATTATTATTGTATTTTTATTGTACCTCCATCGGAGATGTTTTTCCTCCGTTCGGGGATGTCATTATTGTATTTGGTCATGTAAGTATATCGAGGTAAAACCTCCATTGTAAGTCGGGGGATTAAGTATAAAATGTATTTTTGAGTCTCCCTAGGACAGGTCGACCTAGTCAGTTAAGGAAGTCAACCCCATTAGGGATTTAGGTCAGTCACAATTAAAGTATAAATAGGGAGGAGCTCTCCCTCATTTGGACACACACCAACAAGCAAGTTCGCATCAAGGAGGAGAAAAGACAAGTTCGCTAGAGAAGAAGAAGGAAGCTGCACAAGACATCTTATTTTTGAGTTTTTCTATCTTGGTTTGATATTGTACTAAGTGACGAATCTATTACTGAAGAAGTTGCGGGGATTTCTCCTTTACGGTTTCCCCAAGAAATTTCTTGTGTTCTTGTGTATTGTTGTGCTTGTCTATCTTACAGATTAAAGATCTAACATAATTGAATTAAAGTACAAACATTAACATGGTATCCGAGCCACTCTGAAAGAAGGCATTGTGCAACAGCAGAAAGCTAGGGCTTTCAAATCCAAGGTCTTCTCTCCACAGATCATCCAGAAAAGAGGGCTAGGCTAAATCGCCCTAGGAAGGCGCATCTTTTGGTGTAAGCAAAATTCCGTTTGAAGAATTTTCATTTTTGACCCAGTCATTGGTGTCGGGAGAAACTAGGGCATCAAATTTTTGGAGCTTCCATCCACCAATCCGAGAAAAGGAGTACACTGGACAACTCGCCTTCAGGAAGTGCATCTTTCTATCCCAGCATAAGTTCAAAATTCCAAGTTTGAAAAATTAGGGTTTTCTGTCAAACCCTAGGTCAACCAGCTCTAGAACCAGGTTGGGCATCTCAAATTGGTAAGATCTAATTCCTTGCTATTTCCATTTGAGGTTCTCATATCAAAATGACAAAACACACCAAGCTTGAGGATAAGCTTGAAGGCGCAGATAACTTCCTTGCATGGAAGTATAGAATTTCTCTTGTCCTAGAAGAGAATGACTTGGACAAGTATGCCAATGAGGGGGTTCCAGAACTAGAGGGAGAAGAGGCAAAGGAAACTCACAAGAAGAACATGATCAAGGCCAAAAGGATTATTGTAGACTCCATCAAAGATTACCTCACCCTCATGTATCATCCTTGAAGACTCCTAAGAAGATGTTCGATGCTTTGACAAAGTTATATGATGGGAAGAACATCAATTGGAAGATGACTATGAGGAACCAACTCAAGGATGTGAAGATTCAACACTCAAAAACTATTTAATCTTACTTCACAAGAGTCTCTCAGATCAAGGAACAACTTGAGGCAATTGAAGAAAATGTTGAAGAGGGAGAGATTGTGATGACTACCTTGAATGGTCTTCCAAGATCATGGGACTCATTCATTCAAGGAATATGCGCCAGAAAGAAGCTAATCACATTTAGCAGATTATGGGAAGAGTGCACCCAAGAAGAAGCTCGATTAGTAGCAAGAGAAGAAAAGATGGGAGCTAATGATGACTGTTGCCACCTAAAACACACTTAACCGCGGGTAAGTCTCCCAACGGCTATGTGTGTTCCTAAGGGAAACTATGAGTTAAGAACCCGATGTCACCTCGGTCCTAAACTCCTATGTTTAGACCACAACTCCTAAAGGCCAAGGGGGTAGTCCCTATTTCCTAAGTTTCTTTTTAAAGAGTTTGTTTTGGGGAGATGTGGTCTAAATGGAGGAGTTTAGGACCGAGGTGACATTGGGTTCTTAACTCATAGTTGCCCTCAGGAACACACATAGCGGTTGGGAGACTTACTTGCGGTCAAGTGTGTTTTAGGGTGTCCTAATACACCTCAATCCGCTCTGGACATAATTCGAAACCATTTGGGATCATTTGGGGACAGTTTGGAGCTTCACTGGTCCAAGGTTTGAAAATTGGCCAAATTGGGAAAATTTTCAAATTGGGGACATTACAGTTATACTCCATTAATTTTACATATCTTGTCTTGGAACACTTTGAGATACATATATTGGTTTGACATAACAGTTTAGTATCTACAAACACTTCTCTCACGTAGTATGTCTCCTTTGTTCATAGAATTAATTGGATAAAGGCACTCGTCACTAATTTGGTCATCTAGGATGCATAAATAAGTGTTTTGTAGATCATTGAAGGGCTCTACCCTTGGAGGTTCCGATTCTCCGAAGCAGTTTGGAGAAGTGACTAAAGTGACTGTGGTCACTTTCTCCGTACATTTGTTCATCGGATACTAGCCCTGCTAATTCATCCGATAACACATAGTCCCCATTTGTGGATGGGTTTTTCCCCATAGTGGGTTTTCCCAAGGTATATCTTGTGTTATTGTGTGGATTGTGTACTTATTTGCTCTAGTTATTCTTGTTTCAATTCCAGTTATTTGGCATTCGATAAAAATAAAGTAATAAAATAAGAACTAAGTTGTAAGATCCGTTGTGATGAACTATTCCAGTGGAATATCCACGACAATTTATGGATCATAGGCCCATAAAATGGCACATTATTTGGTTCATCTTGGTCATACCTAAGGTCAATTAAGGAGCTAAAAGGGATTAGTTTGTGTGATTAATGATGCACGTCGTGATAATCTCCCTTAAATCCTATGCATGTTTGCTTCATGAATATCTTGAAATTTGATTAGTAATGTTTACCTATTTTGCTTATTCCTTTGATTTATTTGATGGGATAATGGACTAACCTTGGTCAAAGCATTCTTGAGTTGTGGTGGAGTTGTAGGTTCAAGTTATCTAAAGCAAAGTGGAAGAGATCAAGGCACAACAACCAACTCAATCTTCTTGAATGAGTTAACTAGACAAACTAAGACAAGATTGAGAAATTTATGGGATTATGTCTCATAATTATTCTCATGAGCTTCTACATCTTGGTCAAGAACTTAGAGACCACAATAACTTGATTTCTTGAAGGCCAAAGTCGAATTCTTAAAGGGGGAATCAATCCAACCAACTTGCATGTTGATTTCTAGTTAACTAGGGGGCAACTTCCACAAATCAAGGAACTGATTGCATGGGACAATTTTGAGTTTACTCAAGTATAAATAGTAGTAGGTTCAGAGCATATGGAGTTAGATTTATTCTTCTTTTCTTTTAGCATTTTCATCCATCCATTGCTGGTCAAGGCAAATTTGTATTAAGAGACATCTTGTTGCCCTATTGTTCATGGAAGATTTTTAATAAAGAAGAGCTAGTTTTGTTCCAACTTCCATGTACTTGATTAAGTGGGGTTCCATGAGATTCCTTGGGTTGGTACCGCTCAAGGGAAGGACAAGGAACCCCTACATGTATTTTAATTCATTTATTTTAGTTTATACCATTTCTTTCACGCATTCTATCTTTCCTATAGAAAGCTATAGTTGTCCTATAGTTTTCTATAAGTTTTCTTGTAGTTGCTAGTTTTCATCATTTTACTTTTTATAATAAGTAGCATTTATTTAATTGTAATGATCCAACATTTTTTTTTCCGGCATATTTTAAATTGGGTTTTCCTCACACCAGAAGTCTGTTGATTTAGATTATGCTTGGACATATGAACATTAAAACCAAAAACCATTCCTTTATATTATTTCCGAAAGTCCACATACAGTGACCAGAAAAACCTTGATCCTCTTGCTCTTTAGCTTGAGGATAGGACTGAGCCTCACTAGCCTAAGGGAAAGTAAGACTATATATTGAAGTGTTTAATCTAAGACATTCTGATTTGGCAAGTCGTCTTTACCCCCATCTTGCATTTCCTAGTTAGGTGTTGCTTTGCATTTACTTTCCTTCTTAGTTAGTATTTCAAGTTGTTCCTTTGCAATTGCATATACAGTGCACGGTACCTCTCAAGTTTGTACAAAATCTTGGGTTGATAATTTAAGTAATGAGCCAAGGGATTCAGTGTTTATGCCTACAATTCTTTGGCCCATCGCCATGGCAAGGAAAGAATCACTTCCCTTTTTCTAGATGGATGGATAGATAAAAGGATTAACTCTTCTATTCTCGTCTACTAGATGGGTCTCTTTTATTGGTGAGTGTGGGATTCTTGATCCCTATCTTGAAAGAGAATAATGGTTCAAGGGAAACCCAAGGGGGAGGGGGGGAATAGGAGGCACTTGTTGTCTAAGTCCATTTCATTTGCCCAAAAATGAACAAAAGGTATTGTCACCCCTCATATTACATGAGAGTTGCACTTGCGATTTTCATCACATCACTTGAGAAGTTTTTTCACAAGTATCGAGCTTGCAGGATTTCATGGCTAGACAATTGGATGGGCAAGAAGGTACACTGGTGATTTCTTTGCTTAAATAGTTATTCTTCATGGTTGAATGGAGGCCATGGTGTTTGACCAGGAAGTAGATGGTGTTGTGTCTTAATTTCTTCATCGTGTTTAATTGGTGAGTATGTTGTGCCTAACAAGCTAAAATGCTCATAAGATGATACGCTCCCTCTAATTGCCAATTAAAAAGATGAATAACTAAAGTATTAATGCAATTAATTAGTACTTAATTATTTAATGGAATCGGAACCCATCAATTTAGAGTCTCCATAGGTTTTGAAGTGTTAATAATTGCACTTTTCGAAGTAATGGATTAATTAAAGTGTTGTAATTGCACTTTATCATACTAAATGACCAAACTACCTATAGATTACAGTTTAGATTAATAAAATTATCAAGAATGAGGGAGGGGAGGGAGGCGGGGGGCAATAGGCACTAGTGTTATCGTAACCAGCAAAACCAGTCAATCCGACCAGTTTACAGAGGTTATCGGTCAGGGACCAAAACCGGTTGAGCTGGATTTTTGTCTGAACCGGGTATGGAACCGGTCAAAACCGGTCGAACAGGCTGGAACCGTCTGGTTTGTATAGTGTCGTACGACCGCGGATAGTGGACCCACGAAACTAAAATTAAAAAAAAAACACAAAACAAAGTTTTCTATGATCAGTTTATTGTTATTCATTAGTACTATGGTTTCTTTTTGGATTGTAGGGGCCATTTCAAGCCTCTTTGTTGATGTGCTTTGGTTCAGAACCTCAGAGATGTATTGCACTAGGTGTTGTTTTGGTTATTTGCACCCATACTTGCTATATATATGAGAAACTTTGCATATTTGTGTATTAATAGTTTCGATTCATATGTATGCACATGAATATATATGTTCTTTACAAAATATGAATATTTTATGTATTTTTTAGTCGACCGGTTTTTTTCCCGATTTTTTTTTCAGTTCCGGTCAGATTTTCGGTTCGGTTCAAATTTTGGGCCTCGTCGGTTCGATGACCGGTCCGGTTCCGATAACATTGGTAGGCACAAATGTCCCTTGTTCACATTTAATTGAAGTCTATTGCACAAGGAACAAGTTGGAAGGTTCTTGGTTGGAACACATTAAAGGTTTTGAAGACATTTCACACATAGGATACTTTGTCATGACACATTTATCAAACCCTTATGGAGCACTAGCTTTAAGGATGCTTGACTTTGATTTGACAAATGTTATAACTTATGACACATGGAAGCCTAATGATCAAATTCCTTAGCTATTTTGGTCCGTTTCACACTTAGATATAGATTATTGCTAGACATACTGTTGCTTTCCCTAGAGCACCCTATCTCTTGACACACATGTTGAGGCAAGCATGCATTGACGTAATATTTCATGGCTTGGAAGGTTGGCACACCTCTTTGCGTCCATGGTTTGAAAGCTAAAATTCACAGTAATTGGTCAATGCATATTCCTCAGGGGAAAATTGGTTGGATCTAAACTCCTTGGCATAGAATATTATTTGTTGAAGGAATATCTAACCTCCTTGGCATGTTCTACAAGAGCACTCTAGCTATTTCAAGACTATTTTAGTGTTTACCTTGTTAAAGGAGTTATTCATACATGGTTTGACTCCTTACTTTTCTCAAATGTGTGGAGGTGGTTGTGTCTTGTAAAAAACACTTTAAGGAAGTCACACGTACCTCAAAAAGTTGGTTAGAGATTGGTTCTCTCTCTTGAAGGGTTCCCTAGATACATGGAGTTTATTGCACACTTATAGAGGACACATCACATAAAGGAATTATCTTATTACTTGACAGATAGTTACTTGGGTCAAACCCTAATCCATCCCCCTTTTTGGAGCCTTGTTCACACTCGGTACTTCTTCTTTCCTGAGGGTGCTGTTATCACACAACTTGTAGTTGCCCCTAGAGGTATCCCATCCGGGACGGTAGAGGAGACAGGCAACTAAAGAGGTGACCCAAGAGATGCCACGGTTCCCAATGAAAGGTGGGAGTCACATCAACCGAGGCACTCTTCGCTTTAGGTCAATGGTGTAACAAGACCTAGGGGGAGACCCTATAACCAATCACAGTTGATTGGACCCAAACAAAGGTTTCTAAGGATGAGTAAATGATGAGTTACGGAAACCAATGCAAGGCTAAGTGGACCTAGGAGTTGAGGTATGGTTGAAGGTGGTGTAAGAGATTGTTAGTTTTTCAACCTATGTATGGTTTAGGCTACATGATGGGGTATGATGACTAGGTATAGTACCATATGTTTACACAAGTGGGTCTTGTTTTCTTGGGAAGTGTGAAATGGTTCTAGGTAGGCCCACAAGGTGAAGTTAGGTGTGAAGTTGGTACTATAGGTCGGATAAAGGCTAGATCTATGAATCTAAGTTGATTCTAGGAGTACCCATGTACTAGATCTAGGGTTTGACACAATTCCCAAGGAGTGCGACTTGCTTTAGAGAAGGACTAGTGCCTTGTTAGGTGGGCTAATGGGGTCAAAAAGTATTTCAAAGTGTAGATCGGGACACCTAGAAGCCAAGTCAAGTGGGTTAAATGAGATCCAATGGTTGGATTTTGCTAGATCTAGGTTTTCAAGTAATAACCCTAAGTGGACCACAATCCCTTGAAACAAGGAATGCTACCCCCAAGGCGGATCGTGACAGAAAGACAGTCTAGACCTAAGTTTCAAGGTATGGGCATTCCAAATCCACGAAAATCTCACACACCCACCTCCTCGAAGTGGGCAAACTCACTTACCCAAGGGAGTGCGACTTTGCTCAAGGAGGGCTAAAACAAGGGTTAAGTGGACCAAATCAAGCCCAATGGCCACCAAATTGTAGATCCAAGTAGCTAGTACCCCGATCTATGCGTGTTCAAAAAATCAAGTCAATCCAAGGGCTAGATCTTAGTAGATCTGAGTTTTGAGGTACTAATAGATTCAAAAGGGGGTTTTAGCCCCTTAAAACATGGAGAGATGTCCACAAGGTAGATTTCACCAAAGTAAGAATCTGGGGGTAGGTTATCAAGTGTCTAGATTGCAAATCAAGTGGGATCTCACCTACCCATGTGCTAGATCTAACCAAACAAGCCTCTCACTAGGAAGTGCGATTTGGGTCAAGGAGGGCTTTTTTGCCTTGAAAAGTGGGTCAATTTTTAGCCAATCACCACCAAACTATAGATCCAACTAGGGGTGGATGCTATAGAGGTGGGTTTCCAATATCTCTTCAAGAGCAAGGCTAGATCTAAGTAGATCTAAGAAATACCAAAACAAGGGTTTTAATTGATTAGGTTTTTTTATGATCTAGAAATCATGGAAGATTCAAGGAAGTAGAAGATCATACCTCTTGGAACATACCTGGATGAAGAGATGAATGCTAGTTGAGAAGAGGATTACTTTGCCAAAGATCAAATGGAGAATGTTGAAGCCCTCTTGCCAAATCGATTTTCCCAAGCCACATGTGATTCCTTCTAACCTGTCAAAACCAAGGAGCAAAGCATCAATTAGTTTAACAAATTGAAGGTAGATACAAGCAAGAGAGAGAGAGAAACATAGAATAGTTGACACAAAGGCAAAACTACTCCCTGTCAAATCCAAAACGACTTCTTCCAAGCTTGAAGGGCAAGCCTCCCCACCAATTCGCACTTGTCAAAATCGCCCTCTTAACCTGCAAATAAAATATGGCAAATATGCAAGATAGCTACAATAGATCCTCCAGTGCAATGGACAAAAGCATTTACAATCGAAACAACCAACATCCACTCCAATCCAAGCATGTACTCCAAAAGATAGAAATTTTATTCCAAGAGCCAAGAGCCAAAAATCTCTAGATGAATTTTACAATGAGAGGCTCCCTCCTTAAATAGGATGGGGAGAGAGTACAATCCTAACCACTTTTTACATGAGTGGCTAAAATTAAAAGATCTCAAGATCTAATCAATGGCTAACAATAAATCATAACAATACATCACATGGATCACCCAATATCATGATAGCGCCCCCACTAAGTGGTACAATAAGAGGGTGACGTCATCCACTAGAGAAACATAAGCACCAAAATCCACCTCATGGTGACTAGGACATGACAATATAAGCTCATGGTGGGGCTAGGAGGTATCAATCCTTACTAGCTCATCCCCAAGGCACAATAAAATAATAAAATATGTCCAATATAATATAAATGACCAAAACTGTCCTCAGAATCCATGGCAGTCAAGCAGTAAATGTCCTCCTGTGATCAATCTGGGCATACCCACATGGTGAAAACTGACTGGAAGGTAGTGATGCCACCCTGGAAGACCTCTGTGAAGACCAAATGCCAAAACCTTGCCTCAATTGCCCAAATCGATTTCCTCAGTGACCACTTTATCCCATTTTTTCACTGCCTCGGTAACTGTGAAAGTGCCAAAACTGCCTCTTAGGGTGCTAGCGCTGTCCATCTGAGCCCACCAGGCTCTCCAGAAGGGGGGGTAAATGGTAAAAACAAGTGGCTGGACCACCCCCTCCATCATCAGCGCCCTAGGTGAACTGGCCTCTCGGGGCCCCTGCTGCTCAGGCTGGGAAATCAGCCCCAAATCTGGTCAACAAGTGTAAAACTGCATCAATCACTGTCAGAAGTGCCCGGAACTGAAAGATAAGTGTCTCAATGGATCCAAAAGACCCAAATCCACTAGGAATGTGTACTCATACACCTTGGGTTGCCCTAATGGGCCAGCTGTAGGGTCCACCATATATGGACAATGTATAATCTGCTGATCTGAAGTAGTAATAAACCTGCTGAACTGGATCAAACATCATCTGCATCATATGTCCATCATATGATATCATCATCAAACATGTGGACCCATCAATCATCATCAATAATCATCCATACATGGTCCACATCATCACGGATCCCAAGAATATACAACCAAGGATAAATCACATCAGTAGACTAAGACACTGCTTCTCTAATCATTCTCACAGCTAAGCTCAAAGTATAACATCCATTCAGTGGCATTAATTAAGTTAGCATATTCCGTTGTTATATAAAATTACTTGCACAATAGTTCAAATAACAAACTCACCCATTGGACATGGTCAAACTGCTAGTGAAGGATGAAGGCTAGGAGCAAGGTTGGGCCAAGGGGTTGACTTGTCTAACTTAACTCAAAAATACTTTGGACTGGGAGAAGGGGGAAGCTACAAACTCTGTGCTGAACAAAAGAACACGGGGGATGGCTGTGCCTCACAAATGGATAAGTTGTTTAGAGAGTGCTTATTCAACTTAGGCATCATGTCTACATCAAGTTGATCCAGGTTCATTAGGATCATTCAATTTTATTCCATGGCCTTTTTGGCCTACATAACCCTTCGGATTTCAGATGTGCTGAGAAGCACAACTAGTTGCAGCTTGCATCCAGGGCATTTTTTCAAATATTTATAAGGTCAGCAATTGTTTAGATATAACTTTTAAGAGCCATTGCTTTTTGGACCTTTCTTATACTCTTCGAGGAGTATTTTTAGCTTTTCATCGCTCTTGCCCTTTTTTTTTGTTTCCATGGGCGAATTTATTAAGTTTCCATAGGTAGAACATGAGCTTTCAGTTTTAGCCAACAACATCTCAAGTGACTAGGGGGAGTTCGAGCCAATGCCAAACATCGGGACAACCGACCAGAATGATTTAGGCCTACAATCCAACTCACCAAAGGCAAGTTTTGTCACCAACTCAGAGCCGAGACACTGAATAAACAGGGATGCGGTCCAAACACAGAGGTAGAAAAATGGGGAAGTCCTTGGTATCAGAAAGTCAAATGAGACAAGTCAGGGTTTAAAGTCAAACAGGAAGGTCATGTATGGATGGAGACAAGTGAATATGGAGCCTACACTAGCAAACAACTGGTGTCGGAAAAGACCATATCTATGTAAGGTGAAGAACCAGTGGGTTTTGTTAAATGACCTAAATGTGCAAGCAATTGTCCATTTTATGATATACAGTTCATTTTAAACAGTTTGCCACATCAGGAATAATATACCAAGCTCATGCTGTAATCATGACTAAATCAACAAGATAATAATCCACAGTCAGTGATAATATATCCATAGATCATACAACATCATCATAATAATAATCATCCAGTATCATCTGAAACACTGCTGTAATACATCTCTAGGCACTGAACTGAAACTGTATGGGATAAGTAGTCACATCAGTCATCGAATCTGAACTCTCAAGGCTCAGCCTTGACACAAGGTCATATACAAATCTGAATAATGTACTGCTCTGATCATGAGTGATCCAAAATATATAGCCATGCTCTGGAATAATGTAAGCTCTGGAATGTGCAGATATCTGCTGTACAAGAATAGTAGCCCTACTACTATTGTGTGATAACAGGTGCATTCATGGGGAAGTTATTGATCATTTCATGCTTGGTCAAGCCACAATTCCCCCACCTTGGAGCTTCTCACACATGTGGACATTCTATCTCTTGAAAGGCACACTTTTGGAAAGAATTTTATTGCCTAGTCGACCAAAAAAGGGAGGCACCCCACCTGCATGGCTATTTTTGGAGGAGGTTTCTATCTAAATCTTTATTTTAATATCCTTGAAATGTCTCAAGGAGTTAGTTAGAGGAGAACTATTATTTTATCGTAAAGGAAGTTGAGCCAGACTCTATAAAGAGTAGCCTTTCCTCTTTCATTTCTCATGGTTGGATTGTGGGAGAAATCCCTTGGATCATTATTGAATATCTATTGATGCTTGTGGAGGATGATTAAAGCAGTGTTACAAATATCGTGTCGGCAAATATATCGTCAAGGGTCCAAAAAGAAAATATCGGATTTATCAGGGAAAATGTCGGGCAAACATCGGCAATATATTGGCGAAATTAAAAAATACAAAAATATTAATTTTTTGACTCCGTTGAAACTTGATATTTCCTGATTTTTGGCGATATTTTCCGATTTTTGTCGAGTTTTGCTGATATTTTGCCGATTTTTGCCGATATTTGGCGATTTTTGCCGATATTTTCAAAAATGGTGATTTTTGCCGATTTTATCGGCGAGCTGGGAACATCGCAATATATTGCCGATGTTTGTAACACTGGATTAAAGTGCTTCATAGGTGAGAACATATTTTAGATCTTTATGCTATTCCCACTTTCACTTTAGTTTTCTTGACAAATGCATATGAAATGAAAAGCAAGTAAAATATTTCCCCTTTTCTTTATGTTACCCATGGAATGTTTTTGTTGATGCATTATTTCGCTATACTTAGTTAAATGCACATATACTTCATTGTGGATAATCATAATATACCCTTAGTAACTTTTATGTAATTTGGGACAGAATGTTTTTGTTGATGCATTATTTCTCTATACTTAGTTAAATGCACATATACTTCATTCTGCATAATCATAATATACCCTTAGTAACTTTTCTGTAATTTGGGACAGCAAGGAAGTGGACCATAGGAGCTTGTTCATATCATCTTCATTAGCCACTATTCCTCATTAAGATAGTCTCCCATCAAGTCATCATTTGACCCCATATGCCCAATGGAAAGACACAAGTTTCTGGTCCACACATCTGCTTTTATTCAAGGTTTCACAAGGATGCTCTTGGCCGAACATTTCACTCCCCCTACCCCATAAGAAAAAAAATTCCCATTATTTTTAATTTCAGTCTCTACTTTGTACTATTTAGAAAATGAATTAATATATTTAGTATTTACATTGCACATTGATGAATATACATCAGATGAATTATTATTTTTTGGATTTTTATTTTATTTTTATAATTTTGGAGATGTTCCCCAGTCCCCCATGAATTTCCCTAAATTTGGGGGGTGTTTCCACACATCCCCAATGAGCATTTCCCTGCTCCCACGTCCTGGAAACTTGGGGAACATTGCTTTTATTTCATATATTGTAACAAATTGGTTTGCTGGAATTAACTCTTCATTTCACCTTGTATTCCATAGCTTATCATTTCCAGCAATCCTATACTAGGGAAGTCCCCCTTCTGCTGGAAGACAGCCAGCCTAAAATGAAGAGGGTTGGTGAGGTGACAGTGGCCTCCCTCTTATTTTCTCCAGGGCCTCACTTGAGCTTTTAGGACATTATCTCTAGAGGTGAGGGTTTGTGAGGCAATAGAAAACACTGAACCTAACTCACCAAGAATGACCCCAACCCAACAATCCAAGCCTGTTGCAGAAGCTTTATTTTAGACCAACCAAACACTCCATTGTTTACTAAGTAACTTAGAAAATTTTAGTCACAACAAGAAACTAACCACTTCAGCAATAAACCATGAATAACATGAACCAACACAAGAGCCAACATAACAATTTTATAGTGGGAAAGCTGGGGGAAACCCAACTTTCAACAATTCTTAAGTTCAGAAGTTACAGTACCAGCACAAATCAAGTAACAGAAAAAAACCAAAAAACACCCAAATTGTGGTGTTCCAACTGTCTGCTACAGTTCTTCCCAACTGAACTGCTCCTCACCCAAAATACACCACACCACTAACTCCCGAAGCACCTACACCCTTGGCCACCTGCCAACTAGCAAACTGCATCTTAATTTTGTCTCAAGACTCCAAACTTGGTTCTCTCAACATTCGTTGATTATTCTCAACTTCGAAAGTTACTCATTTATACATAACCATCTCCAGGTTGGAACAACACCAAATCAGCTGCCCAAGTCCATTTTTTTTTGTTTCAAAATACCACCTTCAGAAGCCATATCCATACTATTTGTCAGTCAGAAATCCACATCCATATTCAGCGAAATTTAGGTCTACACATCATATTGATAACAACTCGGATGTTTCTCATTACTTACAAACTCGGCTTAATTTCTAACTTCTAACAATTAAATAATTATACACATACAGGGGATTTGCTTTTTCTGACATTCCATTTTTAATTGAAATTAAACTCAATTGCTTCTATCCATGAACATAGCCATGTCAAAGGAATCCATTTTAATAAGGAATTTATACCATGTTCATCTTCACAAAATACAAGAGATATATTCAACACAGTAAACCCCCCTTTCGAGGGCCTAGGTAACTCAGCAACAGATAGCTTTTACAGCCACTCAACACATGCATTAATTTTATAAAGCTAATATGACAGCAAGCGT
This sequence comes from Larix kaempferi, assembly GCA_027924585.1. Lineage (NCBI taxonomy): Eukaryota > Viridiplantae > Streptophyta > Pinopsida > Pinales > Pinaceae > Larix > Larix kaempferi. Next base: position 12,037,483 of record BSBM01000660.1, read on the forward strand.
GGGCCTGGTAAATACAAGCATTGCTATTTATTATAAGTAAAAGCATTGATAATATCTGTATTGAGTCATTGACCATCTATGACAACTAATGATCATAAAAATTGTAGTCACCTGAGGATCTGCCATCAAAATGTCATCTAAAACAGGACCATTCGTATGAACATCCTGTTCTCTTATCTTTGTGCTGCTCCATTTTGGTTGTCCAACACTCTGGAAAACAAAATGGAAATAATAGTTTGAAGAGCCAAGAAAAAACATGTTTACATATAATGAATATTTCCATAAAATTATTGCTCTTAACAATTCTTTGGTTAGTGTAAGTTTACATACAGAAAGCAGATAACTGAGGTCCAGTTGCTGAGTCTTCATGAGAGATATGTGTCTTGGTCTTAGCAGCTCCGTTCTTCCAATAATATCATCCAACTTCTCATATCCCAGCTGTGCAAGAATACCTCTAACCTGGTGACATTAACAGTTTTCAGAAATTACCTAAACCATTGACAATACTGATAAATTGATAATTACATAAAAGGGAGAGAAACTGCCACTGCTGTAATATTTCGCTAGAGGAAATCCACATAAATTGAAATTAAATTTTTTGTTGATGTCCAGTAGGAACCAAAGTAGGTCAAAGGGATTAGCGTTTGCAACCAGCAATATTAGCCAAAGCAAAACATAGGGAACAGAAGACCCCCCCTAAAATAAGATGAAATGAAGTGGAAAAAGAGTACAAGAGAAGCAAGACATGAAATGGCATATAGACATGCATACAGCTAGATTATCCCAAAAAACAAATGAGTCCAGTGAATTCCTGAATTTCTCAAAAAGCAAATTTCTAAGAAAGATGCAAGCTTAAAAATTTAGATAAATAAATATGAAGAAACTCCCTCACTTATATCACATTTCAATGGATACAACAGTTTATTATTCCAATGTTCAAACTTCATCAAACATTTTTGAATTCCAACAAACTTAAGAAAGAATTTACATTCGTGAAACAAATGAACTCAATAAAAATCCATTTTTAAGAGCCAAAATGATGACGTCAAAAAGATTTGGATGGCGATTTATCCAAGCTTAAACAACTGCAACTTTCATGTAGCAACCAGAATCTTTTAGCTTATGAGATGAAAAAGCACCTCTTCTGCAACATACAGGAAAAAGTTGACCAGATCTCCTGGCACACCAGGAAACCGTGCCCGCAATTCCTCCCTCTGCACACAGCCATAGTGGTATACATATCCATAAGTAAGGCTTGTCAATACCTGTTTTTTAAATAAAGTGGAATAATTCGATTCTCAATGTACCTGGCTAGCAACACCAACAGGACAATTGTTTGTGTGGCAGATCCTTGCCATGATACACCCAGTAGCTATCATGGCTACTGAACCAAACCCGTACTCATCTGCACCCATTGCAGCTGCCAACATGATATCAACTCCACTCTTGAAACCACCATCAACCCTTAGAACGACTCTTTCACGCAGCCCATTCTCAATAAGTGTCTGTCAATACCTCAAAACAACCAAATCAACTAAATGTGACTACAATTCTGGCCTAATTAAATTCAGATACTTTGAAATCAGAGCTGAAGGTTGCTAGTACATGGCCAATACTCCAACCAAAATACAAATTACCTGATGTGATTCTGTAAGACCAAGCTCCCAAGGACCACCTGCGTGTTTGATAGAACTTATCGGACTTGCTCCAGTGCCCCCATCATGTCCTGATATCTGCAGATCAGTTATTTGCACATTTCAATAAACCAAAGTCTTAAATTTGACCAAATACCTTTGTAAATCTGAACTGAGAAAAGGAAAGAGAAAAAACATACTAATGCCAATTAATAACCAGTCAATGGAACTGATGATGAGTATTCAAAACAACTAAAGATAAGTATTTAAACCATCATTTGAGTTATTTCTTAAATCTCTAAGTACTATTAACAACATTTATATGCATATTTGTATTCCTAATCAGGAAGTGTATTATGCATGTTATAGTGAATCCATCGATATGGCTAGGATTAATGAACAGTATACTCGTAATGTGCATGAAATATCTTTGCTAACATACTAAGAACAGTATAGTTACCATGTGTGTTTTGTATGGGTGTTTTGTTGGAGCATTGACTAAGATGTATTGGTTACATGACTATGTACATTATGCATAAGAAGTTGTCATTACATTGAATTGATTGATTAGTATGTAATGTTGCTAATTATATGACTGAATTTGACTTGTAGGAAAGATCGTGTGCTATGACCTACAACAGAAGGATGATAAGACTTGTTCCGAACAACAAGTGATGATTGTTTAGCAGTGACCTTCAAGTAGATTTACAAAATCAAGCATACTACAGAAGTACAAAGCAAGGTTCCTGGTTTCTCTTAGAAAAAGGAAGTCAATTATGAGAAGACATGTGCTCCTGTAGCAAGATACACTTTGATTAGAGACACACTTGCGATAGCTGCAGTAATGAAGTGGAAGGTAAACCAGATGGACGTAAAGATAACTTTTATGAATGGTGTAGTAGAAGAAGAAGTGTATGTGCAGCAGCCACTAGGATCCGAGACACAAGACATGCAGACGCATGTGTGCAAGTTGAAGAAGGCCTTGTACGGATTGAAGTAGACACCTAGGACATGGTATGGAAGGATTGATAGGTTTCTGATGAGCTTGGGCTTTACCAAGAGCAAAGCAAATTCCAACCTTTACTACAAGGTTGAGGATGGGAAACCAGTAATATTGCTATTGTATGTAGATGACATGTTTCTAACAGGAGACGAGAAGCTCATTGCAGAAACTAAGAAGAATCTTGTCGTAGAGTTCGAGATGAAAGATCTGGGTATGATGCACTATTTCTTAGGTCTAGAGGTGTGGCAAAGTCAAGATGAGATTTTCCTTAGCCAAGGAAAATATGTTGTGGAAATCCTGAAGAGATTCGGGATGTTGGACTGTAAGGCCATGGCTACACCAATGGCATCAAACTTGAAGTTGTTGTGTGATACTTCTTCAAAGACAGTGGATGCCACATTATACAGACAGATGATTGGTTCGTTGATGTACTTGACGAACACTACACTAGATATATGCTTTGTGGTGAACACTTTGATTCAATACATGCTTGAGCCGAGACGTGTTGACTTGATTGCGGCAAAGCATGTGATAAGGTATCTAAAGGGTACACTTGATTATGGGCTCATGTATGTGTCAGATCAGAAGATTAGCCTGCAAGGCTACGCTCATTCAGATTGGGTCGGTAGTGTCACAGACAGAAAGATGAGCAACCATTTCCCATAGTCTGTTTTGATTATAAGATGAGCACGTTTCCCATGGTTTTCATGTTGTTGTCTATATGATGCGTATCTGTTGTACAAACTAGTTTTGGGAAGTTGCTCCTGCATGTGCATATTCTATACCTAAGCATTATTGTCAACTTCTTGAAATGAAGAACCTTAACAGTTAACACAGTTCATAATACATATTAACATGAAATGTATAAGACGAAAGCCAACAAAAGAAGCTGGTAAATCTGATAAATCCCACAAATAGAAGGTGTCAAGTTGAGCCGTTGTAAGAAATTCTTCAGTTTGGAAATTATGCTCCATTCCTAAAACTAGGAATCAGGTACTTCACAAAATCTCAACCCACCAGGAAGAAAGACCAACACTGCCTTTGAAGGTTAGAAGTTCTTGAGAGGAAAAGGATTTGTTGGGGATAATGAATGAACCAGGAGTTTATTTTCTCTGTTAAAGTATTCAAGGTTTTAACCAATAAATGGCCAGATTTAAGCATTACAGATTCCAAATCTCAAATAAGGGGGCAGTAAGCCTGAATATAGAAAAAGGAGAAGAATTATCAAGGAATAAAGCAATGTGAATGGTAGCTCAGGCCTTTTAGGCAGGTGAAAAAGAAAAACCAGGTAGGCAATGAAAGCCATCTCATGGATCTGCAGAGGATTAGGAGGGAAAGAGAAGAAAAGTAGCTTTCGCCATATGATTAGAAATAAAAAGCCAGTATTAGTTTTGATTCTTGAATCAAGGAACTAATTTAGATGGGAAATCCGCTCTTTAAAAGGAACCCAATACCAATAATCTAGACACAGAAGAACAGATTATATCGTGACCCTCAATTATGTTTCAATCTCAGCTACATGACACAAGGACACGGGACATGGAGGACACCAAAATACAAGTATCCAACACAGGACACATCAACCCCGGAAACAGGACACAGGGAAGCACATTTTATATATATTCAAAAAAATTACAAAAATGAAATACAGACATAAAGATCCAAATATTTTAGAAACTAGAACATTTACAAAACACTTGGAAGCCTTTCAAATATTGAATTTACCCTTCACCTGCACAACGAAGCAGAGCTCTTTCCCTACAACTGAAAGTGAAAATATACAATGAAAAATCATTTTTGGAGATGGAAATGTGGGACATGTCTAGGGCATGTGTCCAACACATGTTTAACATGTATCCTGTTCTAGGACACATGCCAAACACGTATTGGACATGTGTCCTAGCATGTCTGTGTACGATATGTGGGATACGGAAACTGGCCCCAGTTAGACGTGTCCTGTTTCTTAGGTCTCAATGGTAGTAAGCCTCTTGTTTTCTCTTTGGTTTATGCACATTAGAAGTTGGGTAACTGTGCCTATGAAAAAATTGGAAATTCTGAATTTCAGATGGATTTTATTTGTGCAATCTCTATTCTCCAGATCTCATCCTCTCAGATATAGATGAAGATGTTGTAATTCTGCTGTAGATCCGAATAATTTATAGTTGTGAAAAAAAATGAGTAACCATTAACGATAAAATCAAGCCAAGCATAAATTGTAGTATCACCTGTATTATATCAGCATTGCCTTTTGCAACTCCAGAGGCAACAGTTCCGATTCCAGCTTCTGATACGAGCTTGACAGAAACCTTTGCCTTTGGATTGACCTGAAAAACAAATACCAAGTCATCGACTGCTATAGAAAAGGGAATAAAAAATTAAATACATCAATGACATTCATAATCTTACATACACGTTAAAAAAACTATATCTAAAGACTAATTATCACAAAAAATATTTAAAATATAACTCATCCTTTGAATTATAAAACATTAAATTGAGTAAATGCTTAATTGCTTTGACAACCTGAAGCAATGATAACATACATCTGAAAACAATAAAGATACCTGGTGAAGGTCAAAAATCAACTGTGCAAGGTCCTCAATAGAGTAGATATCATGATGTGGAGGAGGCGATATCAGAGGTACACCAGGCTTAGAATTCCGCAGTCTTGCTATGTAAGCACTGACTTTCTTTCCAGGCAGTTGCCCTCCTTCACCTGGCTTTGCCCCTTGAGCAATTTTGATCTCTAATTGATCTGCATTAACTAGGAATGTTGGAGTAACACCAAAACGGCCTGAAGCAACCTGATAACCAGAAGCCGAGATCAAACTTAGTTCCAAGTTCTGTCATAATTTACTATTTACTTACATTCAAAGTATACCACTGAGGTTTATCTGAGGCTCACTTTATACTTATCCATTGAAAGGGAATAAAGGAGTCATGACAAAAGAAAGTGTGATTTCAATATAAGTTTATTGTCAGCACAATCCACAAATACCAGAAAAAATAATAAGTTAAAACAAATCTCTTGTTTGACAGTACAGAAATGATAAGTTATGTATGACGATTTCTTAACAATATGTTTGTTTATCTTCTATTTTTACAGATAAGAAAAAACACAAGCATCCCCTCAAAGATCACCAACATATGCACCTGTTTAATTGCACTAGTGGCAGTGTCGCCATTTCGAAGACCTTTAAGGTGTGGAAATGTTGACGAATATCCATCAACTACATCTGATAGAGGTCTCCAACGTACAGGATCCTTCACAGAAATTATTCCCACCATTAATATTAGAATATACTTATCTGAATTTACTAACCATAAGCATGTAGAGTAGAAAATATTTGAGAATTCCATCTGAATATCCTAAAAATGGATATTATTTAGCCCATGGGAGAGTGGTCTAGTGGAAAGCACTGAGGTGATTGGGCTTGTATTAATGCAGAGATCTGGGTTCTAAAAAACCCGAGTGGGTGCAGATGAGGCCAGGTGCAAGTCATGGATGACTTTGACAGCAAAGATACACCACTCATGGCACGGTGATTAGCCAAGAGATTTTATAAGATGTATCTCTCAAAAAAAGGATATTAAATGCTGTAAATAAACATTGAGATTAATATTCTAAATACCTGCATTACAAGATTTCTGAAAAAAATACTAAAAGAGGAACAAAATAAACTAACCTCACCACCTTCCCCTGAATTTGATTTTCCTCCAACTCTATTCATTGCTATGGCAATCGATTCATGTGTTTCCCTTGAAATAGCACCCAGTGACATGCCCCCAGTGCAAAAGCGCTTTACAATTTCTGAAGCTGGTTCAACCTTTCCCACAGGAATAGGAGGTCGGTCACTTGCAAATTCTAGGAGGTCACGAAGGACCTGCAGAAAATGAAACATTCAGGCAGTGTAATCAATTGATAAAAAAGTCCGGAAATATAGATAGAGTAGTCTTCTTTAAGGAAACAATTCACTCCAAATTCAGCACATACTACTAGATCTTAGAAAACTATTTTCATATGAGGGTAGATACAAGTGAAAAACGTGCCCATAAGCAGCTTACATTTACTGGCCTGTTAGCAAGGTGTTGTTGGTAGACTGAAAAAGCATTTTCATTTTTCTCACGAACAGCTTTATGTAATAATTTTGACATCTCTGGATTATTGCCATGATATTCACCTGCCAGATTACATATGATTTTATTATGTGCACATACATAATTACAAAAGACCTTTGAAATGTTTAAATCTGATATCAAAGGTTGCCACAAAGAAAACATATTAAGAAAGTTACCAAGTTTAATACACATCAGCAATAAATAGCAATTAATACTAATAGATTGCAAGGGCATACAATTTATAGATGAAGAATCCATTGTATAAATGGACTAACATAAAAAAATATGTAATATACCTAAAGTATATTGCCGTGATGTTATTATGTATAATCATTTATGTTGCAGTACTAGTCAATATTCTATATTTATTATATTGTAATTAATCATAGTAATACCATTTCCCAAAGGACATGACTTATCATCCCTTACGTGTATTTATATACAATATACACGTCCATTACATCTCAAGCTATATATTAGTACCAATAAATAATAAGTGTTTATATCTAAGTTGCCGGGGTACTTGGGTTTGGGGACGGGGAGTGGGATGGGGACAACACTTTTTGAAACAAGGGAGTTGGGTATGTTGAGGGTAATATAGACATATATTATAATATATGTCTAACTGACTCTAACATACTTTAAAATATTAAATATTTAAACATATATAAGAAATCATTTTTTAGAAAGTAACACACAACATACTAACTAAAATAAAGGTATCTTGACAAGGCCTAATGGTGAAAGTGAAACATGCAAAATTTGCCTAATGGCATTTTCAAATATGAAATAGAACATTCAAAAAGCATTGAATCATGAACAACATAGCTGCTTTGGCTTCCTCAAACCATGTCTGCTAGGCCAGTTACATCTGCATCAGCATCACTAAGGTCCTCAATCAACAAGCTCTCTAGGAAAGAATCACTCCCAAGTGGAGGCACCTCCTCCTCAAAACTCTTGACAGAAATTTAAAAGAAGAATAAGAGGAAAAAAACAGAAGAAAGAAGAGGAAAAAATAAAGAATGAAATAGTTACTCCAGGTTGGTGACGAAACCATTATTTCCATAGTAGGAAAACGAACAAAAATAAAAAGATTCAATATTTAACATAAGTAAGGTGAATTTCCAAGTACGTGGTAAAAACGGTAATAAAAAAGAAAATGCTTCCAATGTCTTTAAAGTACATGTGAAAAAGATTAAGTCAAAAAAAATCTTTTGGCATAGAAGTCAAGTCAAAAGAAAGTTACATGAAAGTGAATAAACATCAAAATATTGATAACATGATTAAGTAAATACTAAAAATATAAAAGAAAGATAATTATTATTGAGAAAAAAAAATCATTATATCTAACTTTTAAATTAAAAAGGGTTTTCTTTTTAAGTTCCAAGGTATTATAAAAATAATATCAAAGTCCCATTCAAAAGGGGACTTGCATTTTCATGCCTTGTTATTATCAAGGAAGATATAAGTTCAATATCAAGAGTATATTTCAAGAAGCAAAGAAAAACTTGACAAAAACAAAATCAAGTTTAATAACGAGAAAGTAGGAAGGTTTCCTACAACTTAAAAAAAAAGTGTTTCGGTGTTAGTTAGAATAAAAGGAACAATTGGAGGGTGTTACGTGGTACCAGTACCGGCGCACCTTCAGCTGTGCCCCAGGGAGAGAGGTCACTTTTTCTAAGTAGGAGGGGTATTTTTCAACATTTTCTGAGTGGAGGTTATGGCCAGACCCTTTGGTTCTTCTCCTGGGAGTACTATGGCTTAGTGGCATTGTTGACTGCCTCATGAAAGGGCTTGAAGCCCTGAGGTTGGTGTCCGAGGCTCTTAAGGGTGGTTCATTAGGTCACATGACCCCCCCACCTTGTTTTATCATTCCAGTGGCATTTCTCTCAGCATTGAGGCTTATGTCTCTCTTCCAAGCCACCATCCACACCCTCCTGGTCCCTCTGCACTACAGTGCCCTCTCTCCTTGGGCCCCTAGTCATGATGACATCATCCTTGTGCCAAGCCTACAATGCTTGATATGGGGGGGGGCGTTGAGGGATTTTCACTACTGTTGAGGTTAGATGGGGCATGACGCCCCCCCTGTTAGAAAGTGACAACAAGGAAGGTCTTCCTGCATGCATGTGTCCTTGCATGCAAAAGACTTAAATGGAAGAAGCCAATAAAATGTATTTAATTTAATTTTCCTAAGTTTACTTTGGAAAATAAATTGAAGTGGTCTAATTTTTTATTGACTTAATAAAACACTTTTTCTAAAGTGTAAGTGAGAAATGTTTAAGTGATGGCAAGATCTAATCTTGTCCATCCAATCTCACCGGAGGATCTCATCCTTAGATCTATAGTGAGATTATGTTTTTCGCTTAGCGTTGAATTATATAAAAAAAGATCAATTGGTGGAAAAGACGCAATTGCATTCCGACAGAGACGGAGGAAGAAAAGTGTGAAAGAGAGAGTTTTGGCGAAGAAGACAGAGAAGCAGCCATTTAGAGAAAGCAACACAGTTTTGTAGAGGAGAGAGACAGAGAGCAGGCAGAGGTGATCGTACAGCAGGTAGGAAGTACAGTTCGTATAGTCTTACGGATTCCGTACAGTCCGTACGGATTCCGTACAGCAGGTCGTACGGATTCGTATAGCAGGCCATATAGCCGTACAGCAGCAGCAATATAGCTACATTGGGATCCGTGCCCATTCATAGGTTTTTCTCAGTGGTTATTTGTGTGGTACGATTTTGCCAATTGGGAAGAATTTGATTTCTGAATTGTACCGCTCTATATTTTCTTAATAAAATAATTTCTCATACTGCTGTATCGGTTTTGCCATCTTGGGTTTTGTCCGGGGGTTTATACCCAAAAAGATTGAGTTGTCTCTATTGATGTGATTGATGCTATATTTCTTTCAGTAGTTATTGTTCCGTTGCATAGTGAAGAAATCCATGTGTGGTTATTGGTAGTAATCAATTTGCATGCTTCTAGCCCTAGTTGGATTTTAAGGAAATTTACACCCCCCTCCCCACTTCAGCCTTTAATTTGGAGTGATTTGCTCATTTTGAGCTATTTTAGTCATTTTTTGGTAAACTCTGGGGAAAATGACCCATGTTACCCAAATATTTGATTATTTTATATTATTTTATGTTATAATTTTAAGTTGACATGTTTTAATTTTAAATTGACATTTTAAAGCATGTAGGCTTGGATATTTTGTAAAAAGTGAGTGTGAGATCGTATGAATACAATCTCCTCACTTCATTTTTTACATACAACTTATGGGATAAAATTCATTATGCTACTCGTTTATCCTAGAAGGGCCTTATGAAGTGATGTGCACCTCTTGGAGGAATGATTCTTCTTGCTCTTGGATGAAGTTGGATGCTTTCTATGTCTTTTTAATGCTTTGTGGATGCTAGAATGGTTGGAATAACGCATGCTCAAGTAAGTCTTTTACATTTTGAAGGTTTGCTTGATGAATGGTGAGTAAATTTTGCATCTTGAACGATTGAATGGTAGCCCTAGGGCTACATTCTCTTTGAATAGGGATTTTTCCTGCTATTCTATCCTAATTGCATGGCAAAAACACTCCCAAGAGGATTTTTTCACAAAGTTTGGTCTTGGAGCTCCATCTTTGTCCTAGTTTAGCCTTTTGAAACCAACCCTAATGGTTGCTTCAAGAAGCCCTAACCTAGTAGCAAGGAGAATTACCTCCAAGAGGAATTCTTGTCACCTTCCTCTAAGGCTAGGGTTTGGGGTAACATCCATTAAAACCCTAAGTTTGTCCATTTTCTCTACATCAAACCCTAGTTTGTATTTTTGTAAATATTATTGCTAGACTAAAATCACATTTTCATGTGTAATTTTGCATTTTCATGGTGATATTAGGCTTATAATTAGGTCTGCAATTTTATGTTAAAAACCATAGAAAATCAAAAAATTATTTTTTCGATTTTTTGGCCTTCCTAAAATTTCGGCCCTCTCTCCTACAATTTTGCCATGTCTTCTTTAACCCTAAAAACCTTAGGGAAAAATTTTAGGAAGCCCTTAAAATTTAAAAAAATCAAAAATTCCTAAAAAAATTGAAAAAAAAATATTTTTTTCAACTTTTGGCCGCCCTAAAATTTCGGCCCTCTTCTACAAATTCGGCCTGCCATTTAAATCCCTAAAAACCCTAGGGCTAAATTTTAGTAAGCCCTAAAAATTTAAAAAAAATTCTAAAAATTCTAAAAACCCTAATTGTACATGTTTAATTATTATTTTTAGGTTAATGTTCTGCATTTCTTTTGTAATTAAGTTTTATTTTCTGTTTTGTATATTAATTAAACCCTAAAAACTAAACCCTAAACCTAAAATCAGACCTAGGTTTTCCCCTAAAAACCATAGCAACCTGCATTTTCTTCCTCCTTTGCCTTCGCTCTCCCTATTCCTCACCTAGCTTTCCTCTTCCATCTTTTCTTCCTCTTTCTCCTCTTTCTCCTCTTCCCTTCTTTCCTCCCTCTCTCCTTCCTTTCTTCCTTATCTTCCTCTTTTCTCCCTTCACTTCCCTTCTTTCCCATACCTCAGCCCTTCTTTACTGCTGCATATAAGTCTGCAACAAAATTGCAGACTGTCACTTGGACAGTCCTTTCCTTCATGCCATAACACCTACACAAAACACTAAAAAGGTTAGTCATTGATTATATTCTTCTAATGTCTAAAAAGGGTGTCCTAAAAAGGTGATTACTGTTGTTAGATGAAGTTTAATTAAAGGTCTGAAATTGCATATTAAACTGCAGTACATACAGTCCTGAAGCTAGTCCGTATTGCACTCATATGTATTGTCATAAATGTTTAAGGGTTGAAGTGATCAAATAAATGCTAGCTTGGTAAACTTGTTTACATTTTCTACACATCTTAATTGCTGCTACGAATTTACGATAATTAGGACTGTCAAAACTTATCTACTACTGATATACACTTTGAAAACTTATATTCATTGCATGAAAATTGATAGTAGGATCTTTGTGCTATTCAAAAAGCACCAACTACTTTATTGATTGAGAGTTAGTCAGCAATAAAGATGGCCAAGAATTCAGTAGTTCATTCTATGACCAAGCATGTTGACACCAACTATCACTTCATTAAAACACTCATCAACAACAACATCATTAAGCCACAATATTGTCCATCTGAAGAGCATAATTCAGATATTTTCACCAAACCACTTGGTAATCAGAGATGAACTTGGTATCTGTAAAAATAAACTCTAGGATTAAAGGGGGAAATGTTAGCTTCATAGTCCTAAAGTATATTTTCCTAGAATAAAGTATTTCTAGAAGTAAGGTATTTCCTAGGAGATAGATTGTCCTTGTCACATCCTTGTCATCATGATTATCCTTGCACCGTTTGTCAAGGACACATGGCATTTTGTTATAAGACTACAAAGGTTATATATACTCTATGCCTCTCACGTAATATGTAATCTTCATTGTCTTGATTAACAAAATTGTGTCCAAGGAAATTTAGTGAAATTAACAAGTTAGGAAGAAAACCTAACATAAAAGGATCTTAGAACCTAAAACAAGGCATGTTACAATATTTTAGCTTTACTAATCTAGTGTCTCAACAAATTCAAGGAATATTACATTACATCATTCAAGGAATGTCAGCAGCTGAATGAAAGAAACAACTAGCACTGAATACCAATACCATGGATTTAACACTCTTGTTTTGTTGCTGAAAATGCAACATATACTACATTATAAATCAATATCATGTATATCAAGATTGACACATAAGCGAGCCACAAAGAAGATTTATCATCCTTTATTTCGACTTTACTTACTTCCATCTTTCTTAATGATACAGTTGATACCTGAAACAGCATTAATAACAATAAAAAACCACAATAATAGCTACAACATCATATAGTCAAAGTTTTTGAACACTACCTCCAGGCCTGAACTGTATAAAGCCAAAATTTTCAAGCCTCCTCGCAGTATCCTCTGAGAAGGCTTTCACCCAAAATGACAATGTTTCACGTGCTAACTGCAATGACATAAAACTGTTGTGTCAGTAGATTCTTAGCTTTTGTACCCAAGCTGAGTTTTTTATAGAGAGAACAACATCCATTTGAAAAGAAAAGCAAACCAAATTTATTATACTTGTGAGTCAAACGTGTGCATTTTAAAGTATTTACTTTAAGGGCAGTGATGATGGCCATTTTGAATATTAAGAAAGAAAATGAGCAAAAGACAGCTTAAAAATCGGTGCACAAAACAATATTATTTAAAAATGCTTAAATAGTGTAAATAAAGGACTAAAATCCTTCAACATCCATGACAATAACGATGCAATTACAAATAATCACCAAAATTAGCAACTATGTTATCGCTTTGGGATGGCCACTTTGCCTTCCAAAACAGATACTTTTACCCATCATGAACAAATAATGAGAATTTATTGAAATAATGTCAAAACATAAAATAAATTTGAATGCACCTTTGGGAGTGTGTATTGATCATTTGATGTTAAATGGTAATAACATTAAAAACATGATATGTTACCAACATGTAATAATAACGAATAATGTGAGGATTAAGTTTTCAAACCACCATAACTATACAAGTATACTATATATGATGTAACAAGATATCCTAAACATCAGTGTTACATGTATGCATTCACTAGCAGACTGCCTCAAGCTAGCCCTATGAAGTATTTACAGCAAAACCAATAAGAGACGTCTATTATTGTCTCCATATATGTTTGTCTCTCATATCGTGTACACACAAAATTAACACGGTATCGTAGCTTGACACATAATCCTAAAGCAACACAAAATCTATGGTCGTTTAAAAATCTGGTCAGCATTAAAAGAGGTGGTAATCTAAAGTATTGAAATCTATGTCAAAATGAGAAGCCCGGAATTCCCCAAGGAGCCAAGTTAATCAAAATGTGTCGGAGTGACAAGGCTTGAATTACACAAGCAGGCAAGTTAATTGCTTAATTCAAGATTAAGAGAGGGACAAAATAAGTCTTAAATTTCCTAAGTAGAAACTTTGAAATTATTGAAAGAAATATTTGAAAGTTTGCACATTATGAACAACATCAAGATATTTTGAAATACATTATCGGTGAGGAGTTTCATTCAAAGCATCTCCATTGCAGATATTCAGACTTCAAACATCATATGATGATTTGATGGCATAGAGAACAAATATCAACCATATCTCAAGACAATGAAGAGCTCATTGAAGCATAAACACGCCAATGGAAGAGATACCTCAAACAAGAATGCCCCATGAAGAAGACATGCCACGACAGTGTAACAGAACCATAACTTCCAGAAAAAGCCAGATATGTTTGTAACAGACAGTATAGAGGACGTTTTTCCAAGGCATCTTATGTTGGACACTTAAAGCCGAGGACATTTCTCGCTAAATTTGAAAAGAAAGACGGAAAAATAGCTGTGTATGGTTTTTAAGTTTTAGCACTAGAACGTCATAATCCCTTGCAATAACAAATTAATCTCTAACTGTCACAACCACCAACAATATCTAATCACAAGCATTTGCCTAGTACATCCCAATTGTCTAGTACATGCAAATAAATTAATAACTTTTACAAAAGGAAAAACAATGATCGCATATCATGCAGAACGCAAATTTATAATGGCAACTTGAGTTGAAGAAACCCACTATCAAGCCCATCGCAATTATCAGGTAACTGTCCATTACAATAACAAGTCATATGACCAACATCATACTCAATTACACATGCATGCCAATCTTTTCCACCTAGTGCAATCTCTTCTCTAGGTTGATCACAATACACTCCTATGCTTCCATGGACCTCAACCTTAGACACTACATACACTATCACAAATCAGTCTTATCTAAACCGTCCGAGCCAATCAGTGTTTTAAAACTTGGCCGACTCGGACTCAAACTCAGCCGAGTCGACCCCCAACCAAGATAACTCAGCCATTGAACCAGCTCAGGTGACTAGTTCGGTACCATATCAGTCAGCCAAGTCAATGTGGGACTGCATAGGTTGGTCAGATGACACTAACATTCAATTTTTTTCTTAAAACTGACCTAGCAACCTAACCCCTAATAGTGTAAACTGTAAACCCACTTCATTGTTGAGTCAACTTGCTTTGTAAGATTCCTATAGATTATAGCACTACTTGAGGTAAGAGACAACTTGCTTGACAGTGACACAAGCTAACTTGGAATGGCAATATAAAATTCGTGAAGTAAACATTTTCATTTCTTTATCTCCATTTCTACCCTTTTACTTAATTTTTATATTATCATTATTTGTTTAAGGATGTTTGAGAGGGATTCCAACCTCATCGGACCTCATATGATGAAAATAGAATTTCACATCCCATCCAAAATTCAAGTTATCAATTCACAAAATTCCAGTTAACTAAAATGCATCAAACTTAAGACAAGTCCACTAAACCATCAAAAGACGCCAAACGTCACCCTACTCTTCAACTACATGCCACCTGCAAAATATAGACCTGTTAAAAAATAAACATGCCAAGGGATGGTCCTATAGCTCATGCTGAGGATCCCATTTCCAACTGTGGTGATATGTAGTAGGCTAGTTACTAGTACCTCATAGCTTGGAGCACGTTGTGTTTTGGATTCTAGAGGCCATTTAAAGCTTTATTGACTATGTATTTACTATTTTGTTTCACATATGTATTGCACTCAATGCCATTTTGATATATTCGCCCTTACCTGGTATATACATGAGCAGACTTCACATATTTTCTCTAATTTTTTGAAATCTTTAAAATATTTTTTTTCTATTAATATTTTAATATTTTATTTATTTTTTAGTAAACTGAGCCATTAAGTTCAAACCGGTCCAAGTCATGGCCATGTCCGAGTTGACCCTTGGTCGATTCCGAGTCCGAGTCCGAGTTTTAAAACATTGGAGCCATTACCATCTAATTTTGGAACACTTCCCCATCATCTTCTACCTATAAATAGGTCAATCCTCATAGACAGTAATGCCTATGTTCATTAAGAGAAATCATTATTTCCCAAGGAAGCGTGGTTTAGCAACAAGCAGCAAGGTGATTGGGCTTGTATTAACATGGGGACACGGGTTCCAAATGTGCAAGTGGGTGCAAATGAGGCTGGGCACAAGTCTCAAGTGATTTTGATGGCATAGGCACGTCCCTCATAGCACGACAACATAGCCAAACAGAATTTATGAGATATATTTCTCAAAAAAAAAAATCCAGCTAACAATTGTTTTCATTGACACAAACCATTAACCAACTAACAACCATTGTCATCAAACTAGACAACTAACACAGCCACTAGTAAACCCTGGCCATCATCATAAAGACATGCCACTATTCGTCGATTCAATACCACATCCATAATGATATGCGTATGTTTATGGACTATGCAAGGTCGACCTCATACATTACAAGACCAAATGGAGGTGAGACCAAACCAATCTAGGTGACTAGATAATTAAACATCCAAACCATCCAACCCTGAAATGCCTCATAGCCCCCTAGATACAATGTCATATTGAAAATCTTATGAATACGCTTAATCTGTAACTTGCTACGTCCATGTGCTTGCCTTGTACAATAGCTTCTACCTGAACACATCCTGTATGGTCCCCATCTGTGTCCTCTCTTTTGAAGTGTCGACTTTGTTTTTTGTTGGAGTCCCTTAGACATTGTTTGGTGGGAGATTTCTAGGACATGCTTCCAAGTCCATCTCCTACAATCCATCGCTTGTCCACATCCCCAAAGCCTCCCAAGTTGTTTTCCAGTACCATTCCTTACACACCAATCAAAGTCCTTCAATGCTTCTGTCCACCCAACAACCTTCTCGCTATGTCCTTCAATTTTGTTCCTCTACTTTGTCCACCTTTGAATTCCCACCATCTATCACACACCCGATCTCCAAGGACAATCCTAACAATGTCACATTCTCTAGCATTGCTTTCTTAAAACCTACCATTGCAATCCTCATGCACCTTTATGTGCCTTGAGACAGTCCTACTCGTAATGTTTTTTCGAGACTTCCCTACTTACCCTCTACCATGTCCATCAATGTGTGTTTTCCATGCCTCTCTAATGGTCCCTTCTTTAGGTGGACTTGGACATATTTACAATTCAACAAACCTACCATCCTTGCATATTGTACTCAGCAACCACCCAACCCCTATAATCTGTTGAGTTGGTCTTCTTTACTAATGATGAAATTCCCTCCATCCAACTCCTATTGTGCTTTGCCTTCTCAAAAACCTCCATTCAACCCCTATTGTGATTTGTCTTTTTTTTGTGGGCGCTTGACACCCCATTTCAGTGTGTTCTTCAAGCTCATAATGTCCTCATCCAAGAGTAGAAATTTTTGAAATGCTCTGAAAGTTGAAACCATGTGGAAATTTCTCAGAATTTAGAATTTGAAAATTTTACCTCTTGATTAAAGGTTTCCTGGATCTTAACCATGTGAATTTTCAGCCTTAGGGCTGTTATGAAATATAGAATAAAACAGCAGCTGAAAGAGAAAAATCTTTCAATTCTTAACAGTCCAATCTTCAATGCATCCAATCTTCAGGGTAATCCAAGGAGAAAGATACCAAAGTGACTTGATAAATTTTATCCCTCTAGGGCAATCTTATCATGCATAAACAAGATCTGAAAACTCACTTTTACAGTGGTTATAACGGCAGTAAAATAGCCCTTAACTTCTTCAAATATGATGCTAAATCACTTAATAAAATAGCCCTTTACTTATGTCAAGTCAGCAAGACATGTAGCTGCAAATTACAGTTCATGAAGCACATAGATGGCTGGAAATCAAATCTGAGATTTACACAAGTTGTGGACAGCTGAAAACTTGATTAGTATACATAAGATGAAGTTGTACATACCATAGCCTAACCACAAGGCTAGAACACTCCACTAGCTCTACAAAACTGTAGCTAGGGAAAACCAAGAAAAACCCTAACTCAACCAAGGAGCTCCAACATGGATGAATCACTCCTACAATTCTTCCAAGGCAAGACATCTCCTCCTTTTCTCCTTCACCAAAATTACCCATAGGTTTTGATCTCAAAACCCTAATCTCAACTCCAAGGGATGAAACCCTAAACCTAGACTTCAAGACACTCCAAGAAGATCAATAAACCCTAATTAATCCAAAAAAGAGTGACCAAGTACAAATAAAGATCACAAAGAAAAGATGGCTAGTGCGCTCCACTTGATCACATCTCTAACACAGGTGATAAGCATAATGAGATAAGCTCAAATGATGATGAAGGGGACTCTCTCCATCTACTATATAAATATATATAAGCTATGTACTACAATGCGTCCACTCCCCACACATGAACATTATCGCAACCTAGGTGTCCCTAAGCCAACTCCAATCCTCCATACATGAATCCAATCTACCTCATGTTGTCTAGGGCTCGATGCCCTTCTCTAAGGTGCACAACACTCGTCCAGTGTAGCGCATTCTCCAAGCAAGCAATGCTCTCCATGTGGCCATCATGAAGGACATCCCCCAAGCTATCAAGAGAACTTCAACACCCTAGAGAAGAATTCCAAGCAAGCACCCAACTGAGATCAAGAAACAACTAAGCAAGCTATCTCCAATTTGCAAATCCATCATGGATCATCGCCCACGTGCCAATTCATCTCGGACCATTCATGAGTTGAACATACCCCATTTACCCCAAATCTCATGAAGCACCCCTAAACATGGTGTAAAGTGTAAACACTTTCCAAGTAACCCGAAAACTAATACAAGAGACATTCACTTGGCTAGAATATGGCAATTCTTCTCGTGTCTCTAACTTCGTTGATCCATTCTCGTAGAGTTTCTTGGGATTCTATAGTCCCAACCATCCATAGTTTAGTTTCCCCATTTTCTCCTCCTAGTTGTCATAAAATAAGACAAGTTATCCTTCCTAAAAGGTATGTCCTTAGAATCTAGAGCCTCCTATCATGATAACGATTCAATTTCTTCTCCTCCTTGACTTCTTAATATTCTAAGATAGCATGTCCTCTTCAAACTTCTCAAGTTCTTGTAATCCATTGCAATCCTCAAGGATGAAATCAACAATTAATTGGCATGATAGCTCCTTTTCCAAATGCCAACTTGAATGGAATGTGACTAATAGCTCATTTTCACATTGTCTGGTAAGCCCCAAGGAAAACATGAAAACTTTTGTCTTGATCTCTTCTCTTCAAATCACATATTGTTGTTAATGTTGCTACGAACACCTTATTTATGCTCTTCACTCATCCATTCACTCATGGATAATCACAAAAGCTCTTACAAGGCATAAAATAAATATTTTCATTGGTCCCATCATCACATTGGTTGTAAAATGTTTCCCTTTGTCCATTATAATCTAAATGGCATACTCGAACCTGCAAAGCACTAACTCAAAGAGAAACTTAGTTGTCACCAGTCTTGTGTCTCTACAAACAACTCCTACCTCATCATACATCGTAAAGAAGTCGGTCACCACAACGATATATTTTCCTATGTCCTTTCAATTGGCACAAAAGGGCCAATGTATGAGCTCACTCTCATCTTCCTTTGGGTACTGTTGTTCCATACACCTGAGAAAGGAGGACGACTTCATTGTTGGATGAGTTATTCACTGAAGTAGAAGGCACTGCTATTATCCCAGTTTGTGGGCACTTGGAGGGAGGGCGCACCTCAAGCAAGTGAAGGGGGCACATTGCACACAAAGAAGGAGGCACCAACCTTTTTATTTACCAGTCCTTGTTGCTTGGGACAAGTTGGGACTGATGTATATCCACACTGCCGCAACTTTCAGTGGGTTATGATCATCTATAGCAATTTGAGCTGCCATATAGGAGGGGTGTTAGAGTTTGTACTTTAATTCAACTATGTTAGATCTTTAATCTGAAAGATAGACAAGAACACAAGAAATTTCTTCGGGGAAACGATAAAGGAGAAAACCCCGCAACATCTTTAGAAATAGATTCGTCATTTAGTACAATATCAAACCAAGAAAGCAAACCCAAAAATAAGATGACTTTTGTGGCTTCCTTCTTCTTCTCCAGCGAACTTGTCTTTTCTCCTACTTAGTGCGAACTTGCTTGAGTGAGCGTGATGTCCAAATGAGGGAGGGTTCCTCCCTATTTATACTTTATGTGTGATTGACCTAATTCCCCAATGGGGTCGAATTCCTTAACTGACTAGGTTGACCTGTCCTAGGGAGACTCAAAAATACATTTTACATTTATTCTTTTGGGGACTATTGCCCCGACTTACAATGTAGTTTTTACCTCGATATTCTTACATGACCAAATACAATAATGAGATCCCCGAATAGAGGAAAAACATCTCCGATGGAGGTGCAATAAAAGTACAATAATAATATAATAATAATATACAAAAGAATATCTTTCGAAGTTACATTTACAACAACACTCCCTCTTAACCAGGAAGATATTCTCTCTCGACACAGTCATCATCACAGTTGGACACAAACTCTGGACAACGTCATCATTATTGGATCATCATCATCGTTGGATCATCATCATCGCTACTGCAGCAATTCTCATCTCGTTGATCATTGACTAGTGACATCTCTCGAATCTACCCATCATGAGAATTTCTACAAAGACAGCTTTTTTTCATGCTGGATGTAGGCCTATGTAATGTCCCTTATTAGGAATTTTATTAAAATTGCAATTTTCCACTTTTTTCCTTGGTTCGACCTTTGACTAGTTTCGATCTCTAGGTCCCAAATTTGCCCCAAATGATCCCAAATCTTCTGAGAAGGTATATGAATGATATTAGAGCATAAATATGTGTTTCAGGGATGCCTTTGTACCTTTAAAACACTTCTGAAAATACTCTTTCAATTCTGGTCAATGTAGGTAACTTTACTAGTGATTTCCCTTTGACTAGTATTGGTCTCTAGATCTCAAATTGACTCCAAATGCCTTCAAATATTCAAGGAAGGTGTATGAATGATATTAGGGATTGAATATGATGTTCAGGGATAACATATGGCCACCAAAAGACCTCTGCAAACTCTGTTAAGATTCTGGACCAAGTATGCAATTTTACTAGTAATTTGGGGTTCAAATCCCCCTAAGGTAAGTACTGAAAATGGCTTCCCAAATGCCTCCAAACCCACTCAAATTTATGAACAGAGGTATGTAATGTGTTAATTATGTTATTAAGGTCTCATATGCACCATTAATGGTTTATTACAACTGTTCTCACCCTCTCCCATTCAACTGCAAAAATCACCAATTCAACCCTTGGGGAAATGGCACTATTTCTTCTCCCAATGCAATTAAACTGAGTAAAAATACTTCAAATGCTCAAGTACAATACATGAAACTTGTAAAATACATCCATGGCAGTCCATTAATCACAAATGCATCATAGAATCATCCATTCATTCGAAATCATCATCAATACATTGGTTCACAACAAGGTAGTGGGGAAATGGCATTGTTCTTCCATTAAAAATGAGATTTATACGTTTCTACTTGGAATTTCGACCTGAAACTTTCTGGAGATGAAGAACAGAGTATTTACTTCATATTACAAAAGAAATGGGGCATTAGAAGCTCCCCCAAAGAGTACAATAGCTCACCAAAAATGCCCTCCCTCAAGGATCAAGAATATGCCATCAAAACTGGAAATGGTTGAAGGAGCGAGCTGCAATAGAAGAAACCATGAGCTGCCCTGTAGCTTACACCTGCAAATAAAGACTCCATTAAAGCTCCAAATGAAAGGTCTGAATGGCCTTTCCAATTGCCAACTTGGATGGGAATCTTTCACCCTCGAAATTGGCTAAGGCAAGAAACTAGTCATCCACTAGCTCTCCCTCTTCACAAATGCAATTGCAAATTCTACAAATGATCAAAAGCCATTCTCATACTTCATTTCTACATTTTATAACCAACATTAGCCTTCTAAGGGTCGAAATCCTCTCAATAGATTCAATAGATTTTCATTTAGGAAATATTCCACATTTGCCACTTGTCTCCTAGTTCCAACCTTCCATTTTCTCCCAAATTCGATTTTGAGTCTCTTTGGCTTCTCCAACTCCCAAATTCGCCTTCTTTGAGCCTATTTTTGGGGTTGACATGTCATAGTGGTCAGATGTCAGAGGTCAGGTCTGCAATTTGTCATAGTTGTCATAGATGCTCCATCATTGGTGTCATAGGGGCTAGGGAATCTAGCCCAAGTGTCCACAAACTTCCACTTTGACTCTTTATCTTCCATGGAGGTTACCAATCCTTCCAAATTCGACCTAAGATGCTCAATGAAATGTGTTATGACTTACCAACTCACCCAAGAGTGTTCACATTCCCATTAATTCAAATTTGCAAAAGAGAGATACCATGTATTATGAAAAATCAAGCTAGTGTGGGTCCCACATCCTCCATATGTCTCCAAAACCATTTGTCACTTAGGATTTCTCTTGAATTTCTTTATTCACTCTATTTATTAAATACTTGAACCCTTCTAATTTCTAAACATCATTTATTATCCCCCTTATTCCAAATCCCAAAGCTTCCACCCCAAACCTAGGAAACTAGTAATTTTCCTCCTTGGCAATTATTTGACCCTTAACATCAATTTTACAAACTCTAATGAATATGGCTAATGTGATTAGGCCATTGTGACCCAATTCCAAATTTGGGACATGACAGCCTAGCTCTCATCTAGTTCTTCATCATCTCTACGAGCAAGCCATCAAGTAGGTACAGCCTGAGACCACATATTACATTACCACAGCAATCACCTGCGTCTCCTACTATCATCTCATCATATCTGAATCATCTCATCATCTCATGTGGAGAACAGCCCAGGTGCATATACCATGTCCACCAGACAACCTATGTCTTCCACCTAGTGGATATAGCCCAGGAACATCTGCGTCTTCCACCCAGTGGATACAGCCTTGATGTATTACGTCTCTGTCTCAGTCAACCTGCGTCTTCCACCCAGTGGATACAACCCAGGAACATCTGCGTCTTCCACCCCGTGGATACAGCCCAAATGTATTACGACTCTCTCAGTCAACCTTCATCTTCAACCATCTGGATACAACCCAGGAGCATTCCAGATGCATTACATCCTTTCGTACCACCTGCGCCTTCCACCATGCAAGATATAGCCCAGACGCATCCCAGATGCTTTAAGACCCGTCGACCACCAGCATTTTCTCACATATGGATACAGCCCAGGACCATTACGTCCTAGCAGACTACCTGCGCCTTCTACCATGTAAGATACAACCCCGGTGCACCTGTGTCTTTTGACCATGTCATATCACTCTCTCTTTCGAGGAACATCGATCTGGATAACACCAAGCTTCTCTCTGAAGTACTCGAACTTCACTCTTGCTAACGACTTGGTCAACACATCGATTGTCTGCTCGTCTGTCGCCACATACTGGAGCTTCACTGCTCCTCTCTACACTACATCCTGGATATAGTGATACTTTATCTCAAAATGCTTCGACTTGTCATGGGACACTGGGTTCTTGGACAACTTTACACAACTCTGGTTGTCACAAAAAATACAAGTCGCCTCTAGCTCAAGATCAAATAAATTTGACAGCAGCTTCTGAAACCATAATGCCTCACAACTAACCGAACAAGCTGCAATATACTTTGCTTCAGCTGTACTCAGTACCACACATGACTGCTTCCTGCTAAACCATGAGATCATACCATATCCCAAACTAAAGCAGCATCCTAAAGTGTTTTTCCTGTCTGTGGCACTGCCTGCCCAATCTGAATCAACATAACCATGCAGGTTAATCTTATGATTCCTCGCATATTTGTGCCCATACTTAATTGTACCCTTGAGGTACCTCAATATATGTTTTGCAACAATCAGGTGAACATGTCTCGGATCTGTCAGGAACTGGCTCAGGGTGTTCACAGCAAAACATATATCTGGTCTCATATTCGTTAAGTACATTAACGAACCAATCATCTGCATGTACATCGTGGCATCAACTGCCTCTAAAGAAGCATCACATAGTCGCTTCAAGTTCGATGCCATTGGCGTGGCCATTGCCTTGCAGTCCATCGTTCTGAAACTCTTCAGAATCTCCACTGCATACTTTCCTTGACCAAGGAAAATCCCGTCTGAACTCTGCCACACCTCCATGCCTAAGTAGTAGTGCATCATTCCTAGGTCCTTCATCTCGAATTCTGCGGCAAGACTTCTTTTTGTTTCTACAATGAGCTCATCCTCCCCTGTTACTAACAGGTCATCTACATATAGCAATAATAATATTACTGGTCCTTCGTTCTCAACCTTGAAGTAGAGGTTGGAATCTGATTTACTCTTGGTAAAGCCTAAGCTCATCAGAAAATTGTCCATCATGTTGTACCATGTCTTGGGTGCTTGCTTCAGACCATATAAGGCTTTCTTTATCCTGCACACATGAGTCTGTATGTCATGTGTCTTGAATCCCAATGGCTGCTCCACATACACTTCCTCTTCGACTACACCATTCAAGAATGTTGTCTTGACGTCCATCTATTGTACCTTCCATTTAATTATTGTGGCTAAGGCAAGTATAGATTTGATAGAAGTGTATCTTGCTACGGGTGCAAATGTCTCCTCGTAGTCTATGCCTTCTTTTTGGGAGAAGCCACGTGCTACAAATCTTGCCTTATGTTTTTCGATGCTACCATCTGTAGCATGTTTGATCTTGTAGATCCATTTTGAAGTCACAACAGACTTCCCCACTGGTCTTGGAACTATCTCTCAGACATCATTCTTCATAATCGACCGGTACTCTTCAATCATGGCATCCTTCCATTCCTTCTTTTCTGTTGCTTCCTCATTGTTGGAAGGTTCTTTATCAATGATGTCACATAGTAGGGCCACATATATGGAGTATGATCTAGGTCTCTTGCTTTCTCTAATTGTCCCATGTGGAGCACCATACTTCTCTGCATCTTGTATTGCTTCACGTGCCCATGTTGGTCTTCTCTTGTGGGAGTTCTTCTCACGAGGTGGATCTACAGGTTCTTGTGGTTTAGTTATCTCATGGTCTTCGTGATCTTCTTGGCTTGTCTCTTCTATAACTATGTCTCTGGTTCTGGGGACTTCAGGTTCTTTGGATTCTTCAGTGAGTAATTTTCTTCACTTGTTGTAGATCGAGTCTTCATCAAAATTTATGTCTCTGCCGATTTCGATCATCTTGAATCCTGGGAAGTATATTCGGTAAGCTTTTGATGTCTCACTGTATCCCACGAATATGCCCTTCTTCCTTGAAGGATCTAGTTTTCTTCTCTTTTCTTTTGGGATGTGTATGTACACGAGGCAGCCAAATATTCTGAGATGGTTGACTTATGGTTTCTCTCCCGAGAAAGCTTCTTTTGGAGTCTTGTTGTTCAACACACATTGAGGTGTACGATTTTGTACATACACAGTTGTTCTTGTTGCTTCTTCCCAAAGATGCATTGGAAGATCTTGATCATGGAGCATTTCCTTCGCTGCTTCCATTATTGTTTTGTT
Organism: Larix kaempferi; assembly: GCA_027924585.1. NCBI lineage: Eukaryota > Viridiplantae > Streptophyta > Pinopsida > Pinales > Pinaceae > Larix > Larix kaempferi. The sequence continues at coordinate 12,062,756 of BSBM01000660.1, forward strand.
CTTACGTTCTACAACGCAATTTTGTTGAGGATTGTAAGGAGTGCTCAACTCCCTCTTAATTCCTGATTCTCTAAAAAGATCCTTGAATTCTTCTGAGGTGAATTCTCTGCCATTGTCTAATCGTAAAGTCTTGATCTTCTTCTCAGTATGATTTTCGACCAGGGCTTAGAATTCCTTGAATTTGCTTAACACTTCATCTTTGCTTTTCAAGAAATAGATCCATGTCTTACGAGAAAAATCATCTATGAAAAAAACATAGTATACATACCCGCTTAAAGAGATGGAAGACATGGGGCCACACACATCTGAGTAAATTATCTCCGAGATTCTTTTTGCCTTGCTTTCACTGCTAGGAAATGACTTCTTTACATTCTTTCCTTGTGCACATCCCTTGCAAATGCCTTCATGCTTTGTTTGAATTTTTGGTAGACCAGATACTGCCTTGCTTGCAATTGGTAGTGCTCTATAATGTACATGTGCAAGCCTTCTATGCCATAATTCGCTCGGTTCCATGGTGTCATGAACTAACACTTGTTCTGGTTGTCCTTTTAACTTGTACAGGCCTCCCTCTTGCTCTCCAATTGCTGTTGCATCATTTATTGTCTTTCCTCTTGGCCACATTAGTACTTGGCCATCAACAAATGCAACACGAAGTCCTTTAGCATCTAACGCTGAAATGGAGAGAATATTTTTCTTCAAACCTGGTACATAGAGAACATCCTTCATCTTCATTGATTTGCCTAAATCTAGTTTGTAAGAGGTTTCTCCACTTTCTTTGATAGGATACTGATAGTCATCTCCAAGTTTCACCTTGTGGGGTGACTCATGTTCTGATAAGTTGACAAGAGATTCTTTGTACCCTATCATATGCTTGGATGCTCCACTATCTACAAGCCAATCATTGCTTCCATGGGTGATGGTACCTGTAAGAGCTGAGTCTAAAAATTATTCTTCATCGCTTGAAGAATCATCCCTTTCTTCTCTACTTTTATTCCTTAGTGGTTCATCATCTTCAACGGTGTAAGCATGATGCCTCTTCTTGTCGATTCACCTAGAGGATCCTTGGTTTCTAGGACAGTTTCTTGAATAATGTCCTTTCTCATCACATGTGAAGCACCTAATACTGGAGCAGTCTCTTCTAGGTCCATGATTCCTATTGGATCTTTTGGACCTTTTGTGATGATGGTCCTCCATCTTGTTTTGATTCTTCTTAGTATAAGCAGTTAGAGCTTAGTCATCATTAGCTCCCATCTTTTCTTCTCTTGCTACTAACAAAGCTTCTTCTTGGGTGCATTCTTCCCATAATCTGCTGAATGTGATTAGCTTCTTTCTGGCACATATTCCTTAAATGAATGAGTCCCATGATCTTAGGAGACCATTCAAGGTAGTCATCATAATCTCTCCTTCTTCAACATTGTCTTCAATTGCTTCAAGTTGTTCCTTGATCTGAGAGACTCTTGTGAAGTAAGATGTAATAGTTTCTAAATGTTGAATCTTCACATTCTTGAGTTGGTTCCTTAGAGTCATCTTCCGATTGATGTTCTTCCCTTCATATAACTTTGTCAAAGCATCGAACATCTTCTTAGGAGTCTTCAAGGATGATACATGAGGGATGAGATGATCTTTGATGGAGTCTACAATAATCCTTTTGGCCTTGATCATGTTCTTCTTGTGAATTGCCTTTGCCTCTTCTCCCTCTGGTTCTGGAACCTCCTCATTGGCATACTTGTCCAAGTCATTCTCTTCTAGGACAAGAGAAATTCTATACTTCCATGCCCGGAAGTTATCAGCTCCTTCAAGATTATCTTCAAGCTTGGTGTGATTTGTCATTTTGATATGAGAACCTCAAATGGAAATAGCAAGGAATTAGATCTTACCAATTTGAGATGCCCAACGTGGTTCTGGAGCTGGCTGACCTAGGGTTTGATAGAGAAACCCTAATTTTCCAAACATGGAATTTTGATCTTTTACTTGGATAGAAAGATGTGCCTCCTCAAGGCGAGTTGTCTAGTGTACTCATTTTCCTAGATTAGTGGATGGAAGATCCAAAAGGTTGATGCCCTAGTTTCTCCCGACACTAGTGACTAGGTCAAAAATGAAAATTCTCCAAATTGAATTCTGCTTCCACCAAAAGATGCGCCCTCCTAGGGCGAGTTGGCCTAGCCCTCTTTTCTTAATGAACTGTGGAGACAAGTCCTTGGATTTGGAAACCCTTACTTTTTGTTGCTGCATAATGCCCTCTTTCAGAGTGGCTCTAATACCATGTTAGAGTTTGTACTTTAATTCAATTATGTTAGATCTTTAATCTGAAAGATAGACAACCACAGCAATAGACAAGAACACAAGAAAACCCCGCAACTTCTTCAGAAATAGATTCGTCACTTAGTACAATATCAAACCAAGAAAGCAAACCCAAAATTAAGAGGACTTCTGTAGCTTCCTTCTTCTTCTCCAGCAAACTTGTTCTTTCTCCTCCTTGGTGCGAACTTGCTTGAGTGAGTGTGATGTCCAAATGAGGGAGGGTTCCTCCCTATTTATACTTTATGTGTGATTGACCTAATTCCCCAATGCGGCCAACTTCCTTAACTGACTGGGACGACCTGTCCTAGGGGGACTCAAAAATACATTTTACATGTATTCTTTTGGGGACTATTGCCCCGACTTACAATGGAGGTTTTACCTCGATATTCTTACATGACCAAATACAATAATCACCTCCCCGAACGGAGGAAAAACATCTCCGACAGAGGTACAATAAAAGTACAATAATAATATAATAATAATATACAAAAGAATATCTTTCGAAGTTAAATTTACAACAAGGGAACTTCATCTTCAGGAGGGTTGTCAATACACTTCAGCTACAAGTCAAAATATACATGTAAATTTGATGTTACAACCCGTATGAAGGTACTGGTACAACAGTTTAAAAGAAAGTCATTTGCATTAATAAGTCCCATTCATTTGTGAGGGTGTCACAAAGTGTTTATCAAAAGTGTGCCAAGTGTTTGTCAAAAGTAGGGACCAAGAATCAGCCATATCGTGGCATCAAAAGGGACTATACCTTTCTATTTGGAGCTGCATACTCAGGCCAACCTAGAGGGGTTACAAAAGGGGGCATTTCACGGTACAAGAGGCTTCTAACACACTCTTAATCTACAAGTCAAAGTATTATTGTAGTTCTGATTTTTACAGCGGTCATAATGTATTGTACAGTAGTAATGTACCACTGTTATAGCTGATTCCTCAGTCTTGTATTTGCATAAGAAATTTTTAGTGACTTTTATGCTAAGTTAATGAAAGTTATGACTATGAAAATTTATGGTGTAAGTTTCAAAAGCTTAGGGAGTTTCATGGTGTGGTTATAATTCTTCTTTCCTCATCAAATTAAGTGTATGACCTCTCAGGTTAAGTGTGGCCCTAGGATTTAAGAAAGTGTGACCCTCATTTCATGTCATTAACAACATTTTACCAATGTTCCACGGGGATGCATCCCGCAGGGTCGGGAACGTGTTCCTCGGGTTTCATGCGTCCTCTGGATGGGGGGACTCTAGGAGAAACGTTTCTCCACGTTTCTCTTTGGGCAAACCTTGGCGAAACGCAGGGAGAAACGTTTCGCTCTGCTGCGAACTTTCTGTACGCCCCCCCACAAAACTCTGAACCTCCTGGACGTCCCCCCATGAAACTCCGAACCTCCTGGACGTCCCCCCACGAAACACTGAACCTCCTGAACCTATTAGATTTTGATTCACATTGCATGATTGCACAATGATGAATGTAGTATTTACTAATTTACATAGGATGAATTGTTATTGTTGGGATTTATATTTTTCTCATTTTTTATATTTTTATAATTTTTATGACCTCGACGTCCCCTCGTCCCCCCCGAATTTCCCTAAAATTTGGGGGTGGTCTCCACGCGTCTCGAATGTGTGTTTCCCTGCTCGCACGTCCCCCCGTCCCGGAACCTTGGGGGAACATTGCATTTTACCCAGCCATATTTTTTTCATGTTATTTCACTAGCCACTTCACCCATATTTGCATCATGTTATTTCACTAGCCACTTCACACAACAGTTTCCCCTGGGAAAACCCAAACTCGGGAAAAACCAAACAACCCTTTCTTACTCTGAGATTTAGTACAATGAAGATAAAAAGTACAAAATGAGTCAATGTCCAAGAAATCAGCTACACTTGTCTTCTAGTACCCAGAAAATGCGAACTACTTCACTTGAGTGAACTTGCTTGAGTTGAATGGTGAAATGAGGGAGCCAGCACTTCTATTTATACATTACGTTTTGTAAAATTTCTTTACTGGGCCGACTTGTACTTTTGCAATGTAAAAATACATTTAATGTTTGTTTTGATTCTTCAGGTCGGCTGGGCTAAGTGAGGATGCCTCACATAGCTATAACAACAACATAAAGTAGTGATTTAATTTGTAGAAATAAGTAGGAGCATAAGGTTATAATGCTAATGTATGTATCTAATCATCAAGTTGTATTATTTGCATGCCATTGAGATAATCTCTTATACAAGTTTTGCACTTTTATTTACTAGGTAGCATCATATTCAACTCATGTTATACACTCCTAGCTATAGGATTTGTTGACTTTGCATGCAGGTGTACAAAGGAGAATTCAGCTTTTGAACCCTCTACTTGGTGAAACAAGAAGCCATACATGGCTATCAAAAGACTAAGACAAGAGATCGAATGTTTCTTCCAACCTCTTACCCTTTGATCCTCAAGAAAATCAATTGTTTCCTCAAGACCCCTTTGCCCTTCATTTCAAGTTGCATAGGCACTAGTCAAGGTGTTTAATTCCTCAAAATTCAGCCACTAAATTATATGTTTTAAAGTTCTCTTTCTCAAGTATGAAGTCTGGAATTTAACTGAAAATTCTACATATAAATTTCTGCAAAAGACAACCATATCAATCCCCCTTGAGGGCAACACTTCACTTCACCAACTTAAATCTGTTTTATCCATATTTTTCATGAGTTTATGATCTTTTGCTTGCTGTTTAGAACAACACTAATGGTGGGATGAACGGTTTTATTTCAGATCTAAGTATAGCTCTCATGTTTTATCTTTCTCAGATTTTTGGATGACCTAAAATATAATTGTTCAAAAAGGTTATTTACTACATGGTCATTTCAAGTGATTTTAGACAATTATTTTTAAATTGTGTTTTAGATCTTGAATGGTTTTATTCCTGCAATTTATTTTCACTTTTTTCAGATCTAAAACATTCATACATTCTTGGCATGTTAAACACACCCTTTTCACATGTTAATGGCACAACCAAGAAACTAACACAATCTGAAATTTTGCAATTTGATTTTCTCCAATAGTAACTTGTCCTTTTAACCAATTTGCATTTAATTTAAAACTTCTTCTTTGCTGAAATTTGCATTGTTAATAACCACTAAATTCTGTTTTCATTTTTCATGGGTTTTATTAACAATCCCTTTTAAGTTGTTAGTATAATTTTGGAATTTACCACTCTTTTCTGTTGGCAACATCAACAATAGAATAAGAGCTAATGATTGGATAAAGCACATGTTACTGTGGTCATTTTGAAATTTAGTTACATGCTATCATTTTCTTAAATCAACACTTTCAATAGTTATATTTTTTCAGTTTTCTGGCTAAGGATTTCATATTTATATTGTTGATTATTTAACTTGAAAACCTATAACAGCAATTGCAATTGGATCATTTTTGTTAATGGGATAATTTCGTATGATTTACTTCCAATTCCTTGCTTAAAAGTTTATGATATAAGTCAGAAGACACGATGACACGGGACATGGAGGAAACGGAAATAGGAGTATATATATATATAAAACATGATACAAAATATAATGATAAATTGTGCATCAATAAGTTTAAAATTAGAATTTAAAACCATAAATTGCAGATTTCTCATTAAGTTCAAAATCAAAATGTATTAAATAGATATTGAGACAATACCAATGGCAAATACAAAAGAGAGTAGATACTAGAAGTAGATACAAAATACGGAAGAATCTCGTAGATAGTCAGTGGTACTGGCCACTGTCAATATTCCTCCTCCATGAAAAAATTAGCATCACTGTCACTGCTCTCTCCTCCATCCTCCTCCTCATCCTATGCATCCAATCCACGATTTGTTGCTACATTTTCTGGTGTGGAGGATGACCTCTCAAGAGGCTCATCATCAAAAGTGACCGGCTCTAGCACTGGGTCATTAAGATCCATGTTGGCTAATGCCAACTCCGCACTGCCATCCAAACCCATATCATCAAGAAACATGTCCCACATCTTTGTCTTTCCCTTCAACCACTCCTCCCTCTTCCTGTAAATGAGACGAGGAGTTGGTGTGCACATACACCATTGTCTCTACCCTGTACTGCTCAAGCCTGCTCTTCCTCAAATTGTACAAGTTCCCATATGTACTCTAGTTCCTCTCACAACAAGAGGATGAAGTAACCTAAAAGGGGACCCTCATGGCTAACTGTTGTAGAATAGGGCATGTTGCCGCATGAGTTTCCCACCAACCATAGGGCTTCTTGAACCCCCTCTATCTCCAAGCACATCATACCCTCCAAACCTTCCAGTGCCAATGGAAAACTCTATGAAGCCCTCCACCTCCTCAAGGGATGCTCTACCATGATACATCCTTCTAAATGCTACCTTCTTCCCCTGTGAAATCTCTCCATCCATGTGAGGAGGAAATCTGCGAAAGGGCCCACCACTAAGCCACTGATGACTGTAGAACCTAGGATTCAATGAGTGGGCCAAACAATGCAAAGGTGTGCAATTATTATCCTACCTGGCGATAAGAATATCCTGTATGGTAGACCATAAGTTCTCTGCTAATGTCTCATACTTTGGACACTCATTCTCCATAACAACAATCTTCATAGACTCAATCATGGAATCCCACCCCTCATAAACATCTCCTACGATGGGATGGTCTGTATCTGCAAATCGCAACAACAAAAATGATAGGGTCCATAATCTTAATGCCAAGATCTACCCTCTCCCACCAAACAACATCTAACACTGTGTCCTTCACCTTTTTTGAAGCAGCTTGATCTATTTTTCCCCAAAAAGACCAAAACTCTGAAATAACCATGGTCCCAAGAGCAGCCTTGACTTCCCTCAACCTCTTAAGCATGATGAATGAGGAATCAAACATAGTATTTGCAACCTTCAACAATGATAGATGTGTGTACTCTTTATATATTGTGAGGGCATTGGTATGGTTTTGTACAAAATTGCAGATATGGCGTGCATCATCAATGAGATTACCAATCCATGTCACATCTAAAGCAATAGATTTAAGTGCCAAATTCAAAGAGTGAACAATGCAAGGTGTCCAAAAAATTTGTGGAGATTTAGTTTCCACAATCATGCCGGCAGCTTTTCAAACAGGTGCATTATCCGTGATCATTTGCACACAAGAATCAACACCTAGATCTTCAATAACTTTAATGAACAACTCACCCATATATTGTGCATCCTTGTATTTTCCAAGAGCATTCATCACTTTCAAGAAGACCAGTCCATTTTGGGAAGACACCATGAAATTGAAGAGTGGATGGTGTGCTACATCCGTCCATCCATTGAAAACAATAGTAACACCAGAAGTGGGCCATGATGATTTGATTGGTTTTAGGATTTTTTCCACCTCCTTTGCCTTAGCCAACAATATGATCCTAAGCCTCTATAAACTTGGAGAAACATATCCATTGGAGCCTTTTCAACTAGAGTTCGACACATCTCAATGAACAAAGGTAAAGGTGATCATGCAACATTAAAAGAAATGAAGTTGAGATAGAAAAAGAATGCAACAGTAAGACACCTCATCTCTCTTCTCTTGTTGATAAATCTTGTCCATTGGACCATAAGTTGGGGCTGCCCTCTGTTTTTTTGTGGCTGAATTTCAGCCCCACCACCAAATTTGCTTGATGCATTTCTTAGGAATGGAAGAGAATCATCATGTTTTTGAAATTTCTTGCTTGTTGCTGCCACATTCCCCAAGCCAACTGTATCCTCTTTTCCAACTCACACCCTATGTCACAAGGTTCGGGTTCGAGTTCGGGTTCGGCGACCTTTAAGTTCGATTCGGGTTCAAATTTTTTATGAAGTTCGAATGAGGTTTGACATTAGTTTGCCAATATACATATTTTCAAATTTTAAATATTTTATAAAATTAAACCATCCAATCTATTTGTATATTCTATAAATAATAAATAGCAGTTAATACATTTATATATTAAAAAAATAGTATTTACTTTACATAAGTTAAAACATTTAAAATTTAATAAAATACTTATGTTATATAACTTATTTAATAGTTAATGTATGATAATTAAAAAACCATTTAATATTTATTATGCGCTATGATAACCTACGCATTTCATATATATGTTACATTATAACTTTACAGATTATTAATTTAACCCCATTCAATAGTTATTAAAAAAATTAAACATTGTATTGAATAACTCGGCGGGAACAAAGCATCGGAGACCCATCAGCACAAACAAACAGCCGGCACAGTCTCGCGGAAATTAATAGAGACTATTACCCCGTTTTTAGCAGGGGTGACTTTGATCAAGAAGACCAAGAGACAAAACCTTTGGATGAAAAATAATAGTATGAATACTTTGTATTTGTGTTTAGTTAATTCACTGGTGACTGCCATTAATTTCTGGAGATAGAATGATGCAAGTGGTTTGGGATGAGTGATGGGCATGAAATTGAGCTATTAGCTATCTAATGTTGTTTACATTCTAAATCTTAATGCTGCTAATACTGTTCATGCTTCTTGACAAATGTTAGAAGAATTGAGATAATGAGTGATTCTGATAATGGAAGTAAATCTGTGCGTGTGATCAATTTATACTGTTGTGTTAATTCCACCTAAGTAGGCAATTTGTTGTCTTCTGATATTTCCATCCAATTTTGTGCACTACTGGTGGATCAGGTTGTGATGGAAGGAAAAAAAATGAAACTGGTGCCCCGACAGCCAAGGAAAGCGGGTCTGGGCATGTGACAAAATCAAGTCATATACACATTGTATTTACCATTTAGCCCATACACTGGCAAGTAATATCTTTTCAGCTCTAACACAAGGCAGTAAAATGCTAGGATATCTATTATGATGAGCATTCCATTCAATACTGGATTTTTACTCCATATAAGGATCCAGGCTATCACTTGATATGGTAAACCATAGGACGCAAGAGTCCTAGACTCCTAGCACTCCTCAACTCAGGTTTTCCTCACCAGAAGTACCTCGGTGATTATAATTATATTTTATATCACTACAATACCAGGTTATTGGCTATATTCTCTTTTCTAATATCAGTATCTTTAAATATATTTCATTGTAATGCAGAATTCAAGATTACAAACAGCCTTCAGATAGTGAATAAATTTCATGCAATTCTTATGATAAAATAACACCACAAATTTAACAACACTGAAAGATACCAAAAAGGAGTCCACGTATTAAATCCAAGCAATAGGAACAAGAAGTGCTTTTGTTACCTCATCCAGATTCAAACCACCAATTCGAGAGACACTTCCACAAAATGATATGTCAACCACCTCTTTACCTAGCCCATATATCTCAAAAATTTGTGCTCCACAATAACTGTAAAATATCACATCAAACATTCCTTGAGTTTGAGAAAAGTAGTCATCTCTGCTATGTTAAACATACTGGAAAGATTGTCCTTTACTTCAAAAAGTAACTAATTACCAAAAAGAGGACACTGGAACTAACTGGTTCATATGGCCAAGGGCACCAAGTACCATAGATAAATAATAATGAGTTGAAAAAAGGTCATAGCTTAACTAACCTAGAAAGCAAGGAGATACCCATCTTTGAAAGTATCTTCAGAAGGCCAGCCTTGATTGCCTGCAATATTTAGAAAAGGTAACATAAGTTTCCTATCTCCTCAGAAATAATATCTCTGACAGGGCAATAAGAATTAGCACTTTTCTATTCCTCTAACGAAATTAATGGAAGGAAATGCTAAAACCTAAACTCTTTACCTTCAACAAATGAATATCTGATATATCCAAGAAAGTAAACAACCACACAAACAAACTAAAATAGAAAATTACTTTAATATCCTAAAATTCTGACCAGCTAACTTGAGCTTGTATCCAAGGAGATTACAAAAATAGTAAGCATTTATATTACTACACAGGAAAACACATAAATTTTGATACCACTACTCAAAGAAGTATGAACAGAACAGCATAATTTAAACTAAAGCATGAAAGAGAACAAAATTTGAGGATGCAATATCAGACAGATATTATTTGTAACTTCTAGTCATGGTAACCATGGTTTTCTTTCTCCAGTTAAGAATATTAAATATAATGAATCCTCACTGATCTATGACCCAGAAGATTCTTAAATTGAAGCAACGATTAAAGCCAAAACCATGCATCTATTCATGTATCCACATCCATAGTAGTTTCCCTGGAATCATCACCTGTTAATACATCCTTCCCATTTATTATGATCATTCACAGTTGTAAAGCGATATCTTTGGCATCCTTAATCTCGGACACAGTTTTCCTGCTTATGAGCTTAAATTCTCAGAGGGCAGAACCAGTAACACGAGAATATCATCGATTGCTACTAGCCGTTCCCTGGTTGATATAAGCAAATTGTCCTGATCATACAATCTCTGCTTAAGTTAAGGTCTAATCTCATGCTGACAGTCTTCGTTTAATTGCTTCTGTTCCCCTCACATCCTGCTTATCTGTTTCTTGCAGAATAAATTATTCTACCAGACACTTTTCCAGAAGAGTTTCATGTGAATGTGAAATATTTTTGGAGTTGGTAACACTGAAATTACAGAATCAGGGATATTGTCTAATTGGATTGTCTTCCCAAAATAAAGTAGTTAAATAGTATGGTATGAAGATTTTCTGCCTTTCAAAGCCTGCTGGTTTAATGCCAAGTTAAAGGTGGTTTTCACCTACAGCCCTGTTTTGCATTGGCTGTAGGTTACTTAATGCAATAGACTTAACATAAAACACACACTGAAAGCAAATTTAACAGGCTGCAAACTAATCTACCAGCATTCACACATACATTTGACACAGTAGTTTTTGGCCAAATCGAGCCCTGGAAAAACCCCCACGGGGAAAACCAGTTGAGTGAGAGAGAGATTTATTTCATCAGCAAATTAATCATCACAGCATTACAATGAAGAATTTAAACTTATCTTCACCCACTCAGCAGAATTCTTCTGGAAAGATGTGCACCAGACAGCACCTCGAAGTGAGTGCCCAGTCTCGAATTCTGTGCAAGAAATTAACTCATAAACTGTGCTGGAAAATACACAGTCTGAATCCCTGAGTCTCCTCGAGTTCTGAGACAAGTACCTCGAATTCTGTGCAAGGAATATTGACAGAAATCACCCTCGATTTCTGTGCTGAAGTTCCTCGAATCCTGTGCAGATTTCTTTCAGAAAAAAATTAATGCTGATATGCTGTAACCAGTGCCCAGACTTTCACCACAGGTTCAGCAGAAGGTGAAATGAGAATGGTGCTCAGATTCTCCTGCCAAATCTCTGAAACCCCTGCCCTGTGCCTCCTCCACAGTTGCAGCAGAAAACACCTTGGGAATGGCGCCCTGTCTCTCCTAGAACTGCGTGCTGGAGAAAGCTTCCTGCTCTGTACCTGCTGTACGGTTTCTCTCCACGTGATGTGTACTGTAGCTTCCTGCTGTATGGAAATAACCCTGCTGAATACTCATGCCACATGCATGCCTCGAATTCTGAGCCAAATACTGAAAGAATAGTGCATAGAAACTCGTGCCCAGAAGATCACAAGTTCTGTACCTGCGCCCTAGCTTCTCCTTCTTCAGACTCTCGAGCTCTCTCTTCATTCACCTTCTCATCACAATAATAAACTAGGTATTCTGCCTCCCTCCCTTTTATCCAATCCCTAAAAGGGAATCTCAATCAACGGTGTAGATTAGATCTAATCAAGGGCTGAGATTAGAAGTGAGTACAATCTCATTAATTAAATCACTCAATTAATAAATACTCACTCACCTTTTTGACTTAGGACAAAAGTGACTTTAGTCTCATTAATTAATTAATTAATGTGAGGGTCCCACCACCCCTTTCTTAGTGACTTAGGCTAAATCACTAGGGGAACTCGACCAAGGTACAAAACAAACACTCCCTCTTACCGAGGAAGGAGTTCCGCACCACTCCCAACTTATCTCTGAAGAAGACAAACTTCCCTCTCCCCAAAGATTTCGTTAGGACATCTGCAACCTGTTGATCAGTGGATATGTACTGAAGCTCAACTGCTCCTCTCTGAACGTAGTCCCGGATGAAGTGATATCTGATCTCAATATGCTTTGACCTGTCATGAAAAACTGGATTCTCAGAGAGCTGAATGCAACTCTGATTGTCGCAGTAAATCACGGTAGGCCTCAGCTGCTGATCAAATAAGTCTACCAATAACTTGCGAAGCCACAGTGCTTCGCAAGTCTCCTGACTGGCTGCCATATACTCAGCCTCAGCAGAACTCAATGCGACGGATTTTTGTTTCCTGCTGAACCACGACACTGCTGCCGAGCCCAAGCTGAAACAGCAACCGGAAGTGCTCTTCCGGTCCCTCACACAACCTGCCCAGTCTGAATCTGTGAACCCAATCAAACTAACTCCACTTGAACCCCTGTAGTCCAGACCATAATCCACCATCCCTGCAAGGTATCTCAAGATGTGCTTTGCAGCACTCCAGTGTACACTCCTAGGCTGCACCATGAACTGGCTAAGAGTGTTGATTGCAAAGCACAAGTCTGGCCTGGTGTTGACCAGATACATCAACGATCCGATGAGCCGACGATATAATGTGGGATCCACCAACTTGACATCTGAAGCATTAAGTTGCTTCAAGTTGGTGATCATGGGTGTAGACATGGGCCTGCAGTCGTCCATCCGAAAAGTCTTCAGGATCTCTGCAGCATACTTCCCCTGTCCTAGGAAAATATGTCCTGGCTCCTGCCATACCTCCATCCCCAAATAGTAGTGCATCAGCCCAATATCTGTCATCTCATACTCAGCTGCAAGATCTCTCTTGCACAGAGCAATAAGACGCTCATCTCCAGTGATAAATAAATCATCAATGTATAGCAGAAGAATGAGCGGATCTCCACCAACCACAATGTAGTAAAGGTTGGGATCAGCCTCACTCTTCTGGAATCCCATCGACATCAGATACGCATCTATCCTGGAGTACCAAGCTCTGGGAGCTTGTTTCAGACCGTACAAGGCTTTCCTAAGCCTGCAAACATGTGAATCTCTCCCATGTGTCTCAAATCCCTGTGGCTGCTCCAAGTACACCTCCTCCTGCAGAAGACCATTGAGAAATGCGGTCTTCACATCCATCTGGTGGATCCTCCAACCCATCTCTGCTGCAATCGATATCACTGCCCTGATGGAGGAATACCGAGCCACTGGAGCAAAAGTCTCATCATAGTCGACTCCCTCAACCTGTGAGAACCCTCGAGCCACAAACCGAGCCTTGAAATTCTCTACACTGCCATCTGCTGCATGCTTGACCTTGTAGAGCCACTTGGAAGTCACAACTGACTTCCCCTCAGGCCTCGGTACGATCTCCCAAGCATCATTCTTCATGATGGAATGGTACTCTTCCATCATGGCATCTCTCCACACCTGATGCTGAGAAGCGTCCTCATAAGTAGAAGGCGCTGAGTCACGAAGACTCGCAACAAGGGCTGACCCATATCTATCTGGCTCAAAAATAGTCCTGATCTGCTCCTGAGGTCTACCAAATGCCTCTGCTTCCTTCAAGGTGTCTTGAAGCCACTTGGGCTTCTTCTTCCTTGAAGGCTCCTCTAAACCTGGTGTACCCTCCTCTGAGGGCATGTCAGAAGCATGAGGTCTACCACCCCTAGGACCTGTAGCTGATGAACTAGTCCCAGAAGATCCTGCAATCTGTGAGCCAGAAACCGGTGATCCTGGACCTGTGGCAGTCCTTGTACCTATCCCTGTACCTGTAATCTGAACCACTGATCCTGTAGAACCTGTGCCTGTACCAAGTGATCCAGTCACCCCAGAAACCTGTGGACCTGTAACCTGTATCGAAGAAGCCTGTACCAACTGAGGTGTGGGAGCTGGTGTCTCCCCCTGCTCTAACTCTCTAGACTTCCTGAAGGCCCTCTCCTCCTCAAACTTTACTTCCCGCCTAACTACAACTCGCCTCTGGCCAGGAATGTAAAGCCGATATGCCTTCGAAGTCTCGTCGTAACCCACAAAGATGCCTCTCTCTGCGGTGGGCTCGAACTTCGTCCTCCTCTCTGAGGGGACGTGAGAGTAAGTCAGAGAGCCAAATATGCGAAAGTGGCTCACCTCAGGCTTCTTGCCTGAATACATCTCCTCTGGAGTCATCCTCCCCACGGCACGGTGGGGACTCCTGTTCTGCGGGTACACTGCAGTGTTGCAGGCCTCAGCCCACAGAAAGAACGGTAATCCCTGATCATGAAGCATGGCCCTCGCTGCTCCAAGGATCGACCTGTTATTCCTCTATGCTACTCCATTCTGCTCAGGAGTGTAGGGAACTGTCAACTGACGCTGTATGCCCTCCTGTCTGCAGAATGCACTAAACTCCGTGGAGGTATACTCACCCCCGTTGTCTGACCTCAACATCCTGATCTTCCTCCCTGTCTGCTTCTCCACAAGGGCTTTGAACCCTTGGAAGACACCCAATACAAGTGAGGACTTCTTGCCCCGCAAGAAGGGTCTTCCTGGAGTAGTCATCAATAAAGCTGATATAGTACTCATGGCCACTCAAGGAAACTGAGGACATAGGACCACATATGTCGGTATGAATCAGATCGAGCACACCTGCTGCTCTCGTGTCACTACTAGGAAACACGGTCTTGGTGTACTTTCCCAAAGCACACCCTCTGCATACATCACTCTGCTCAGAGTCAAAATCAGGTAAACCTGTGACCATGCTCCTCAACACTCCCAAAGCGGGGTGATGTAAATGGGCCATCCTCCTGTGCCATAACTCACACAGCTCACTGCTACTGCTGTGTGCTAGAGCATGCTACGGTTGAAACAAGAGCTTGTACAGTCATCCACATCTAACTCCAATATCCATGGGAGTAGATACACCTGTGGTCTTGGGAAATATCTGCACTCTCCCATCTGAGAAGCACACCCCAAGACCCCTGTCCTCAATCGTGGAAACTGACACAAGGTTCTTTTTCAGCCCAGGGACGTACAACACATCCCTCAGTGTCATGGGACTCATGGACTCCCTCTCAAATATGACTATCCCCTGACCCACTGCTCCAACAATGGTGTTGTCGCCAAGTACCACCTCCACCTCTCTCTCTGTCCGTGATAACTCGGAGAAGAACTCTCGAGTACCTGTCATGTGCCTCGAAGCTCCGCTGTCAATATACCACGTACCAGTGGTGGAAGGACCTGTCCGATGCCTTGTCAACAATGGGTGCTCAATATCCAAATCCATGTCAATGCTGGTGGCTAAAGAAACTCTCTCTCTCTCACTCTGTCCAGCATATAGGGAAAACTCCCTCTGAAACCTGTCACCAAACTCATCAATCTCTGCTGAGGCTGCTGTCTGCTGACCTGGTCCCTTCTTCCTCTTCTTGTTTGGACACTGAGATGCATAGTGCCCAAACGCCTGACAACAGTAGCACTTGATTTTACTCAAGTCCTTCTTCTTCCCACCCTGTGTATGATGCTACTGCTGCTGCTGTTGTCCCTTGGCCCCATGCTTCTTGGGACCCTTCTTCTTCTTCCCTTTGGCTGTGAGAGCCACGTTCTCCTCATCTGCTACACCACCTGATGTATTGCCCTGTACGAGACCCCTCCTGGTCTCCTCCTGCACAAAGTCATCCCACAACCTCTCCCATGATGGAAGGTTCTCCCTGCCCACAATGGCCTGCACAAATGCACTCCAGGGCCTTGAAGCCCCATTGACTGCTGTGCGAACTAACTCTGTAGGGGATACCACCTCACCAACTGCTGCTAGTTCATCACGAACTGCTGAGATCCTGGTGAGATAAGCTGTGACTCCCTCTCCTCCGGTCATCCTGATACTCTTGAGCTTCTCCTTGAGAACCATCTTCCTGTTCTCGTTGGAGCTCTCATACAAGCTGATCAAGGCACTCCACATCTCATGTGCCTTGGTCTTCCCAGAAATGTGAGGGATGATGTGGTCTTTCACTGCATCTAGAATGATTCTCCTAGCCTTACAGTCTTTCTTGTTGAAGACTGAAAGAGCGGTCGCATCTGAGCCATCTGGAAGGGTAATGGGGTTTGTGGTGGTGTTCCTCACCACCTCTTCCCATAACTCGTTCTCCTCTAACAGCAATAGAATTCTGGCCTTCCAAGGCACAAAATTCTCCGTCCCACTCAATCTATCCTCAATCCTCAACCCGGTAGCCATCTGGAAATCAGTCCAAAAGAACGTTGCCCACTGACAAAAGGTAAGAACACTTAGTTTTCTGAGATCTGCAAATTTTGTGTGTGCCTGCAAATCAGTTTGTTTTCTGCCCCCTGTGCTCTGATACCATGAAGATTTTCTGCCTTTTAAAGCCTGCTGGTTTAATGCCAAGTTAAAGGTGGTTTTCACCTACAGCCCTGTTTTGCATTGGCTGTAGGTTACTTAATGCAATAGACTTAACATAAAACACACACTGAAAGCAAATTTAACAGGCTGCAAACTAATCTACCAGCATTCACACATACATTTGACACAGTAGTTTTTGGCCAAATCGAGCCCTGGAAAAACTCCCACGGGGAAAACCAGTTGAGTGAGAGAGAGATTTATTTCATCAGCAAATTAATCATCACAGCATTACAATGAAGAATTTAAACTTATCTTCACACACTCAGCAGAATTCTTCTGGAAAGATGTGCACCAGACAGCCCCTCGAAGTGAGTGCCCACAGTCTCGAATTCTGTGCAAGAAATTAACTCATAAACTGTGCTGGAAAATACACAGTCTGAATCCCTGAGTCTCCTCGAGTTCTGAGACAAGTACCTTGAATTCTGTGCAAGGAATATTGACAGAAATCACCCTCGATTTCTGTGCTGAAGTTCCTCGAATCCTGTGCAGATTTCTTTCAGAAAAAAATTAATGCTGATATGCTGTAACCAGTGCCCAGACTTTCACCACAGGTTCAGCAGAAGGTGAAATGAGAATGGTGCTCAGATTCTCCTGCCAAATCTCTGAAACCCCTGCCCTGTGCCTCCTCCACAGTTGCAGCAGAAAACACCTTGGGAATGGCGCCCTGTTTCTCCTAGAACTGCGTGCTGGAGAAAGCTTCCTGCTCTGTACCTGCTGTACGGTTTCTCTCCACGTGATGTGTACTGTAGCTTCCTGCTGTATGGAAATAACCCTGCTGAATACTCATGCCACATGCATGCCTCGAATTCTTAGCCAAATACTGGAAGAATAGTGCATAGAAACTCGTGCCCAGAAGATCACAAGTTCTGTACCTGTGCCCTAGCTTCTCCTTCTTCAGACTCTCGAGCTCTCTCTTCATTCACCTTCTCATCACAATAATAAACTAGGTATTCTGCCTCCCTCCCTTTTATCCAATCCCTAAAAGGGAATCTCAATCAACGGTGTAGATTAGATCTAATCAAGGGCTGATATTAGAAGTGAGTACAATCTCATTAATTAAATCACTCAATTAATAAATACTCACTCACCTTTTTGACTTAGGACAAAAGTGACTTTAGTCTCATTAATTAATTAATTAATGTGAGGGTCCCACCACCCCTTTCTTAGTGACTTAGGCTAAATCACTAGGGGAACTCGACCAAGGTACAAAACTAACATGGTAACGATCAAATTAAGACTTGAATGCTTAGATTTCATCTTAAGAACTTCCTGCAACAGGTTGAACTGACAATAAAGAATGCTCGATCCTTTTCTATCTTCTACTGCTTGTCTCCACAACGTGTTTTGAAGTTAATGGCAGTGGAAGAGATTCTCTGCAAATGCTAAACCAAAAAGTAAAACTCTAGGAACGTTACTGTTTATTTCTGTCTTCTTCTCCCTAAAATAAAGATGTAAAACACAATGCGTACAAAGACAAAATGAATAGTTTGATCCTAGACAAGATGAATAATTTGATACTTGAAGGTCATCTTAGAAACTTCCTGCAACAGATGCAAGTACCAATAAAGAATGCTATAGAAGAGGTGCATTTTAACCACATAAGGAATTCTTCTAACTCTTGTGTTTCTGAGATTATAATTTCCCTAGAACGGTCCTCTTTCTCTGTGTAACTTGATAACAATTCATCTTATTGTCTCATTGTCCCTTGCAGGTAATTGTGTTCAATTTGTATCACTAAAGAAAGGCCAACTTTGCCGTAAGGTTACAACAATAGAAATAAAATTCCCTGAAAGAAAAAATATTAAATAAAATCAACAGACCAGTGTGGAAAGCTGCAGCATTTCATGTGACCTTATAGAAAGAGTTAGCTGACAAAGAGCACTCATCCAAATCGTTGATAAGCACAAATGGTGAGATGATGAGCACTCCACGAACACAATACTTTCCTAAGCATGCGCAAAATGATAAATCCCACACAATAATTCCAAGCTTTTCAACTGGGTGGTACACTTGGTCAAATAGACAAGTGGACAGTCAAGGATCCAGGCTAGGTGTGACAGGATCTATGCAAATTCACATGCTACCATGTTTTCCTCCAATATTGAGCAATTGGTCCATGTGGATTTGACTATCACTACTCAGACATATCCCTATCTCTACATTTATGACAACTAGCCCTAATTGGCAATATGAGGCTCACTCTTCCTGGAAGTTAAATGATTCTCTTCTTGAATCTGAAGAGTGCCAGAGAACTATTACAAGGATTTGGCCCATGTTGCCTCCTCTAGTAGGGAATAGTGGTTGGACTCTATGGTGGGAGGAAGCCATACAATGCACAACCAAGTTTCTTAGCGGATGGTGAAAGAAGATTGCTAGAACAAGGAAAGGTAGAGAAAGCCATAGTTCAGAACCAACTTCAACAAGCTCAGCAAAGGGTGGAATTGGAGACTTTTAATGAATTAAATCAAAAGCCACCCAATGAATTGGAATCAGAAAAGGGTGGAACTGGATAGTTTTAATGAACTAAATCAAAAGACACCCAATGAATTGGAATCGCAGCTCCAAATGCTTGAAAACTATAAAGCAAGACAGGCAAGGATTAGAGAGTGAGTGCACTAGATGACTAAAGGGGATATACCTTCTAAATTCTATTTTTGGTAACTAAAAAAAGCAGAAACCACAGAGGATTTTAGTTCCGGTGTCACAGATTCTGTAGGGGGGATTACTCCTCATTTTTGCTAGAGCATACCAGATTTTGTTCAGTCCATTACAGTGGGTTTCATAGATATATCACGAGTGATAAATGGATTGAGTACATTTTGAGATCATAGCTGGATCAGATTTGTGGGCCAAGCCTCAGAGCAGGGTCCCAGGTCATTTACTGAGCTTCTTTTGGGATCCTTTGCCATACATGTTGGAACCTTTGTACAGTGGATTTCTCCGCTATTGGACAGAGAGTTTGGATCCTTGTCTGCAGTGCCTCACACATGTGCCTATGATGTATCATACAGTTGCAGTTGTGTATCAGATGTGTCCAGAGGACATTTTATGGATGATTATGTGCGGTATTGGTAGACTGACTAGTAGTGGGATTTATATTATGACTTGTGATTACTTGATAAGTATAATGAGTAGGACATTTGCATAGCATCACATTTAGTGTTAGTTTGTGTGTTATATACATGTTCTTTGGCAGGTCTCCAGAGTATTGCTTTAATCATCACCTGACCCTTGGATCCACATCTTAACCTTATCCGCATTCCATCCATTCACCTTGCATGATGATATCCGTTTTTTATGTGGATATGGCTAAGTAACTAAAGGAATTTCCCCTCTGTGACCTCTTTGTTAGGATGGCCCCCTTGTATACCCCTAGTGTCTCGGCTCTAATGTGTGTGATAAAGCCTTCTGACCTCGTTGATCTCCTTCTACTTGTAGACCCCTGTGAATTGAATGTGAGATAAGGTTGGCCTAATCACCAGAAGTGTTCCCCTAAGGTTACCAATCAAAGCATAATTCACCATACTAGTTTCCTTATCTCTATTTGGTCAATCTTCATGACTTAAGCCAGGCTCCAGCCAACTGATCCTAGTGAGCATCATCATCATAATTCATCATACTAGATGCCATACCTCATTCTCGTCAACCATCATACCTCATATCACGTAGCCCATCCAAGTGAGAATCATTAGAGGTGTTTTGCCACCATTTTGGTATTTTCTTTCTCCCATGTTGCAAAACCATAGTTTAAAAAATCGGTCCGATCGGTTCGGAATCGGCCGAGTCACCAATTTCAAGGCTGACCGGTTCAAATTGGGTGAGAAATCGGTTCGGTACCGAACCGGCCGATTCGGTACCAAACCGATTTGAACCGGTCAGCGGTACCGAACCGATTTCTCACCCAATTTGAACCGGTTTGATCAGCCAAAATCCAACTAAAATCGGTCCGATTTTTTTGTGGGCCCGTGGTTTTAACTTTTACAGTTTACCTATGTTTCTAACCTAGTTTACTACACCGGACCCCTACCTTTGTCATTTTTCATTTGAGAGTGTGGACTGGAGACTGCCAATGATTGTGGGAGAGAGTAGAGACCGAGTGAGAGAGTGCCAACTATCGAATGGAGACTCTACGTGGAGTGGACGTGGCCAGCGGCAGTGGAACTGTACGTGGAGTGGTCAGTGGAGTCAGTGCCAAGTGGACTGTGCGTGGTCGACTGTGGAGTTTGGACAGTTTGGGCCATGGACTGTGTGTGGGCCGAGTGGACTATGTGTGGGCCAACTTTGGAGTTGGACTATGTGTGCACTGTGGAGTTGGACTGTGGCAGTGGAAGACTGGAAGTTTGGAACTGTGCTTTGGACTCATGGATTATAATCTTGAAAATGTTGTTTTTCTTAAAAAAATAAATATTTTATGTATTTGTGAGCAAACCGATTCATTAAATTCAAATCAACTAATTTATGACCAATCCATTACCGATTCAGATTCTGATTCGGAGTTGACCCTTGACCGATTCCGAGTCCGATTTTGATTTTTCAAACTATGTGCAAAACGGCATTGGTTTCCTACTGAACTAAGTTATTTCTAGCATCCTCTTAGATAGAAAAATTCATGAAAATCATGCCAAGAGGTGACTCATACCTCTTGTTGATTCATCCCATCAATTGAACTTCTTTTCCCAGCCCTATCCTCATCATTTTCAGCAACTTTCAGATGTGAATTTAGGACTGATTTCTTCTAGAAAAACTGTGCTTTTTCATCAACAACCACATCATGGCTAAGACATGCTGTGGTAGTCTTAACATCAACCAACTTATAAGCTTTGTGGTTGTCACCATCCCCTGTAAGCATCATTTTCCAGCACTTTACATCTAGTTTCGTACGTTTTTCCTAAGGAACCAAAGCATATACCACTGAACCAAAAACTTTGAGATGAATTGAGGTCTTCATTCAGTCTATTACCTCCCATGTGATTAAAGTCCCAAAGAAGCAAGCTAGCTGAGGGGAACTAAGAGGAACAACTGATGTCACCACACCAATTCCCTTCCAACTTTTGGTTTTCTCTTCTCCAAATCAAGGGGGGTTTCACTAAGATAGGATTACTAGGAAAAAAACAATGAGCAGCAAGGTGATTGAAGAGGTTTCCCTAGCAAAGCGGTTGTAGCATAGAAAGGACAAGCGTGATTGGAGGATAAAGGGGACCACTCCAAGTACCAGCACCAATCCAATCAAAGGATTCAAAGTGTCACCAACTAAGAGGGCATTGCCAAATAGGTCACCAAGAGAAAAGAGTTGCATCTACTAACCCCAATCTACTTGGTGGATTGAATATGAACAAGGGTTTACAAAGGAAGCGATCGAATAAAGTATCCACCTCCCTTCAAGCTTTAAGGGGTGCACCCTATAGATAAAGGTTTATGGTTGGACAATCCAAATTAAGGCAAAGAATAGATCCCATATAAATAAAATACAAGATATTATGAAGTAGAGATTAAAATAAAACACATTTCTCCAACAACGTAAGAATACCCTTCCAATGGCCCAAGCAAAGCATAGAAATGATTTAGCAAATGTAAAACACCTAGCAATCTTACAACCATGAAGCTCAAAGCAAGAGAAATGTGCTACACATGAGAAAGAAGGGAACCCTTAAGACAAATTTGCTCCAAGAAAAAAATGTCAATTAGGCCCAAGAGAGAGAGAACTCCAAAAATCCAACCATGAGTACAAATGAGGAAGAGGCTCTCTTAGATAGGAGACGAACTCAACTTCCTTTAAAGAAAAATAATCATAAAATCCTAGATCTATCCTAAGGTGGAGTAAACAAGAAATAATCAACACTAAACCCTAACAAACTATAACAATATCCATAATATGAGGTGGTCAAAGGCACATGTACAATGTCAAAGATACATAAGTCCAAAGAAAAAGAGGGCACCTACAAAAAATGAGGGAATAATGCCAAGAAGTAGTATTAAATTGACCTCCAAATGCTAGCTCTCCAAGAAAGATGGTCCAAAAGGATTTATCGGATTTATGGTCCAAAAGGATTTAACCACTTTTCAAAAATTCTACAACCACCCTACACTAAATGGTATTGAAATGGTACAATTGTGTGCACTCTATCAAAAGATAACTACTCAAGCTAGCACACCCCTCCAAAAGGCCAAAAATGATGTCCACAAGCAAGCAATAGCCCAAGCTAGGACATCACCTCCAAATGGCTCAACGAATGGTTAAAATCGTGTCCAAGTAGAAAAGTGCAAGAATATATGTGAAATAAAACTACCACATGTAGTAAAAGATGACCAAAGTGTTGAAGATTATAGCTCGGACTGGAACTTCTACGCAGGTTTAGTGTCGACCGTGCCAGAAGTAGTTCGAGTCAAGTCTATTTTGTAATTCACATTAGTAATAAAGAGAGTCTGATATTTAATTGTTGAATCTAACAGTGTAAATAATATGGCCAATTTTTCACCAATTTCCCGAAAATTCGCGATTTTTTCGATGTCCCGAAATTTCGGATCGAAAAAATCGCAATTTAAAAAAAAAATTGATATCACAATGTTTTCCAAAAAATCACACCACAGCCTTAAAAATTGCCAGGCCAATAATTACATGGGTTTAAAGTCGGTTTTTGGTTTTCTTTTGCCATTTTGCTTTATATTTCATTGCTAGGCCAAGGAGAAGAAATCATGAAGGTGGGATCCCCCCTTTTGGCTTATTTTAATTTATCTCATTTTCCATGGTGAGAGAGGGTTTCCCCCTATTATCACACAACTTGTAGTTGTCCCTAATGGTATCCCATCCGGGATGGTAGAGAAGATGGACAACTAAAGAGGTGACCCAAGAGATGCCACAGTTCTCAATGCAAGCTGGGAGTCACGACAACCGAGGCACTCTTCACTTTAGATCTAGATAGGATAAGATCAAGGGGGAGACCCTATAGCCAATGAACAGAAGATTAGCCAAAGCAAAGGTTCCTAGGGGGGTGTGAAAGTTGAGTTACGGAAACCAATGCAAGCTTAGGTGGACCCAAGGGTTTAAGTATGTAGTTGAAGAGGCTTAAGAAGTGACAATTGATTCAACCAATGTATGAGTTGGGCCACCTAGGGGAATCAAAGGGTAGATCTAGTACCATGAAATACACAAGTGGGACCCACATCCTTAAAATAGGGAAAATGGTCCAAGATGGGTCCACTTGGTCAAAATTAATGGGAGATGGTACTATAGGGGCTCTATGAAATGGATCTATGGATTGACCAAGAATTGAGAACACCCAAGTGTGGGATCTAGGAAACGCTCCTAACCCCAAGAAGTGCGAATTGCCCCAAGGAGGACTAGTGCCTTAGATCAAGGGCCAAATGGAGTCGGATGTCCACCAAAATGTAGATCGGGGTAGTCAAGGTGCAAAACAAGGTGGGTTTTGAAAATCAAAGGCATCCAATGGCTAGATCTCAGTAGATCTGAGATTCAAAATGCATCACTCAATGACCCAAGTGGGGCACAACCCTCAAAATGAGGAATGGGGCCCACAAGGAAAAAATCAAAGAGGTGAAGCACTAGGGGTAGGTTATCAAGTGAGAGGGATGCAAATCAAGTGGGATCTCACCTACATATGTGTTGGAACTAGCTTAACTCACCTACCCTAAGGAGGGCGACCTCACTCAAGGAAGGCTAGGTGCTTTGGGGGAAGGGTTAAATGAAGTCCAAATGCCACCAAACTATAGATCTAAATTTCCGTGGATACTATACAAGTGGGTTCTTTTTATTATACCCAAAGCCAAGCTAGATCTTAGTAGATCTGAGAAAAATAAAAATGAGGGTTTTAATCAATTAGGATTTTATGATCTAGAATTCATGGGTAAGCCAAGGAAGAAGAAGACCATACCTTTGGAGCATACCTGGATGAAGAGATGGATGCTAGTTGAGATGAGGATTACTTTGCCAAAGATTAAATGAAGAATTTTGAAGCCCTCTTGCCATAAGGTCCTTCTCCAAGCCACACGTGTGTCCCTTTAAACTATCAAAACCAAGGAGCAAAGCATCAATCAGTTCAACATGTTGAGGGTAGATACAAGCAAGAAATAGATAAACAAAGAATAGTTGGTACAAAGACAAAACCACTCCCTGTTTGATCCACGAATTGGAATGAAGTTGTAGGGCAAGCCTCCCCACCAATACGCATTCCTCCCAAGACGTCTTCTTCACCTGTAAATCAAAAGTATGGAAAAATATGCAAGATAGCTACAAGAGATCCTCCAGTGCAATGGACAAAAGCATTTACAATCAAAGCAACCAACATCCACTCCAAGATCCAAGCATGTACTCCAAAAGATAGAATTTTATTCCAAGAGTCAAGAACCAAATTCTCTAGATCAATTTTACAATGAGGGGGTCTCCTCCTTATATAGGATAATAAAGACCAAAACCCTAGATCTCAAAACCACTTTATGAAATGAGTGGTTGAGATCAAAAGATCTCACAACATAATCAATGGCTAAGATGAGCCATAACATAATATCACATGGATCACTCAAGATAGAGGTGAGGTCATAGCTAGGAGAGACAAAGTGAGGGTGATGTCATCCTCTAGAGGGGGCAAAAGTACATGGGCCCACCTCATATGACATGGACATGACTCATAAAGCTCATGGTGGGGCTAGGAGGCATCAATCCTTGTTAGGTCATCCCCATGGCACAATAATATAAAATAATATGTCCCAATAATACAAATGATCAAAATCTGTCCTCAAAATCTGTGAGAGACATGCAGTAAAAGGCCTCTTATGGCCTCTGTGGACCCCACTGACTGATGGAAACTGGCTGGCAGATGGGGGGTTCACCCTGGAAGACCTATGTGAAGATCAAGTGCCAGAACCTTGCCTCAATTGCCCAAATCGAATTCCTCAGTGACCCTTTTATTCCATTTTTTATCTGCCTTGGTAAATGTGAAGCTGCTGAAACTGCCACCTAGGGCACCTGCGTTGTCAAACTGAGCCCACCAGGCTCTCCAGAAGGGGGGTAAAATGGTAACATCAAGTGGCTGGACCACCCCCTCCTCATACAGCTCCCTAGGTGAATTGGCCTCTCATGGCCCCTGCTGGACAGGTTGGGAAATCAGCCCCAAATCTGGTCAACAAGTGGAAAACTGCATCTATCACTTTCAGAAGTGCCCGAAACTGAATGATAAGTGTCTCATTGGATCCATAAGACCCAAAAATACTAAGAATGTGTACTCATAAACCATGGGTTGCCCTGATAGGCCAACTGTAGAGTCCACCATATATGGAAGGTGATAATCCGATGATCTGGAATAATAATAAAACTTGTTGAACAACATCAATCACCATCTAAATCATATATCTATCATATAGCATCATCATCAAGAGTATGTGGGACCATCAATTATCATCAATAAGCATACATGGCCCACATCATCACGGATCCCAAGAATGACCATAGTCAAACTAAGTTTGACTAGGTCAATATACAACCAAGGATAAATCATATCAATAGACTAAGACATGTTCCTCTAATCATACTCACAGCTTAACTTAAAGTATAAACATCATTCAGTGGCATTAATCATGTTTGCATATTCCATTGTTATTTATATTTACTTGCACAGTAGCTTAAATCACAGGCTCACCCATTGGACATGGTCTAACTACTAGATAAGGATGAAGGCTTAGGAACAAAACTGGGCAAAAGGGGATGACTTGCCTAAACTCAACTAAAAGACACTTTGGACTGGGAGAGGGGGAAGCTACACTCTGTGCTGAACAAATAACACGAGGAAGGGATGTGCCTCACAAATGGATAAGTTGTTTAGAGAGTGCTTATTCAACCTAGGCATCATGTCTACATCAAGTTGATCCAAGTTCATTAGGATCATTCAATTTCATTTCATGGCCTTTTTGGCCTACATAACCCTTCGGATCTCAGGTACGCTAAGAAGCACAACTAATTGCAGCTTGCATCCAGGGCATGTTTATATATATATATAAGGTCAGCAATCGTTTAGATATAGAGTTTAAGAACCATTGCTTTTTGGACCTTTCTTATACTCTTCCAGGAGTATTTATAGCATTTCATTGCTCTTGCCCTTTACTCACATGTGTTAAGAAACACATTCTAGAGTTTATAGTTTCCATGGGCGAATTTACACAAGTTTCCATAAGTAGTACATGAGCTTTCAGTTTTAGCCAACAACATCTCAAGTGACTAGGGGGAGTTCGTGCCAGTGCCAAACATCGGGACAACCGACCAGAATGATTTAGGCCTACAATCCAACTCACCAAAGGCAAGTTCTGTCACCAACTCGAAGCTGAGACACTAAATAAACATGGATGCGATCCAACACAGAGGTAGTAAAAAGGGAAGTCCTTAGTATCAAAAAGTCAAGCAAGACAAGTCAAAGGTAAAAGCCAAAATGGGAAGGTCATGGATGGATGGAGTCAAGTGAGAATGGTGCCTAAGCTAGCAGACAAGTAATGTCAAGAAGGACCATATCTATGCAAGGTAGTAAACCAGTGAGTTTTGTCAAGAAACCTAAATGTGCAAGTAATTTGTCCATTTTATAACATCATTAAGATAATTCATTTTCATTTTACAAAGTTTGCCACATCATGAATCATATACCAAGCTAATGTTGTGAACATGACTAAAGCAACAAGATAATAATCCATAATCAATGATCAGAAATCCATAGGTCATATCATATCATCATAATAATCATCATAAACCATCTGAAACACTGTTGCAATAACATTTCTAGGCACTGAACTGAAACTGTATGGAAAAAAGGGTCACACGGTCATCAAATCTAAACTCTCAAGGCTCAGCCTTGACACAAGGTCTAACATAAGCCTGATAAAATATATTGCTTTGATCATGAGTGATCTCAAAATATAAACTCATCATAGCCAAGCTC
The DNA here is from genome assembly GCA_027924585.1 of Larix kaempferi. Classification (NCBI taxonomy): domain Eukaryota; kingdom Viridiplantae; phylum Streptophyta; class Pinopsida; order Pinales; family Pinaceae; genus Larix; species Larix kaempferi. The sequence continues at coordinate 12,090,358 of BSBM01000660.1, forward strand.
TGAATAATCCAAGCTTTGAAAAGTGCAGATATCTGCTAAGCAAGAATAGTAGCCCTACTACTATGGTGTGATAACACCCCCTTAGGGAGAAACTTCAAACTTGAAAAACACTTGCTTGGGGGGGGGCCTTTGGCCTTTAATTTTACCTTAGGGACATAATATAAACTTTAGAAACTTAACTTGGCCACCCCAAGTGACTTTAGGCACTTTTCCAAAATTTGCCTTACTAATTAATTGCCCATTTTCCTAATTTCCTTGATTGACTTAGGAAAATGTGACCAAAACCTTAGCAAGACTTGTATGAATGACTTCAAACTTGGTCCAAGGCTGTAGGGGATCTCACGCCATTTATCTTGAGTACCCATACCCCTATACAACATCAAAAAGGACAACTTATCCCTCTTTTACATTACAACATTTTATGCTGAGGGACATTTTTTAATTACCAAAAATTAAGAAAACCTAAGTAAAACTTAATAAAATTCCGCAAGACCTTGGATAATTTCTAGAATGGTAATATAGAACATTTCTAGGCCCCAATCACTCCATGGACTCTATCATTAGAACGCCTTTCAACACTTTGGAGGTATTTTTGAGTAAAAAACTCAGATAATTAAAATCACTAAAAATGAATTTTAATTATCCAAGGGAAAAAACACTCGATGAAAGGACTTCCCTGATGATAAAGTCTTAGTCAACTAAGTTATACAAAAATTGACCCTCATGCTGACATATCATTACAAAATCCCCCGCAGGAGTGCGGAAATTTCATGGAGAGAAGATACAAAGAAGAGCAATCTTGCTTGAAAAACTTCATTAGGTACTTCTTTCTCATCTTCAAGGCACATGGTACATGTGCATGGTACACGGTTGTCCATCTAGTTGGTTTGGTGGTCAACAGGCCAAACGTCACCTGAACCTCCTGGAATTAACTGGTCAGAAGAACAAAAGGAGGATGATCCTGAGTACCCCACTCATAGTGAAGATGCCCAGGATTCTCCTAGAAACATTAATTGGGTTGATAATTTGAATTTTGACAAGGAATGTTGATGAATACTGATAGAGCAAGAAGAAGATGAAGAAAGTCCTAGTCCTAGTTTTCCCATTTTTTCCGTAGAGCAACCTAAAAGCAGTAGCCAAGCTACTATTAGGATTTATCAACGAAGAAAGGATGGCCAAAAGCCTACTCCTTTTATTGAAAGGAAAAATAGTGAGCAGCCTAGCCCAATGAGTGAGCCAACTTCTATTATCCCCGAATATGATTTAGATATCAATATTGAGAAAGAATTGGACAGAGTTATGCACAATATTCCACTCACTGAACTAATGAGAATCCCATCTATTAAAGAACAAGTTGTAGAATTTTTCGAAAGTATCCCTGAAACTACCACTAGGCATGGTGAAGATGAACCTCTTTCAAACTTAACACCCAATGCCATGGTTGAAGATGAGGAAGATCCTCCCATCAATATCCAGAAAGATTTATATGAGAGGAAGAACGGTGGTCACCAACCCTTTTATCTTACACTTCAGGTAGGTGACCTCCTTCTCCATAACTGTATGTTGGACTCTAGTGCTTCCATGAATGTCATGCCCTTACAAGTTATGGAATCCATGGGATTAAAGATAACTAGGCCTTGCGGGAATGTATGCGGGATAGACTCAAGACCAGTACAAGTTTTCGGCTTGATTAAAAACTTGAGAGCTAACTTATTCTCATGTCCTGATATATCCATGCGTATGGACATAGTAGTCATAGATTTACCCCCAGTCTACGGAATGCTTCTATGTAGGAAGTGGTCTGCTGGATTAGGGGTCATCTCCAAATAGACTTATCTTATGCTACTATTCCTAACTCTGATGGATCATTAGTTAGGATTTATCGGGAACCATTTTACGATGGTCATCTTGAGAGTTATGAGGATGGTATCAAGAACACTTATGGTGAGGGGGAATTGTTGCCTGGGGGTATTTTTATGGTAATGGTTAGCCTTGGTGAGGATCATAGTACTGGAAGAGAGGAGATTTGGAGATCTTTTAGGGACGCTGACTCTTATGAGGAGGAAAATGATAGAACTAGTTTTGCTAGAGAATTAAACTCGAAATGTATCATGGAGAAGTGTCTGAAGAAATTCAAGCATTAGACCAACTTGGTGATGTGGAACCACAAAACAACCAACCTAACCCCATCACTGAAACAGATAACTCTGAGAACAATTTAGAACAGATAAGACGAGGTGAGCATATACCTAGAACGGTTAGGGAGTTCCTTGATTTGGTTGATCATAATATTGATAGAGAAAGACAAGGGCTTGACCATATCCTTCCATGGAGAAACCACATTGAGGGAACACATCCTTCTCCTGTGCAGGGAAGTGATGTTTAACCAAATGAATATCACTATTCTGATGTTCCTGATTATTTATTGAGGCAAGTAAATGACAACTCCATGAGTTGGCAAGAGCATGCCTTGATACATGATGCTTGGGTTTTTACTTTTATGCCAAGCTTGAAGTGGGTTTCCTAGGGGCGTCATGCTCTGTGGACTCCTTCTTGCCCAAATCCCTAGGAACTGATCTCTCTCTCTTGCGCCCTCTTTGCGTTTGCCCCCTTTTTAGTTGTTTGATTGTCCGATCTTTGCTTGTGAACTTTGATATTGTCAGATCTACAGTCAAGTTGTGTTAGGAAGCCCTAATCTATCCAGATCTACTCCTTGGGACCATTTCCCCTAATTTAAGTACACTTTTCCTAAGGCAGTTGATTTTGATCATTTACCTTAACACTTATATCCTGGATTTGTCCCTAATTCTGAGCTATTGTAATTGAATTAATCAACTTTCATATCTTACTTTCTTAAGCCTCTACAATAGCTCAATTCCTTAAATCTAGCGTTTTACACCCTTCACTCCACATTTACTGTTGACTCGCTTGATTTAGTGATTGGGTTAGATCTCTCTCTCTAAGAGTAGATCAAGGTCTCCCCCTTTGTTATAAGTGGCTTGGATAGCAAGAAGTGAAGAGTGCCTCGATTGGCATGACAACCAATCCATCCTGGGAATCGAGGCCCTCTTAGGTGTCACCGGTTAGTTGTCTTCCTCTACCATCCTAGATAGGATCTCTAAGTAGGCAACTACACTTTGTGTGATAACAGAAACTTAGCCCATTCTTTAAAACTAAAGATATGAACTCTGTATTTCTCTCCTATCAACAAAAAGTAAACCTCACTTAACACCCAAAAATAATTTATACTTAGTTTTCTTGGCCCAAAAGCCCGTTTGGTTTCTCAGTGTGCATCAAAGAGCAGTGCCTTGTATGCCACCAATCTATGCAGTCCCTTAGGCCTTGACCCCACTTCGACTTCCCCTCACTGTAGCTCTGCACCAGATTCCAAAAAAATTAAACACACAAAGAAACCAAGATGGAAGAACTTGGAAGACAAAAAAAACTTCTGGGATTATAAAATGGAGAAAGCACCCATCCTTTTATAGTAAAGGAATGACGAAAACCCTAAATGCATAAACTCTAGATGCATGAACCCTTGAATGACTTAAAGCCAAACTCTGCTTGATATATAAAAATGTTCAATCCCTTCCCATAGGGGTACAGGCTCATATGCTAGCATTTATGGTTTTTTTAGGATTAGAATTCTGTTGTAACTGTGTTGTTAGGTTGTTGTAATTCTCTTTGTTCCATGATTTAACTCTTTGTTCCATGAAATATTATATAATGCATTTTTAAAGAAAAACCATATTCTTAGAATGCAACCCTATAAAACAAAATACTTGACCAATGTATTGTTTAGTTGTTTCAGGTGCTTTCCATATTTTTCTAGTTACTATTTATTATAATGATTGTGCCTTATCAACAATGTTGAACCCAGAGAATCCAAACAGTTGAAGCTGTTCCTTCAACCAGATCACTGTAGGAATCAACTGTGCATACATATAATTAATTATTCTTCTGTAAAAGTGCTTGGCTTCCAAAACGGAAAACTAGTTTCCCTGTAAATCTCGATTCTCAAGGTGGAAAAAAAAGTATTACATACCTTGCCGAAATTCTTCTGAGCTTGCTCGATGGTAACTGTTGGCATTTTCCCATTCCTCATCATATTTACAGCTTTGGTACTTAGTCGCCATTGACGACATGTCTCTAGTGCCAGATATGGACAAACAGCACTGTTGAAATGATTAAAATGATTCAGAATCATACTTGATATCAATGTTAAGTTGTTAACTAGTCAGGAAAACTGACAACAACCTTTAAGTGATTTATTTGATTTTGGATTTTCTCAACACATAATTAAGCAATGATAAGAAACAAATAAGCGTTTGAAACTAAATCTTCAAATTGTATCATGTTTATTTAAAGTCCACTGGATCAAAATGAAATAATTCAACTTTGCATTGTCGAACTCCAATAAACAAGTTCAAAAACCTCAAAACACAAAACATTTTAGCTAATCCAAAACGTTTAGTCACTCCAAACCTTGGAAGCAAAATATACAGAACCAAACAAATTCAACCAAGGTTTTCATTTGAATCGTTTATGTTCGTCTTCATTCACAAATTGAACTTTGTAAGTATTTTTTAATCTGATGCAAGTTTATAGAAAAAAATAAATCATCAGATTGAATAAAGTCTAATAGTCTATAAAAGATACCATGGTTCAGAAAAAGCAAAATCCAGTCCTATCACAAAATTCAAAAAAGAAGTGCAAATATTTCAAAATTTGAAAAGTTTCAGCCAATAAAAGTCCCAGCCAAGTCAAACTTTTGATAAATGGTAATGATTGCCTTACAACTAAAGGATTAAGTATCCGTACATCCTTCTGAAATAAAGAAACCAACAGGTTGACAACTATGATAAGGAAATGCAAATTTAGCACCCACCTCACGCCATATCCAATTAGGCAAGCAAAATGATGTGTACTAAAGCATTGAGCTGTATCAGCAATAATCGACACTGACATACGCAAGCCATTTTGAATGAGATGTTGATGAACAGCTCCAACTGCCAAAAGAATAGGAATTGCTGGCCTAGTTGGTTCCTGCCAAGTCAAAGTTGGTGAAAATACATTCAAAATACAAGAAGTTTTCAAATTTCTTGGCAAACTGGTTCTGTCCTGACAAGGAAATACTTCTGATTTGTAACCTGATATTTCACAATAATGACCAATTATGACATGCACATAGCAGGAAGTAACATACAATGGTCTACCCATCAAAAGCTACATAATTAATAAGAAGTGAAAATCAGAAATTACAGATTAAGCACTGCAAATTTGCAAAATATAGTTAGCATCCAGCTACATTGCACCAAAGATATCCAACTTCAACAGTGAATGAATGAGAGAAAATTTGTATTTTATATACATCACTGTAAACAGGGCATAACACAAGTAAAAGCCAAGTGAATTGTCAAAAGTATCTCATATATAAGCCCCTTTATATATATCAAATCAAAATAAAATAAAAGATAACAGGGCGCCCAAAGGCTATATAAACATCTATAACAATCAATGAGCCATACATAATTCTATAAGTAAACATTGAAACATATAGGACACAGTATCACAAATTTCTCCACCTGCACCTTGCAAACACGACCTTGTGTATTTAAGGCAAGCATGCACTGCTGCAAACTCCAATTATAAAGAGATATGATAATGCATCATGCACATTGGGATACCTCAAGTGAGGAGATAAAGCATGCCCAACAACAAACCTCCTGGGGACACATTTTAAAATGGACACTTACAAGACAATTCTATATTGGACATTCAATATAGTGTCATTATTTTAATGGATACTCGTAGAATGCCATTCATAATTTTTATATTTCACCATGTTACCTCCCAAACTCTCACTTAAGGTGTAAAAGTCCCAACCATGAAGTGAAAACCTAGGGGCAACTTAGAAAGACTACCCACTGCCACCTCAGAAGTACTTTCCCTCTATTTAGGGAAGTACATATCCTCATTCACCTGCGGGCATAGCTTCATTCACCTACGGGCATATTTCCTGAACATGTGGGCATATCCTTATGTGTTATGTGGGCATATCCTTATGCCTTATGCAGGCATATCATTATGCCTTATGCGGGCATATTTCCTGAGCCTGCGAGCATATCCTTATGCATTATGCGGGCATATCCTTATGCCTTATGTGGGCATATCATTATGCCTCTTGTGGGCATAATACATCTTCTCCTTCATCTTCTTCATCTTCTTCTTGTTGACATCAATGCCAACACATTATTCAACAGATAAGAGTATGTCATCTTTGTTCTCTTCAAGAGGTGGAGATAAGGTATTGTAACCCCATATCATGTATGGGGTAGCCAAATGATTATTGCACTTATGATTTTATTCACAAACAACAATTACACAGAGGTGATTGATGGATGTTTGCACCAAAGGTACTTCTAGCATGTCCATATGGAAAATCAAGGTGATTTTTGTTGATGGAGTTTGTCAGATATACTCCAGTGTTGTGCCATGTACCCTTTTCATATGCTTTGTAATGCTTTTCTAGTATGGAATATGACTTATTGACTTATTGTGATCAATGGTGTACTCTATAATGGCTCATTACACTCTAAATTGTTGTTTCTTACTAGGTTGATTAGATGGTGTGTTCAGAGTTTACCTCTAGATAAGTGTATCACCCTGTCAGTAGAGGTGTATCACTAGTGACTTAGGTGGGTGTCATACATATATCATGTCATTCCCATTTATTCCCCTAGCCAAATATTATGCCTTATCATTTCGTCAATTTTTTACTCATTTTCATCATTACTCCTTTTTATGACTGCCTTATCATATGTCATGTTGCAAGGTGTAACAATTCCCATGTATGAAATGACAAAGTCAAATAAAAAAATTAAAAGAAAAATTGGTCTAGGTAGAAGCACCTTACATCATATTATTATACAGTTGAGCCATGCCACCTTGATAAAATGCTTTTAATCCCCAAGTCCCATGGTCAAATAAAAAAAGGAGGGGGGAAGGGACTAGCCAAGTGCAAATAAAAGAATATATGTATATGTGTGTGTGTAGGGAATACAAACAAAAAGGCTAAGGACTCCCTCAAAAGCACACCTATGGAAGCAAATACATTGCCCATAGCTTGTAAAGGCTATATCTATATATATATATATATAAAGGAAATACAAAAAAAAAAACTCAAGGAATGGTAACTCGTGTTAAGCACTCCCTCTAAGGCACACATGTGGAAGCAAATACACTACCCCTAGCTCATGAAGGCTATGGGGTGGACCTCTTACTCACTCATTCTATATGACTATGAAGGCTAAATCGTGAAAGTACCCTTTCCCCTAATACAATGTTCATCTCATCATCTACACATAACTTAAGTCCTAGGAAATACATCCCACCTTTCGGCCTCACATGCAATTTTGGTTAATAGTGTCCACAGCATGGTTAATCTAAGTAAAGGGATAATAATTAAAAGAGTTATTGAGCCATTAGAAAGGTATCACTTGGTGGTCACGCCACACGACTCCTTACACACTAGAGCTCACACGCAGGAGGTCTTATATCTAACGCCCACATGTGTGGGGGAGAGGCATTGATCCACCTTTGGAGTGGGTCCTAGCATGAAATGACTTGGTCTCTTGCTCACACATGCCAAGTCGTTGGATATTTTGAGGAGGACAATTTGCTAGGAAGCCCACGTACCACATTTTTGGGTTTCTTCATCCAAGCATCAACTTGAGGGAGGTTGTTCCCCATTTAATGGAGGTCGTTGGTACTTTATTTAAGGAGGTTGCTAGTGGACTAACTCACCGTGAGCATTTCTACAAGGACATTGGGGAGGGCGACTTGATCTTGTGCCTACTTGGTGGATGTGTCCCACTTGATGGAGCTAGCATTTGTTAGATATGCTTAAATGTGGCATTACCATCTTTATTTTATGTATTGTTGACCCTATCTTCTCAAGTTAGTTGAGGAATAGTGATTGTTTATGCATTCATAGATTAGATCTAGCAATGTTTTAAAACTCGGACTTGGACTCAAACTCAGAATCGGTCAAGGGTCAACTCGGACTCGGACTCAGACTCGGAATCGGTAATGACTCAGCCGATTTGATTTAATGACTCTGTTTACTAAAAACGCATAAAATATTAAAATTCTTAGAAAAAAAATATTTTAAAGATTCTGGGAGTGCAGTCGGTGACTTAGCAGTAGCACTAGCAGTGAGCAGACTCAGCACTAAAAATAAAAATTAAAACTTATCTCAGGCCACAAGCAGGAGGCCCGACTCTCACTATTCACACTTCACAGGCACACAACTCAGCCTTAAGCTCCAATCACTGCAGGCATTTAATTTATTTTATTTAAATATTGTTGTATATAAGTTTAATATATTACCATATATCATATTATCCTTTGATAACTCAATGTTTGAAGGAACATGACCTTATACTTAAACCTTGTGTCGTTTATATCCTGAAAGATGCTATTTGTGTAACACATTACATTTACTCTGGAAAAAGGAAATGTGATCTGTAAAAATTATGTTTCTCTTTCACCAAATTGGATTGGAAGCACAGCTTCTTTAAACAAAATCGTGACAACAAAAATGCAGCGACCCACTCCACTACCGTTGATAGATCACTGTGAGAAGATTAATGGACTATGTGGAAATATTACTGGTGACTTGACTTTAAGATGCATCATATTTAAAGGCTGCTATGTTTTCCTCTGGAAAGAAATACCCAAACAGTAGTTCATTTAACAATGAAATTCCCAGACAACACGATTTGGGTGTTTTTTCTACCCTATTATTATATAACTCTGCATATCAACTCGGGCAAGTCAGCCCATAACTCGAGTGAGTTGGCCAGTTCAGTACTGAACCGGCTGAGTTGGACACCGACTAGGCCGATTCGATACCGACTCGGCCACTTGAACCAATTTATAGGCCAACTCGACTCGGCTCGGGGTCAACTTGGTCAACTCAGCCAAGTACGAATCTGAGTCAGCCGATTTTTAAAACACTGGATCTAGGGTGTATGCTTAGATATTATTATTGTATTTGAGGAGGTTTTGAGCTTTGTCTCTATATAAGAGAAGTTCCTCCTATTGTAAACTTTGCTAGAACTTGTCGAGAAAACTCTTGAGCTATTGCTTAGTACTTTTAATTAATGGTTATGAATGGTTGATTGGAGCGCTCCATTGGATGTTTTTTATGCTTGATGCTTGTTTAATGGATGCAATCTTCAATTGTCTATAGTCTTGACAATAATCGAGTAAGTTCTTTCTCTATTATGTTGGATGCTTGTCATTCGATGAGTTAATTGTGTGCAGGTTGCTCAATATTGGTTGTGTTGCTCTTAACACTTGCTTGACAAATATCTCCTTAAGGCTATTGGAAATATCTATGTTAGGCTTTTCCCATTGAAGATTTCTGAAGTGGATCTCGCTATTAAAGAGTGGATTGGGTTTGAACTATTCAGCCTCATCTATTCTTTCATCACTAAAGCCTCCATGAGATCCTTAATTGACCACATTTGCCCAACCTGATTTACTAGGCACTACTCACATCTTTTATGCCACTTCAAATTTTATTTCATTACTCCTGTTTGTTTTAGTATATCTGGAAATTCCTGTCATTTACATACATTAAAATCAGCCATAAACCCTAATCTAATGGTGTATTTCCTCTTATTCATTAGCAGGAAATTACTTTTAAATTTTGCCCTGTTGTGCTAGTTAAATCTGAACTAATAACAGAATTAATAATCTCATCTAAAGGCTTATTTACTGGTTTAGACATCTGAGATTAGCAAGTGATTTAAATTTCCTAGATCTAGCCTAGATTTAGCCCTAATTCTACCTCATTTTCAATCTAAAAAAGGGTTAAAACCTAAGTTGCACGAAACTTGGAAACATTTCCAAGTTCCTGAAATAGAAATGTCTGGAAATGTGACCCCCCAAAATGGGTATGCCCGAGGAAATGCGATATATATATATATAACACACTCATCATCTTGCAAGAAAATAAACAACAAAAATAAGAATGATCCACATAAATAGCACTTTAGAAGAAATAGAAAACCCATGTCTATATTAACTCTCATAGATGATTACATGATGCAAAATCCTATAGCTTGGTGGCATTGACTAATGCCAAACCCGTAACCTCATACATGATAGAATTCAGTGGAAATGCTAGAATCCTGCCAACACTGAAATCCTGAAAATTTAACTGTTAAGCCTTCTAAACTCTGAATGGGATATGAAATTTTACTTTCTCCATATGAAGTTTGATGAGGTTGGAACCACTCTCAAACATCCTGAAACAATTAATGGTAATGTTAAAAATTTAAGTTTAAGAATTTAATATTACAGTCATGCCACACTTTGTGGGGCATACCTTTTTTCAGACACTTTTTTGCTTTTTTAACAAGATGCAATCCAGAGTATTGTGGCCCATCTCTGCTACTCTTGGGCCTCCCCCCTTTAGAAGGATGAGATGTATGAATGTGATGATCAGTGATATGCCAACGTCTCTACTGCTATCTATGTTGCACAAGTTTCTAGAACACAGGAAGGTAGGGAACGTGGATACGAGTATAGGATACATCTAGAAGTTTCCCCCAAATTTGCAGGAAACAAGAAGTTGGGAACGGCAATAATATACATTAAAAATATATATAAAATAAAATAATTAAAAAACATGACAAGAAAAGAAACATTAACACAAACCATATGACTTAGCTTATCCCTTATATTACGGTTGTAACTATAACCTCTTAGCAGATGGAAATGGCAATAAAATCAATATTACCTTCCACATCATTGATTATATAAGGTAGACTCTTTCTAAAGTTGGGACTTTCAGATGTTATAGTCCCTATATAGTATATTTGTGCCTATATGTATAGAGTAAGTTTTCAGTTTTGTGTCAACTATGATTAAAATGTATTAGAATATATTATATGTCTACAATGCATTACATGCTAGGATATTTGCAAAGGTGTATAAATAATCAAATTTAAATTATTATAAAATAAAAATCAAGATAGTTTTTATTTAAATGTAATGTATGAATTTATTTTTAAACTAAGATTTTTTTTATTCATAAAATAAATAGTAAAATATATAAATTACTTTCTTTTATTTAATACATAAAAAATCAAAATAGATTTACATTTATTATTGATTAGCGGTAACTGCAATTCAGCATAGGGACGAGTGAATACTCTAGCATGGGCAGTAGACAGAGATCAATGCACCAACTCGACAAGATAGCACAAAATAGACTTTTACTACAACTTAGTTTTCTTGAGAAAAATCATGAGTCAACCATGTATATGTATGGTCGCAAGGAAATACGAATGTGTTAACAACCCACATGGCAATCATGAATGCGTGGAAGCTCCCGATGAAGGAAACGCACAAGAAAAAGTCCCTGATTTTAGAGGGTAAAAGTTCCCAGTAAGTTCCCAACCATCCAATACGGTTCCCATTGGATTTGGAAAGTTCCCTACAAGTTCTCAAGTTCCCTGGAACGTCGGAACTTCGGGAACGAGTTTGCTAAAAGTCGGGATCAGTTCTCGTGCTACATAGACTGCTATGCCATGCCATGATGATGAATTAATGAATGGTGTATTCTATGTTGCTATTGATCTAGTTGATGTATTGATTGTCCGATGAGTATAGCTAATAGTATCACACTTTCAAGTTGACGAGGGTGATAGATCCTTGATTTACTTATGTACATTGAACCTAGGTAATGTTTGAGTGTCTTGCAAGGACTTGTACCCCCTTCTCTGGGTCCACAATATGGCCATCCATCCATCCACTTCAACTCATAATTTTGGTCTGCATCCTTAGTTTGAGGTTGTGTTGCCGCCTAAAACACACTTGGACACGGGTAAGTCTCCCAACCGTTGTGTGTGTTCCTAAGGGCAACTATGAGTTAAGAACCCACTGTCACCTCGGTCCTAAACTCCTCCGTTTAGACCACAACTCCTAAATGCCAAGGGGGGTAGTCCCAAATTACTAAGTTTCTTTATGTTTTTTTGTTGGAGTTGTAAGTTACAAAGATAAAAATGACAAGCAGCGTGCAATTATGCAAATCCTTCAATGACGAGCAAACACTTTAGCAATCAACCAAATGATGAAATGCAAGAGAGAACAATTTACTGATTAACAAGACCAGTGTCGTCACTATTCGGGCTAAGGAGCCACAATAAGTAAATTAGATAAGTATCTTTCCAAAGTAATGATTCATTCACTAATAGAATATATCAATGAAATAGCAAATGAACAAGTAAATGGAGTATACTTTTAAATAAATAATCAAGATGTCACATAAGCATTTAAATGAACAACATTAATGAGCCAAAGACATATGAAACAATATTGAGCTGAAATTTAGGTACTTGAAGCAAATGTTGTGAACAAAATAGCTAAATGAAATGCTTGCAAAATAGAAAAGATTGTAACAATGTTTTGCAAGTGGTCCTTTAAATTTTAGTGAATTTTAATGTCTCTCTTTTACTTAGGGGATTAATGTGTTTGTTGCAAATCAATAAAACAAATCTAGATGTCTACCCCAAAGAGACTATCTCCTTCGATTAGAGAGAGAATGTCGGGTGCTCAACCTGAGAACACAAGGTTCCCAACTAGCTCCACAGGTCAAACTCAAGACTTGCTGGGTGCTCAACTGGAGGACACAAAGTGCCACGAGACCTCCCACGGTCTCTACCCCACTAGCTCCACATGTTAAGCCTTATTTTCTCCATTCTAATGAAGATATGTAATTGGGTGCCTATTAATCTAGCCAACACAGATCTTTGCCCTTTCTCGTCACCCAAGTTCGGTTTAACCAGTGAGGGGAGAGGATGTGGGGCAAAAATGAGGCTTAAGTTAAATTTATTTCTAAGCAAGACTAAACTAAAATAATACAAGCCAAGCGCGATATCACTGGAGTGGCAGAGCCAACTCACTTGTCAGGTGCGAGCAAAATGGAAATGCTTGAAATAAAATTACTTAAACAAGATAAAGCCAAGCACGATATCATAGGAGTGGCAAAGCCACTTGACTTGTGAGGTGCGGGCAAATAAAAACTTAAAACAAATTACTAAAATGGAAACAAGCCAAACGCGATATCACTGGAGTGGCGGAGCCACTTCACTAGTGAGGTGCGGGCAAAATAAAAATGCTTGAAGTAAAAACAACTAGAAAGCAAAACTACTTAACAAAACCATGCAAGGATGGGCAAAGCCTCTTCCTTTGCATGCAACTAAGAGTAAACTAATCTAGGAATTAAATGCTTGAATCAAAATACAATAAACTCAAGCCCAAGAGACTCTCTTGAGATTGTTACAATGATGTAAATTCCAACACTTATTACTTAGAAGAAAAAGAGGGGAAAAATGGTGTTTTTGACAGTTTTCTGCACAGTGGCCGAAGAGGCCCTTTATACTTGGAGATGGTCGATTTTGGGTAGCATATCCTTCTTGAAAGTGTGCAGACCTGCTAAAAACCAGCAAGCAAAAAGTCACGGAAAAATGCCCAAAATCACTTTGGGACAATGTTAGTTTATCATACAAAAATATACAAATTTACAGAAAATTTATGAGCAAATTTTGATGAGATAATAACATGTAAACAATGATTCAAATCTGATTTATATATGCAAAAGATGTAGAATATAATGCAGAAAATTTAAATGGGAAAGAAAGGAGAAGATAGTGCTCTTTTGTCCATCCAATGCTTTGAGGAGTGGGGTATCTGACCAAAGAATTCCACCATCAAAGCTTAGTGACCTGCAACTTGTAAGATATTGCTACACAACTGAAATGAAAGGTGAGTACATATAGAGGAGCTAAGAGATCATAAACTTCAACCAACAAGAATATGAAGATCTTAACTACCTAATTAGGAAAATTCATAAAATAACTAGCAAAATTAATAGAAATCTCACCAAAGCAAAACAGTTTGCTTGTTTGGCCTCCCAATGGTTGAATAGCATGAAGATCTGAAGCAAAAAACCACCAAGAACATCCACAACACCAAATCTCCTCCAAAGAATTTGTATTACCAAGCCAAATGGCTGAAAATTACAATGGTCCAACAATGGGGCAAGAAGAGAGAAAGAGAATGAGAGAAATGAAAAAATAGCAAGAGCATGAGAGATTGTAACCCAAATAAGGAGGAATGTCCTCCTTAAATAGGAAAAATGAAATAGAGAGGCTCTTTGCATGCTAGACAAGTGTCACAAGGGAGAGAGGGGGGTGAATTTGCTGAAGGAGGGCAAAACCATGGTTTGGGATCTCAAATATGGGGAGAGAAACCCCCTTTTTAATGCTCTCAACCTTATTGCTATGTCAAATGGGGAGCAAACCACCATAGTGGGGCCCCTTCCATTGACTTTTACTCACCCAACCAATCAAATATAGGAGGGCACACCCCCTAGAGGGAGCAACTCATAACTAATGAAATACACTCATGGGGGGCCCTTTTATGCTTTAGTTTTCATGTTGGGTACATAACATAGGGTTTAGAACCTTTACTTGGCCACACCAAGTGACTATAGTCACTTTTACAAAATTTGGCTCTCTAATTAAATGCCCAATTTCCTGTCTTTCATGACTGACTTGGGCAAAAGTGACCAAAACCATAGTAATACTTGTCCGAATGACTTCAAACTTGGCACAAGAGTGTAGGGGGTCTCATGCCATTTGTCTAGAGTACCCATACCCCTATACAACATTAAAAAGGACCAAGTAACCCTCTTTTACATTACAACAAATTGTCCTGAGTAACAATTTTTAATGACCAATAATTAAAAAGTCCTATGCAAAACTTAATGAAATTCCGCAAGACTTTGGATAATGTCTAGTATGGTAATATAGAACATTCCTAGGCCCCAATCACCCCATGGACTTGTTATCACATTTATAGTAGCCGCACTACCACACATTATTTTTCTGATGCCAGTACACTATTCAGCCAGTTCCCCTACATTTGAGATGCTGAGATGAGCATCTATATTGGATCACTATCAGATTGTGGACAGCAGTGTATATTCCCCATGCCATGACTGAGTCTCAGGACACTCAGAGAGATGACCAATGTAGCCATTATACCACTGGTACAGAGCAGTCAGTAGTGCCAGAGTTACAACAGCAGTTTCAGAGGATAGATGATGGTACAGATTGATGAGCATTCAGGTATATGACTCAGCAGGTATATCATTGTGTCATGGTTATATTGCTTTTATATTTATTCTTATAGCATGTCTTAGCACTTAGTTTCATGATCTGGCGATCATATAGATATGTGGACCTGGTTGATCTTATTATATATATTATATTGTCCCTACTCAGATTTAGAAGTTCACTATTCATACTCATTGGTTTTACCCTCCTTAGGGAGAATAGAGGTGATCATTCCACCATACCTTGGCTTGCTAGTGTTGGCTCCATCATTCATTGTCTTCATCCATCCATTGCCTACCTTTTTAGTTTATCACCCTGACTTACTACTTGACTAGTGACATGGAGGATCTTTTCCCCACTGTAGCCTCTGTATTGAATGAGCTTCCCTGTTTATTGTGTCTCAGCTCTGAGTTGGTAACAAAACTTGCCTATGGTGAGTTGGAGTTCCTGGTGAATTCCCACTAGTCACTAAAGTTGTGTTGGCTAAACCTGAAACTTTTAGTGCTGCCATGAATACAAAATCTGGAAAAATGAAATGCTATATCTTGTATGAAAAGCCCATTCATGCAATGTGTTTCTAAACACACATGAATGAAAGGCATGCCAAATGAAAATGGCTATGAAAATAAAATGTTATATCTTTTGGAAAATAAATACCTAGGTAAACAAGCTGTCCATGACACACCTAGAAATGTTCAGGTAAACAAGTCCCTTAAAAACACACCTGCAGCAGAAAGCCTAAAATAAATGTAAATCTATGCAATGTGTTTATAAACACACATAGATCAAGGCTATGGAAACTTCAAGCCCAAAAAGCAATGGAACTTAAATGCTATATCTAAACAATTGCTAGCCTTATTTGTATTATGGATTGTGCGCATCTGTAAAGGTGAATAAACCCTCTTTGAACAACTCATCCATTTGTGAGACACCACCATTCCCTGTGTTATTGCTCATTCAGTATATACTATGGTGTGTATTCCCTTTCCCTTGCCAAAGTGTCACAAAGTTAAGTCAGTCAAGTCATCCCTTAGCCTAACCAGTTATTTTAGCCTTCACCCTTCACTAGCAAATTGATCACAGCTATGAAGTGAGTATGATCTTGAAAGTCTAGTCTGAGTAATAATTAATAATTAATGACATTATATATTTGGATTTAGATCGCCAGTAATGATTACTTTGTGCTATAATTGTTATTTGAATAAGTTGTAGAGCATGCATTAACCTTGGACACTTTGCAGCAGCTTATGATGATGGTCTGAGTTATATTGGGTCATGTTGACTTGGTTAGGCTTAGTCTGACCATGGTCAACCAGAGGACATGAGATGGTTGGACCTTATGATGACATGGATATATGATATATGGTCTATGTATACATACATGATGATTCTATGCAGCAGCTACAGGGTTATGATGATGATTCTTGGTTTACAGCAGTATTTGATCATTTACAGATTATTATTATTGGCCCTGTTCCGGTATATTGGATATACATTTTGATCATGCAGAGACTCATATGGTGTATGAGTACACATCTTGGATGGATTTGGACCTTCTGAGTCCAATGAGACAGTTTGTTTTCAGTTCCGGGCACTTACAGTGATGATTGAGCCTCAGTAGGCTATCCCAGTGCAGTTTTGGTCTGTCGGAGGCCCTGTCAGAGCAGATATGATTTTTATCCGGTTGACCTAGGGCGATGTGCTTGGAGGGGGTGGTCCAACCACTTGTTTTTACCATATTACCCCCCTCCCGGACACACTGGTGCCCTCACCTTGACAGCGCAAGCACTCCAGGAGGCAATTTGGGGCAGTTTGGGGCAGTTTCACGCTTCCCGAGGCATTTCAGGATTGGTAGAAATGGCTATTAAGGAAATCGATTTGGGCTACTGAGGCAATGTTATGGTATGGGATGATCAGTGATGATAGATCAGGGTCCTCCACACCTTCTCCAGCAGTTTCAGCTTCATTGGGGCCCGCATCCATCACTTATGGCACTTTCTGTGGATTTCTGAGGTCTTTTTGAGGCCTACGATTTGACTATGGTGGCACGATTTGGTACATTGATGATTATTTATTGATTATTGTGCTATGGGGATTGACCAAGGAGGGATAAAATTACCCCTTGGACCCACCATAAGCCCCTTATTGTAATTTATCATCATGATTTGGTGGGATTCCCCTCTTCTAGGGCGATTTTGTCCACTCACATAATATTTTATTAGTGATCCATGTATTTTATTGTTGAGCTCATCTCAACCATTGATTAGACATTTGTATCTTTTAATCTTAGCCACTCATTCAAAAAGTGGTTAGGGTTTTGGTGCCTCTCCTTCCTATTTAAAGGAGAGAGCTTCTCATTGTAAGGGGTCTTTAGCTCTTGGATTATTGGAATATAAAAATATTCTTGTGGAAATTCTTGTGGTCTCCTTTGCATCTGGTGTTCTTAGATGGTGATTGGAAAGTCTATTGTAACCTAGCATTTGGAAATTGTGGTAAGATCTATCTTTTTGGAAATCATTGTTTGTCTGTAGGAGGGCGACTTCAACAAGGGCAATTTTGCAAGGCTTCTTCAAATCGACTTTCTTGGCATTCGCTTGCATCAGGGGGTTATCATTAGCATCATTGTGATCTATGCTATCTTTCTGTTACTTCTCTTGTGGCATTAGTCTTATCTCTTGATGCATCAAATCTGATATTGTTGACGTTTGTTGTGCAAAAGAGAGGGCGCATTGGCTTCTTGGATCAAATCAACTTACATAGAAAACTACCTCAAAGCTTCTCAAATTGATCGGGTTTGCATAGATCATCATCATCAAGGCATCTACAAGGTTACCCAGGTAAGATCCACAGGTTTGTTTCTCTTACCTTGATCCAATCCATTGACATAGCTCATAAATTGTTAAAACCCTAAATATTTCAAACCCCCCATTTTACATTTTCTCAGATCTACTTAGATCTAGTGGGTTGTTGGGCATAATATTGAAAACCCACCTCTATAGCATCCACGACATCCCGGATCTATAGTTTGGTGAGGATTGGCTTCCGTTTGACCCCCTTCCCAAGCCAACTTAGCTTCTCCCAAGCAAGGCGCACTTCCTGGTGGTTGTGAGTTGACCTAGATCTAGGTGGTGGGTAGTTGAGATCCCGCTTGATCCATAATCTATACATCAAATAACCTACCCCCAGATTGTTACTTTTCTGATTTTCACCTTGTGGGCCCCATTCCACATTTCAGGGGATTTAATCCCCATTTTGGACCACTTGGTGCATTCAAACTCAGATCTAGTAAGATCTAGCCGTCGGATTGCCACGAAATTATAGATCCACACTCCTACTTAACCAACCTACCTGGATCTAAAGTTTGGATGCCATCGGACTTGTCTTGACCCACCTAACCCACCTTTTAGGCCTCCTTGGGTAAAGTCGCACCACCTTGGAGAAGTGAGTTAACTCACTTCTAAGACGTGGGTACTTGAGATTCTTGCGGATTTGGAACGGGAATAATTCAAAACCTAGGTCTAGTGTGTCACTTTGTTAGATCTTGCCTTGGGGATAGCATTCCTTGTTTTAAGGGATTGTGGTCCACTTGGGTTAAACCTAGATCTAGACCTACTTATCCATCAAGACCTTTATTGCCCACTTGTCTCATGCTATAGGAGTCCTCAACCACAAGTCAACCCTACTTTGACTCCATTATCCCAATTCCCAAGGCACTGGTTACTCTCCAAGTCAATTCGACTTTCCTAGATTGTTGGATTAACTTGTGGTTTGACCTTAGTGTGGTGAACCAAACCCTTGATGCCACCATGTATCATGGTCAAACTTGTCATGTGTGCTAGTTAGCCCCAATTCAACCCCTAAACTACCCTGCATTGGAAACGGTTCCCAAGGCAGTGGATCTTCCAACATTGAACTAGTACTCTCATCCTGGACCCTATCTTTAATTATTGTAAGTCACTCTCACATCAACTATGAACCAAAGCTATACCTATTGAACCCCTCACTTGGCTTGTGACTTCATCCTAAGGTCTAGGATAAACCATACACCTAACTTCACTTAGAAATACCCTGATTTGGTGTCTTGGTTTTGATCTCTCCTGTTGGGAGTAGATCGGGTCTCCCCCTTTGTTATCTGGGCTAGATAACATAAAGCGAAGGTTGCCTCGATTGGCGTGGCAACCATATACTGGAGGTCGAGGTGATCGTGGTTGCACCTTTTGAGTTGCCCTTCCCTATTGCCATCCATGACTGGATACATCCATAGGGGTAACTACAGTTTAGGTGATAACAGGACTCTATCACTAGAATGCCTTTCACCACTTTGGAGGTATTTTTGAGTGAAAAACACAAATAATTAAAATCTCTAAAAAGAAATTTTAATTATCCAAGTAAAAAAATCAAGGCTGTTGGGAGCGGGGAGCGAAGCGGGAAGCGGGAGCGGGAGCGGGAGCGAAAAGCGAAATTTTCAAAAGCTTCCATTTCGGGAGCGTTTTTTATATAATATATATTTTAATATATTTTGATGCATATAAATTAAAAAAAACATGTATTATGCCAAATTAGCTATAGAAAACATCAAAACATAGAATCTAGATATTCATATAACCATTTAGTACACATTGATATAACATTAATGATTAATCATCTCGTCTTCTAGATTCTAGGAGCTATAACTTATAACATTTTCATTAAATGAGCATCATCAAATCATCAATCATCAATCATCAACAACATCAACCTTCAAATTTCAACATATAATATTTGCCATCAAACTAGGCCATAATGTTTACAAAATAGGCCAACCACCAAAATAAACATGAAAATGAAATACAAGTAACAAACTACAAAGTTACAAAGTACAAACTACAAACTACTATGAATCTACTAAGATTTCCGCTTGCCACGAGTAACTTCCAATTTCTTTTCTCGTGTTCTAGGTGGAATAGGTGCTGGTGGAAGTGATCGTGGAACATGAGTAGAAGATGAATGGCCCCCGCGGGCTGAAACTGGACGTTGTGAAGCTAAAGGCAAAACTCTTGCATCTAGAAAGCTGCTTCTGCTTGGGGGTGGCATCTCTGTATGGGTAGTCTGAATTGGATCATCATGATCACCCAATAGTTCAGCCTCCAAGCGCTCTAATGCTATGGCTCCATCCTCCACATTAGCCTCCTCTGGATTGTTGTCCCAAGTCAAAAATGTTCTATCATTCTTGGTCGCCTCACAATAATGGGACAACAACCTCAAGTTGTAGTGCACATAAACCAAGCTTTCTGCGCGATCTACATTCAGACTGTTTCTCTTTACACTCTGGATGAAGTTGTAGGTGCTCCAACACCTCTCTGCAGAAGAGCTATTAACAACCTGTGATAGCACCCTCAGCACCAATTTATGCAAATATGTGGCTCCAGAGCCATGCATGTTCCACCAATGGATAGGATCCAATTTGTCTCGATCTTTGGTTGCAAACAGCGAACCAAAGCGTCCATGCTCACTTATGTATATGCTCAATTCACTCCGTACTTGAGCACACTCTTCCTCATCAGGGACCAACTTTTCTAATGCAAGCATATACCCAACAGCAACCTCTGGATGTGTGTGGGGTTTTTTCCTGACTCCACCCCCAGGTGCAGGTTGGGCCAACCAAATTGGAGAATAGTATTTTGGGGTGAGGACATATGCAAGGGCATGGAGTGGAACATTTAGATTATCCCACCTTTTGACCACAAGTTTATGAATATGGTCATACAAGACTGCATCTCTTTGCTCAATAATGTCTTTGATTTGACCAAGCATGCTATCCATCTGCTCATATACTTCCCCAATCACCGGATGATCTGCATCTGCAAAACAAATCATGTTATAAACTGGCTTGGTGAACTGCAGAACATACCTAACCTGTGACCAAAAATGACCTTCAAGAACGATGTCCTCCACCTCCTGAAAGTCACTTCTATCCGATGCACTTGCAACTCTGTCTTTCAATTCCTGCCATGGATCACTTGATACCATACTAGCCAATGCCTCTCTTACCTTCAAAAGCCTCCTGAAGGTGAGGTAGTAGCTAGCAAATCTAGTCTTTGCAATCTTCAATAGCTCCAACTTAGAGTGATTGCAAAAAATGCGGTGGGCCATGCTATGATTGGTAATAAATTTGATCATTTTCTTACCTCTCTTGTACATGGCACCAATCCATCGGTAATTATTGTCCTTCATCTTAACAATATCATGCATCAAAAGGTTCAATGTGTGAACCAAACACCCTGACCAAAATATGTTGGGATACTTATCCATAATGATTGCTCCTACTGCCTTACAATTAGCAGCATTATCAGTGATGACTTGAATGACATTGTATGGCCCAATCTCCTAAATGGTTTTAAGTAAAGGTTGGGCAATATTAATAGCAGTCTTGTAGCGATCTGAGTAGTCATGGGCTGAAAGGAAGACCGCACCGCTAGCAGAAACGCCAAGAATATTTATCAACAGCTTGCCTTTAACATTTGTCCTCCCATCAGATACAATGGATACCCCATAGTTGGACCAATCATTTGTGAACTTTCCAAGAACACTATTGATTTTGGCTCTTTCCTTGTCAAGTCCCACGGTTCTAGCTTTGTCATACCCAGGGCTTCTGTATCCTTGAAGGCCACCATTGATGGCTTGTACCATTTCATGCCAATAGGGTGAGCGAAGAACATTGAATGGCACACCACATGCATAAAGAAACCTATAAACTTTTGAATCCACATCATCTCTACAACCTTGGTCAAGGAAATCGGATATTGTTCTTCGTATAGGCGAGACTCCATGGGGAGATTGTTAAGATTTAATACGCTAAGATAGAAAATAGCAGCATTGCATTCAATTTCACAATAATAGCATATACAGGATCACTGAAGAAACAACAAGCACAGCATAAACACAAGAGACACAAATTTATCCTGGGAAACCCTCATGGGGTAGAAAACCCAGTAAAGCTTCCTCAATATAGATGACCAGCAATATACAAAGATGTAACCCTGAGCATAAGCTCCTCCTTCTCCATAGCAGACCTCTCCTCCACAAGTACGCCACTCTCAAGTGAGTGAGTGTGTGTAAAATGAGGAATACACCTCCTCTATTTATACACTACTCCGACTTGTCTTTTACACAAATCATGTAGGCTCGTATTTAACCAATGGGTTAAATACCCCACTACAACTGACTGGGCCGACCCCTCTAGAGTGGTCTAATAACCCTTTGACCCACATAACACATACAGGGCTGACCCCCACTAGGGAAGTCTAATAACCCAAGTTACCATATTCCGACGGAGGAATAAACATCTCCGGATATACAATAAGATCTTCACGGAGGAATGAATCATCTCCGGAATAATAAAGTACAAATATAATATTCTTTGAAGTTATAATATCTCAACACTCCCCCTTAATGAGAAGGATATTATAATAGCATCTGCACGAGCAAGGAGTCATCAACGTCATACATGATACATCTATAAATCATTGGAAGCTTTCTCAACATCATCAGTAACTCAAGCAGTTACTGGAACATCTTCAATACTGGAATATCAACATCTTCAGTACTGAGTCTTTATCTTCTGCAGCACTCGAACAGCTACAACAACATCAACATCTGGATCCTCACGATCATCAGCATCGTCATCATACGATCATCAGCATCGGGATCATCTCGATCTACAGCATCTGGATCATCTCGATCTACAGCATTTTGGATCATCACGATCTACAGCATCTGGATCATCTCGATCTACAGCATCTGGATCATCTCGATCTTCAGCATCTGGATCATCTCGATCTACAGCATCTGGATCATCTCGATCTACAGCATCTGGATCATCACGATCTACAGCATCTGGATCATCTCGATCTACAGCATCTGGATCATCTCGATCTACAGCAGCTGGATCATCTGTATTAGTATCCACACCAATACATCTATCATCAAAACATGTATTCTTACTAATACATATATCATCAAAAAAAACATGTATTCTCACTAATACATCTATCATCAAAAGCATGTATTCCCACTAATACATCTATCATCAAAAGCATGTATTCTCACTAATACATCTATCATCAAAACATAGCAGCATACTCTGCAACACACAAGATCCTATTACGGGATGATCAGTCCCTCTCACTTTAGGACATAGGTCCAAGGATGATACAATCCTGATCCGCTTACGGGATGATCAGTCCCTCTCAGTTTAAGACATCTCTCATGTCTATGGATGATGCAATCCAGATCAACTTACAGGATGATCAATCCTTATCCTTATAAGACACCTCACCATGTCTAGGGATGATGCAATCCTGAATCAACTTACAGGATGATTAGTCCTTATCACTTTAAGGCACCTCACCATGTCTAGGGATGATGCAATCCCAATCTACTTACAGGATGATTAGTCCTTATCACTTTAAGACACCTCACCATGTCTAGGGACGATGCAATCCCAATCTACTTACAGGATGATTAGTCCTTATCACTTTAAGACACCTCACCATGTCTAGGGACGATGCAATCCCAATCTACTTACAGGATGATTAGTCCTTATCACTTTAAGACACCTCACCTTGTCTAGGGACGATGCAATCCCAATCTACTTACAGGATGATTAGTCCTTATCACTTTAAGACACCTCACCATGTCTAGGGACGATGCAATCCCAATCTACTTACATGATGATTAGTCCTTATCACTTTAAGACACCTCACCATGTCTAGGGACGATGCAATCCCAATCTACTTACAGGATGATTAGTCCTTATCACTTTAAGACACCTCACCAACACCATAATGCATTAGTACAATCATATAGCCCTAATCAATGAATGTCTTCGATCATTCACATGTATTCATACCGTTACTAGGGTGATACGACAATTCTAACATTAATCAAGATTGTACTAATAAATAATATGAAGACAAACACATTATGAACTTAATCAAGAATCAGATTTCAAGACATACCTGAACCTCCCTAAGTCATACCTGTCGAGACTTCTTGTAGTCTTCTTATGTAAGGCCTTAGCCTCAACTCCCCCTGAAACTTGATCTGGAGCTTGATTAGGGTTTGCTAGAGAAACCCTAAAAATTCAATATTTGACTT
Source organism: Larix kaempferi (assembly GCA_027924585.1). Lineage (NCBI taxonomy): Eukaryota > Viridiplantae > Streptophyta > Pinopsida > Pinales > Pinaceae > Larix > Larix kaempferi. The sequence continues at coordinate 12,114,693 of BSBM01000660.1, forward strand.
TCACACTTCTGAATGGATGGAAGGATGTGTCTTGCTAAGCTGATCAAACTAGCATACTTCAATTTTGAAATCTCCAAAATTTGACCCCTCAAAATTGCCTTCGAAACTTCTGGATCTTCTGGACAAGAACCCGAACTAGGGTTTGATGAAGCCCACCCTTTTGTCCAATCAAAAGGTTCGATCCAAGGCTCTAAACTCTTATTTTTCTGAGGAGCTTCCAGCCGTGGTTACAGACTTCAAAAAATTCCAACTTTTGCTTAAGCCCTAATTTTCCATCTTTCCGATCAAAATCCCGAACTGGGGTTTGATCAAGCCCGGTCTTCTACCCAACCAAAAAATTCGATCTTGGTCTCTTAATTTCGATTTTTCTGAGTAGCATTCAGCCGTGGATTCCGATTCCAAAAATTCTAACTTTCTCCGAAACCCTATATTCCAGAAGCCATGAATGAAGGTGCTCCAAAAATAATTTTGTTTTGACATAAATATGTACCTGATTGTTTCTGCTATAACTCCGAACTTTTTGCTCCACAGGGTCTGAAAACGTTTTCTGTGGTAGCTTGACCTGTTATCTTTTCATCCCAATAGGTCTGACCTCAATTGGATTTTCTGAGAGAGAGTTATGCCAAGTGTCGCAACGTGACCTGTTTATGGGATAAAACAGGAGAGCGAACTTGTACGGAGTGCCACGTGTCACTGGTTCAGATTCGGCCTCTGAAAACGTTTCCTGAGATAGTACAGTCTGTGTACTACCTGTCACTTTTTACGAAATTTCATTTGGAGCTTCCTAGCCCAAGTTATGCCAAGTGTCGCAACGTGACCTGTTTATGGGATAAAACCGGAGAGCAAACTTGTACGGCGTGCCACGTGTCACTGGTTCCGCTTCGGCCTCTGAAAACGTTTCTTGAGATAGTACAGTCTGTGTACTACCTGTCACATTTTACGAAATTTCATTTGGAGCTTCCTAGCCCAAGTTATGACCTTTTTTCCTAGGTCACATGATTTTGACTGAGATCTGGAAGAGGCAAAAACCCTAAAGTGTACTGATCATAACTTACAAAGTACAACGAATCTGAGGGTGCCCTTTGGACACAAGGTACCTAGGGATGTTATCTATGACCTGTAAACTTTTCAGATCCTGAACCTTCGCATAAATGGATTTATAGCGAAAGTTTCACGATGACTGATTTTGCTATGTAAAACCCAAACCTTCAAATTGTCGCAAGTGAAGCAAGTGTCGTAAGTGCCATACATTGCCTTCCTTCAGGTTAGCTCTGATACCATGTTAAGATTTAATATGCTAAGATAGAAAATAGCAGCATTGCATTCCATTTCACAATAATAGCATATACAGGATCACTGAAGAAACAACAAGCACAGCATAAACACAAGAGACACAAATTTATCCTGGGAAACCCTCATGGTGTAGAAAACCCAGTAAAGCTTCCTCAATATAGATGACCAGCAATATACAAAGATGTAACCCTGAGCATAAGCTCCTCCTTCTCCATAGCAGACCTCTCCTCCACAAGTGCGCCACTCTCAAGTGAGTGAGTGTGTGTAAAATGAGGAATACACCTCCTCTATTTATACACTACTCCGACTTGTCTTTTACACAAATCATGTAGGCTCGTATTTAACCAATGGGTTAAATACCCCACTACAACTGACTGGGCCGACCCCTCTAGAGTGGTCTAATAACCCTTTGACCCACATAACACATACAGGGTCGACCCCCACTAGGGAAGTCTAATAACCCAAGTTACCATATTCCGACGGAGGAATAAACATCTCCGGATATACAATAAGATCTTCACGGAGGAATGAATCATCTCCAGAATAATAAAGTACAAATATAATATTCTTTGAAGTTACAATATCTCAACAGAGATGAGGCTCCCGATTGAGCCGATGATGATCCAGCAGCAGCTCCACTACCAAACATTCTCTGTGGGGATTCAGAATCAACCCTCGATCTCTTGGACTTGTCTTGAGCGGCCTCTTCTTCCATCTTGTATTTGTTTCTCTCTTTAGCTCCCACTTTGTCACAAGTTTTGACTCCATGAGACTTACCTACATCGCATGGCATAACCCCACACAAATGCTTTCTCACCCGGGTATATGAACCTGTCTATGTTTTCCCACAATGGGGGCATCCAAACTTTGTGGTTCCACCCCCTCTCCCTCCCCCTTGCCTTGTCACATACTTCCACAAAGGTGTTGTGTCTTTTGGTTTTTGCCCCACATCACCCTCACCCTCATCCTCATCATCATCACCCTCTTCCCCTTCCTCCTCTTCTCCTTGGTATGCATCACTCTCTACCTCTTCCCCCTCATCACTACCACCACCACATCTACTTCCCAACACCATTATAATGAGAAGAAGTGGAATGAAAAACCAAAACCACATACCCATCATGTTTCTTGAATGATGGAGAAGAAGATATTGGAAAGAGTAGGAGAAGAGAACATTGCAAGTTTTCCATTTTTTAACATAGTGAAAAAAAAATTGCAAAAACAAACAAAGAAGAATTTATAGAGCCTACCTTTTAGCTCTTCAATGGTGGTTGAATGTCTCTATGAAAGCTTCAATCTCCCTTGCAAACTCTCTCCCCTTCAATCTCCCCTTCAATCTCCCACTCAATGCTTAAAGCTCTCAAAGCTCAAAGCTCTCAAACTCTTCCCAATCAAACAAATGAGTAATGGAATGAGTCCAAATGGACTCATTCACCTTTTAATGGCCCAAAGTGACTTATCCCAACAACAAAAAACCCTAAAAAAAATTTCCAAAAATCAAAAAAAAATTTCAAAAAAGCGCCCGTCCGCGGAATCGATTTAGGAATCGATTTTTTTCTTCGGGTTCGATTGGGAATCGATCCGGGATCGACCCGGGATCGACCTGGGAGCGACGATTCCCCAACGAATTACAAGATGGAAGGGAGCGTTTTTTTCACCTTCAATTCGCGAATTGAAAAATCGATTCCTGACGGAATCGATACCGAATCGCGCTTCCAAAATCGATCCCTCATCGATTCCGTCCGGAGCGCGATTCAGGATCGATTCGAGGGGGGCGGGTGATTCCCAGCTGCTTTGAAAAAAACACTCAATGAAAGGACTTCCCTAATGATAAAGTCTTAGGTGACTAAGTTACACAAAACTAAACCCTCATGCGGACACATCCTTACAAAATACCCCTAAGGGGTGCAGAAATTTCATGGAAAGAAGATAAGAAAAAGAGCTACCTCGCTTGAATAAATCATTAAGTACTTCTTCTTCATCTTCAAGGCACATTCAACATGTGCAAGGTACACCGTTGTCCACCAAGTCGGTTTTGGTGGTCAACAGGTTGAAGAAGTTGACTCCTGCCTCCCCTCCCTTGTTATCAATTGCCAGTGTTGATTGTTGGAAAATGTGTCTTTAGAGTTGATTGTATCCTAGGAATTCCTCTAGCTAAGGGGTCCGGTGGGATCGCAACCCATGACCTTCTAGATTTTCAGTCAGGATGACCTATAGAGCACTACAACTTTACCAAAGCATGAAATGGAAAGTAAAAAAGATAAATAAACAAGGCATAAAAGAAAAGGGGTAATACGCATAAAAATTATAAAGAAACTAGCTAAGTCTCTTGGTTTGGAAGTATGGGGACTAGGCACTGTCGAGGCTATAAACGCTTGACCGGAAGAAATAGTTGAACACCATAACACTTTATGTGGATGATATGCCTCTTTGACATTATTTAGTGGAAGCTTGCTAGACTCCCGCGACTGGCATCTCTTCCAAATCAATGAGCTCCCCCTATTAAGTAAGGCTACATTCAACTAAAGAGTGCATCTTTGTGACACTCCTCTCTGTGACACATATGGCTTTTTATTTGTTGATTCTACTTGCATAGATAACCTTGGACTATGTCCTTTTCCCCATTACACCTTGAGTGAACCAATTCATCTTTTGACCAAAAGTATCACTTATCTAACCTTGGTTTCATCCATCTTATCCACCCCATTGAAGAAACTAGTCCTTACAAGTACTTAAATGTTGTCATAGATATGGTTAGTTGTTAAATCTTGCTTCTCAAAAACCTATTTGAATATACTTGTGGTGTTGGTATATAATCATCTATACATGACTAGTTGTATGATGACTTAGTTTGATGATGAATTGCATCTTCTATGTATTGGTCCATGTGGACACCCTTTGTTTCTAGTCCACTAGGGACAAATGTGATCCTGGTACATCTTGTTTAGTGCCACAGAGAATTCATCAGGTCTTCTTCAGTGTATGAAACTTTGTAGAGCCAATGTATAAGTCTCTCTAAGGGGTTGAAAGGTGGTGAATCCATATCTTGAGTTCTAAGAGGTATACTAAAGATCCAAAAGCATATATCGATAACCATTTGGCCACTTAACTAGGTATATGAAGTCCGATTGGTCATTACGGCCCTCGATCAATCATTTCCAAAAAGGTTGTAGGCTTCTCCGTAGAGACTGCAATGTTGATTTTCATGAACGTGCATGGGGATGTTATACTTAGTATTTTGATAATCTAAAGGTAGATATGGGAACCCAATTGGCCCTTCTACAGCCTCCAACCCTTGTGTAAAGTCCCTCTCCCAATTTGGCCAAATTCCACAGGGGCTTATTCTTAGTGTCAATGGGCCGCCTAAAAACTTCATGAACGTGCATGGGAGTGATTCAACCACTTCCAAGACAATGACCTGGCATATTTGGGCACCCAATTGGCCCAAGTACTCAATTCATCGGCCTCCTTGAAGGGCATTGTCCATCTAGGCCTTCTTCCAGGCAATGAGGGATTTTAAAGGCTTATCATGGATTAATTGATGACACAACTAAGGTTTTTCATTAAGACATCATGTTACCGGGCAAACTAGCAAGATAGTTTCCCAATAAGAAAATACGAGAATAGTGACCCAATGTCACCTTGATCACTATTCTAACTTCTTCGGAGCGTCGGAACCTCCCAGAAGAAGTGTCCTTAAAGACCTTGTAGAACACTAGTACAACCAAAGGACTATATTCTCTATGCAATTTGTAGTTAGACCAGCGCCTAAATGGAGTCAATTGTATTCAAAGCGTTTGTAAGCGTGTTTAAAGCACATTCACCAATATCATCACTGAAATATAAGTCATTCATCAAGGTAACATCAAATGTCATTCAATATCATAAAATAAGATGATCATAAAAATTCACTAGGAATATGTCAAAGAGATACTATTAGCAATTTAGCAAATGACCAACCAAATGAAATCCAAACTTAACTAGGTTATCAATTTAAAGATGTTATGGTTATTTATACAGAGATATGTAGTAAGTTAGTAACCTATATCAGTATTAAGTGTTCCCCAACGAATGGTAAATCTACCAACAAGACCAAATAAATGCTTGTACCAAGTACTAACCTAACCAACAAAGAAAATATCAACATTGTGTGTGAAAGAGGCTTTTACAGACCTACTGTAGGCAAAGTTCAGAGTTATATTTACACAGTAAATTATCTTGAAAATGCACAGAAAAAATGGCCCTTGCCAAAGAACCTAACTTTATGATGCAAACAAAGAGGAATATACAAATTAGATCACAGTTTTCCTAACTCAATTTTCGGTTCTGTGTGTATGCAGAGATAGGAGGAGGGAAAGCACAGGGTCTGCAATACTATTGCAAACCTGTGTTAATTGAAGGAAGAAGGTTCGGTGGGGAGACAGAAGTGGAAGGAAGGGCAAGGAAGAAGGTGGAGAAAGGGGGATGGAAGAAGGGAGAAAGGGAAGAGAGAGAGATGGTTGCGGGTGGAGGAAGGAAGGAAAATATGGAGGGAAGGAAGAGGCCGCGAGTAGGGGAAGAAGGTTAGAGGGTTGCAGGTGGAAGGAAAAGGAGTAGCAGCAAAAGGAGGACAGGTCCGAGGTTTGAAGGTGGGACAACGAAGGGCAAAAAATGGTGCTTGAGGGTGTAGAAAGGGAAAAGGAAGGAGGCCGAGTAGTTTGAGAAGGAGGTAGAGGTGAGAGGTGAAGGAGGAAGAAGGATAGTGTTGTTTAGGTCTGTAAACTAGGGTTTAGCAGAAAAATTAGGGCTAAAAATAAAGTTTTTCTTTTCTTAATTTTCAAAAAATTATAAAGCTTAACCTAAAACACAAAAGAAAATAATATTTACAAAATGAAAACTCAGAAATAAATAAGAAAAGGAGAGTAATCTAGGGTTTGTTAGGTAATCCAACCTAACCCTAGGTCATCCAAGAGGATAGGCTCTCTTCTTGAGATGGTGCTTGCCAAGTTTGGCAAGCCAAGACTCCTTCAACAACCTCAAAAGTTGGTTGAGAGAGCCTTAGCTAAGACAAACCTTGGAGACCTAAAGCTCAAGCTTTTCTTTGCTAGGGAAACTAAATACTGAAATTTTACTTAGCTATGGCAAAATGCAACATTAAACAACCACCATTCAACCTTCGACAAGCATATATCCAACATTTAACAAAGAGACATCAAGAGAAAGACTTAGATACCTCCATGTGCATGTGTTAAGCAAACAACTCTTAGCATCACCCAAGCAAAGTGCAAGAACAAAGATACTTCAAAGATCAATCCCCAAACTAGCTTGTACATTCATCTTCAAGAAGTGCGCATCCCTCAAAGAGCCCAAGGAGGGTCGAAAATCAGAAAATAGTTTTATCCCAATGATTGTTGATAAATGCAGTGAGGAGAAGGTGTATTTATACTTTTCTCACACTCACTTTTACAAAAATAAAATAAATCCAGGCCGACATGCCTTTTTAAAATGTCAATTTGAAATTATAAATGTCAACTTAAAATTAAAACAATAATAATATAAAACAATCAAAATAGTGAGTAAATTGGGGTGTTTTCCCCATATTTGACCCCTACATGAGCAAAATTGCTAAAATAAGCATATCATCCTATTCCGAAGGCTAGACTGCGGAGGGGGGGATCGTCATGCCCCAACTAACCCCAACAGTAGTAAAAATCCCTCAATGCCCCCCTAATCAAGCAACACAGCCTGGCTACAAGGATGACATTATCATCAGAAGGAAGCCCTCGAGAGAGGGAGATGTGAACTGGAGGGCTAGGAGGGTGTTGGAGGTGACCTGGAAGATAAAAAGATGCCGCAGTGCTGAAAAATCTGTCACCAAAATGCTAAATCAGGGTTGGGGTCATGTGACCCAGTGATTCACCCCTAGAAGCCCCGGACACCAACCTCAAGGCTTCAAAGCCCTTTCATGAGGCAGTCAGCGATGCCACTAAGCCATAGTACTTCCAAAGAAAAAACCAGAGGGTATGGCCATAACCCTTACTCAGAAAAAGCTAGCTAAACACCCCTCCTGGTCAGAAAAATGATACCCTCTCCATGGGGTACCTCTGCAGGTGCGCTGGTATTGGTACCACGTAATACATCCTAAGTTGGTGTTTAATAATTTATTAAGAGGTCATAAATTGCAATTATGTTCTAATTTGCAGCTGAGGATGCACTTTTTTATTATTTGAGAATTACTAGAAAAATTGCCTAGGTCGATCTAACTAAATTGGCTAATGGCACAAATGTGGAGGAAAATTAAAGTGATGTGGCACTTTGGTACACATGTGGAGGTTCCTTGGGATCAACTAAAGCAAATCTCAACATCAAATTAAGTCATGGCCCTTGATTTGGCCTCCTAGCACATGGATCGACCCTTTTAGAGCAAATTGTGGACCTCCAACAACTTGGCAAGAAGATGGTTGTTTGGTAAAATGCTTGGAATGAGGAAAACAACACATTGTTTCTTCCTCGTGTTTTGAAGGGACCCATGGTAATGGAAAATATTTTAATATTTTTTACTAGTAAACCAAGGAGGGCGCCTTCTAGGCCCAACGAGTTGGCTTTTCATGGAATATTTTATTGTAAATGAGTTGGATCTTGACTTTTTTACTAGTAAACCAAGGAGGGCGCCTTCTAGGCCCAACGACTTGGCTTTTTGTGGAATATTTTAATGTAAATGAGTTGGATCTTGACTCTATATCAAGTAATCAACCTCCTAGGGATCAACACAATGCAATTTCTCATGTAACAACTTTTTAACAAACCCTCGATCTCTTCTAGAAGAGAAATTGGCACTCCTAGGCTATTTAAAGGAGGCAGATTTCATCTCTATGGGAGGAAATTTTGGTATTGCAATAAAATTCTCTTGCTTTTACTCTTGATTGGTGTACTTTGGGCTCTTGTGTAAGCTTATGCTGAAATTTTGATATGATGGTGGATATTATCTTCACTAACTTGAGGTAATCTTGAAGTAATGCTACTTGGATATAGTAAAGTAATAGGTAATTGCTGCAACTTTGTCTATCTTGTTTGAAATTTACTCATGCCTCATTTGATTGCTGCCAGCTCTTCTGTTCATGTTTGAGTTTCATCCTCTATATCTTTAACCAAATGATTTGTGGTTCTTGTGTATTAGATAGAATGTTTTCTTGATGATCACAGGTTGGCTATGAGTTATTTGAAGTAGGGGATCTGCTTGGCTACTTCTACTAGAAAAGGAGAGGGATTTTCTTATCATCCACTCTCCCTTGATGATCTTTATTCAACATCATTACAATTTTGACTCCATTTACCCAAACTTTTTGTTTCCCTCAAGGAACTAGTCTAGGGTTTTGGTTATATTATTTTCTTGTCTTTATCAATTTCCTCCATTTAACAAATGCTCTTACTCATTTTTGTCTTTTAGGTACTTGGAAATTAATCCAAATAGAAGGCTTCAAGGGAATTGATTTCCCCTCCTTGATCATCCAATTATCATTTTTAAACCCTAAGGAGTCAAATAAAGCACCATAATCAACATAATAAACCAGCACTTGCTGATTAATCCATGGTGTAAGTAAGCCTCTTGTTATTCATTGCATCCAAGTACTAGCTAATGAGGATTCTAATTTTTGTCATATCTTCATCTTGTTAGCTTAATGCTAGTTTGTTGAATATACTAACCCTTGTTTGCATATCTAGAGTATAGTCATCTTATTGTTGGATTATATTTGACTAGTCTTGCATATTAGATCTAGGCCTTTGGAACTAGTTCTTCTACATGTTCACTATGATTAGTCACTCTAGTTCTACTTTGGCACACTTGGTAATGTCAATTCGACTCATTTGATGCTAAGCTCATTACGTTCTTGTAACCAAGTCTGCATCTTACATTAAAATTCTGAGATCAATTGGAATACTAAATCCTAAAGGATATCTTGATTCAAAACCACAGAGATTAAGTAATGAGAGTTAATCACAAGCCTTGTGATATTGCCATCATAATCAAGTTTGTTTTAGGCTCATACTGATGCTCATATTATGACTGTTGATGCAATTCTAATCACTGTGATACCTATACAAGTACTGTTCATAAGGCTGTTAAAATACTCTAGATCTAAGATAAATCTGAGTATGTTCACTGTTCATTATTGCTATCTGACTACTGTTGATACCATATGGATCTATGTTGATGCAACCTTGTTAATTATTGATAATATCTTATTGAGATCAATTCAGCACTCAGAGTATTTGTTTGATCACTGCTGTCATTGCCATACATGCTGTCATAATACCTTTTGAAACAGCCCTGATCACTATACTATTGGCATGATATACCATAAATCAACTTCATATTGAAATCATTGTGTTAGTGTATTGGTTTGAGCATGATCTATCTCTGCCATTAGGACTATCAGCTTCACTTTACTAAGCACATTTTGGAAAAATGTAAGAATGTTTCTGGCCAGTGATTATAGCATTTCAACATTTGCAAAGGTTTTATACTTTGGAATTTGGAACAGGATTTGAAGTTTTACTAAGTATTGATTAAATGCAATGACAGTTTGTTCATAGTACATAACACTTTGAATGTGGCTTAAGGATTCTTCACATGAATGATCCAGCAACCACATTCCAGAAGGAAAAAAAATCCCTAATGGCTAGTCAAGGAAATAAAGAAACTGGAGAAACTAACGATTCTTAATGATAAACAATAACAGAACTATAATGGACAGGCCATGCAGAACATATGCATTATGGTAGCTTCTGGAAGTGACTGCATAAGCAACAAGACTCAATAGGATTTACAAAACACAAGTATTACCAATTCATCGGCACGATCACTGAGGATTAACAGATGTGAACCACCTCGAACTGCCTCATCTGCAGCTTCACAGAGTCTGTTTATTGCCTTTTTCAGTGATCCATCAAGACCTTTGCTGATATCAAAAAATATCGGTAATCTGCGAGCCTTCAAATATGAATCTTTCTTCAATAGCTCTAGCTCTTCCTCATTCAACACAGGACTTGCAAGAGTTACCTTTACAAAATACAGATTTCATGAGGACTTGAAATCAATACAAACACAAAATGCACCTTACCCTAAGAATCCTTGAGGCCTTTTCTCCCTGCACCTAATAAAAGTTTGCCTAGATCAATTCTTCAGAATATAAATAAACAACTTAATGAACCTTCAAAATCAATACCTGAGCAGCATTCTTTGGTCCAACCTCCAAAATATTTTCTCGTTTCCCAAGACAAACATCGAGGGACATGACTAAGCCTTCCCTTAGAGGATCAATAGCAGGATTTGTAACCTGCATTATTGAGGGTACAATTATCAATATTGTTTACATCTTTCTCACACCAAGAAGATAGTTTTTCATGTGACTACATCACATCACAAGCCTATATTTTCTTTAAATGAACAATTTTTCATTTTCATCTCCAATTATTACCAATACAAATTCAAAAGATCGTGCAACTTTTACACAAAAAAAAAAAAATCCATTTTTCGAGTTGAATAAACACTTTGTGAAATAATGTGTACATAGCCTAAATCAGGCTGAGCCTTTGGGCAGTTGCAACTCTGTTATAACGATCACAACTTACAAGTATTAACAGGCTAAAGACCACAGAATGAATAAGCATATTCTCAAAGCAAGTGACATTTTGCAGCAAGACTGAGGTTTATAAAGAGCTCATAAATCACAAAGATCAGGAAAACACCCCTCATTTTGCCAACTTAATTACAAGAAAATACCAAATTACTAAATGTGTCAGCAAGGCAAAAAACGACAATTTCTAATCATAAAGATCAAGTAGCGAGAAAGTGCATAGTATTCAATTTCAAACATCGAGATAATTACCAAACACCAGGAGAAGTCCCCTAAATAATATTTCACTACACAAAATTGAAAATATTACCCTGTTTTTATGACCCGTCAAAGTAACTATGGAAATCAATAACTTGGGAAAGCTTTTCAGCTTATACAATAATAAAAATCATGTTCTGGTTTTGTTCCAAGTTATGTTAGTTCCAGATTAGCCATCAAGACATGTCCGTCTTATGAAGAAAATCTGTCTGAAACACTAAAATTTCAGCTACAGATTTCGTAAAACACATAGCAATACTCTGATTTCAATCTCCAACAGTCTTCAACATTCATGCATGTAAATCATATGCATTCACATGTAACTAGTGAGCAGAAATACACATGATAAGTAAATTGCAGCGGAAATGAATGAACAATAGACGACATTCAATCATACATTTGACAAGTAGATTTTCGGGCAATGCCCCTGGAAAAAACCCAAAGGGAAAACCAGTCACAAGACAGATTCTTTATTTAGAAGCTTCAGAGGAATGAGTTACAGCAGAAACTTATTTCAGCAATAAATACTTGTACTTATCTCTTAGAGATGACGACAAACCTACATCAATCCCTATGCATTAATGACTGTATGGCCTGTGCATTAAATGCAGTCATAAATGCTGAAAACACAGACTTGAAACTCGTGCCCTTTCCTCTGTTAAACAGTATGGCCCTGCTGCAACAAATGCTACAGCAGTTTACCTCAATTTCTGTGCCATATACTCTACTCAACAGTAAGGCTGCACGGCCTACTAACCAGCATTTATTACCTCGATTTCTGTGCATAAAATACTCTCAATTTCTGTACATAACTCCTTGAAATATGAGCATTAATTAGCTTCTGTATGGTCTCATTAAATGCTGCTTGTACGGTCTCATTCACTGCTGAAATGATCTAGGTTTGCATGCCCCAACTTCTCTTGGAAACTGTGGACCCCTCTTGCTGTTCTAACTCTCACCCTTCCTTCAGTTCTTCTCTCTTTCATGTGCATCTCACACAATGGCGCCCATCTCTCTAAAAGAAATCCTTTTGTATTCTTCTTAATGATTTAACCCTAAACCTAAAAACCAATGGCTTAGATTAGATCTTAGAAACTCAAGATCTACAACTAGGATATAATCTCTCATTATACCATTAACTTAGATCATTAATTACAAAAAGGTCACTTTAACTTTATAACTTAAAGTTAATATTCCTAGAGAGACCACTTTTAATGTCCCCTCATGTTAGGCATCATAACATGAAGAAGACCTCCCAAGCTAAAAAACTCAACACTCCCTCTCCAACTCCATCATCCCATCTGTTGTTGTAGCTACTCCCTCTGAACTAGAAGTCTTTGCTCCCTCTAAACTGAAAGCCCCTACCGCTACTTGCACTGAATTCTGATCTGGAGACCTGTAACAATCACTTATGCCCTGAGAATTCACCTCACCTTCCTGAGTATCCTCTAGTGTCATCTCATACCAACTCGGTCTCCTAACTGAACTGGATGAAGTCTCACACCCAATTATCTCAGTCACTACCACTGAATTCAAGATCCACCCGAACTCACCATCTACAGGATGTCCCAGCAACCTTTACATCCTACCATCTTGAATACCAAGCACTCATGCTACATCCAGGCTTTCTCGCTTTGGATAGATAACTACTCGTCCATTACAAAATAGAATCGCATACCCATCATCCTCTAGAGTTGACACTAAGAGTAAGTTTGTCCTCAGCTATGGTACTCTGAGTTCGGAACAATCTCACCAACAACACTCAACTCATCCTTCACTTGCCTAAGCCTGGTGAGATAAGAGGCCACATTCTCTCCCTTGGCTATCCTAGTACTGTGGAACTTGTCCTTCAGGGCCATCTTCTTGTTCTCGTTCATGTTCTCGTAAAAGCTTTTCAGTGCATCCCACATTTCCTTGGTTGTCTGCTTCTCAGCCAAATGTGGAATCAAGTGGTCCCTCACTCCATTTAAGAGTATCCTCTATATACCTAGTCAAGAGGTCTAAAGCAATGGGATCCGCCGAAGGCACTACCAAATTACCAATGTGGTACTAACAAATTGCCACAGCTTGTTCTCCCTAAGAACAGCTACAATCCTGGCCTTCCACTGCAGGTAGTTGGAGATCCCCTCCAACCTATCATCATACCTAATACTGGAAGTCATCCTTGTCCAACTGACAAAGATCCCTTTTCCCAAGCAAATACCCCTACAAACACTGCAATCTAAGTGCCAAATCTGTACTAAGTTGTACCAACCAGCAAGACACTTGCTTAACAGTTGTACCACTACTATCCACTGAACCTCAAAGCCCTAGCTCTGATACCATGTAGAAAATCTGTCTAAAACACTAAAAGTTCAGCTACAGATTTTGTCAAACACTTGGCAATACACTGATTTCAATCTCCTACAGTCTTTAACATTCATGCATGTAAATCATATGCATTCACATGTAACTAGTGAGCAGAAATACACATGCTAAGTAAATTGCAGCGGAAATGAATGAACAGTAAACAGCATTCAATCACACATTTGGCAAGTAGATTTTTGGGCAATGCCCCTAGAAAAAACCCCGGAGGGAAAACCAGTCACAAGAGAGATTCTTTATTTAGAAGCTTCACAGGAATGAGTTACAGCAGAAACGTATTTCAGCAATAAATACTTGTACTTATCTCTCAGAGATGATGACAAACCCACATCAATCCCTATGCATTAATGACTGTACGGCCTGTGCATTAAATGCTGAAAATGCAGACTTGAAACTTGTGCCCTTTCCTCTGCTAAACAGTACAGCCCTGATGCAACAAATGCTACACCAGTTTACCTCGATTTCTGTGCCATATACTCTTCTCAACAGTAAGGTTGTATGACCTGCTAACCAGCATTTATTACCTCGATTTCTGTGCATAAAAACCCTCTCGTTCTCTGTGCATAACTCCTTGAAATCTGTGCATTAACTAGCTGCTGTACAGTCTCATTAAATGTTGCCTGTACAGTCTCATTCACTGCTGAAGTGATCTTGGTTTGCGTGCCCCAACTTCTCTTGGAAACTGTGCGCCCCTCTTGCTGTTCTAACTCTCACCCTTCCTTCAGTTCTTCTCTTCTTCTCTTTCTCATGTGCATCTCACACAATGAAGCCCATCTCTCTAAAAGAAATCCTTTTGTATTCTTATCAATGATTTAACCCTAAACCTAAAATCCAATGGTTTAGATTAGATCTTAGATACTCAAGATCTACGGCTAGGAAATAATCTCGCATTATATCATTAACTTAAATCATTAATTACAAAAAGGTCACTTTAACTTTGTAACATAAAGTTAAAACTAAATATTCCTAGAGAGACCACTTTTAATGTCCCCTCATGTTAGACATCATAACATGAAGAAGACCTCCCGAGCTAAAAAAACTCAACATCTTATAGCCTAAGAATGAGACATGCGGTTGATGGAATCTTGGAATTATCCTTATTATTATAATGTGATGAATTACTTTATCATAAAGTGGGTCATGAGTTATGTAGTGATCTTTTTATGAATTCCAAGTTAGGAAGTCCTAATTAATTAAGCAAATGGTTGCTCCCAACCATCATGTACATGCTCCTTAGAGTATAAACAAGGCCTTAACTGATTTGAGTTATCATCACAAGTAGAGGGCTTCAAATTGTAGATTGTGCATCACCTCTATGTCTATTGATTCCATGTATACATCATATAGACTATAATTTCAAGTTAAATAAAGTTAAACACCTTCATCATCCGCCATTGTTTCTTTACCTTTACCTTTTCCAAACTAAGTCTCTGTATCTCCCAGTTCTATATCCTCTAACTCCTCTTCTTCTCTTCCCATTGTTCCTAAACCTCTGCCTCCTGTATGTAATATTGTGTGGGTCCTCTGTATTCATTTACTGTTCACAACTGCATGCCCCCACAGCTGGCGAGGAACATGCTCTGATACCACTGTAATATACCAACTGATATGTATGTCTATCTATGGAGTTTTTGTTGCTTGATAATAGTCTTTATGGTTCAATACTTGAAGTAGATATGAATGCATGTATTGAACTATGCTTGCATGAGCATGCATGCAGATGCATGGGTTTGCCAACCCCTAAATAACCCAAATAATCATAAATGCTATAAAATAGGGATAGAAAAGATGCATGTATGTACCAATAGCTCGAGTAGTAGATGCAAATCAATAAGATATAAGCATGTAGGATATATGCCAATAATCGGTCAGGTGGCAAGATGATCTCTCTCCAAGAATGCGCCCTTGTGGTAAATGTGCCCTCCTCAGATGAAGAAGTGGATAATAACTAATCCACTGATGTTGGAATGCTGCCGGAAGATGGTACTACGGTTATATGGCCCCTCTGATCAATATGGAGCAAGCATGCAGATCATGTATGAAGTATGAGACCTAATGCGAACTACCTCCTCAAGGAAAGTCGCCCATGCAGGAGAAGGCGCCCTCTGAATAGTGAGGATGATGATAACTTGTTGTTGGATCCGTAAGGGAAGCCCTTCTTCAAGGATTAGAGTTATAGTGGTGCTCTGGGAAGAATGAAGCTTGCATGCAGACGAAAGGGCCCATGTAGAATGAGATCCGAAGATATCTCTCTTGTGCAATTCGCCCATGCAAGGATGGCAAGTTCTTTTATTCCAATCTGTAGCTCGAATCCTATAGAATGCTAAAGAATGATACCTGCTGATAGTAGTAATGCTGAATCTGGATGATCCAACCCTGATAGTGATTAGGGTAGATAGATTCCGCTGCCGAAATACACTTAATGGTTGAGTGGTGTGCCCTAAACCCTAAATGGCTCACTGAGCTCTCCAAATCGACCTCTCAAATCAATAATCAAATAAGTCGGCCTTACTCACTCACTTTACCTTTCTTTTATAACTTTCACATGGCCTAACCTAACTTTTGCATGACTAGGTTGCTTTCTCTTCTAATTTCCAGTTGACTTGCATGCAGAGCTTTTTGTGTGTATGAAAGCTCAATAAAGGTGTTTCAGTGCATGCAACATGAAATATGGACCGCATGCCCTGCATGAAGGTGGCCCCTAGTTCCTGTGGCCCTTATTTACCTACCGATCATCTAATAACCATGATTAAGATCTTCTTATGGTGTAAATGGCATCAATCCTCAGTCAATTCCCTGAATGTCAGTGCCCGCTCGAACCTATGGGAAACAGATAGGTTAGCGGGACGGTGCTCAGTACTTGAGCAGAAATCCTCAGTACTTAAGCAGAAGAGGACATTACAGTTCGGCTCAACCTACTGGAAGCATTTCCAAAACGACAGTTGATCGCTTGTCAAAGTTAAAATTTAATTGTGAGGGTATCATATTTGCATTTGATCACATTTGCAAATCTCTTCATTGTTGTAAACCTTATAAATTATATAATGACAATGAATAGTGCAAGTTATTTACTCTTACATTCTCAGTGAGAATCAAGAGTTGGTTCAAGTCATTGCCAGCAAAATCTATTCACAATTGGGAACAGTTTGTGGAATTGTTCTTAGTTGCTCATCAGAAATATGATTATGATCAGTTGAAAGAAAAGAATGAAACGGTGGGTGAATTTTGTATAAGACTTAATGAGATCTGTCACTGATTTAGTTTGGAAGACAAACCCTCTGAATATGAGCTTCTCAAGCTTTTTCCTCGTCTTTTATCTCTTGCGGAAGAACAAAGTCAGATAACAGTGGATAAAGAGGTATGTGATTTTGAAATATTTTCTCATCCCAGAATCTTCCTGAAGATTTTGAACAATCTTCTCATCCTAGAATTCCTCCTTCTAAAGATGAAGGAATTGATCAATATATTGAAATGATGTCCAAAGACCCTTATCAGAAAGGCTCTCAGACAGAGGAAGATGTGAATCTGTGATTGTAAATATGGATGAGGATGCGATTGAAGATTCAATTCACTCAGGAATTTCTTCTTCCAATGCAAACGTGGATTCACTAGAAGGTTGCAAAAGCGTTATTGGAGTTGAGCAAATCCCTTGCACTGTAGCAGAGGAGTCGTCATCTGAAAAGAGTCTGGATGATGATAAAGTAATAGAAGTTTTGCTTGAAATTGGTAGTACTAAGTGGTGTCGCATCAGAGTATCAAAATGGCGTCATGTTGTAGGGAAGCATTCAATGATTTAAACTCTAACACCTTTTATTCTTTATATCCTAACTTATTTGATGGCCTTCATGTACAGGAAAGCACAAGTCTGTTTTGATTTGTTTTCTGCAGGGGCAAACTAAAACAGGGTGTAAGAGGGAGGTGAAATGACGACTGAAGGTGAGGGAAAAGTAATTACACCTTCTGTGATCAATCACAGTAATCAATTATAAATATGCATTGAAGGGGAAACAGAGATTTTCGATGATATCGTTGAAAAGAGAAGTTCTCATTAAGTTCGCTCATCTTATCAATTAAAAGAAATTGAGCTCGATGATTATCTTTTTCAAACATCTGTCAAAGATAGAAACAATCCAATCTGTGTTGAAGACATCTTGTAAAACAATGGATTGTGATAAACCTTCATCCTGGATTGATTATGAACAAGATATAACTGTGGGACATCTATAAAAAATAGGGAAGAGAATACAGAGGCACTTCACCTACTCTCAGGAGCTAAGGTGATGGTTATGTCAAGTGCTCAATGTATGTCCCAACATTTTCAAATGCTCCAATTTCTGAACTTTGATACATTCCCAAGTATCAATCACATCTAATCAGGTAAACATGGTAATGATGAGGTCTGTGCTTTTTCCACGAACCCAGTCCAAGCTTACCATTTCTCCCAATATGTTTTTCATGATCCAATAGAAGCTTGGATAGAATGTTCTTATTTAAAAAGGTTTCCCATGATCGGCGAGTACTTCATTCAACATGCTATAGCCTATGAATAGAATATTATGTGAAGAATTAATTATTTCAATCATTCAATTATTAGTAATTCAATCCTTTGACCTGGTACGACTTTTATATGTTCTTGCGAGATTGAAGTTACTTGGATGGCTGCATTGGCTATATGATTTCACTTAGCTCACGTTTTGCCAGGGTAGTGTAGGAGTAGGAGTAGTTTAGTTAAGGTTGCTTTTGCTTTTTGTTTTTGCTTCTTTTAGATTAATTTTCATTTCATTTGCTATCCTTTGATATATGTTTTCAACAAACTCAGCTGTGATACAAGATTGTGGTTACCTGATCCGGTTTGAAATAAGATATAATTTTCATCACATTTATCTCATTGCCCTTATGTCTCAAACACACTTTTAATAATATCTTGGTGATAAATTCATTGAAAGTTTGACTATTTGAGAAAGATACTTGATTGGAAAATCCCCTTTAATAGCCAAATGAATATTGGGTTGTCTTTGAAGATAAATCTTATAAGTTTTCACTCATCTGTGTTTGTAACAAAACAAAAGTATTATTATTTATATCTTTCTAGGACTTACTACCATACCTTCTTTGGAATAATGATTGGTTGTTTTAAATTTTGAATCATTTTTTTTAAAAAGAGAAGACCATATATTTCCTCTTAAAGATGCTCACACGATCTTGACACAATGGTTTAAGATCATCTTGACCTTTCTTTATTCATAGCTGCAACAGTGCAAACATTCAGCTGTGAGATAAAAGTTCTAATAAGAATTTGAATTTTTATCTGCGTATTTCCCATTTTGTAGTCCTCTTATCTCCTTTTTCTGATTGCGGATGTCTATTGGGGGAAATCTTTAAGTGTTTTATATGAGGACTTTGTCTATGACCATTAAACTCAGTATTTCAGCACTTGACGTTGCTGGGCACTCAGACCTTGATGCACATAGGGTTTCACCTCATCTACCCAAGATAATGCCGTTCTTAAATACCCGAGGAAAGAATAGAGATGACGTTCTTAGAGAAAAGTGGGACACGATAGAGATTGATAATAGATGGAGAATTTGACAAATGTTGAAAAAGCACACATGCAATTTCACTAATGTGATGCACACTAGTTCATTATGATAAAGATACTGGAGCACAAAATATGTCCAAGAGCTAGTGTTGGAATTAGCATATATTTGAGAAGCAAAAATGAGAATGAAAATAGTAAGGGGGAGATTCCAGTGGTGTACAAATAGGAAAAGGTATCAACTAGGTGAAAAACCCATGAAGCAAGCAACTAAAGCATTGATTAAGTCACAAGATTACCAGAATCTCCCACTCCATAAGCACTAAGGATAGAAACAAGGAAACAAAGGGGTAAAGAAACCCAACCATTTCCAGCTTGAGATAATGAGTGCATAAGATGGATCGACACCGTAAGTAGAGACAAGCAGACAAACAACACTAATAAAGATAAATACAAGAGAAGAGTCCAAAAGGAGAGCAAAATCTGAGAAGGAAGGGACCTAGTGAGATAGAGGAGATCGAAGAAAGAGAAGGAAGAAAAGACAAAGAAAGCATAGTCCAAGAAGTAAGAAGTCTTGCGCTGGGAGAAGAGAACGGAGCATTCTGAGCAAAGAGAAGACAAACACTAGGTAGAAGAAACAGAAAAAGAAAACCCCAAGAAGCAAAGGACTTGAACAAGGAAGACCTTAAGTAGAAAAACGTTAAGAAAGAAAATGGACATGATAAGGCATAAAGGACAAAAAACATTGAAGATAAAGAAGCACAAGACAAGAAAGTAGAAGACATAGTAGCCGAGAAAAGAAAATACAAGAAGAAAAGAAAGTAGGCATAGCAAAAGTACAATGCGGTGATAAAAGGACAAGGAAGACAAGAAAGTAAGTTGCGAACAAGGGCAGCAGAAATTAGTGACAGAGATGAAAGCAAAGAAAAAAGACTCATGAAAGATGACTTTTGTAGGACAAGATGGGAAGGGAAGGAAAGAAAAGTGCAGGGGAAAACAAGAAATTTGCGCAGAATTTTGATATGATTTTTGTAGGTACAGAGAGGGCAGAGGAAACACAATCAATGATAGTTTGTTGAAGCCTGAGACAAGACCTAACATCTTAGCTAGAAGGCACCAAGCATTCAAGGGTTGAATAAGTATTGTATGGGATTTTTCCTAAAGTCAATTAATTAAATAGTCAATTGGGTGTAGCTCAAGGGGTTGTGAGGAAAAGTTGTTACCCTGTCCACCTGGGTTCAATCCCACTTTGTGATATGTTTGCTCTTAGTGAGCCAATTGTTGATGAGCTATATATGATCTATTCATAAGTTGTTGACCTCACATTGTGCCCTGAAGAATCTAGAGTTTACCCTAGGTACCATCCTCGAAATGAGGGGAAGTGCTTGGGCAATTTCCCTAGGATATACTACTCAGGGAAAGAAGTCTTTAATTAAATAAAGCTTATAATTATGACTTGTAAAAAAATGTAAATTAGGCATTTATCTTACAAAATGTATTAAGGAACATGTACATTTACACGATTTGAAGCTAGGGTATAGTTGAGGAAAAGGGCACCATCCAAGTGAGTGTGTTGGATGTATAAGTCTTAATTTGTATGTATTGTTGGACAATGAAGACATATTTTCATATAGTGTTAAATGTTTTCCATAGTGGTTGCAAGAATGTCTAATAAGTTAGCCACTAAGTGTCCAACAGTGATCCTCCCCCACCTCCACTACTTGATTTCATATTAGATGGCTTTCCAAGGGCTATTTGGGAGATACCTATCTACAATGTTGTGACAGAGAAGTTTGCATAAACTAAGCGATATTGGTCATTTGTCGATCCATGTTCCTAATTTTCCCAATCAGATTGGTCATTCCTTCCTCAAGCAATTCAATGTGACTCTGGAAATTGTTCTCCATCTCTCTTTCCTCTTCTAAGAGCAATCCTTGACCATCAACTATCTGCAAACTACAACAGTAGCATGTGAAACGATCTCCATTACCAATTTGATCCCAAACAGGAGTGCACTAGTGGAATTACCAAACCACAACAGTTTTAACAAGTTTACCTCAATATACATGATCAGTTATAGATGGCGTAAGAAAATTGCTTAGTTAACTCAAAAAAAATTTAAGCATTCATACATAGATATCTGGATTCTGAACAATAGCATTTGGCAGCAAACTCAACTGTAAACTCTCATTAATTGAATAAAATTGTATGGCAAGATATGAACAGCGTGAAGCTAAGCATAATAACCAAGTAATAAACAAAGCATAATAACCAAGTAATCAACAATTCAACATGTTTACTATCTGAAGGCCAGGTATAAACTCTATAACAGGTTTTCCACATTCTCTCAAGGTATAAATTATTTAGCTTTTACCACATTCTCTCAAGGTATAAATAATTCATCCAAGAGAATATGAAACACTGTTTTTTGTCCATTCATATTCACCAATTTATGTAAATTACAAAAGTTCAAGAGAAAAAAATGAGAAGGAAGACGATTTATCATGACTATTGATCTTCAGTGGACAAGCTATTGATCCACATCAACAGGCCAAATTGTTTAGTTGTGCACCTACAACAAGAATCAGCATGCTAGGTTACGCAACATATATTAGCACAATCAAACTTATGTCTGCACGACTGGGTAAGAGTATCAAAGCTATGCAACAAATAATATTAGCACATCTACAACACAGCGCCAAATTCTACTCTAATCCACATCAAACATCAGCCACTGTAATGTGCATTCCACATTAATGATTCTCTGTTACTTTCCGTGTATGATATAGTGATCAAAATCTACACACCCATATTAAGATAAATTCCTGGAGAACCTCGCATTAGTGCAACTCCACCACTCATGGACTTAGTCAATCTCAAACTCCTCTCGGGATCAAGAGATAGCCATGTTCAAAAAACATATTATGTTCTTTAAAAGTAAGCACATGCATAGCAATCGAAAATCCATGCACATGAAAGATAAGCTAAAAAGCTGAAGCCCCGAGGGTTAGCTCAAGCAGTCATGAGCAAGACATGAGATCTCTCCCCTAAAGTTGGGGAGGTCACGGATTCGACACTCTTAATCCCCTCAGTTTTTCATGAGGTTGTTCCTTGGAAAAAAAGATAAAAAGCTGTAAAAGCTATTTTGAGATAGGACACTCTGTTTCAGGAAAAGCTGATCTCTGATATTTTTCTTCAACAAGTTACATCTATTAGAGAGTGCTAGATGCATCTTCAAAGAATATTAAATACCTTAGTTATAAAAGTTGTAAAACATATGAAACATAGAATCCCTTGAAGCTAAGAAGTATACCTGTGCAAAACGCTGCTTGAAGTAATCATAAATCATGTGTGACTTTTGGGACAGCATTGCCAATGGAGCATCATCCCCCATACAAAACGTAGGTTCCTTTCCTTGAGAGGCCATGGCTTCAATGATCATCTGGACATCTTCACTGGAATAACCATAAGCCCTGTATCAACCAACAAATAAGAGCCAGTCAAAGGGAAGTGATCCATCACATTCAAGTTCTGATTTAAAAGGAATTACAGCTTCACATCAGCCTTCGTGGGGGGGTAGGTGGATTGGTCTTTGAACAATGTAATAGAGACTCGAGAGTACATAGGAAAACCAATATCTATATTTCATAACAGATTTCACATCACCATACCAATCAAATATGAGGTTCCCAATTTGTGTCATAATCCTCCAATGAAGAATGGTGCAACAATAATTGAAACTAGAATACAATCATAGATTTATCTTTTATGAGATAGAAAGGAAGCTGAGGGTAGTGATGCTGCCATGCCTGCCATGCAAATTCTAAGATGATAAAAGGCCACTTGTATATCATGTGATGGAAACTTCTGAACCAACATAGGAGAGTCAAATTTAAGAGGGTTGTGCCATATCGAAATTGATTCAAAACTAATCGCTTTATTGTCAACACTTATTGATGACAGCAATTTTCAAAAATGATGAAATCAATGCAATAAAATTAAATTAAATTTGCAAAATAGTTCAGTGAAGGCATATCAAGAAAAGGTATGAAATTACTCACAAAATAAAGATACAGCTTAAGAAAAGGGGTTTTTTCATCTGGCATTTCCAAATATCTTTAAGAAACAGGGAAAAAGGAAACTTTTACAAAAACTTGGTAAATGCAGGATAGAACAACATGCAAGCAAGAAGAACCCTTTAATCCATGACCAAAAGACTAGAAGACAAACAATAAAAATGAGTCAATGACAAAGAAAAACTTATTGTAACATCAGAGGCAACTGCAAAACAACCAAAAAGTAGAATCATCTGTCCAAAGAACAGTTATCTAGTATAAGAGAACCAAAGAATAAGACAACGTGTCAAAAGAATTGCCTTGCAGCAGACAACAGGCAATTTAACCAAAGAGCAAATTAAATAGTGAGAATATGTGTATGTCAAATTGGAACATGGTATCAAAATATTGATACCACACTCATTGTTGCATCATAGTCAAGTGATGTCACATTTGTAAAAGCAAGCACAAAGCCCACTTCACCATGGAAACTATGAATTCATATCAAGACGAAGGACTCGGTGCATCAATGCTGGCCATCCAGATAAGAGATATACTAAAGATTCAATAGCAAAAAGCACCACTGAGCTGTTAGAAAAATGTACCTGGATACTGCTGACGGGTGTTTAGTTTGCACATGTTATTTTGCAAGACTCTTAGTGGAAAAAGAAGTAGCTGCAAACTGGCAATGCTATTTAACCAACCTTCCATATAAAAAATAAACAGCATGACAATCCCCATCTACGTAAGCATGTAAGTGGATGATGTGTTAAAGATATATCATATACTCAAGGAGTGAGTATTCAGGAACATTGTCTTCTTCATACACTCATTTCTGCTTCAAAATGGTGGCAACCACAATGGAGATGACAATGCCTGAACTGCAATCACTGGATAGATTTAAAGATTGGTGAATAGTAAAAATATGACTTAACACACAACATTGCAAGAATACAAACAAAATGTTAGTAAATAAACAAGCATCAGGTACACTTGAAGGCTAACTTGCAGGAAACATCATACTCCCCACATTTCTAGGCAGGAAAAGCAGGAAAAATAAGAAACGTGTTACAAAACGTCAGGGAACCTTTGGAGCAAGTTTCTGGAGCTAGAAATGCGCCCTAAAATGTTAGACCCAGTTTCCAAAGTGTTCAATCCCTTCTATAAGCCATAATTCCATATCATGATTAATGACAATGGCCATGGGAAGTGATGGATGCTAACTCCCTACGAGTGATGTACAAACGTGATCAATCATTTCTCAAGTTCTTCTCCTCGGTATTCGTCCTCTGTCACTGACCCTCTACTAGCTATTGACCCCTTTCCATGCCCCCTCTTCTATCTTCCTTCTTCCTTCCAGCTAGTTATGAAAGCCCTAGTTATTGTATCATAGTGCGTTTCATCCCAAACAAGGCACATTTCAGGTCAACAATGTTAAGAGAAAAAAGCGAAGGGGGAGTCACGGAGTGTGAAGCATGAGCGTGAAATGTCAATTTTCAAAAGCTTCCAGATGCAGAGTGTTCCAAGCGATTTTTTTATATAATATATATCTTAATATATTTGATGGATATATATTTAGAAAAAGCACACAGAATGTCGTGTTAGTTGAAGAAAACATGAAAATGTAGATTTAAGTTTTAACTACATGCTAAGAAACAAGAAGCAGGCTTTTAGGCTTCCGTGTCGGGCACGTGACACGGACGGACACGTGTCAGGCACACAATTTCACGTGTCCTGAAAGTGGGGACACGATCGGGCATGTGTCAGACACAGCCCAGAACATGTCCCAACTTTCAGGACACGTGTCCTCCAAAAAAACACTCGCGGGTTAAAACAGGCGGCCCGCCCCTCATTTTTTCCATCTTATTTGATGTTGAGAGTTAAGAGAAGTGTCTCTTGTTTGCAGGTGAAGGGTTTGTGAGTACAAGGGAAGGCATTGAAGGCAGATTTACCTCATATTTGACAGCTAGGGGACTGATTTTTTTACACAGCAGCACAGTTTTTTCATTTAGCTCAAGCATTCAAGGAAGTGATGGCACATGTCCCAACTTTCAAGACACGTGTCCTCCAAAAAAAACACTCGCGGGTTAAAACAGGCGGCCCGCCCCTCATTTTTTCCATCTTATTTGATGTTGAGAGTTAAGAGAAGTGTCTCTTGTTTTCAGGTGAAGGGTTTGTGAGTACAAGGGAAGGCATTGAAGGCAGATTTACCTCATATTTGACAGCTAGGGGACTGATTTTTTTACACAGCAGCACAGTTTTTTCATTTAGCTCAAGCATTCAAGGAAGTGATGGCTCAATCTTCAAGAGCAGTTGGCAGAGATCAAAAGAAAGGGAGGAATGTTCCTGTTGGTGGCCCCTCTCCCCTAGTTTTACAATGGCTACTGGTGGCAATGCTCCAAGTGCTTCAAGTGAAGTTGTTGGTGCTTCCATACCCTCAAACAACCCTGTTGTAGGAAAACAGCAAGCACAAGAAAAAAAATACCCCCTGTGGAAGTATGTAACAAGGAAACAAGCGCTCGGATTGAAGCTTGTTGGAGGACGAAATGTTGTTTGGTCTTGCAATCTTTGCAAGGGTGAATTCAAGAGCACATACTATCGAGTTAAAGGCCATTTGTTGTGCCTTCCTTGTGGACTAGCAGCATGCAAAGCGATCAATGCTACTCAAAGGTATGAGTTGGAAAAAGAGGATACAGTTGGCCTGGGAATGTGGCAGCAACAAGCAAGAAATTTCAAAAACATGGTGATCCTCTTCCATTCCTAAGAAATGCATCAAGCAAATTCGGTGGTGAGGCTGAAATTCAGCCACAAAAAAGGAGGGCAGCCCCAACTTATGGTCTTGTTATCACACCATAGTAGCTGGGCTACCATGATTGCAGATCAATCATCTGCAAATTTTTGAGCTTTGCCTTTACATAGTTTCAATGAGATCAGCTATGATGAGCCTTGTTATTTATGATCACTCACACATCAAGCAAATTCGGTGGTGGGGCTGAAATTCAGCCACAAAAAAGGAGGGCAGCCCCAACTTATGGTCCTGTTATCACACCATAGTAGCTGGGCTACCATGATTGTAGATCAGTCATTTACAAAATTTTGAGCTTTGCCTTTACACAGTTTCAGTGAGATCAACTATGATGAGCCTCATTATTTATGATCACTCACACATCAGAGCAGCCTTATATCAGACATGCAATAGACCTTATGCCATGGCTGAGCCTCTTGACCTCAGATTTGATGACTGAGATGACCTTTTGTCCCATACAGAAGCAGTACAGTTGTTTTTAGCTTCAGCAGCAGTGTTCTTAGTGGTTACAGTTGGTCCAGGTATTAGATACAGGTATATGGCCCAGCAGGTATATGATGTGCACTGGTTTTATTATCTTGTTGTTTTAGTCATTTTGATAGCTTGACTTGGTATATAGTAGTCATGATCTGGCAGTCTATCTTTACAAAATGAAAATGATTTCTATTGGTTATATAAATGGTTGTATTACTTGCACTAAGAAGCTCTTGACTTATACTCATTGGTTTGACCCTCTTATGAGTGTGGACATGATCATTCCCACCATTATGGCTTGCTAGCTTAGGCATCACCTTCACTTTCACCATCCATCCGTTACCTTCCCTACATTTTTGGTTGTTACCCTGACTTACACCTTAGCTTGTGATATGGAGGACCTCCCCATTTTTGCCTTTGTGTTAGATAGCATCCATGTTAAACTTGTGTCTCGGCTCAAAGTTGGCAACTTGTTGCTTGATTTGTGTTGGTTAAAACCTGAAGCAAATTGTACTACCTTTGGAAACTTTTGATATATATATTTTAAAGCCCAGTGAACAGGGCTGTGAAATGCAATGAAATGCAAATGCACCCCGGATGAAAGCTGCGATTAGTTGTGCTTCTAAGCACATGCAAAATCCCAGAGGGGTCCTAAATGGCCTAAAAAACAATGGATAAATGTATGCTAAATCTAAAGATTGTTGGCCAAGTAAATGAAATGAAATGAAAGGCTCAAACAAAGCAGTGGTTAAATATATGCCAAATCTAAAGACCGCTAGCCTTATGTGAAATTTTCCTCATTGAGCCTACGGGTTATGATATGAGATGGAGCAAGGGACAGTTAATTCTAAGTGTCCCCTAAAACCTTAGGTTATGGTTAGCCATGCACCTAGTCCATGGTGGTTCTAGTAGTAGACATTTTTCCAAGGTTGAATAAACACTCTTCTAAACAACTTATCCATTTGTGAGACACTGCCATTCCTTGTGTTCTTTATCCGACATATGCTTAAATGTGTAATACCCTTTCCCTTATCCGAAGTATCACAATGTTGAGTCAGTCAAGTCATTCCCCTTTGCCTAGCCTTGGATTCTTAGCCTTCACCCTAGGCTAGCAAAATGATCATGTCTATAGAATGAGTATATTCTTGAGGTTCTTTGTAAGTAAACTATTATTTAAACTTGATGGTTTATTATAATTAAATGTTAACTGCCAGTGAAATGATGCTTTGTGCTTTAAGTCTTGCTATGAGCATGTCTTAACCAATTGCACTTGCAGCAGCAGGCCCTCCTAGCCTAGGCCATATTTTGATCAGTTTTGTCATGCATTGGGATTCGTGATGAGTTGGGCCAGTTATGTTATATGATGATGATCTATGGTCCTTGATACACCTTGTTGTGGTTCCATACAGTGGATACAATTTTTTAGATGATGGTTGATGTACTTTTTATTGGTTATTTTTGTCTCCAGACCATTATATTATTATTATCCGGGTATGGTGGATGCTACAGATGATTTCACATGATGCCACAAGGTGTCTGAGTACTCATCCTTAGTAGATTTGGGTCTTTTGGATCCAATGAGACACTCTGTTTTCAGTTTCAGACATTTTCGCTGATGATATGAGCATTTTTCCACCAATTGACTAGTTTGGCCATGTTGAGCTAGCATGTCCAGCAGATAATTGGAGGCAAATCGTTGCCTAGGGCGCTACAGAGAAAGGGGGTGGTCCAGCCACTTGTTATTACTATATTACCCCCCTTCCGGACATGATGGTACAGTCAATGTTTGTACCTGGGCACCAGACAGTTGTTTTCGGGCAGTTTGATGGATTTTCAGGTGGGATAAAAATGGGATAAAAAGGTCATTAACGAAATCGATTTGGGAAATTGAGGCAAGTTTCTGGCATGAGGTCTTCTCAGAGGTCATCTATAATGTATCCCACTCCTTTTAGATCAGCTTGCAACATTCGGTGGGGTCCACACAGTCTACAGGTTGTCTTTTGATGTATTTTTCTCCCAGATGAGGGGGCCAGGATTTGATCATTTGTTCACTTGGACATGTCATTGAGTTTTATGTTATATTATTGTGACATGGGGTGATGCTAGTTAAGGAAAGTAATGCCTCCTAGCCCCACCATGTGATCCTAGTCTTGTCCTAGTCATATTATGTGGCAGACTTGTTGTTTAGTGTCTTTTATCATTTTATGTGGTGCACACCCCCCTCATGTGAGTGATCCATGTCATATTTGTATCAGCTCATCTTAGCCATTGATTATATTATTTGATCTTTTGATCTCCACCACTTATTTTGAAAAGTGGTTAGGGTTTTGGTCTCTCTCCTCCTATTTAAGGAAGAGACCCCCTCATTGTAAAGGCATCTTTGGAGCTCTAGAAACTTGGAATAAAAATACTATTTTTGTGGATCTGCTTCTTTAGTCTTGATGGGTATCTTTGCAACTTGAATATACAACAGTTTCTCTGTGTATCATTGTGGATCTATCTATCCAAACATTTGCTCGACAGGAGGCCGTGTGGGTTGAAGAGGGCGTTTCAAGGGGACGCTATTGTGGGGAAACCCCATATCTTACCTTTGATCTACTTTTGTCTGAGGGAGTATCATTATTGTATCTTAGTGACATAGTTGATGCTTTCTCTTTCATCTTTTCATCCTTATAGTCATTTTCATGCTGGAATGATTCTTACATAGATCTTTTCTTGCAGGAGGAGGGCGCACGTGTGACCTTGGAGGGCTAGCAATTTCACTTGGGCAGTTTGGATCTCACTCTTGAATATACACACAGGGGAAAGTTATAACTTTGCAAAGTGGCCACAATCTCTAGAGGTAAGATCTACAAGGTTAGTATTTTGTTTCATGTATTTTCATCCATTGATCATCTTAAACCATTAAAAGTCAAAACCCTCATTTTTTTATTTTTCAAATATACTTGGATCTAGCGATCATTTGGGCTTAATAATTAAAAGTTAAAACCCACCTTAATAATCATCATAACATCTCAAATCTAAAGTTTGGTGGACATCTAAGTCCATTTACCCCCCGATCTAAGGCATTGGGCCTCTCCAAGGGAGGTCGCACTTGTTGGGTAGGTGGCCATTTGCTAGATCCAATTCGTGGGTATTGCTCATTCCTTGTTTAATCGTCGGATCTACATCATAGCAAACCCTCTAGTGCCATTTTACCTTGATCTTCACCTTGTGGGCCCCTTTTTGATCATTTTCCTCATTTTAAGGGTGGGCCCCACTTGGATATCCATACTGGCATTAGATCTATCTATATCTACTACTTTAAACCTATAAGTGACCCTTATCTTTCATTGGTTGAATATTTGTCATCTCATAAGCCTCTTCAACCAAGCCTTAACCCATTGGGTCCACTTATCCATTCTAGATCTAGATCTATTCCCCTTGATCTCTTCGTATTTCACTCTCACATTTCCCTAGGAGGTCTTGAGTGGATTCTCTATCCTTCATTGGTTAGCTAGGGTCTCCCCCTTGGTCTTGCTTAGACTTGATCTAAAGTGAAGAGTGCCTCGGTTAGTGTGACACCCAGCTTTTATTGGGAACCGTGGCATCTCTTGGGTCACCTCTTTAGTTGTCCATTGCCTCTACCATCCTGGATAGGATAACCTTTAGGGGCAACTACAAGTTGTGTGATAACAGGTCCAATGGACAATCTTTATCAACAAGAGAAGAGAGATGAGGTTGATCTTACTATTGCATTATTTCTCTATCTCCACTTTATTTCTTTTAATGTTGAACGATCACCTTTGTTCATTGAGATGTGACGAACTCTAGTTAAAGAGGCTCCAACCAGATAAGTACCTCCAAGTTCAAAGAGGCTCGGGACCACATTCTTGGCTACGACAAAGGAGGTGGAAAAAATCCTAAATCCAATCAAATCATCATGGCCGACTTTTGGTGTTACTATTGTTTCCGATGAATGGGCAGGCCATCCACTCATCAATTTCATGGTGTCTTCCCAAAATGGACCGGTCTTCTTGAAAGCAGTGGATGCTCTTGGAAAATACAAGGATGCACAATATGTGGGTGAGTTGTTCATTAAATTTATTGAAGATGTAGGTGTTGATTCTTGTGTGCAAATCATCACAGATAATGCACATGTTTGCAATGTTGTTGGCATGATTGTGGAAACTAAATATCCACAAATATTTTGGACACCTTACATTGTTCACTCATTGAATTTGGCACTTAAATCTATTGCTTCAGATGTGACATGGATTGGCAATCTCATTGATGATGCACGCCATATCCACAATTTTGTACAAAACCATACCAATGCCCTCACAATATATAAAGAGTACACACATCTATCATTTTTTAAGGTTGCAAATACTAAGTTTGCTTCCTCATTCATCATGCTTAAGAGGTGTAGGGAATTCAAGGCCGCTCTTGGGGCCAGGTTATTTCAGAGTTTTGGTCTTTTTGGAGAAAGACTGATCAAGCTGCTTCAAAAAGGGTGAAGGACACGGTGTTAGATGATGTTTGGTGGGAGAGGGTCAATATTGCCGTTAAGATCATGGACCCTATCATTTCTTTGTTGCGATTTATAGATACGAAACAACCCATCTTAGGAGATGTTTATCAAAGGTGGGATTCCATGATTGAGTCTATGAAGACTGTTGTTATGGAGAATAAGTGTCCTGGGTATGAGACATTAGCAGAGAACTTATGGTCTACCATACAAGATATTATTATCGCCGGGTGGGATAAGAATTGCACACCTTTGCATTGCTTAGCCCACTCATTGAATCCTAGGTTCTACAGTCATGAGTGGCTCAATGGTGGGCCCTCTCGTAGATTCCCTCCTCACATGGATGGAAAGATTTCATAGGGGAGGAAGGTAGCATTTAGAAGGATGTATCATGATAGAGCATCCCTTGAGGAGGTGGAGGAGGGATTCATAGAGTTTTCTACTGGCACTGGGAGGTTTGGAGGGTATGATGTGCTTGGATACAGGGGGGTTAAGAAGTTGTATGGTTGGTGGGCAACTCATGGGGCAGCATACCCTATTCTAGAGCAGTTATCCATGAGGGTCCTCTCTCTGGTTACTTCTTCCTCTTGTTGTGAGAATAACTGGAGTATGTATGGGAACTTGTACAGTTTGAGGAAGAGCAGGCTTGAGCAGTCCAGGGCAGAGACAATGGTGTATGTGCACACCAACCTTCGTCTCATTTATTGGAAGAGGGAGGAGTGGTTGGAGGGAAAGACAAAGATGTGGGACGTGTTTCCTGATGATATGGGTTTGGATGGCAATGTGGAGTTGGCATTAGCCAACATGGATCTTAATGACCCAGTTCTAGAGCCGGTCACTTTTGATAATGAGCCTCTTGAGGGTTCATCCTCCACACCAGCAGATGTAGCAGCAAATCCTGGATTGGGTGCAGAGGATGAGGAGGATGGAGGAGAGAGCAGTGATAGTGATGTTGATTTTTCCATGGAGGACTATTGACAGTGGCCAGTACAACTAACCAGC
Source organism: Larix kaempferi (assembly GCA_027924585.1). Taxonomy (NCBI): domain Eukaryota; kingdom Viridiplantae; phylum Streptophyta; class Pinopsida; order Pinales; family Pinaceae; genus Larix; species Larix kaempferi. The sequence continues at coordinate 12,146,608 of BSBM01000660.1, forward strand.
TATGAGATTCTTCCCTATTTTGTATCTACTTCTAGTGTCTGCTCTCTTTTGTATTTTCCATTGGCATTCTCTCAGTATCTATGTAATACATTTTGATTTTGAACTTAATGAGAAATCTGCAATTTATGGTTCTAAATTCTAATTCTAAACTTACGGATGCACAATTTATCATTGTAATTTGTATCATGTTACATGTATGATTGTAATTTGTAATTTGTAATTTGTATCAAATACCAATATGCTCTAAACTTCTAGTTTTTAAAAAGTTTGGATCTTTATGTTAAATTTTTTTAATCTATATAAAAAATTAAAATATATATATAACGTGTCCCCATGTCCTATTTCCGAGGTCGCCGTGTCCCGTGTCGGATACTCGTATTTCCGTGTCCTCCGTGTTCCATGTCATCGTGTCTTGTGACATAGACTACCAATATAACATCAATCATCTAGTAGTTATAACATTGTCATCAAATGATCAACCATAGCATCAACCTTAAAGTTTCAAAATATAACATTTATTATCAACAAACCATAACAAATAACATCAACCGTGAAATGAAACAAAGTATCATATTCATGACCAAAGAGTTTGAATATTTAGTCAACAGTTCAAAGGAAGGTTCAAAGTTCAAACTTAAATTGTCATATAATGTTTATAAACTAGGCCATAACAAAGGCATACTAGATTCTAAACAAAATAAGACAAATAATTCTTCAATGTCTACTAAGCTTTCCTCTTTCCATGAGAAAGTTCTAACTCTTGTTCTTGTGATCTAAGATTAATGGGACTGGGAATAGGTTGAAGTGGTTGTATAACGTGACCATGAGCTACAAGGTGCCCACATAACGTTAAAAGATGTGAAGTTAAAGCTACTACATCTAGGATGGAATCCTACTAATGTTGATAATGTTGATGGATGGGGGTGGCATCTCTACTATATGATTACCATCATAAGCCCCATTAGCCAAATGTTCAACATCCAAGTGATCTAATGCTACGGCTCCATCCTCCAAATTAGCCTCCTCTAGATTGCTTTCCCAAGTAATATATTTTGCCATTCTTTGTGGCCTTACAATAATGGGGCAACAACCTCAAGTTGTAGTGCACATAAACCAAGCTTTCCACCCAGTCTACGTTCAAGGTGTTTAGATTCACGTTGTTGATGAAGCTATAGGTGCTCCAACAAATTTTGTCAAAGAAGTGTTCACACCTTGTGAAAACACCCTCACTACCAATATATGCAAATGTGTGGTAGAGGCACTGTACATATTCCACCATTTGATAGTATCCAACCTATCTAAATATTTAGTTGCATGCAGATTAGCAAAGACTGAATGTTCACTGATATTCTTGCTCAATTTTCTTTGTACTTCACACTCCTCATCGTGAAGGACCAACTTGCCTAATGCAACCATATACCCACTTTGTACCTCTAGTTCTGTGTGTGGTTTTCTCCAACCAGCAATCAAGAACCAACTTGTCTAATGCAAGCACATATCCACTTTATACCTTTCGATCTGTATGTTGTTTTCTCCAACACCAACCCTAGGTGTTGGTTGGACCAACTAAGATGGAGAATAATATTTTTGTGTAAAGACATATGCTAAGGCATGGAATGGAACATTTAGATTATTCTAATTTTGGCCACATGTTTATGAATATGATCATGCAAGATGGCATCTCTCTACTCAACAATGTCTTAATTCTGGCCTAGCATGTTGCCCATCTGCTCATACACCTCCCTAATCACCAGCTGATCTATATTTGCAAACCAAATCATTTTATAAATAGGCTTTGTGAACTATAGAACATAACTAACATGTGCCCAAAATTGATGATCAAGAACGATGTCCTTTGTAATGACCCTTGTCTAACTTGGGCACAAATCTCACTGACTGTAAATTTGCTAACTCAAAATTTTCGTTAAACACTTGATGGAAAAGGGTCTAAGACTGTTTTTCTTTTAAAGGATTGATTGAAATGGGTTGGAGACTATTTTTCTTTTAAAGGATCATGTAGGTGTTACTGTTGGTTCGTTGGACTCAAAGTTCAAGTGGGCTTAACATGTGTAATGACTTAATACACTCAGATTTACAAATATACTATAGCACTACCATAGGACAACTTCAAATTTATGCAATTGGAATTAATAATAATGAACAGTCCAGGGTTGTCGAAGCATCCCCCCCCCAAGGTCCAAACAAGCAAACCGCACTCCAAGCGAAAGCGCTGCCAAAACGTCCAGGGAAGCGTGCTTCGGATTTTCGGAACCCCGCTTCGGCATGGAAAAACACGCTCCCTGCCACTGTGTGAAGCGTTTTCACTCCCGAGCGCTCCAAGCTCCACCCTCCATGCTTCACCCTCGCTCCGACCTTGCTTCCGCCTCCGCTCCCGCCTCGCTTCACCATCGCTCCCCGAGCGTTTCCGCGCACAGCCCATCGCTCCCCGAAAACCGGCGGATAGGTAAAGTTTTTTATGTTTTTTTGTGTTTTTTTGCTCTTTGGGTGGGGCCTAGGGTATTTTTAGGGTTAGAGAGGGGAGATAAGGCACAATCTCTCCCTCTTCTTCCTTATTGTTTCATCTTTGAGTTGGAGTGGAGACGGAAGGAGCTCTTGGTGTTGAAGCAAAGTTGGATAGCTTGAAGAAGATTTGAGAGAGCTTGGAGGAGACAACAAAGGATTCCATCTACTTGCAAATCATTGGAGATCAAAATAGGTATGCCCAATGTGTATTTTTGTTGAATATTGTTCACAAAATGTCTTGTTTATTGTTGTATTTTTTTCTTCTCCTACATCTTCCCATTCCCTCTTCCTCCTCATTTTATTGCAGGTTGTTTATCTAAAACTTGTAGAAAATGTCATTTTTGTGGTGTTTCCTTCCATTTTTGGTTCTCATGGTGTTGATTGGGATTAGGCATGTGAATGAAGAAGATGATAGTGGTCATTCTCATAGTGACCCAATGAATGAAGGAGAGGAGGGTGGTGAAGGGGATGATAATGAAGCTGATAGTGGCAAACCTTCATTAACCCCCTTGTGGAGGTATGTCACAAAACTTGAGGAGGGTAGAGGTGGTGGAACTGTTACCAACTATTTTGTACAATAGTTGAACTTCTATTGAGCCGCCAGTTATTGAACATGATCCATGTTCATTTCCAGAGTTCAGAGGTTCAGATGTTCTGGACTTGGCCTATTTTGAATAACTTTTTATTTTTTGTGTTAAAATGACCATGCCTCATGGGGACTGTAATAAAGTGTGCTAGTATGGGGGTCTTGAGTGGCTCGGTTCCCTAAGACTTGACAGTCAAATAAGGTATTCCAAGCATTTTTTTCCCTTGTTGATTATGCTTTGCCTTTAGCCGAGTAATAATCGATGAGTTTTTCTCCTACCACCTCCAAAGCTGGAATGCCCGAATTTGGTGGTTAGGCCTTGGGGGGTTATTAGAGCCCAACTGTAAAATATGAACCTACTAGACACTATTGGTATGTTCTATGGTCATTTCCTAGGTCCCTAAGTGTGTTAAAACATTGTCCGAAAACAAATTTAGCAAACGCGCACAACTTTTTTATTTATTTTTTTATTTTTAATTATTAAAATTTTCAATTAATTAAGCCATTTTTCTTATGGTTTGATTGAAAATTTTCAATTTGTAATAATTAAGTGGTTTGGAGATGGATTTTGGCAAATGAAGGCTCATTTTCTAAACCAAAGTATCCATTTAACCCCTAAACCCACTTATTCTAAGTTTTTGATGATTATTTTGCACTTAATTGAATATTTCCTCAAAATTAATGAGGAATATTTAATTAAAAATAATCAGAAAATAATAAAATGGAGAAAATCCAAATCTCTCCAGAAAAAGCCAAATTGAATAAAGTAAAGAGCTAAATGACATGGCACAAGGCATCTGATTTCAGTTAACATTCGGAGCACTCCAATCAACTGTATCTTCGGATTTGCACCCTCCTTAGCTAGCTTGGGCAACTTTGTGAGATGGCATCATCTTACTAGTTGGGAAATGTTTACAAAGTGAAGGGGTGGGCACCTTGCCTAGGTGGAGGCCACCTCACCCCATTCACACCTTCCAATGCCTCAGTTAACTCTCAATCAAAGCATTGGCAACTCCCTCTCAGTTGGTGAAGGCGCCTTGTTGGCCCTAGCTCTCCAAGCAATTCGAATTAGGTCTTCAGCTCTTGCTCATTGTATAAATACAGGGTCTCTTCTCCCATTTCAGTGTGGATAATTTGTGCAGAGAACCTCTAGTGAAATAATTTGTAATGTTTATTGCTTTCATGCAACTTTTTTAATAAAAGAAAGGCTTTGGAGGCTCATGTGGTGTAGTGCTTGGATGCAATTGCTTTGGTGAATCAGGTGATATAATTCCAAAATTTTCTCTTGCTTTGTTAATCTGGTTATTGAATCATGCGTTAGAGGGCTTACATAAGCACATAAAGCTAGATATTTGTAGTCTCAAGTTGTCTTTTTACATATTTACTCTTAGAGATCTAAAAGAGCATTGTCTTATTCAGTTGTATCTCATGCTTTATTGGTTTCAATTAATAGATAGTACATGATTTAATCCCATTTTGCAAGTGTATGAGTTCGTTGTTTGTAGATCACTCCAATCTACCGAGTAGAAGGTTGAGCTAGTTTGCATCTACTTCTCTTTGAGCCAAGCAAAAATCCAACAAGCACTAGATAAGTGAGATCCAAATTTGTTTCAAATATCCAAAAAGCTAAGTGGTTCTCTCTCTCTTGTTCACCTTCAAAATCTCAAGTATTTTCAAACTCTTTAAATATTGATTGTTAAACAAACTTATTTGATCTCCAAAGTTATATTTTTCTCAAGCTTGCTCCCTTCTTCTCCTTGATTTTGCTCTCCCTTTCCTTCTCGCTCTTACCTCTTTTTTCCTCTTCTTGTCTTTTTTATTTCACTGCCCTCATCTATATCTGTTTGCCACTCTTTTCTCCTTTGTTTCCAGCCCCCTTCTACTTCCTTTGGGCAGCCATCTTCCTACCTTTTTGGCAGCCATTTTTATCACTGTTTGCAGCCCCTTTTTGAACCCCTTTGCTGCCCTCTTTTACCACTGTTTTCAGCCCTCTCCTTTCCCTTTTTGCAGCCACTTCTTCTCCCATTTGCGGCCACTCCTTCTCACTGTTTTCAGCCCTCTTTTATCACTGTTTGCAACCCCTCTTTTACCCTTCATCCTTCCTCTTTCTCTTTGCTTCTTACCTTCTTCTTTGCCTCGCCTTCTTCTCCCTTTGTTCTCTTTCTCTTTTTGTTTCTTCTTCCTTCTTCCCTTGTCTTCCTTTTTGGTCTCTTTTCCATTTTTGGTTTATATTTCATACTTAGCTTGCATACTATTTTAGTTTGTATTAATTTAGACTTTAGTTTGCATCTAATCCATCCCTTAGCTTGCACTTAGTTTCAATTTTCATACTTAGATTTAGTGTTAATCTCACTTAGCTTGCATCTAGTTTAGATTTGTTTGCATTAGTTTAAATTTTTCAAGTTTGCATTTAGCTTAGCCTCATTTCATACTTAGTTTGATTCTCTAGCTCTCATTACTTAGTTTGCATGATAATTTAGTTTAATCTTAGTTTCAATTTGTTTTGATTGCTAATCCATTAATAAGTGTTTGTCTAGAGCTCTCATTTTAGGTGAGTAAAGAAGATCAACAAAAAGAAGAAGCCCAAAGGCTAAGAGCAAGCAAGCAAACAATAAACAAACTCCTTGAAAAGCACTTCCCTCTTCTTCATTCCCCCATCCAATATTGTGCTTTCAAGTGAGGAAAAACCAAGCATTGTAGTAATTAAATAAAAGAGCAAGTGGGATAATGGCTCCCACACCCCCACTTCCCCCATTTGGGGGAAGCCTGTATCGCCCATTGTCTTTTTTTCGCACTTTACTTTGCTTTATACCTGCACAATAAACTATTAGAATAATTAGTTAGCTTCAATTTTGATAAGTTGTAGATCTTAGAAATAATTGTTTAGTTGATTTGCATCTTTATTGTCCTTAGATTAATTTTAGTTTGTTGGTTTAGTTTACTTTTTGTTCAAGTACTTCTATTTCATATAAATTGCCAAATAAAAAGAAAATAAAATCTCTTGAATCTCACCGAAAGGTGGATCAAGAGTGCTTTCTGTCGAAGAGTTTACTTGCATTTTGGTTTTTGCTAACCCCCTTGCTTTCCCGAATACGGTCTTAGACCTAAAAGAGACTCTTGGGTAGTGTAGACTTTATTTCTAGCATTTTTGTTATTTTCATAAGACTCTTGAATCTCGCCATAAGGCGGATCAAGAGCACTCTCTATCGGAGAGCTTACAATGGTTCTTGTTCACAACACCTAATAAAATTGGAATTTACATTTGCTACACCGTGTATGCTCTGCCCACTTGTGGGATACCCAGAAGCAGTTGTAGACTTATTAATTCTCCACATCTAATTCCACTTCAATCTAATACAATTTATTCACAAGAAAACCAACGAAAATCTGGCATTGATCGTCAAATAGTTGAAAGTGGGCAAATTCTGCCTAGGGACGCTGGAACCACTATATTGAGATCTTAAAGGCACCGTTAGACTACATCCCTGGTTGGTGTAGTGTTGAACACGCTCTAGAGAGTCTGGACAGCCAACATGTCCTTGTACGGAACCACTTAGACCATTTTCCGGACATATCTCTTGTACCGAAAGGTATATCTTGGAGATTCCATTCCCTTAAATAATCAACTCATATTAAAATTTACAATAAAATTCACCAAGAACACTTGCAAAACGTTCTCATGCACACCAAAGACTTGTATTCAGCAGCCCAAGCACTCAAAGACTTTTGACTCCATTTGGCACTGGTCACTTACACAAACAACAACAATTGTTCAAGTTATTTCATTTTGCTTATTATCTATCTGAAAGTTGATGTTATCTGCTTTAATTATATCATGTTGTGGATGCCTTACTTTTAAATCATCATTATCAAGTGGTTGTGTATCTTTACATTTTTTGCAAGTACATGCTTGGAATAATTAATTGATTATTGTAAATCACAAAAACTCCTAAAAACACCCATCCGCATCATACATCACTAAAACTTATAAAACACAAGAGCCTTAGAAACTCTTTATAGGGTCTACCCCCCTTGGCTTCGTTAGGAGTTTGCCTAAACGGAGGAGTCGGGATCAGGTGACAGCACCTGACTCTTTGCTTGCCCCCAAGGCCACACCTTTCCCACTTGGGAAACAACTTTCGAAAGATTTCTGCTGCTAGTGTGCACATCGGCGGGCAACAGGAACCACTAAGTTTTTATGCCCACATGGTTGTCGTCCAGGAAAACCTTATAACAGTTCATACACCCATGTGAGGAGGCATCTTTGTGGGGTATTAGACAATGATGATAACAAAGGGTCCCTTGGTATTGCAATTTGCCCTAAGATAAAATAGCTAGAGAGAGAAAAAAACAAAGAATGAATGCTTAAAAACAAAAGGTTCAATCCGATGCTTCTTCTAGCTTTGGGAGCCCATTTTCATCTCCTTCTTCACCTGGCGGAAGGTCCTCAACTGGTAGTGGAAGTAAGAGAACCATAGAAGATTTCCTTAATATTAGTGGCGGGGAGGATGTGGATGCAAAAGTGGTGAGGTTTCTTTATGCATGTGGTGTGCCATTCAATGTTCTCCGCTCCCCTTATTGGAAATGCCATGGTTAAAGCCATTAACAAAGCCCCTGCTGGATACAAGAGCCCTGGGTATGAAAAAGCTAGAACTGTGTTACCTGACAAGGAAAAATCAAAAGCAAAAAGAGCTCTTACATGGTTTACAGATGGGTGGGCAGATATTGGGGTATCCATTGTATCTGATGGTTGGACAAATGTTAGAAACCAACATTTGATAAATATCCTTGGTGTTTCGTCTAGTGGTGCAGTGTTTCTTCGAGCGCAAGACTCCTCATCACTCATGGCCTCTTCTTAAAACATAGCAAACATCTTACTGAAAACTATTGATGAGGTTGGTCCTACTAATGTGATTCAAGTAATCACTGATAATGCAGCAAATTGTAAAGGAGCAGGAAAAATCATTGAGCGGAAATATACTCATATCTTTTGGTCCAGTTGTTTGTTGCACACATTGAATCTTTTAATGCATGATATTATCAGCCACAAAGAATGCACATGGATAAATGATTTGTACAAGCGAGGGAAGAAACTCATTAAATTTATCACCGGGCATTCAAGGGTCAATGCCTTCTATGGCACTTACTCTAAGTTGCAATTACTTAAGCTTGCAAAGACTAGATTTGGTAGTTATTTCTTCACCTTCGGGCGCCTATTGAGGGTAAGACAGGCTTTGGGTGCTATGGTGATGAGTGATGAGTGGGATGACATTAGCACTGATAGAGATGGCATGGATGCAGCAAAGGACATTGTTCTTGATAGCTATTTCTGGACATGGGTCAAGTATGTTTTACAGTTCACCAAGCCAATTTATAACATGTTTTGGTTTGCAGATTCTGATCGACCGGTCATTAGGGAGGTGTATGAGCAAATGGACACTATGCTAGGACAAATTAAGGACATTGTTCAGCCTAGAGATGAGACTTTTTATGATTTAATCTGCATAGAGGTGGAAACACGGTGGGAGAAGCTGAATATTCTACTACATGCCTTAGCATATGTGCTTACACCAAAATACTATCATATAACATGGCTTTCAACCCCAGCACCAGGTGGTGAGGCAAAGAGAAAACCACACCAAGATCCAGAGGTTCAAGCTGGTTATATGCAAGCATTGGAAAAAATGTACCCAGATGTTGAGGAGTGTGATAGCATTCGGCGACAGTTGAGCCAGTACATCAGTTGCACTGGTGCCTTTGGGAGCAACCATGCAACTAGAGATAGAGGGAATTTGCCTTCTCCTCAGTGGTGGGACATGTATGGCACTAGTACACCACAGCTACAAACTATGGCAATGCGGATGCTTTCACAGGGGGTGAACAATTCTTCAACAGAGAGGTGTTGGAGCACATACAGTTTCATCCACAATGTCAAAAGAAATAGGTTGAATGTACAACAAGCAAAGACCTTGGTCTATGTGCATTACAACTTGCGATTGTTGCCGCATTACTATGAGGATCCAACTATAGAAAAATCAAATAAGATGTGGGACTACAATCCAGAGGAGGACAACTTGGAGGATGGAGCATTGGTTTTGGAGGAGTTGGAGAATGCTCTTTTGGATGAGGATGAGTGTGCTGAGATGCCACCTCCATCCAGTGCGAGGTCCCATGGACAGGGCCCCTTCACTAGCACTCTAGCAGTACATGCATTAGAAGGACCTTCAAATTCACACTCAATTACACATGCTTCATCTTCACTGCCACCATGCATACCCTCACAAGGCAATCGTGGAGGTGGAAAGAGGAACTAGGAGAAATAGATTGTTTTTGCATTTTACTAGATAGGATTTAAATCATAGCTCAGTTTAGTGTTTTGAACTTTTGAGACCTTTTAGTCTTCATATTTCAGTTTAATTATCATTCTGGTACTTATAAGTTATGCTTCATGGCACATGCAGATAGCCAATTTTTGTAAACAAAACTATTTGGTACTTAATGATGTACTTCCCTATTTGGTACTTAATGATGTACTTCCCTATTATATGGTTCTAAAGGTTGTATGTTTGTAATTGATAGAATCTAGATGGTTTGTATTTGTAAAATGTATTTCAATTCGTAACTTTGTAATTGTTAACAACTAGATTGTTGATGCTTGAAATTTGAATGATTAATAATTAGTGTACTACCATACTACATAGTATGGATGTAATCATGGATAATGGAATCATGAATTATGGAATTTAGATGGCATTTCATATATTGGTAGCACAAACATACATGTTTCATAAATTTTGCATCTAGTTTGGCATTCTACATGTTTTTTTGAATATATATATATATATATATATATATAAACGCTCCCGAGATGCTTCGCTCCTGACCATTTTTTGAAAAATGCGCAACTTCGCTCCATTAGATGTAATCATGGATAATGGCATCATGAATTATGGAATTTAGATGGCATTTCATATATTGGAAGTAGCACAAACATACATGTTTCATAAATTTTGCATCTAGTTTGGCATTCTACATGTTTTTTTGAATATATATATATATAAACGCTCCCGAGACGCTTCGCTCCCGACCATTTTTTGAAAAATGCGCAGCTGCGCTCCCGCTTCGCTCCCACACTTTGCCAACCCTGGAACAATCCATATAAAACCAGCAGTACAACTATAAGAGGTCTGAACTAGCTACAAGACTCTGACCTGAGAATTGTAAGCAACTTACAAGCCTTCTGAAGTGACCTCCTTTTACATAAACAATTTGTAGACAACCTTAAAGAAATACACCGGCACTGTAAGTCTTACCTGTAGGTGACAGTGAGCTAGCAGACTTCAATTCCTTTGTTGTAGCAACTTTCGTCTTGGCCCAAACTGGAGCGTATGATCACCAAAGATGAGGGGATACTCCCTAGAATACCCAACAACAATAACCACACTCCCCAAGCACTGTAAACTCAGACTTTATACAGCTGCGACCTCTTCACAAGTGACACCACGTCCAAGTAAGTGTAGACCCCAAATGAAGATGAATGTGGCTGATTTTATAAGCGGGCAACTGATACAAACATTGAAATCGATCCCTTTTATGTGGTTGATTTTATAACCTTTTTAACTCCTTTTTAGTGTCGGAAAGCGATTACTGGGATTCTAATACATTACTGGACGTCGGAAGTCCTTTCTCGTCATCCCATCCTTTAGATCTTTTCATTTCAGTTCCAACGAGCTATTATACGAAGGTATTTCCTCAGATCAAATGATCTGTTACAATGGTACCAGTACCAGCACACCTGCAAAGGTTGCCCCAGGGAGAGGGGTCATTTTTTCTCGCTAAGAGGGGTGTTTAGCCAACTTTTTCTAGCTAGGAGTTATGGCCAGACCCTTTGGTTTCTCCCTTGGAAGTACTATGGCTTAGTGGCATTGCTGACTGCCTCACGAAAGGGCTTGAATCCCTGAGGTTGGTGTCTAGGGTTTCCAGGGCTGGATCACTGGGTCACATAACCCCAACCCTGATTTAGTACTATGGTGACATATCTTTCAGCATTGAGGCATCTCTTACTCATCCAGGTCACCTCCAGCACCCTCTTGGCCCTCCAGTTCACCAACGCCCTCTCTCTGGCCCCTCCTTCAGATAATGATGTCATCCTTCTTGACAAACTGTGATACTTGATAAGGAGGGGGGCGTTGAGGGGTATTCACTTCTGATAGGGTTAGTTGGGGCATGACGACCCCCCCTCTGCAATTTGGCCTTCAGAACGGGCTATTTTGTTCATTTTTAGGCATTTTAGTCATATGCGGGTAAATGCTAGGAAAACACCCCAAATTACCCATAGTTCTGATTATTTTATATTATTTTTGTTTTAATTTTAAGTTGACATTTATAATTGCAAATTGACATTTTAGAAAGGCATGTCGGCCTGGATTTTAATTAATTTTGTAAAAGTGAGTATGAAAAGGTATAAATAACTTTTCCTCGCTTCATTTTTACACATCAACTTATGGGATTACACTTTTATTTCTGATTTTTGCCCTCACTAAGGCTCTTTGAGTGATGCGCACCTCTTGAGGATGAATCATGCTTGCTAGTTTGGGGACAAATCTTTGAAGTCTTTGCTCTTGTTTCTTTGCTAAGGTGATGCTAAGAGGTGTTTGCTTAACACATGCACAAGAAGGTGTCTAAGTCTTTCTCTTGATGTCTTTCTGTTAAATGTTGGATGTATGCTTGTCTAAGGTTGAATGGTAGCCATTGATGTTGCATTTTTCCCTAGCATAAGTCATTTTCTAGCCTTTTGTTACCCTAGCATTGTCAACATGAGTTTTAGGTTTCCAAAGTTTGTCTTAGCTAGGGCATCATCAACCAACTCTAGAAGTTGTTGAGGAAGCTCTAGTTTTCCAAACTTTGCAACCACCATCTCAAGAGGAGGGCCATCCTCTTTGATGCTCTAGGATTAGGTGAATGTCATTAATAAAACCCTAAGTTGTTCATCTACTCATCTAATCTAAATTTCTGAATTTGCATTGTATTAGTCTTAAGTCTTTGATTTTTGAGCTAGGTATTTGTTGTAATTATTATTTAGTTTAGTTTATGTAATTTTACAAGTTTAAACCTTAGAAAAACCTAATTTACTATTTTAATCTCTGCATAAAGCCCTATTTTACAGACCTTAATCCCTACGACCTACCTCCTCCCTCCTCAAGGAACTTCGCTCTCCTCACCATTCTCCTCAGCCTCCCTTTCTTCCTTATTCCACACCCTCGGACCTGCCTTTTCCTTCACCCTCCACTCCCACCGAACCCTCCAACTCTCCTTCCATCCTTAGCTCTGTCCCTTGTCTCCTTCCCTATCCAACTTCCCCCTCCTCCTCTTCGGCTTCCCCTTTCCCATTCCTCCACAGCTTGGCCTTTTCCTTTTCATCCTCCACTTCCTATCCCATTCTCCTCCACTTCCCATTCCGCCTCCCTCCTTCCATCTCCCTCTTCCTCGCTATCCTTTCCTTCCCCTTTGCTGCCCTATCCGGACCCTCTCACACCTTCACACGGGCCTGCAATACTGCAGACCCTGTGTTCCTCCCTCTGCTGCCCTAATATATGCACACTCAAATACAGAAAGTCAAACAACTTGGTTAGCAAAGTTAGTAAAGTTTGATCTCTTTTTTTGGTAAAGCTAACACTTTATTGTTAACATTTAGAGGTCTGATTTTTGCACATATTTTGAGTAGATTTTCTGTGCATTTTACTGTGTAAATGTAACTCAGAAATTCACTTACAACAGATGTTAAAAGGCTTCTTTAACATACAGTTTAGTCTTGTTTTTGGTTGGTTAGGTTAGTGTTTAACATAGACTTTTTTTACTTAGACTCTTTGATCTTGTTTACTAAAACTCTTTGGATGCATACTAAAATCTTGTTACATAATCTCTTGCGATTTTGAATACTATTGTTCTACACGTGACATTGAACTAGTTATACTTAATTGATGATATCTATTTACATGTGATGAAAGATATATCATGTTCTTATGATGCTTTTGGTTATCTATTGGTTAATGTTGATTGTTGGTGAATGAGGCGTGACTTTACTTTTGAACACATATCTACTTGTTATATTGATTTAGTGATTGGTCATAGATTGCTTTCAGCAAAGAACTCTATTATTTCATGTCTTTGACCTTACCCTTTCATTGAATAATCTTAGTTGATTAACAATCCTTAGTGAATGCTAGCACAACTTGGTGACACGCTGATAACATACTTTGCCTAATTTACTCACATTGGTTGATTAATTTGTTAACTTATCTTCATATTGACTCCATCTAGGCACTGGTCTAACTGTTGATTGCATAGAGAACATAGTCATTTGGTTGTATCAGTGTTCTACAGGGTTTCATAAGGATACTTCTCCTTGGAGATTTCGACGCTCGGAAGAAGTTAGAATCGTGATCAAGGTGACATTGGATCACTTTTCTTATTTTTGCTTATCGGGAACTAGTCTTGCTAGTTTGCCCGGTAACAATGATCCAAATAATACATTCTGTGTATTTAAATAAAGTATGTTCAATAATAACCCAAAATGACGGAAATCGAAGGAATGTCGCAGGAAGTAATGTTCCCTTTTAAAAAACAGGGGAATTGACTAAGGATTGATACCATTCAGACCAAAAGAAGATCTTAATCATGGTTATTAGATCATCAATAGATAAAAGAGGGCCACGGGAACTAGGGGCCACCTGCATGCATTACATGCGGGCCATATTTCATGATGCATGCATAGAAATACCTCAATTAAGCCTTCATGCACACAGAAATCAATGCATGAAGTCAACTGAAAAATAGAAGAGAAAATAGACCTAGGCATGCAAAAGATAGGGCATGCAATGTCAAAGTTATAAAAGAAGGATAAAGTGAATGATTAGCCTGATTATTGATTATTGATTTGAGAAGTCAACTTGGAGAGCTCAGAGAGCCAGTTTGGGGTTGAGAGCACCACTCAACCATCAAGTGTATTTCGGCAGTGAAATCTATCTGCCCTAGTCACTATCAGGATTGGATCATCCAGATTCAACATTATTACTATCATCATACAGTATTCTTCAGCATTCAACAGTGTTCCAGCTACATCCTGGAGAAGGAGGATTTGCCCTCTCTTGCATGGGTGAATTGGACGAAGGAGGATAACTCATATCTTGACAGATAATCACTATTCAATCTGCATGTTGCTTCTATCCTTCCGAGAGCACCACTATTAGCCTAGTTACTGAATACAGGCTTCTTATTCAGCTTCAGAAGAGAGATCTCGCCATTCCATCATTCAGAAGAGCGCCTTTCCTTGCATGGGTGAATTTCCTTTAGGAAGAGATTCGCCCTCTGACCTAAAGTTCACGCATGATCTGCATGTGGCTTCCATACCGACCAGGAGGGCATTATAACCCTAGTAGCTTCATCCAGGAGCAATCTGACATCATTTCAGCACTCATGCATCCATCCACATATTAAAGAAGGCGCATTCATACCAAGGGCGCATTATTGGAGAGAGGACAGCTCATATCTCAACAGTTTCTTCATGCATGGCTTGCATGCTTAGCTTATATTGATCTACATCAACTGTTAATACTATTGGTACGTACATGCATGTTTCTATCCCTACTTTATAGCATTTCTGATTATCTAGGTTATTTAGGGGTTGGCAAACCCATGCATGCTCATGCAAGCATAATTCAGTACATGCATTCATGTTTCCTTCAAGTATTGGGCCATAAAGGCTACTAGCAAGCAACAACATCATCAGAAACTCCATAAACAGTTAGAAATTATCAGATGGTATATTACACGGGACCAAGAGCGAACTATGCGGAAATGATCCTGATGATGAATTATGGTGAATGGACTAGCCTAGGCTCATAGAACTCCTCCAAATCGCCTGAGTCCATTATTGTCCTCATTTTACTCCTTGTAAAGCCACCTCTGACTACAGAACAAGGGAATCCAAAAATGGGGACATTACATCCTCCTCCCAAAATTCATGTCTATCAAATGTAGATGCAACCCTATGTTTCAAAATCTGCCATGAATCACATGAGACCTATGTCACATGGTTCGGGTTTGAATTCGAGTTCGGCCACCATGGAATTCGAACCCGAATTCGGCTTTTCGGATGAGGTTTGAAATGAGGTTCGGCATTAGATTCATCCATGTATATATTTTCAAAATATAAATTATATTCTATAATATATGTACATATAATATATACTAAATTATAAACTATAATAAATATATAATATATGGTATATAATATATATATATATAATATAAAGTATAATATATATATATAAGATATAATATATGCCTAAAATATCTAATATACATGTTATAAGTTTATAACCTATGAACTTTATAAATTATATGGCATAAACGGGATGCACATGCTGATATCTGATATAAAAAAAAACCATGTTCTGGCCGTCGAGAGGGAAAACCCGAATTTTTTACGCACAATTTTTACATACATGGAATGCACACACTCATATAAAAGATCCGTGTGAAAGTGATATCTGGTCGTCGAGAGGGAAAACCCAAATATTTTACGCACAATTTTTACATACACTAAATGCACACGTTGATACCTGGCCGACGAGTGCAAAAGCAATGCGCTGGAAGCCGAGAGGGAAATAATTTGATTGTGAATAATTAAAGGATTCGAGAGGGAAAGGATTGTGTATGTCACTGGCCACTCCTACCTTTTAGTATAGAAGCCAAGAACTAGAAAATAAATTGTTACTTGGCAATAATAGAAAACCCATGTTAAAAGTGGACGAATTTAATGAGCCGAAGTGAAACGAATTTGACATTTTGGTTGAAGTTTGACAAATTTCGAACTTGAAAGAAGAAATCCACCGAACCCTGTGACATAGCATGAGACCATACTATTCAATGCCTCTTTTACCTTCAAAGGGCGATTAAAGGTGAGGTAATAGCTAACAATTATGGTCTTTGCAATCTAAAGTAACTCCAACTTAGAGCGATTGCAAAAATTGTAGTGGGCACAGCTATGATTGGCAATAAATTTTATCATACTCTTCCTTTTCTTGTACAATGCACCAATCCATTTATAATTGTTAGATTTTGTAGCTCGAACAGGTACTTCTACATTGGCTAAGGTGTCTAGCATATAGAAGTCATTCGGAAAAGACTTTCTAGACAAATGTACTTTATAATACTTTATGTAAAAGGTCAATTGTATTGGGTGGTATTTATTAGCCCGTGGTACTAGAGGGCCCATGGTATTGACCATGGTATTTGCATAAAGTGAATGTTATAAAAGAGTCTAGGGAGAGTTGTAGACATCGAATCATCTGATCATTGTAAGTGTGTGTGAGATACATTGAGAGTGAGTGATTAGTGAGTGATCATATCTGTAAGATCCTCCATGCCAATCTGGACCCAAAATCTCTTTCTCAACTGCCTAGTGATTGGATTAAGGATTTATTCGAACACTTATGTGTATTGTTGTTTTACTGTTGTAAGTTGTCAATCTAATCCAAGATGACTATAATAACTCTAGTGTAGATCTTGGTGTGAACCCTTAAAGAACATCTACATATGAGTTGCTTGGGTGACTTGTTTGGTAATTATGATATAGAGTTTCTTCAACCACTATGAGCTTATAGCCTTATACTGTTGTAGATACCTTAAGAATACTTGTACTAGGTGGAAATGACTTTGTTTGCTTATATATGTGGTTCAGGTGTTTTTGAATTCTATTATTTCGCCCAAGAGAGAGTATTTGCAGATACCATAAGGACGCCTTTAATGTTGAAGATGGATGTTTAATAACTCCATTCAACAGAGAATTTTGCAGCAGTTGTCTCTGACTATGATATGCACTCAACACCCCCAAACCTCATTGTGGAGATGATAGAATAAATGCAAAAGATGGTTGAGAATTTAAGTTTGAAAATCACCTTGAAGACTCTTCAGAACATAACCTTGCTTAGCCGAGGGGATACGTCCTTCCTATAGCTGATTGAAGTCCCTCTCAATTGATTAACTCGTTTTCCACAAACATAGAGGGTATTTGGACTATAATGTCCTCTTCTGTTTAAGCACCAAGAACCCTCCCACTTGTTAAGATTAGCATAAAACTCACAACAAGAGCATAATAAGGTCGCTGAAAGAAACATAATCACAAGATAGACACAGATTTATCCTCGGAAACCCTCATGGGGTAGAAAACCCAGCAAAACTTCCTCAATATAGATGATCAAAAGTACAAAGATGAAATCCCCAAAAACAAGATCTCCTTCTCCTTCGCAGGTATCTCTCTCTCTCTCCTATGTGCAATCCACAACTGAGTGTGTGTCTAAATGAGGAGCACACCTCCTCTATTTATACTTTATCTCTCACTTGACATTTTATCCAGCTAGGTCGGTTCCATAACTAAATGACCAATTACTAACCAGGCCGACTTCTCTAGGGGACTTAAACACCCCATTACAACTGAATCTAGGGGAACTAATGCCCCGACTTACATGGGAGGTTTTACCTCAATGACTTTAGATTATTAAATATAACAAATACATCTCGACTGAGGAATAAAACATCTCCGAATAATAATAATAAAGTACAAATAGAATATTCTTCGAAGTTAAAATATTTCAACACCACTAACCTATTTAATTCGCATAGGTTTGAGCGGGTACTACCAATTAGTGAATTGACTGAGGCCAGATGCCATTTGGAATAAAAGAAGATCTTAAGCAGTGGTATTAAGTCATCAGTAGGTAAAAGAGGACCACTGAAGCAAGTAGCAACTGACATGCATAACATGCAAGCCAAACTCATAGTGCATGCAACAGGAGTTAATTAAATTGCATGCATGCATACAGAAGTGAGTGCATGCAACCTCAACTCAATAAAAGAAGGAAAATCGAGTAAGTGCATGCAAAAGTGAGGGCATGCAACCTCAACGGCAATAAAAGAAGGTAAAACGAGTTTCTCAGCATGCAAGTGTTATTATTCATCATTGAGAAATCATATTGAGAGCTCAGAGAGCAAAGCTAGGGTTGAGGGCACATTCCTTAGCCAACCGATGCATTTCGGCAGTGACATCTATCTTCCCTAATCACTTCCAGGGGTAGATCATCCAAGTCTACCAATATTCTTCATCATTACATCAGATTCAACATTCTTCACAAAGATTTGAGGGCATCTTAAGCAGCTGAAGGATTTGAGAGGGCGCTTCCCACATACTTGGATCACTGAGGGCACATTCATCTGAGCCATTCAGACTCTATCATTCATAGTATTCACTGGATACACTACTGTTGATCCTTTTTGCTACTTATTGGATCCATTCAACCAATTCTAGGGTTATTTACATAGATCTGACCAAGAAGAATACGTCTTTCCTTGCATGGGCGAATGGCACACAGTGGATTGATCTCGTACCTTGACCAAATACTGATGCATGGCCTGCATATCTCTTCCATACTGTTGAGAGGGATACTATAAGCCTTACTGCCTGTTACCAACTAAACTTGCACTTCAGTTGGACTTCAAAGAGCCGCCAATGTTGCACAATTATTTGTGCTTATCAAAGTTCAGAAGTTTCGAATTTGGCCTTTTCAGGGCCCCTTTTTTCATTTTTGTAATGCATGACCATGCCCCATGGGGTTTGTAATAAAGTGTGCTAGCATTGTCGTCTTTGAGTGACTCGGTTCACTAGGACTTAACAACCAAAGAAGGTATTCCAAGGAGTTTTTTCCCTTGTCAATTATGCTTTGCCTTTAGTCAAGTATAATCCATGAGTTTTTCTCCTACACCTTTAAAGCTGGAATACCCAAAGTGGTGGTTAGGCCTTAGGGGGTTATTAGAGTCCATTTTTGTAACATATATAAACATGCTAGACGCTAAAATAATGTCATTTGGTCATGTACTAGGTCCCCCAGGAGTTTGAGTCAGTTCCGAGAAAAATAATTTTTCTGCAAAATTAGGCCATTTTTAATGGTTTAAATGGAAAAATTCAATTGGTGATAAAAGTGTGATCCAGAGGCGGAATTTGGGGTAGGGATGCTCGTTTTCACGCTCAGAGCATCCTCTTTACCCTAGTACTCAATCTTCCTATGTTTCGGGCGATCAAATCATCCTGTGGAGCAGTTTTTCTTATCGAGGCTACAAATTAGCATTTTAACGCTAATGATGCTACAAATTGCACCATTATCAAAAAATTAAAATAATTAAAAAATCAATTAGACATGTGCCAATTGACTTGGCAACTCATTCCAAATGGTGGGCGATTATATTATTTGGCTAAAGCGTCACATTTGAGTTGGTTTAAAAGTCAAACATTGAATATATCATTTCATAAGTGCGCCCATCCCTCACGTGGTCTCAATCGTGACTTGGCAAATCGTGATTTAGTGTGATAATACCAAGGTAGGGCGCCTACCTCATTGAGAGGTGGCGCATCTCCATTTATTTAGCTCCAAGTCAGTGCATTCAATCAACGCATTGGGTTTAGCATGAATTTCCTCAATCTATAGTGCGCCTTCCATCCATTGTGGGTGACTTCTCCACATGGCATCAAGCTTTTGGTTGTGAGGAGGGAGGCGCCTACCTCATGGACAGGTGGCGCACTCCCTTGGGTTTGTAATCCAATCAAGCCAAAATCAAAGCTTGCCACTCCACTTTAACTTTTCAATCAAGCAAGTGCGCCCTCCTTTGATCATGCGCCCTCTTTGCATGTGTGGTGCTATTTAAGCAAGCCTTTGGTCCATTGTTCAGTATCGAAAGGTGAAACATCTGCTAGCATCGTATTGTAATATTTTTTTGAGTCAATAAGAAGGCTTTGGAGGCTTACCCTGTTGTTGTCCTTGGATGGATTTGGTGTGCTTTGATAACATGACGTAACCTGTATATATTCTACTTCATGCTTGCAATTGTTGGGATCCATTTGTCCTTTAAAAGGAAGTTATCTTTCATAGGGAATAGTGAGTAATGCTTTATAGGTTGCTTACTTTTGTCAATGATATTAGAATGCTAGAACTAGCATGATATCTTGTTTGAATCTATTATTTCTCAAGTTTTCTATTGTTCATTTACGCATATGCTTTTAATCCTGTTTGCTAGTTGTGTTGTGATTCTGCAGTTTACTTAAGCTGGAGGATGTGGTGAGCATGTTAGCTCTATACTCCATCCAGTAGATCCAATCAAGACACTAGATTCCACCGGTGCAATAGAAAAGAGACTCCATTGCCCATCTTCAGCGCTCAACCCCCATGGGTTCAAACCTCTCGATCCACTTCTTCTATTCTAAATTGGTTACAATTCTATTTTATTCTAGATCTCAAATTTAATATCATATGAAGTAGATCTAGTTTCCTTTTGCTAATACTATCATTAAATCTAAATATTATAGTTCATAAGTAAAAGAATTTCCTTAAGTTTGCACCTAATTCAAAAGATCTAAGTTTTGCTAAGGAAAAGTGCTTTTAAAGGACGTGTTATCACCAAACTTGTCGGTGCCCCTAGAGATGGATCCAAGATGGATGGCAGAAGGGATGGGAAACCAAAGAGGTGCAACCAAGATGGCCTCAACTCCCAATGGATGGTTGTCACGCCAATCGAGGCAATCTTCACTTTATGTTATCTAGCCCAAGACAACAAAGGGGGAGACCCAGATCTATTCCCGATAGGAGAGATCAAACCAAAATACCAGATCAAGTCAAGTATAGTTGAAGTACGTAAAGTGTATGGTGATCCCTAGATCTATGGAAGAAGTCACAAGATGAATAATAGTTTGGATCAAGGGTTTTAAAAAGTGTAGCTTTGGTCCATTATGGGTAGAAGAGTGACTTATGATGTTTGAAATAAGATCCGGGATTAGGGTACTAGTCAATTATGAGAAAATCCACTGCCTTGGGAACCGTGTCCAATGCAAGGTAGTTAAGGACTGAGTTGGGGCTAACCAGTACCAGAGATGAGCTTGATTGAATGATATCACAATGTCAAGAGGTTCAAGCAACCAAAACAAAAGGATCAAACCACATGCAAACTCAACAGTCCAAGAAAGTCGAATTAGCTTGGAGAAAGATCAGTGCCTTGGGAAGTGAGCCAAATGGAGTCTGATGTCCATCAAACTGTAGATCCGGAATGTTGAGGTGTTGAGGTAGGTGGATCTTGAAAATTAGGCTCATCCAATGGCTAGATCTCAGTAGATATGAGATTGAAGTATGCCACAAAGTGACCCAAGTGGGGCACAACCCTCAAAATGAGGAATGGGGCCCACAAGGTCAAAATCACTAAAGTGACACACTAGGGGTAGGTTATTAAATGTATAGATGAAGGATCAAGTGGGGTCTCACCTACCCAAGTGCTAGATCCCTGCAAACTCACCTCTCCCAAGAAGTGTGATCTCCCTTGGAGACGCTTCTTTGCCTTGGAAAGTGGGTCAAATGGAAGCCAAATCACACCAAATTACAGATCCAAATTGTCGTGGATACTGTAGAGGTGGGTTTTAAATTTTATACCCAAAGGCCAAGTGGATCAAGCTAGATCTGAAAAATTGTAAAATGAGGGTTGAAATAGTAAGGGTTTGAAGCATTTAGACAAATGGATAGATCATGGAAAGAGAAATTACCTTGAGATCATACCTGAGTGATCAGATGAGATGCCTTGTTGTTGAGGAAGACTCCCGCAGAGATCAAATGAGAAATTGTTGAATTTGCTTGCCAAAATGATGCCCTAGCCCACAAGTGCGACCTCCTCTACCTGTCAAACCAATGAAAGCGATTCAATCAGTGAGATCAAGTATGGAGGAAATACAAGTAAAATGCAATGATAACATGAAATAGAAGGTCCTGGGACAGTAATACTCCCTGTTACCAACGAAGAGATCTAAAGAAGTAGGGAGGGTCCTCCCCTACCAATACCTCCTCCTCAAACCAAATCGGCCTCCACCTATAGATGCAAAAACGTGGTACAAAAATATAGCAAGACAAAATCTCCAAGAACCCAGTGCAAAGGAAGAATCAACGAACAAACTCCAAAAGCATTCACCACAACACAACAGATAGATGCAATAATAATTCTCTATTCCAATAATCCAGAGCCAAGAGTCTCCTTACAATGAGAAGCTCTCTCCTTTAAATAGAAGGGAGAGAGTCCACAATCTAACCACTTTTTGAATGAGTGGCTAAGATTAAAAGATCAAAATATCTAATCAATGGTTGAGATAAGCTCAACAATACAATACATGGATCACTAATAAAATATAACAATAGGTGGACAAAATCGCCCTAGGAGAGGGGATCCCACCAAATCATGATGACAAAATAGTAGATCTAGCTTATGGTGGGTCCAAGGGGTAATTTTAGACACCCTTGGTCAATCCCCATAGCACAATATTAATAAAATAGTCATCAAAGTACCAAATCGTGCCTCTATGGACAAATCGTGAGCCTTGGGAGGCTCCAAAAATCATCAGAAAGTGCCATAAGTGATGGATGTGGGTCCCGATGAAGCTCAAACTGCTGGAGAAGGTGTGGAAGACATCCTATTCATCATCATTGATCATCCTATGCCATAACATTGCCTCAGTAGCCCAAATCGAATTCCTCTGTAGCCATTTCTACCATTCCTGAACTACCTTGGGAAACGTGAAACTGCCCAAACTACCTGCTGGAGTGCCTGCACTGTCAAGGTGAGCTCACCAATGAGTCTGGGAGGGGGGTAATATGGTAATAACAAGTGGCTGGACCACCCCCTCCATGCACAACGCCCTAGGTGAACCAAGTAAATCTCATCACTGCTCTAACAGGGCCTCCGACAGACCAAAACTGAACTAGGATAGCCAACTGAGGCTCCATCATCACTGTAACTGCCCGAAACTGAAAACAGACTGTCTCATTGGACTCAAAAGGTCCAAATCCATCTAAGATGTGTACTCATACACCATATAAACCTCTGCATGGCCCAAAATAAATACTCATCATATCCGGTAGACCAAATAATAATAATCTGTAAAGTGCTGAAAAGCACAAATCATCATCATAAGCCTGAAACCACTGCATAAGCCCACCAAGGTGACCTGTACCAAACCATGTATCATCTATCTGTAACATCTGAGGTCTGTCATCTCATGTCCTGTGGTTGACTTTTGATCAAACTGAAGTTTGACCAAGTCAACATGACCAAAATATAACTCAAACAGTCATCAAGCTATTGCAAGGTGTCCAAGGTTAAAACATGCTTTATGATCCATTTAATTAGCAATTATAACAAGAAGTAATCATTACTGGCGATCTAAATCCAAATATACTAAGTCATAATTATTATTTATTACTCAAACAAGACTTTCAAGGTCATACTCACTTCATAGTTGTGATCAATTTGCTAGTGAAGGGTGAAGGCTTAGAAAAACATGGCTAGGCTAGAGGGAATGACTTACTGACTTAACACTGTGAAACTTTGGAAGTGGAAAAGGGAATACACACCATAGCATATAGTGGATAAGCAACAACACAGGGAATGGCGGTGTCTCAC
Organism: Larix kaempferi; assembly: GCA_027924585.1. NCBI lineage: Eukaryota > Viridiplantae > Streptophyta > Pinopsida > Pinales > Pinaceae > Larix > Larix kaempferi. The sequence continues at coordinate 12,170,258 of BSBM01000660.1, forward strand.
AAATGGATAAGTTGTTCAAAGAGCGTTTATTCACCTTACACAGATGCGCACAATCCATAATGGAAAAGAGGCCAGCAATATTTTTGATATAGCATTTAAGTTCCATTGCTTTTTAGGCCTAGAGTTTCCATAGCCTTTGATCTATGTGTGTTTATAAACACATTGCATAGATTTACATTTATTTAGGCTTCTTGCTGCAAGTGTGTTTTTAAGGCACTTGTTTACCTGAGCACTTCTAGGTGTGTCATAGACAGGTTGTTTACCTAGGTATTTACATTTCACCAAAAATATTACATTTGATATTTCATAGCCATTTTCATTTGGCTTTCCTTTCATTCATGTGTGTTTAAAAACACATTGCATGAATGGGCTTTCCATACAAGATATAACATTTCATTTCCATACTTTGCATTAATGGCAGCACTAAAATTTCCAGGTTTAGCCAACAACATCTTTAGTGACTAGGGGGACTAAGCCAACTCACCATAGGTAAGTTTTCTCACCAACTCAGAGCCGAGACACAATAAATAGGGAAGCTCGTCCAATATAGAGGCTACAGTGGGGGAAGGTCCTCCATGCCACTAGTCAAGTAGTAAGTCAAGGTAATGAACAAACTGGGTGAGTCATGGATGGATGAAGATAGTGAATAATGAGACCAACACTAGCAAGCCAAAGTATGGCGGGAATGATCACCTCTATTCTCCCTAGGGAGGGTAAAACCAATGAGTATAGGCCAAGAACTTCTAAGTCTGAGTAGAGACAAATATGATATATATGTATAAGTACAACCAGGTCCACATATCTATATGATCACCAAATCATGATACTAAATGCTAAGACATGCTAATAGAATGGAAATAAAAGCAATATAACCACAACACCATAATATACCTGTTGAATCATATACCTGAAAGATCATCATCTGAACCATCATCTGTCCTCTGAAACTGCTGCTGTAACTTCGGGCACTACTGATTGCTCTGTACAAATGGCTAAATAGCTACATCGGTCATCTCTCTGAGTGTCCTGAAACTCATTCATGGCATGGGGAATAAAACTGTTGTCCAAAATCTCCTAGTGATCCATAATAGATGTTCATCTCAGCATCTCAATGCAAGGGAATTGGCTGAATAGTGTACTGGAATCAGAAAAATAATGTATGGTAGCCCGGCTACTATATATGTGATAACAGGACGTATCTAGCTTATTAGGCTTAAAGTATTTGGTTTTACAACTTGAAAGAGGGCAGCCAAAGATCCTAGCAAGACAAGCTTTCTAGCTTGTCTTACTAGTTCAAGTTTTTAGTCTTTGTTTCATCATTCATCTCTTCCTTTTTTGGCATAGTTTGCATCTAAAAAGGGGACTCATTTAGACTATTTTTAGGCATTTTTTACAATTTATTAGCTTGCTGGTCTGTTTTGCATGCATATCAGTTTTGCATTTTAAAATTACATAAAATTTTATTTCAAGTCTTTAGAAGTCATCCAAAAAGTCTTTATTACATACTAGTTCAATGAGCAATTTGTGTAGGTATTTTGTAGTGTAACCAAAGCACTCTTAAAGAGCTTTTGGTCCCTTTTACTAATAATAAAGCTTGCTGGTCATTTTTATATGTTTAGCAGGTTTGAAGTTTAAAATCGCAAAATTGTTGGGTTTAAGAGCTTCCAGGACGATCCAAAGAACATCTTTCAAGCACCTTCATTTTACACAATCTTTTTGTAAACTAACTTGTTCCCTTTTTGATAAAGGCCAAGCAGTCTCTCTTTGAAAGATCATCATTGTAACCATTTAATAAAAAAAGCCCAGCAGGCAATTCCAGCCCCTGGCCCCAATCCCTCTCCACCATTCATCTTTATACTTTTCAGCTTCTCCTTGAGAACCATCTTCCTATTCTCATTAAAACTCTCGTATAAACTGGTTAAGGCAATCCACATCAAATGTGCCCTAACTTTACCTGAAATGTGAGGAATGATGTGGTCTTTAACTGCATCAAGAATTATTCTTCTAGCCTTACAGTCCTTGTTGAAACCTGATAATGCTACTGCATCTGTAGCAGCAGGAATCTGAACAGGGTTTGCTGTAGTGTTTCTTACCACCTCCTCCCACAGTTCATTTTCCTCTAAAATCAGCAAAATCCTATCCTTCCATGGCACAAAGTTTCCTGTCCCATCTAGCCTATCCTCCAACCTAAGTCCTATAGCCATCTCACTGTCAACCTAACAAGTTGTTGTTCACTAACAGAA